>OV884005.1:36632651-37232651 GCA_930367185.1 Myathropa florea | reverse complement strand
TTGACAAGCCACAGTTTCCAAACCAGGCGTCGCCCGGACATAAAACCGCCATTTCTGGTGTGCTGTTGACCCGAATTTTCATTGACGTGAGTTTCAGACGATTCGATTTTTCACTTAAAAAAAAATCCAATTGCAATGGTTAGCAATTTCGATGCGATTCTGAAGCCCTGACCTTGCAACTTTGACAAGCCACAGTTTCCAAACCAGGCGTCGCCCGGACATAAAACCGCCATTTCTGGTGTGCTGTTGAACCGAATTTTCATTGACGTGAGTTTCAGACGATTCGATTTTTCACTCAAAAAAAATCCAAGGCTAACCATTGCAATTTCGATGCGATTCTGAAGCCCTGACCTTGCATAAAACCTTTGACAAGCCACAGTTTCTAAACCAGGCGTCGCCCGGACATAAAACCGCCATTTCTGGTGTGCTGTTGACCCGAATTTTCATTGACGTGAGTTTCAGACGATTCGATTTTTCACTCAAAAAAATCCAAGGCTAACCATTGTAATTTCGATGCGATTCTGAAGCCCTGACCTTGCAACTTTGACAAGCCACAGTTTCTAAACCAGGCGTCGCCCGGACATAAAACCGCCATTTCTGGTGTGCTGTTGACCCGAATTTTCATTGACGTGAGTTTCAGACGATTCGATTTTTCACTCACAAAAAATCCAAGGCTAACCATTGTAATTTCGATGCGATTCTGAAGCCCTGACCTTGCAACTTTGACAAGCCACAGTTTCTAAACCAGGCGTCGCCCGGACATAAAACCGCCATTTCTGGTGTGCTCTTGACCTGAATTTTCATTGACGCGAGTTTCAGACAATTCGATTTTCCACCCCAAAAAAATTCCAAGGCTAACCAAGGAGTTATTTCCCACCTCGCATGGGAATCATGTCCACTTCGCTAAAAGTGGAGTTATTTCCCACCTCGCATGGGAATCAAGTCCACTTCGCTAAAAGTGGAGTTATTTCCCACCTCGCATGGGAATCATGTCCACTTCGCTAAAAGTGGAGTTATTTCCCACCTCGCATGGGAATCATGTCCACTTCGCTAAAAGTGGAGTTATTTCCCACCTCGCATGGGAATCATGTCCACTTCGCTAAAAGTGGAGTTATTTCCCACCTCGCATGGGAATCAAGCCCACTTCGCTAAAAGTGGAGTTATTTCCCACCTCGCATGGGAATCAAGTCCACCTCGCTAAAAGTGGAGTTATTTCCCACCTCGCATGAGCATTAAGTCCACTTCGCTAAAAGTGGAGTTATTTCCCACCTCGCATGGGAATCAAGTCCACCTCGCAGAAAGTGGAGTTATTTCCACCTCGCATGGGAATCATGTCCACCTCGCAGAAAGTGGAGTTATTTCCCACCTCGCATGAGCATTAAGTTCACCTCGCTACAAGTGGAGTTATTTCCCACCTCGCATGAGCATTAAGTTCACCTCGCTAAAAGTGGAGTTATTTCCCACCTCGCATGGGAATCAAGTCCACTTCGCTAAAAGTGGAGTTATTTCCCACCTCGCATGGGAATCATGTCCACCTCGCAGAAAGTGGAGTTATTTCCCACCTCGCATGGGAATCAAGTCCACTTCGCTAAAAGTGGAGTTATTTCCCATCTCGCATGGGAATCATGTCCACCTCGCAGAAAGTGGAGTTATTTCCACCTCGCATGGGAATCATGTCCACCTCGCAGAAAGTGGAGTTATTTCCCACCTCGCATGAGCAGTAAGTCCACCTCGCAGAAAGTGGAGTTATTTCCCACCTCGCATGAGCATTAAGTCCACCTCGCAGAAAGTGGAGTTATTTCCCACCTCGCATGAGCATTAAGTCCACTTCGCTAAAAGTGGAGTTATGTCCCACCTCGCATGGGAATCAAGTCCACTTCGCTAAAAGTGGAGTTATTTCCCACCTCGCATGGGAATCAAGTCCTCTTCGCTAAAAGTGGAGTTATTTCCCACCTCGCATGGGAATCATGTCCACTTCGCTAAAAGTGGAATTATTTCCCACCTCGCATGAGCATTAAGTCCACCTCACAGAAAGTGGAGTTATTTCCCACCTCGCATGAGCATTAAGTCCACTTCGCTAAAAGTGGAGTTATTTCCCACCTCGCATGGGAATCATGTCCACTTCGCTAAAAGTGGAGTTATTTCCCACCTCGCATGGGAATCAAGTCCACTTCGCTAAAAGTGGAGTTATTTCCCACCTCGCATGGGAATCAAGTCCACTTCGCTAAAAGTGGAGTTATTTCCCATCTCGCATGGGAATCATGTCCACTTCGCTAAAAGTGGAGTTATTTCCCACCTCGCATGGGAATCATGTCCACCTCGCTAAAAGTGGAGTTATTTCCCACCTCGCATGGGAATCAAGTCCACTTCGCTAAAAGTGGAGTTATTTCCCACCTCGCATGGGAATCAAGTCCACTTCGATAAAAGTGGAGTTATTTCCCACCTCGCATGGGAATCATGTCCACTTCGCTAAAAGTGGAGTTATTTCCCACCTCGCATGGGAATCAAGTCCACTTCGCAGAAAGTGGAGTTATTTCCCACCTCGCATGGGAATCAAGTCCACTTCGCTAAAAGTGGAGTTATTTCCCACCTCGCATGGGAATCATGTCCACTTCGCTAAAAGTGGAGTTATTTCCCACCTCGCATGGGAATCAAGTCCACTTCGCTAAAAGTGGAGTTATTTCCCACCTCGCGTGGGAATCAAGTCCACCTCGCAGAAAGTGGAGTTATTTCCACCTCGCATGGGAATCAAGTCCACTTCGTTAAAAGTGGAGTTATTTCCCACCTCGCATGAGCAGTAATTCCACCTCGCAGAAAGTGGAGTTATTTCCCACCTCGCATGGGAATCATGTCCACTTCGCTAAAAGTGGAGTTATTTCCCACCTCGCATAGGAATCAAGTCCACTTCGCTAAAAGTGGAGTTATTTCCCATCTCGCATGGGAATCATGTCCACCTCGCAGAAAGTGGAGTTATTTCCCACCTCGCATAGGAATCAAGTCCACTTCGCTAAAAGTGGAGTTATTTCCCACCTCGCGTGGGAATCAAGTCCACCTCGCAGAAAGTGGAGTTATTTCCACCTCGCATGGGAATCAAGTCCACTTCGCTAAAAGTGGAGTTATTTCCCACCTCGCATGGGAATCATGTCCACTTCGCTAAAAGTGGAGTTATTTCCCACCTCGCATGGGAATCAAGTCCACTTCGCTAAAAGTGGAGTTATTTCCCACCTCGCATGGGAATCAAGTCCACCTCGCAGAAAGTGGAGTTATTTCCACCTCGCATGGGAATCATGTCCACTTCGCTAAAAGTGGAGTTATTTCCCACCTCGCATGGGAATCATGTCCACTTCGCTAAAAGTGGAGTTATTTCCCACCTCGCATGGGAATCAAGCCCACTTCGCTAAAAGTGGAGTTATTTCCCACCTCGCATGGGAATCAAGTCCACCTCGCTAAAAGTGGAGTTATTTCCCACCTCGCATGAGCATTAAGTCCACTTCGCTAAAAGTGGAGTTATTTCCCACCTCGCATGGGAATCAAGTCCACCTCGCAGAAAGTGGAGTTATTTCCACCTCGCATGGGAATCATGTCCACCTCGCAGAAAGTGGAGTTATTTCCCACCTCGCATGAGCATTAAGTTCACCTCGCTACAAGTGGAGTTATTTCCCACCTCGCATGAGCATTAAGTTCACCTCGCTAAAAGTGGAGTTATTTCCCACCTCGCATGGGAATCAAGTCCACTTCGCTAAAAGTGGAGTTATTTCCCACCTCGCATGGGAATCATGTCCACCTCGCAGAAAGTGGAGTTATTTCCCACCTCGCATGGGAATCAAGTCCACTTCGCTAAAAGTGGAGTTATTTCCCATCTCGCATGGGAATCATGTCCACCTCGCAGAAAGTGGAGTTATTTCCACCTCGCATGGGAATCATGTCCACCTCGCAGAAAGTGGAGTTATTTCCCACCTCGCATGAGCAGTAAGTCCACCTCGCAGAAAGTGGAGTTATTTCCCACCTCGCATGAGCATTAAGTCCACCTCGCAGAAAGTGGAGTTATTTCCCACCTCGCATGAGCATTAAGTCCACTTCGCTAAAAGTGGAGTTATGTCCCACCTCGCATGGGAATCAAGTCCACTTCGCTAAAAGTGGAGTTATTTCCCACCTCGCATGGGAATCAAGTCCTCTTCGCTAAAAGTGGAGTTATTTCCCACCTCGCATGGGAATCATGTCCACTTCGCTAAAAGTTGAATTATTTCCCACCTCGCATGAGCATTAAGTCCACCTCACAGAAAGTGGAGTTATTTCCCACCTCGCATGAGCATTAAGTCCACTTCGCTAAAAGTGGAGTTATTTCCCACCTCGCATGGGAATCATGTCCACTTCGCTAAAAGTGGAGTTATTTCCCACCTCGCATGGGAATCAAGTCCACTTCGCTAAAAGTGGAGTTATTTCCCACCTCGCATGGGAATCAAGTCCACTTCGCTAAAAGTGGAGTTATTTCCCATCTCGCATGGGAATCATGTCCACTTCGCTAAAAGTGGAGTTATTTCCCACCTCGCATGGGAATCATGTCCACCTCGCTAAAAGTGGAGTTATTTCCCACCTCGCATGGGAATCAAGTCCACTTCGCTAAAAGTGGAGTTATTTCCCACCTCGCATGGGAATCAAGTCCACTTCGATAAAAGTGGAGTTATTTCCCACCTCGCATGGGAATCATGTCCACTTCGCTAAAAGTGGAGTTATTTCCCACCTCGCATGGGAATCAAGTCCACTTCGCAGAAAGTGGAGTTATTTCCCACCTCGCATGGGAATCAAGTCCACTTCGCTAAAAGTGGAGTTATTTCCCACCTCGCATGGGAATCATGTCCACTTCGCTAAAAGTGGAGTTATTTCCCACCTCGCATGGGAATCAAGTCCACTTCGCTAAAAGTGGAGTTATTTCCCACCTCGCGTGGGAATCAAGTCCACCTCGCAGAAAGTGGAGTTATTTCCACCTCGCATGGGAATCAAGTCCACTTCGTTAAAAGTGGAGTTATTTCCCACCTCGCATGAGCAGTAATTCCACCTCGCAGAAAGTGGAGTTATTTCCCACCTCGCATGGGAATCATGTCCACTTCGCTAAAAGTGGAGTTATTTCCCACCTCGCATAGGAATCAAGTCCACTTCGCTAAAAGTGGAGTTATTTCCCATCTCGCATGGGAATCATGTCCACCTCGCAGAAAGTGGAGTTATTTCCCACCTCGCATAGGAATCAAGTCCACTTCGCTAAAAGTGGAGTTATTTCCCACCTCGCGTGGGAATCAAGTCCACCTCGCAGAAAGTGGAGTTATTTCCACCTCGCATGGGAATCAAGTCCACTTCGCTAAAAGTGGAGTTATTTCCCACCTCGCATGGGAATCATGTCCACTTCGCTAAAAGTGGAGTTATTTCCCACCTCGCATGGGAATCAAGTCCACTTCGCTAAAAGTGGAGTTATTTCCCACCTCGCATGGGAATCATGTCCACTTCGCTAAAAGTGGAGTTATTTCCCACCTCGCATGGGAATCATGTCCACTTCGCTAAAAGTGGAGTTATTTCCCACCTCGCATGGGAATCATGTCCACTTCGCTAAAAGTGGAGTTATTTCCCACCTCGCATGGGAATCAAGCCCACTTCGCTAAAAGTGGAGTTATTTCCCACCTCGCATGGGAATCAAGTCCACCTCGCTAAAAGTGGAGTTATTTCCCACCTCGCATGAGCATTAAGTCCACTTCGCTAAAAGTGGAGTTATTTCCCACCTCGCATGGGAATCAAGTCCACCTCGCAGAAAGTGGAGTTATTTCCACCTCGCATGGGAATCATGTCCACCTCGCAGAAAGTGGAGTTATTTCCCACCTCGCATGAGCATTAAGTTCACCTCGCTACAAGTGGAGTTATTTCCCACCTCGCATGAGCATTAAGTTCACCTCGCTAAAAGTGGAGTTATTTCCCACCTCGCATGGGAATCAAGTCCACTTCGCTAAAAGTGGAGTTATTTCCCACCTCGCATGGGAATCATGTCCACCTCGCAGAAAGTGGAGTTATTTCCCACCTCGCATGGGAATCAAGTCCACTTCGCTAAAAGTGGAGTTATTTCCCATCTCGCATGGGAATCATGTCCACCTCGCAGAAAGTGGAGTTATTTCCACCTCGCATGGGAATCATGTCCACCTCGCAGAAAGTGGAGTTATTTCCCACCTCGCATGAGCAGTAAGTCCACCTCGCAGAAAGTGGAGTTATTTCCCACCTCGCATGAGCATTAAGTCCACCTCGCAGAAAGTGGAGTTATTTCCCACCTCGCATGAGCATTAAGTCCACTTCGCTAAAAGTGGAGTTATGTCCCACCTCGCATGGGAATCAAGTCCACTTCGCTAAAAGTGGAGTTATTTCCCACCTCGCATGGGAATCAAGTCCTCTTCGCTAAAAGTGGAGTTATTTCCCACCTCGCATGGGAATCATGTCCACTTCGCTAAAAGTTGAATTATTTCCCACCTCGCATGAGCATTAAGTCCACCTCACAGAAAGTGGAGTTATTTCCCACCTCGCATGAGCATTAAGTCCACTTCGCTAAAAGTGGAGTTATTTCCCACCTCGCATGGGAATCATGTCCACTTCGCTAAAAGTGGAGTTATTTCCCACCTCGCATGGGAATCAAGTCCACTTCGCTAAAAGTGGAGTTATTTCCCACCTCGCATGGGAATCAAGTCCACTTCGCTAAAAGTGGAGTTATTTCCCATCTCGCATGGGAATCATGTCCACTTCGCTAAAAGTGGAGTTATTTCCCACCTCGCATGGGAATCATGTCCACCTCGCTAAAAGTGGAGTTATTTCCCACCTCGCATGGGAATCAAGTCCACTTCGCTAAAAGTGGAGTTATTTCCCACCTCGCATGGGAATCAAGTCCACTTCGCTAAAAGTGGAGTTATTTCCCACCTCGCATGGGAATCATGTCCACTTCGCTAAAAGTGGAGTTATTTCCCACCTCGCATGGGAATCAAGTCCACTTCGCTAAAAGTGGAGTTATTTCCCACCTCGCGTGGGAATCAAGTCCACCTCGCAGAAAGTGGAGTTATTTCCACCTCGCATGGGAATCAAGTCCACTTCGTTAAAAGTGGAGTTATTTCCCACCTCGCATGAGCAGTAATTCCACCTCGCAGAAAGTGGAGTTATTTCCCACCTCGCATGGGAATCATGTCCACTTCGCTAAAAGTGGAGTTATTTCCCACCTCGCATAGGAATCAAGTCCACTTCGCTAAAAGTGGAGTTATTTCCCATCTCGCATGGGAATCATGTCCACCTCGCAGAAAGTGGAGTTATTTCCCACCTCGCATAGGAATCAAGTCCACTTCGCTAAAAGTGGAGTTATTTCCCACCTCGCGTGGGAATCAAGTCCACCTCGCAGAAAGTGGAGTTATTTCCACCTCGCATGGGAATCAAGTCCACTTCGCTAAAAGTGGAGTTATTTCCCACCTCGCATGGGAATCATGTCCACTTCGCTAAAAGTGGAGTTATTTCCCACCTCGCATGGGAATCAAGTCCACTTCGCTAAAAGTGGAGTTATTTCCCACCTCGCATGGGAATCAAGTCCACCTCGCAGAAAGTGGAGTTATTTCCACCTCGCATGGGAATCATGTCCACTTCGCTAAAAGTGGAGTTATTTCCCACCTCGCATGGGAATCATGTCCACTTCGCTAAAAGTGGAGTTATTTCCCACCTCGCATGGGAATCAAGCCCACTTCGCTAAAAGTGGAGTTATTTCCCACCTCGCATGGGAATCAAGTCCACCTCGCTAAAAGTGGAGTTATTTCCCACCTCGCATGAGCATTAAGTCCACTTCGCTAAAAGTGGAGTTATTTCCCACCTCGCATGGGAATCAAGTCCACCTCGCAGAAAGTGGAGTTATTTCCACCTCGCATGGGAATCATGTCCACCTCGCAGAAAGTGGAGTTATTTCCCACCTCGCATGAGCATTAAGTTCACCTCGCTACAAGTGGAGTTATTTCCCACCTCGCATGAGCATTAAGTTCACCTCGCTAAAAGTGGAGTTATTTCCCACCTCGCATGGGAATCAAGTCCACTTCGCTAAAAGTGGAGTTATTTCCCACCTCGCATGGGAATCATGTCCACCTCGCAGAAAGTGGAGTTATTTCCCACCTCGCATGGGAATCAAGTCCACTTCGCTAAAAGTGGAGTTATTTCCCATCTCGCATGGGAATCATGTCCACCTCGCAGAAAGTGGAGTTATTTCCACCTCGCATGGGAATCATGTCCACCTCGCAGAAAGTGGAGTTATTTCCCACCTCGCATGAGCAGTAAGTCCACCTCGCAGAAAGTGGAGTTATTTCCCACCTCGCATGAGCATTAAGTCCACCTCGCAGAAAGTGGAGTTATTTCCCACCTCGCATGAGCATTAAGTCCACTTCGCTAAAAGTGGAGTTATGTCCCACCTCGCATGGGAATCAAGTCCACTTCGCTAAAAGTGGAGTTATTTCCCACCTCGCATGGGAATCAAGTCCTCTTCGCTAAAAGTGGAGTTATTTCCCACCTCGCATGGGAATCATGTCCACTTCGCTAAAAGTTGAATTATTTCCCACCTCGCATGAGCATTAAGTCCACCTCACAGAAAGTGGAGTTATTTCCCACCTCGCATGAGCATTAAGTCCACTTCGCTAAAAGTGGAGTTATTTCCCACCTCGCATGGGAATCATGTCCACTTCGCTAAAAGTGGAGTTATTTCCCACCTCGCATGGGAATCAAGTCCACTTCGCTAAAAGTGGAGTTATTTCCCACCTCGCATGGGAATCAAGTCCACTTCGCTAAAAGTGGAGTTATTTCCCATCTCGCATGGGAATCATGTCCACTTCGCTAAAAGTGGAGTTATTTCCCACCTCGCATGGGAATCATGTCCACCTCGCTAAAAGTGGAGTTATTTCCCACCTCGCATGGGAATCAAGTCCACTTCGCTAAAAGTGGAGTTATTTCCCACCTCGCATGGGAATCAAGTCCACTTCGATAAAAGTGGAGTTATTTCCCACCTCGCATGGGAATCATGTCCACTTCGCTAAAAGTGGAGTTATTTCCCACCTCGCATGGGAATCAAGTCCACTTCGCAGAAAGTGGAGTTATTTCCCACCTCGCATGGGAATCAAGTCCACTTCGCTAAAAGTGGAGTTATTTCCCACCTCGCATGGGAATCATGTCCACTTCGCTAAAAGTGGAGTTATTTCCCACCTCGCATGGGAATCAAGTCCACTTCGCTAAAAGTGGAGTTATTTCCCACCTCGCGTGGGAATCAAGTCCACCTCGCAGAAAGTGGAGTTATTTCCACCTCGCATGGGAATCAAGTCCACTTCGTTAAAAGTGGAGTTATTTCCCACCTCGCATGAGCAGTAATTCCACCTCGCAGAAAGTGGAGTTATTTCCCACCTCGCATGGGAATCATGTCCACTTCGCTAAAAGTGGAGTTATTTCCCACCTCGCATAGGAATCAAGTCCACTTCGCTAAAAGTGGAGTTATTTCCCATCTCGCATGGGAATCATGTCCACCTCGCAGAAAGTGGAGTTATTTCCCACCTCGCATAGGAATCAAGTCCACTTCGCTAAAAGTGGAGTTATTTCCCACCTCGCGTGGGAATCAAGTCCACCTCGCAGAAAGTGGAGTTATTTCCACCTCGCATGGGAATCAAGTCCACTTCGCTAAAAGTGGAGTTATTTCCCACCTCGCATGGGAATCATGTCCACTTCGCTAAAAGTGGAGTTATTTCCCACCTCGCATGGGAATCAAGTCCACTTCGCTAAAAGTGGAGTTATTTCCCACCTCGCATGGGAATCAAGTCCACTTCGCTAAAAGTGGAGTTATTTCCCACCTCGCATGGGAATCATGTCCACTTCGCTAAAAGTGGAGTTATTTCCACCTCGCATGGGAATCAAGTCCAGTTCGCTAAAAGTGGTGTTATTTCCCACCTCGCATGGGAATCAAGTCCACTTCGATAAAAGTGGAGTTATTTCCCACCTCGCATGGGAATCATGTCCACTTCGCTAAAAGTGGAGTAATTTCCCACCTCGCATGGGAATCAAGTCCACTTCGTTAAAAGTGGAGTTATTTCCCACCTCGCATGAGCAGTAAGTCCACCTCGCAGAAAGTGGAGTTATTTCCCACCTCGCATGGGAATCATGTCCACTTCGCTAAAAGTGGAGTTATTTCCCACCTCGCATAGGAATCAAGTCCACTTCGCTAAAAGTGGAGTTATTTCCCATCTCGCATGGGAATCATGTCCACCTCGCAGAAAGTGGAGTTATTTCCCACCTCGCATAGGAATCAAGTCCACTTCGCTAAAAGTGGAGTTATTTCCCACCTCGCATGGGAATCATGTCCACTTCGATAAAAGTGGATTTATTTCGCACCTCGCATGGGAATCATGTCCACTTCGCAAAAAGTGGAGTTATTTCCCACCTCGCATAGGAATCAAGTCCACTTCGCTAAAAGTGGAGTTATTTCCCATCTCGCATGGGAATCATGTCCACCTCGCAGAAAGTGGAGTTATTTCCCACCTCGCATGGGAATCAAGTCCACTTCGCTAAAAGTGGAGTTATTTCCCACCTCGCATGGGAATCAAGTCCAGTTCGATAAAAGTGGAGTTATTTCCCACCTCGCATGGGAATCATGTCCACTTCGCTAAAAGTGGAGTTATTTCCCACCTCGCATGGGAATCAAGTCCACTTCGCTAAAAGTGGAGTTATTTCCCACCTCGCATGGGAATCAAGTCCAGTTCGATAAAAGTGGAGTTATTTCCCACCTCGCATGGGAATCATGTCCACTTCGCTAAAAGTGGAGTTATTTCCCACCTCGCATAGGAATCAAGTCCACTTCGCTAAAAGTGGAGTTATTTCCCATCTCGCATGGGAATCATGTCCACCTCGCAGAAAGTGGAGTTATTTCCCACCTCGCATAGGAATCAAGTCCACTTCGCTAAAAGTGGAGTTATTTCCCACCTCGCATAGGAATCAAGTCCACTTCGCTAAAAGTGGAGTTATTTCCCACCTCGCATGGGAATCAAGTCCACCTCGCAGAAAGTGGAGTTATTTCCCACCTCGCATAGGAATCAAGTCCACTTCGCTAAAAGTGGAGTTATTTCCACCTCGCATGGGAATCAAGTCCACTTCGCTAAAAGTGGAGTTATTTCCCACCTCGCATAGGAATCAAGTCCACTTCGATAAAAGTGGAGTTATTTCCCACCTCGCATGGGAATCAAGTCCACTTCGCTAAAAGTGGAGTTATTTCCCACCTCGCATAGGAATCAAGTCCACTTCGCTAAAAGTGGAGTTATTTCCCACCTCGCATGGGAATCAAGTCCACCTCGCAGAAAGTGGAGTTATTTCCCAATTCGCATGGGAATCAAGTCCACTTCGATAAAAGTGGAGTTATTTCCCACCTCGCATGGGAATCAAGTCCACTTCGCTAAAAGTGGAGTTATTTCCACCTCGCATGGGAATCAAGTCCACTTCGCTAAAAGTGGAGTTATTTCCCACCTCGCATGGGAATCAAGTCCACTTCGATAAAAGTGGAGTTATTTCCCACCTCGCATGGGAATCAAGTCCACTTCGCTAAAAGTGGAGTTATTTCCCACCTCGCATGGGAATCAAGTCCACTTCGCTAAAAGTGGAGTTATTTCCCACCTCGCATGGGAATCATTTCCACTTCGCTAAAAGTGGAGTTATTTCCCACCTCGCATAGGAATCAAGTCCACTTCGCTAAAAGTGGAGTTATTTCCCACCTCGCATGGGAATCAAGTCCACTTCGCTAAAAGTGGAGTTATTTCCCACCTCGCATGGGAATCAAGTCCACTTCGCTAAAAGTGGAGTTATTTCCCACCTCGCATGGGAATCAAGTCCACCTCGCTAAAAGTGGAGTTATTTCTCACCTCGCATGGGAATCAAGTCCACTTCGCTAAAAGTGGAGTTATTTCCCACCTCGCATGGGAATCATGTCCACTTCGCTAAAAGTGGAGTTATTTCCCACCTCGCATAGGAATCAAGTCCACTTCGCTAAAAGTGGAGTTATTTCCCATCTCGCATGGGAATCATGTCCACCTCGCAGAAAGTGGAGTTATTTCCCACCTCGCATAGGAATCAAGTCCACTTCGCTAAAAGTGGAGTTATTTCCCACCTCGCATAGGAATCAAGTCCACTTCGCTAAAAGTGGAGTTATTTCCCACCTCGCATGGGAATCAAGTCCACCTCGCAGAAAGTGGAGTTATTTCCCACCTCGCATAGGAATCAAGTCCACTTCGCTAAAAGTGGAGTTATTTCCACCTCGCATGGGAATCAAGTCCACTTCGCTAAAAGTGGAGTTATTTCCCACCTCGCATGGGAATCAAGTCCACTTCGATAAAAGTGGAGTTATTTCCCACCTCGCATGGGAATCAAGTCCACTTCGCTAAAAGTGGAGTTATTTCCCATCTCGCATGGGAATCATGTCCACCTCGTAGAAAGTGGAGTTATTTCCCACCTCGCATGGGAATCAAGTCCACTTCGCTAAAAGTGGAGTTATTTCCCACCTCGCATGGGAATCAAGCTCACTTCGCTAAAAGTGGAGTTATTTCCCACCTCGCATGGGAATCAAGTCCACTTCGCTAAAAGTGGAGTTATTTCCCATCTCGCATGGGAATCATGTCCACCTCGTAGAAAGTGGAGTTATTTCCCACCTCGCATAGGAATCAAGTCCACTTCGCTAAAAGTGGAGTTATTTCCACCTCGCATGGGAATCAAGTCCACTTCGCTAAAAGTGGTGTTATTTCCCACCTCGCATGGGAATCAAGTCCACTTCGATAAAAGTGGATTTATTTCCCACCTCGCATGGGAATCATGTCCACCCCGCAGAAAGTGGAGTTATTTCCCACCTCGCATGGGAATCAAGTCCACTTCGCTAAAAGTGGAGTTATTTCCCACCTCGCATGGGAATCAAGTCCACTTCGCTAAAAGTGGAGTTATTTCCCACCTCGCATGGGAATCAAGTCCACTACGATAAAAGTGGAGTTATTTCCCACCTCGCATGGGAATCATGTCCACTTCGCTAAAAGTGGAGTTATTTCCCACCTCGCATAGGAATCAAGTCCACCTCGCTAAAAGTGGAGTTATTTCCCACCTCGCATGGGAATCAAGTCCACTTCGCTAAAAGTGGAGTTATTTCCCACCTCGCATGGGAATCATGTCCACTTCGCTAAAAGTGGAGTTATTTCCCACCTCGCATAGGAATCAAGTCCACTTCGCTAAAAGTGGAGTTATTTCCCATCTCGCATGGGAATCATGTCCACCTCGCAGAAAGTGGAGTTATTTCCCACCTCGCATAAGAATCAAGTCCACTTCGCTAAAAGTGGAGTTATTTCCCACCTCGCATGGGAATCAAGTCCACTTCGCTAAAAGTGGAGTTATTTCCCACCTCGCATGGGAATCAAGTCCACTTCGCTAAAAGTGGAGTTATTTCCCACCTCGCATGGGAATCAAGTCCACTTCGCTAAAAGTGGAGTTATTTCCCATCTCGCATGGGAATCATGTCCACCTCGTAGAAAGTGGAGTTATTTCCCACCTCGCATAGGAATCAAGTCCACTTCGCTAAAAGTGGAGTTATTTCCACCTCGCATGGGAATCAAGTCCACTTCGCTAAAAGTGGTGTTATTTCCCACCTCGCATGGGAATCAAGTCCACTTCGATAAAAGTGGATTTATTTCCCACCTCGCATGGGAATCATGTCCACCTCGCAGAAAGTGGAGTTATTTCCCACCTCGCATGGGAATCAAGTCCACTTCGCTAAAAGTGGAGTTATTTCCCACCTCGCATGGGAATCAAGTCCACTTCGCTAAAAGTGGAGTTATTTCCCACCTCGCATGGGAATCAAGTCCACTACGATAAAAGTGGAGTTATTTCCCACCTCGCATGGGAATCATGTCCACTTCGCTAAAAGTGGAGTTATTTCCCACCTCGCATAGGAATCAAGTCCACCTCGCTAAAAGTGGAGTTATTTCCCACCTCGCATGGGAATCAAGTCCACTTCGCTAAAAGTGGAGTTATTTCCCACCTCGCATGGGAATCATGTCCACTTCGCTAAAAGTGGAGTTATTTCCCACCTCGCATAGGAATCAAGTCCACTTCGCTAAAAGTGGAGTTATTTCCCATCTCGCATGGGAATCATGTCCACCTCGCATAGGAATCAAGTCCACTTCGCTAAAAGTGGAGTTATTTCCCACCTCGCATAGGAATCAAGTCCACTTCGCTAAAAGTGGAGTTATTTCCACCTCGCATGGGAATCAAGTCCACTTCGCTAAAAGTGGAGTTATTTCCCACCTCGCATGGGAATCAAGTCCACTTCGCTAAAAGTGGAGTTATTTCCCACCTCGCATGGGAATCAAGTCCACTTCGCTAAAAGTGGAGTTATTTCCCACCTCGCATGGGAATCAAGTCCACTTCAAGTGGAGTTATTTCCCACCTCGCATGGGAATCAAGTCCACTTCGCTAAAAGTGGAGTTATTTCCCACCTTGCATGGGAATCATGTCCACTTCGCTAAAAGTGGAGTTATTTCCCACCTCGCATAGGAATCAAGTCCACTTCGCTAAAAGTGGAGTTATTTCCCATCTCGCATGGGAATCATGTCCACCTCGCAGAAAGTGGAGTTATTTCCCACCTCGCATAGGAATCAAGTCCACTTCGCTAAAAGTGGAGTTATTTCCCACCTCGCATAGGAATCAAGTCCACTTCGCTAAAAGTGGAGTTATTTCCCACCTCGCATGGGAATCAAGTCCACCTCGCAGAAAGTGGAGTTATTTCCCACCTCGCATAGGAATCAAGTCCACTTCGCTAAAAGTGGAGTTATTTCCCACCTCGCATAGGAATCAAGTCCACTTCGCTAAAAGTGGAGTTATTTCCCACCTCGCATGGGAATCAAGTCCACTTCGCTAAAAGTGGAGTTATTTCCCACCTCGCATGGGAATCAAGTCCACCTCGCAGAAAGTGGAGTTATTTCCCACCTCGCATAGGAATCAAGTCCACTTCGCTAAAAGTGGAGTTATTTCCACCTCGCATGGGAATCAAGTCCACTTCGCTAAAAGTGGAGTTATTTCCCACCTCGCATGGGAATCAAGTCCACTTCGATAAAAGTGGAGTTATTTCCCACCTCGCATGGGAATCAAGTCCACTTCGCTAAAAGTGGAGTTATTTCCCATCTCGCATGGGAATCATGTCCACCTCGTAGAAAGTGGAGTTATTTCCCACCTCGCATGGGAATCAAGTCCACTTCGCTAAAAGTGGAGTTATTTCCCACCTCGCATGGGAATCAAGTCCACTTCGCTAAAAGTGGAGTTATTTCCCATCTCGCATGGGAATCATGTCCACCTCGTAGAAAGTGGAGTTATTTCCCACCTCGCATAGGAATCAAGTCCACTTCGCTAAAAGTGGAGTTATTTCCACCTCGCATGGGAATCAAGTCCACTTCGCTAAAAGTGGTGTTATTTCCCACCTCGCATGGGAATCAAGTCCACTTCGATAAAAGTGGATTTATTTCCCACCTCGCATGGGAATCATGTCCACCTCGCAGAAAGTGGAGTTATTTCCCACCTCGCATGGGAATCAAGTCCACTTCGCTAAAAGTGGAGTTATTTCCCACCTCGCATGGGAATCAAGTCCACTTCGCTAAAAGTGGAGTTATTTCCCACCTCGCATGGGAATCAAGTCCACTACGATAAAAGTGGAGTTATTTCCCACCTCGCATGGGAATCAAGTCCACTTCGCTAAAAGTGGAGTTATTTCCCACCTCGCATAGGAATCAAGTCCACCTCGCTAAAAGTGGAGTTATTTCCCACCTCGCATGGGAATCAAGTCCACTTCGCTAAAAGTGGAGTTATTTCCCACCTCGCATGGGAATCATGTCCACTTCGCTAAAAGTGGAGTTATTTCCCACCTCGCATAGGAATCAAGTCCACTTCGCTAAAAGTGGAGTTATTTCCCATCTCGCATGGGAATCATGTCCACCTCGCATGGGAATCAAGTCCACTTCGCTAAAAGTGGAGTTATTTCCCACCTCGCATAGGAATCAAGTCCACTTCGCTAAAAGTGGAGTTATTTCCACCTCGCATGGGAATCAAGTCCACTTCGCTAAAAGTGGAGTTATTTCCCACCTCGCATGGGAATCAAGTCCACTTCGCTAAAAGTGGAGTTATTTCCCACCTCGCATGGGAATCATGTCCACTTCGCTAAAAGTGGAGTTATTTCCCACCTCGCATAGGAATCAAGTCCACTTCGCTAAAAGTGGAGTTATTTCCCATCTCGCATGGGAATCATGTCCACCTCGCAGAAAGTGGAGTTATTTCCCACCTCGCATAAGAATCAAGTCCACTTCGCTAAAAGTGGAGTTATTTCCCACCTCGCATGGGAATCAAGTCCACTTCGCTAAAAGTGGAGTTATTTCCCACCTCGCATGGGAATCAAGTCCACTTCGCTAAAAGTGGAGTTATTTCCCACCTCGCATGGGAATCAAGTCCACTTCGCTAAAAGTGGAGTTATTTCCCATCTCGCATGGGAATCATGTCCACCTCGTAGAAAGTGGAGTTATTTCCCACCTCGCATAGGAATCAAGTCCACTTCGCTAAAAGTGGAGTTATTTCCACCTCGCATGGGAATCAAGTCCACTTCGCTAAAAGTGGTGTTATTTCCCACCTCGCATGGGAATCAAGTCCACTTCGATAAAAGTGGAGTTATTTCCCACCTCGCATGGGAATCATGTCCACCTCGCAGAAAGTGGAGTTATTTCCCACCTCGCATGGGAATCAAGTCCACTTCGCTAAAAGTGGAGTTATTTCCCACCTCGCATGGGAATCAAGTCCACTTCGCTAAAAGTGGAGTTATTTCCCACCTCGCATGGGAATCAAGTCCACTACGATAAAAGTGGAGTTATTTCCCACCTCGCATGGGAATCATGTCCACTTCGCTAAAAGTGGAGTTATTTCCCACCTCGCATGGGAATCAAGTCCACCTCGCTAAAAGTGGAGTTATTTCCCACCTCGCATGGGAATCAAGTCCACTTCGCTAAAAGTGGAGTTATTTCCCACCTCGCATGGGAATCATGTCCACTTCGCTAAAAGTGGAGTTATTTCCCACCTCGCATAGGAATCAAGTCCACTTCGCTAAAAGTGGAGTTATTTCCCATCTCGCATGGGAATCATGTCCACCTCGCATAGGAATCAAGTCCACTTCGCTAAAAGTGGAGTTATTTCCCACCTCGCATAGGAATCAAGTCCACTTCGCTAAAAGTGGAGTTATTTCCACCTCGCATGGGAATCAAGTCCACTTCGCTAAAAGTGGAGTTATTTCCCACCTCGCATGGGAATCAAGTCCACTTCGCTAAAAGTGGAGTTATTTCCCACCTCGCATGGGAATCAAGTCCACTTCGCTAAAAGTGGAGTTATTTCCCACCTCGCATGGGAATCAAGTCCACTTCAAGTGGAGTTATTTCCCACCTCGCATGGGAATCAAGTCCACTTCGCTAAAAGTGGAGTTATTTCCCACCTTGCATGGGAATCATGTCCACTTCGCTAAAAGTGGAGTTATTTCCCACCTCGCATAGGAATCAAGTCCACTTCGCTAAAAGTGGAGTTATTTCCCATCTCGCATGGGAATCATGTCCACCTCGCAGAAAGTGGAGTTATTTCCCACCTCGCATAGGAATCAAGTCCACTTCGCTAAAAGTGGAGTTATTTCCCACCTCGCATAGGAATCAAGTCCACTTCGCTAAAAGTGGAGTTATTTCCCACCTCGCATGGGAATCAAGTCCACTTCGTTAAAAGTGGAGTTATTTCCCACCTCGCATGAGCAGTAAGTCCACCTCGCAGAAAGTGGAGTTATTTCCCACTTCGCATGTGAATCATGTCCACTTCGCTAAAAGTGGAGTTATTTCCCACCTCGCATAGGAATCAAGTCCACTTCGCTAAAAGTGGAGTTATTTCCCATCTCGCATGGGAATCATGTCCACCTCGCAGAAAGTGGATTTATTTCCCACCTCGCATGGGAATCATGTCCACTTCGCTAAAAGTGGAGTTATTTCCCACCTCGCATAGGAATCAAGTCCACCTCGCTAAAAGTGGAGTTATTTCCCACCTCGCATGGGAATCAAGTCCACTTCGCTAAAAGTGGAGTTATTTCCCATCTCGCATGGGAATCATGTCCACCTCGCAGAAAGTGGAGTTATTTCCCACCTCGCATAGGAATCAAGTCCACTTCGCTAAAAGTGGAGTTATTTCCACCTCGCATAGGAATCAAGTCCACTTCGCTAAAAGTGGAGTTATTTCCACCTCGCATGGGAATCAAGTCCACTTCGCTAAAAGTGGAGTTATTTCCCACCTCGCATGGGAATCAAGTCCACTTCGATAAAAGTGGAGTTATTTCCCACCTCGCATGGGAATCAAGTCCACTTCGCTAAAAGTGGAGTTATTTCCCACCTCGCATGGGAATCAAGTCCACTTCGCTAAAAGTGGAGTTATTTCCCACCTCGCATGGGAATCATGTCCACTTCGCTAAAAGTGGAGTTATTTCCCACCTCGCATAGGAATCAAGTCCACTTCGCTAAAAGTGGAGTTATTTCCCATCTCGCATGGGAATCATGTCCACCTCGCAGAAAGTGGAGTTATTACCCACCTCGCATAGGAATCAAGTCCACTCCGCTAAAAGTGGAGTTATTTCCCACCTCGCATAGGAATCAAGTCCACTTCGCTAAAAGTGGAGTTATTTCCACCTCGCATGGGAATCAAGTCCACTTCGCTAAAAGTGGAGTTATTTCCCACCTCGCATGGGAATCAAGTCCACTTCGATAAAAGTGGAGTTATTTCCCACCTCGCATGGGAATCAAGTCCACTTCGCTAAAAGTGGAGTTATTTCCCACCTCGCATGGGAATCAAGTCCACTTCGCTAAAAGTGGAGTTATTTCCCATCTCGCATGGGAATCATGTCCACTTCGCTAAAAGTGGAGTTATTTCCCACCTCGCATAGGAATCAAGTCCACTTCGCTAAAAGTGGAGTTATTTCCCATCTCGCATGGGAATCATGTCCACCTCGCAGAAAGTGGAGTTATTTCCCACCTCGCATAGGAATCAAGTCCACTTCGCTAAAAGTGGAGTTATTTCCCACCTCGCATAGGAATCAAGTCCACTTCGCTAAAAGTGGAGTTATTTCCCACCTCGCATAGGAATCAAGTCCACTTCGCTAAAAGTGGAGTTATTTCCCATCTCGCATGGGAATCATGTCCACCTCGCAGAAAGTGGAGTTATTTCCCACCTCGCATGGGAATCAAGTCCAATTCGCTAAAAGTGGAGTTATTTCCCACCTCGCATAGGAATCAAGTCCACTTCGCTAAAAGTGGAGTTATTTCCACCTCGCATGGGAATCAAGTCCACTTCGCTAAAAGTGGAGTTATTTCCCACCTCGCATGGGAATCAAGTCCACTTCGCTAAAAGTGGAGTTATTTCCCACCTCGCATGGGAATCAGGTCCACTTCGCTAAAAGTGGAGTTATTTCCCACCTCGCATGGGAATCAAGTCCACTTCGCTAAAAGTGGAGTTATTTCCCACCTCGCATGGGAATCATGTCCACTTCGATAAAAGTGGAGTTATTTCCCACCTCGCATGGGAATCATGTCCACTTCGCTAAAAGTGGAGTTATTTCCCACCTCGCATAGGAATCAAGTCCACTTCGCTAAAAGTGGAGTTATTTCCCACCTCGCATGGGAATCAAGTCCACTTCGATAAAAGTGGATTTATTTCCCACCTCGCATGGGAATCATGTCCACTTCGCTAAAAGTGGAGTTATTTCCCACCTCGCATAGGAATCAAGTCCACTTCGCTAAAAGTGGAGTTATTTCCCACCTCGCATGGGAATCAAGTCCACTTCGCTAAAAGTGGAGTTATTTCCCACCTCGCATGGGAATCAAGTCCACTTCGATAAAAGTGGAGTTATTTCCCACCTCGCATGGGAATCATGTCCACTTCGCTAAAAGTGGAGTTATTTCCCACCTCGCATGGGAATCAAGTCCACTTCGATAAAAGTGGAGTTATTTCCCACCTCGCATGGGAATCATGTCCACTTCGCTAAAAGTGGAGTTATTTCCCACCTCGCATAGGAATCAAGTCCACCTCGCAGAAAGTGGAGTTATTTCCGACCTCGGATAGGAATCAAGTCCACTTCGCTAAAAGTGGAGTTATTTCCACCTCGCATGGGAATCAAGTTCACTTCGCTAAAAGTGGTGTTATTTCCCACCTCGCATGGGAATCAAGTCCACTTCGATAAAAGTGGAGTTATTTCCCACCTCGCATGGGAATCATGTCCACTTCGCTAAAAGTGGAGTTATTTCCCACCTCGCATGGGAATCAAGTCCACTTCGTTAAAAGTGGAGTTATTTCCCACCTCGCATGAGCAGTAAGTCCACCTCGCAGAAAGTGGAGTTATTTCCCACCTCGCATGGGAATCATGTCCACTTCGCTAAAAGTGGAGTTATTTCCCACCTCGCATAGGAATCAAGTCCACTTCGCTAAAAGTGGAGTTATTTCCCATCTCGCATGGGAATCATGTCCACCTCGCAGAAAGTGGAGTTATTTCCCACCTCGCATAGGAATCAAGTCCACTTCGCTAAAAGTGGAGTTATTTCCCACTTCGCATGGGAATCAAGTCCACTTCGATAAAAGTGGATTTATTTCCCACCTCGCATGGGAATCATGTCCACTTCGCTAAAAGTGGAGTTATTTCCCACCTCGCATGGGAATCAAGTCCACTTCGCTAAAAGTGGAGTTATTTCCCACCTCGCATGGGAATCAAGTCCACTTCGCTAAAAGTGGAGTTATTTCCCACCTCGCATGGGAATCAAGTCCACTTCGATAAAAGTGGAGTTATTTCCCACCTCGCATGGGAATCATGTCCACTTCGCTAAAAGTGGAGTTATTTCCCACCTCGCATAGGAATCAAGTCCACCTCGCTAAAAGTGGAGTTATTTCCCACCTCGCATGGGAATCAAGTCCACTTCGCTAAAAGTGGAGTTATTTCCCACCTCGCATAGGAATCAAGTCCACTTCGCTAAAAGTGGAGTTATTTCCCATCTCGCATGGGAATCATGTTCACCTCGCAGAAAGTGGAGTTATTTCCCACCTCGCATAGGAATCAAGTCCACTTCGCTAAAAGTGGAGTTATTTCCCACCTCGCATGGGAATCAAGTCCACTTCGATAAAAGTGGAGTTATTTCCCACCTTGCATGGGAATCAAGCCCACCTCGCAAAAAGTGGCCTTAGCTCCCACCTCGCATGGGAATCATGTCCACCTCGCAGAAAGTGGAGTTATTTCCCACCTCGCATGGGAATCATGTCCACCTCGTAGAAAGTGGAGTTATTTCCCACCTCGCATGGGAATCAAGTCCACTTCGCTAAAAGTGGAGTTATTTCCCACCTCGCATGGGAATCAAGTCCACCTCGCAGAAAGTGGAGTTATTTCCCACCTCGCATGGGAATCATGTCCACTTCGCTAAAAGTGGAGTTATTTCCCACCTCGCATAGGAATCAAGTCCACCTCGCAGAAAGTGGAGTTATTTCCACCTCGCATGGGAATCAAGTCCACTTCGCTAAAAGTGGAGTTATTTCCCACCTCGCATGGGAATCAAGTCCACTTCGCTAAAAGTGGAGTTATTTCCCACCTCGCATGGGAATCAAGTCCACTTCGCTAAAAGTGGAGTTATTTCCCACCTCGGATGAGCAGTAAGTCCACCTCGCAGAAAGTGGAGTTATTTCCCACCTCGCATGGGAATCAAGTCCACTTCGCTAAAAGTGGAGTTATTTCCCACCTCGCATAGGAATCAAGTCCACTTCGCTAAAAGTGGAGTTATTTCCCACCTCGCATGGGAATCAAGTCCACTTCGCTAAAAGTGGAGTTATTTCCCACCTCGCATGGGAATCAAGTCCACTTCGATAAAAGTGGTGTTATTTCCCACCTCGCATGGGAATCATGTCCACTTCGCTAAAAGTGGAGTTATTTCCCACCTCGCATGGGAATCAAGTCCACCTCGCTAAAAGTGGAGTTATTTCCCACCTCGCATGGGAATCAAGTCCACTTCGCTAAAAGTGGAGTTATTTCCCATCTCGCATGGGAATCATGTCCACCTCGCAGAAAGTGGAGTTATTTCCCACCTCGCATAGGAATCAAGTCCACTTCGCTAAAAGTGGAGTTATTTCCCACCTCGCATGGGAATCATGTCCACTTCGCTAAAAGTGGAGTTATTTCCCACCTCGCATGGGAATCAAGTCCACTTCGCTAAAAGTGGAGTTATTTCCCACCTCGCATAGGAATCATGTCCACTTCGCTAAAAGTGGAGTTATTTCCCACCTCGCATGGGAATCAAGTCCACTTCGCTAAAAGTGGAGTTATTTCCCACCTCGCATAGGAATCAAGTCCACTTCGCTAAAAGTGGAGTTATTTCCCATCTCGCATGGGAATCATGTCCACTTCGCAGAAAGTGGAGTTATTTCCCACCTCGCATAGGAATCAAGTCCACTTCGCTAAAAGTGGAGTTATTTCCCACCTCGCATAGGAATCAAGTCCACTTCGCTAAAAGTGGAGTTATTTCCCACCTCGCATGGGAATCATGTCCACTTCGCTAAAAGTGGAGTTATTTCCCACCTCGCATGGGAATCAAGTCCACTTCGTTAAAAGTGGAGTTATTTCCCACCTCGCATGAGCAGTAAGTCCACCTCGCAGAAAGTGGAGTTATTTCCCACCTCGCATGGGAATCATGTCCACTTCGCTAAAAGTGGAGTTATTTCCCACCTCGCATAGGAATCAAGTCCACTTCGCTAAAAGTGGAGTTATTTCCCATCTCGCATGGGAATCATGTCCACCTCGCTAAAAGTGGAGTTATTTCCCACCTCGCATGGGAATCAAGTCCACTTCGCTAAAAGTGGAGTTATTTCCCACCTCGCATAGGAATCAAGTCCACTTCGCTAAAAGTGGAGTTATTTCCCACCTCGGATGAGCAGTAAGTCCACCTCGCAGAAAGTGGAGTTATTTCCCACCTCGCATGGGAATCAAGTCCACTTCGCTAAAAGTGGAGTTATTTCCCACCTCGCATGGGAATCAAGTCCACTTCGCTAAAAGTGGAGTTATTTCCCACCTCGCATGGGAATCAAGTCCACTTCGCTAAAAGTGGAGTTATTTCCCACCTCGCATGGGAATCATGTCCACTTCACTAAAAGTGGAGTTATTTCCCACCTCGCATGGGAATCAAGTCCACTTCGCTAAAAGTGGAGTTATTTCCCACCTCGGATGAGCAGTAAGTCCACCTCGCAGAAAGTGGAGTTATTTCCCACCTCGCATGGGAATCAAGTCCACTTCGCTAAAAGTGGAGTTATTTCCCACCTCGCATGGGAATCAAGTCCACCTCGCAGAAAGTGGAGTTATTTCCCACCTCGCATGGGAATCATGTCCACTTCGCTAAAAGTGGAGTTATTTCCCACCTCGCATGGGAATCAAGTCCACTTCGCTAAAAGTGGAGTTATTTCCCACCTCGCATGGGAATCAAGTCCACCTCGCAGAAAGTGGAGTTATTTCCCACCTCGCATGGGAATCAAGTCCACTTCGCTAAAAGTGGAGTTATTTCCCACCTCGGATGAGCAGTAAGTCCACCTCGCAGAAAGTGGAGTTATTTCCCACCTCGCATGGGAATCAAGTCCACTTCGCTAAAAGTGGAGTTATTTCCCACCTCGCATGGGAATCAAGTCCACTTCGCTAAAAGTGGAGTTATTTCCCACCTCGCATAGGAATCAAGTCCACCTCGCTAAAAGTGGAGTTATTTCCCACCTAGCATGCGAATCATGTCCACTTCGCTAAAAGTGGAGTTATTTCCCACCTCGCATGGGAATCAAGTCCACTTCGCTAAAAGTGGAGTTATTTCCCACCTCGGATGAGCAGTAAGTCCACCTCGCAGAAAGTGGAGTTATTTCCCACCTCGCATGGGAATCAAGTCCACTTCGCTAAAAGTGGAGTTATTTCCCACCTCGCATGGGAATCAAGTCCACTTCGCTAAAAGTGGAGTTATTTCCCACCTCGCATGGGAATCAAGTCCACTTCGCTAAAAGTGGAGTTATTTCCCATCTCGCATGGGAATCATGTCCACCTCGTAGAAAGTGGAGTTATTTCCCACCTCGCATAGGAATCAAGTCCACTTCGCTAAAAGTGGAGTTATTTCCCACCTCGCATGGGAATCATGTCCACTTCGCTAAAAGTGGAGTTATTTCCCACCTCGCATAGGAATCAAGTCCACTTCGCTAAAAGTGGAGTTATTTCCCACCTCGCATGGGAATCAAGTCCACTTCGATAAAAGTGGAGTTATTTCCCACCTCGCATGGGAATCAAGTCCACTTCGCTAAAAGTGGAGTTATTTCCCACCTCGCATGGGAATCAAGTCCACCTCGCAGAAAGTGGAGTTATTTCCCACCTCGCATGGGAATCATGTCCACTTCGCTAAAAGTGGAGTTATTTCCCACCTCGCATGGGAATCAAGTCCACTTCGTTAAAAGTGGAGTTATTTCCCACCTCGCATGAGCAGTAAGTCCACCTCGCAGAAAGTGGAGTTATTTCCCACCTCGCATGGGAATCATGTCCACTTCGCAGAAAGTGGAGTTATTTCCCACCTCGCATGGGAATCAAGTCCACTTCGCTAAAAGTGGAGTTATTTCCCACCTCGCATGCGAATCAAGTCCACTTCGTTAAAAGTGGCGTTATTTCCCACCTCGCATGGGAATCATGTCCACCTCGCAGAAAGTGGAGTTATTTCCCACCTCGCATGGGAATCAAGTCCACTTCGCTAAAAGTGGAGTTATTTCCCATCTCGCATGGGAATCATGTCCACTTCGCTAAAAGTGGAGTTATTTCCCACCTCGCATGGGAATCATGTCCACCTCGCAGAAAGTGGAGTTATTTCCCACCTCGCATGGGAATCATGTCCACCTCGTAGAAAGTGGAGTTATTTCCCACCTCGCATGGGAATCAAGTCCACTTCGCTAAAAGTGGAGTTATTTCCCACCTCGCATGGGAATCAAGTCCACCTCGCAGAAAGTGGAGTTATTTCCCACCTCGCATGGGAATCAAGTCCACTTCGCTAAAAGTGGAGTTATTTCCCACCTCGGATGAGCAGTAAGTCCACCTCGCAGAAAGTGGAGTTATTTCCCACCTCGCATGGGAATCAAGTCCACTTCGCTAAAAGTGGAGTTATTTCCCACCTCGCATGGGAATCAAGTCCACTTCGCTAAAAGTGGAGTTATTTCCCACCTCGCATGGGAATCAAGTCCACTTCGCTAAAAGTGGAGTTATTTCCCATCTCGCATGGGAATCATGTCCACCTCGTAGAAAGTGGAGTTATTTCCCACCTCGCATAGGAATCAAGTCCACTTCGCTAAAAGTGGAGTTATTTCTCACCTCGCATAGGAATCAAGTCCACTTCGCTAAAAGTGGAGTTATTTCCCATCTCGCATGGGAATCATGTCCACCTCGCAGAAAGTGGAGTTATTTCCCACCTCGCATAGGAATCAAGTCCACTTCGCTAAAAGTGGAGTTATTTCCCACCTCGCATGGGAATCAAGTCCACTTCGATAAAAGTGGAGTTATTTCCCACCTCGCATGGGAATCAAGTCCACTTCGCTAAAAGTGGAGTTATTTCCCACCTCGCATGGGAATCAAGTCCACTTCGCTAAAAGTGGAGTTATTTCCCACCTCGCATATGAATCATGTCCACCTCGCAGAAAGTGGAGTTATTTCCCACCTCGCATGGGAATCAAGTCCACTTCGCTAAAAGTGGAGTTATTTCCCACCTCGCATGGGAATCATGTCCACCTCGCAGAAAGTGGAGTTATTTCCCACCTCGCATGGGAATCAAGTCCACTTCGCTAAGAGTGCAGTTATTTCCCACCTCGCATGGGAATCAAGTCCACTTCGCTAAAAGTGGAGTTATTTCCCACCTCGCATGAGCAGTGAGTCCACCTCGCAGAAAGTGGAGTTATTTCCCACCTCGCATGGGAATCAAGTCCACCTCGCAGAAAGTGGAGTTATTTCCCACCTCGCATGGGAATCAAGTCCACCTCGCTAAAAGTGGAGTTATTTCCCATCTCGCATGGGAATCATGTCCACCTCGTAGAAAGTGGAGTTATTTCCCACCTCGCATGGGAATCAAGTCCACTTCGCTAAAAGTGGAGTTATTTCCCACCTCGCATGGGAATCAAGTCCACCTCGCAGAAAGTGGACTTATTTCCCACCTCGCATGGGAATCAAGTCCACCTCGCAGAAAGTGGACTTATTTCCCACCTCGCATGGGAATCAAGTCCACTTCGCTAAAAGTGGAGTTATTTCCCACCTCGGATGAGCAGTAAGTCCACCTCGCAGAAAGTGGAGTTATTTCCCACCTCGCATGGGAATCAAGTCCACTTCGCTAAAAGTGGAGTTATTTCCCACCTCGCATGGGAATCAAGTCCACCTCGCAGAAAGTGGACTTATTTCCCACCTCGCATGGGAATCAAGTCCACCTCGCAGAAAGTGGACTTATTTCCCACCTCGCATGGGAATCAAGTCCACTTCGCTAAAAGTGGAGTTATTTCCCACCTCGGATGAGCAGTAAGTCCACCTCGCAGAAAGTGGAGTTATTTCCCACCTCGCATGGGAATCAAGTCCACTTCGCTAAAAGTGGAGTTATTTCCCACCTCGCATGGGAATCAAGTCCACTTCGCTAAAAGTGGAGTTATTTCCCACCTCGCATGGGAATCAAGTCCACCTCGCAGAAAGTGGACTTATTTCCCACCTCGCATGGGAATCAAGTCCACTTCGCTAAAAGTGGAGTTATTTCCCACCTCGCATGGGAATCAAGTCCACTTCGCTAAAAGTGGAGTTATTTCCCATCTCGCATGGGAATCATGTCCACCTCGTAGAAAGTGGAGTTATTTCCCACCTCGCATAGGAATCAAGTCCACTTCGCTAAAAGTGGAGTTATTTCCCACCTCGCATAGGAATCAAGTCCACTTCGCTAAAAGTGGAGTTATTTCCCATCTCGCATGGGAATCATGTCCACCTCGCAGAAAGTGGAGTTATTTCCCACCTCGCATAGGAATCAAGTCCACTTCGCTAAAAGTGGAGTTATTTCCCACCTCGCATGGGAATCAAGTCCACTTCGCTAAAAGTGGAGTTATTTCCCACCTCGCATATGAATCATGTCCACCTCGCAGAAAGTGGAGTTATTTCCCACCTCGCATGGGAATCAAGTCCACTTCGCTAAAAGTGGAGTTATTTCCCACCTCGCATATGAATCATGTCCACCTCGCAGAAAGTGGAGTTATTTCCCACCTCGCATGGAATCAAGTCCACTTCGCTAAAGTGGAGTTATTTCCCACCTCGCATGGGAATCAAGTCCACTTCGCTAAAAGTGGAGTTATTTCCCACCTCGCATATGAATCATGTCCACCTCGCAGAAAGTGGAGTTATTTCCCACCTCGCATGGGAATCAAGTCCACTTCGCTAAAAGTGGAGTTATTTCCCACCTCGCATGGGAATCAAGTCCACTTCGCTAAAAGTGGAGTTATTTCCCACCTCGCATATGAATCATGTCCACCTCGCAGAAAGTGGAGTTATTTCCCACCTCGCATGGGAATCAAGTCCACTTCGCTAAAAGTGGAGTTATTTCCCACCTCGCATGGGAATCATGTCCACCTCGCAGAAAGTGGAGTTATTTCCCACCTCGCATGAGAATCAAGTCCACTTCGCTAAAAGTGGAGTTATTTCAGACCTCGCATGGGAATCAAGTCCACCTCGCTAAAAGTGGAGTTATTTCCCACCTAGCCTGCGAATCATGTCCACTTCGCTAAAAGTGGATTTATTTCCCACCTCGCATGGGAATCAAGTCCACTTCGCTAAAAGTGGAGTTATTTCCCACCTCGGATGAGCAGTAAGTCCACCTCGCAGAAAGTGGAGTTATTTCCCAACTCGCATGGGAATCAAGTCCACTTCGCTAAAAGTGGAGTTATTTCCCACCTCGCATGGGAATCAAGTCCACTTCGTTAAAAGTGGAGTTATTTCCCACCTCGCATGAGCAGTAAGTCCACCTCGCAGAAAGTGGAGTTATTTCCCACCTCGCATGGGAATCATGTCCACTTCGCTAAAAGTGGAGTTATTTCCCACCTCGCATAGGAATCAAGTCCACTTCGCTAAAAGTGGAGTTATTTCCCACCTCGCATGGGAATCAAGTCCACTTCGCTAAAAGTGGAGTTATTTCCCACCTCGCATGGGAATCATGTCCACTTCGCTAAAAGTGGAGTTATTTCCCACCTCGCATGGGAATCAAGTCCGCTTCGCTAAAAGTGGAGTTATTTCCCACCTCGCATGGGAATCAAGTCCACTTCGCTAAAAGTGGAGTTATTTCCCATCTCGCATGGGAATCATGTCCACTTCGCTAAAAGTGGAGTTATTTCCCACCTCGCATGGGAATCATGTCCACCTCGCAGAAAGTGGAGTTATTTCCCACCTCGCATGGGAATCATGTCCACTTCGCTAAAAGTGGAGTTATTTCCCACCTCGCATGGGAATCAAGTCCACTTCGCTAAAAGTGGAGTTATTTCCCACCTCGCATGGGAATCAAGTCCACCTCGCAGAAAGTGGAGTTATTTCCCACCTCGCATGGGAATCAAGTCCACTTCGCTAAAAGTGGAGTTATTTCCCACCTCGGATGAGCAGTAAGTCCACCTCGCAGAAAGTGGAGTTATTTCCCACCTCGCATGGGAATCAAGTCCACTTCGCTAAAAGTGGAGTTATTTCCCACCTCGCATGGGAATCAAGTCCACTTCGCTAAAAGTGGAGTTATTTCCCACCTCGAATGAGCAGTAAGTCCACCTCGCAGAAAGTGGAGTTATTTCCCACCTCGCATGGGAATCAAGTCCACTTCGCTAAAAGTGGAGTTATTTCCCACCTCGCATGGGAATCAAGTCCACCTCGCTAAAAGTGGAGTTATTTCCCAAATAGCATGCGAATCATGTCCACTTCGCTAAAAGTGGAGTTATTTCCCACCTCGCATGGGAATCAAGTCCACTTCGCTAAAAGTGTACTTATTGCCCACCTCGCATGGGAATCATGTCCACCTCGTAGAAAGTGGAGTTATTTCCCACCTCGCATGGGAATCAAGTCCACTTCGCTAAAAGTGGAGTTATTTCCCATCTCGCATGGGAATCAAGTCCACTTCGCTAAAAGTGGAGTTATTTCCCATCTCGCATGGGAATCATGTCCACCTCGTAGAAAGTGGAGTTATTTCCCACCTCGCATAGGAATCAAGTCCACTTCGCTAAAAGTGGAGTTATTTCCCATCTCGCATGGGAATCATGTCCACCTCGCAGAAAGTGGAGTTATTTCCCACCTCGCATAGGAATCAAGTCCACTTCGCTAAAAGTGGAGTTATTTCCCACCTCGCATGGAAATCAAGTCCACTTCGATAAAAGTGGAGTTATTTCCCACCTCGCATGGGAATCAAGTCCACTTCGCTAAAAGTGGAGTTATTTCCCACCTCGCATGGGAATCAAGTCCACCTCGCAGAAAGTGGAGTTATTTCCCACCTCGCATGGGAATCATGTCCACTTCGCTAAAAGTGGAGTTATTTCCCACCTCGCATGGGAATCAAGTCCACTTCGTTAAAAGTGGAGTTATTTCCCACCTCGCATGAGCAGTAAGTCCACCTCGCAGAAAGTGGAGTTATTTCCCACCTCGCATGGGAATCATGTCCACTTCGCTAAAAGTGGAGTTATTTCCCACCTCGCATGGGAATCAAGTCCACCTCGCAGAAAGTGGAGTTATTTCCCACCTCGCATGGGAATCAAGTCCACTTCGCTAAAAGTGGAGTTATTTCCCACCTCGCATGCGAATCATGTCCACTTCGCTAAAAAGTGGAGTTATTTCCCACCTCGCATGGGAATCAAGTCCACCTCGCAGAAAGTGGAGTTATTTCCCACCTCGCATGGGAATCAAGTCCACTTCGCTAAAAGTGGAGTTATTTCCCACCTCGCATGGGAATCAAGTCCACTTCGCTAAAAGTGGAGTTTTTTCCCACCTCGCATATGAATCATGTCCACCTCGCAGAAAGTGGAGTTATTTCCCACCTCGCATGGGAATCATGTCCACCTCGCAGAAAGTGGAGTTATTTCCCACCTCGCATGGGAATCATGTCCACTTCGCTAAAAGTGGAGTTATTTCCCACCTCGCATGGGAATCAAGTCCACTTCGCTAAAAGTGGAGTTATTTCCCACCTCGCATGGGAATCAAGTCCACCTCGCAGAAAGTGGAGTTATTTCCCACCTCGCATGGGAATCAAGTCCACTTCGCTAAAAGTGGAGTTATTTCCCACCTCGGATGAGCAGTAAGTCCACCTCGCAGAAAGTGGAGTTATTTCCCACCTCGCATGGGAATCAAGTCCACTTCGCTAAAAGTGGAGTTATTTCCCACCTCGCATGGGAATCAAGTCCACCTCGCAGAAAGTGGAGTTATTTCCCACCTCGCATGGGAATCATGTCCACTTCGCTAAAAGTGGAGTTATTTCCCACCTCGCATGGGAATCAAGTCCACTTCGTTAAAAGTGGAGTTATTTCCCACCTCGCATGAGCAGTAAGTCCACCTCGCAGAAAGTGGAGTTATTTCCCACCTCGCATGGGAATCATGTCCACCTCGCTAAAAGTGGAGTTATTTCCCACCTCGCATGGGAATCAAGTCCACTTCGCTAAAAGTGGAGTTATTTCCCACCTCGCATGCGAATCATGTCCACTTCGTTAAAAGTGGCGTTATTTCCCACCTCGCATGGGAATCATGTCCACCTCGCAGAAAGTGGAGTTATTTCCCACCTCGCATGGGAATCAAGTCCACTTCGCTAAAAGTGGAGTTATTTCCCACCTCGCATGGGAATCAAGTCCACCTCGCAGAAAGTGGAGTTATTTCCCACCTCGCATGGGAATCAAGTCCACTTCGCTAAAAGTGGAGTTATTTCCCACCTCGCATGCGAATCATGTCCACTTCGCTAAAAAGTGGAGTTATTTCCCACCTCGCATGGGAATCAAGTCCACCTCGCAGAAAGTGGAGTTATTTCCCACCTCGCATGGGAATCAAGTCCACTTCGCTAAAAGTGGAGTTATTTCCCACCTCGCATGGGAATCAAGTCCACTTCGCTAAAAGTGGAGTTTTTTCCCACCTCGCATATGAATCATGTCCACCTCGCAGAAAGTGGAGTTATTTCCCACCTCGCATAGGAATCAAGTCCACTTCGCTAAAAGTGGAGTTATTTCCCATCTCGCATGGGAATCATGTCCACTTCGCTAAAAGTGGAGTTATTTCCCACCTCGCATGGGAATCATGTCCACCTCGCAGAAAGTGGAGTTATTTCCCACCTCGCATGGGAATCAAGTCCACTTCGCTAAAAGTAGAGTTATTTCCCATCTCGCATGGGAATCATGTCCAATTCGCAGAAAGTGGAGTTATTTCCCACCTCGCATGGGAATCATGTCCACCTCGCAGAAAGTGGAGTTATTTCCCACCTCGCATGGGAATCAAGTCCACTTCGCTAAAAGTGGAGTTATTTCCCACCTCGCATGCGAATCATGTCCACTTCGTTAAAAGTGGCGTTATTTCCCACCTCGCATGGGAATCATGTCCACCTCGCAGAAAGTGGAGTTATTTCCCACCTCGCATGGGAATCAAAGCCACTTCGCTAAAAGTGGAGTTATTTCCCACCTCGCATGGGAATCAAGTCCACTTCGCTAAAAGTGGAGTTTTTTCCCACCTCGCATGGGAATCATGTCCGCTTCGCTAAAAGTGGAGTTATTTCCCACCTCGCATGCGAATCATGTCCACTTCGCTAAAAAGTGGAGTTATTTCCCACCTCGCATGGGAATCAAGTCCACCTCGCAGAAAGTGGAGTTATTTCCCACCTCGCATGGGAATCAAGTCCACTTCGCTAAAAGTGGAGTTATTTCCCACCTCGCATGGGAATCAAGTCCACTTCGCTAAAAGTGGAGTTATTTCCCACCTCGCATATGAATCATGTCCACCTCGCAGAAAGTGGAGTTATTTCCCACCTCGCATGGGAATCAAGTCCACTTCGCTAAAAGTGGAGTTATTTCCCACCTCGCATATGAATCATGTCCACCTCGCAGAAAGTGGAGTTATTTCCCACCTCGCATGGGAATCAAGTCCACTTCGCTAAAAGTGGAGTTATTTCCCACCTCGCATGGGAATCAAGTCCACTTCGCTAAAAGTGGAGTTATTTCCCACCTCGCATATGAATCATGTCCACCTCGCAGAAAGTGGAGTTATTTCCCACCTCGCATGGGAATCAAGTCCACTTCGCTAAAAGTGGAGTTATTTCCCACCTCGCATGGGAATCAAGTCCACTTCGCTAAAAGTGGAGTTATTTCCCACCTCGCATGGGAATCAAGTCCACTTCGCTAAAAGTGGAGTTATTTCCCACCTCGCATGAGCAGTAAGTCCACCTCGCAGAAAGTGGAGTTATTTCCCACCTCGCATGGGAATCAAGTCCACTTCGCTAAAAGTGGAGTTATTTCCCACCTCGCATGGGAATCAAGTCCACCTCGCTAAAAGTGGAGTTATTTCCCACCTCGGAATCAAATCCACCTCGCTAAAAGTGGAGTTATTTCCCACCTCGCATGAGCAGTAAGTCCACCTCGCAGAAAGTGGAGTTATTTCCCACCTCGCATGGGAATCAAGTCCACTTCGCTAAAAGTGGAGTTATTTCCCACCTCGGATGAGCAGTAAGTCCACCTCGCAGAAAGTGGAGTTATTTCCCACCTCGCATAGGAATCAAGTCCACTTCGCTAAAAGTGGAGTTATTTCCCACCTCGCATGGGAATCAAGTCCACTTCGCTAAAAGTGGAGTTATTTCCCACCTCGCATGGGAATCAAGTCCACTTCGCTAAAAGTGGAGTTATTTCCCATCTCGCATGGGAATCATGTCCACCTCGTAGAAAGTGGAGTTATTTCCCACCTCGCATAGGAATCAAGTCCACTTCGCTAAAAGTGGAGTTATTTCCCACCTCGCATAGGAATCAAGTCCACTTCGCTAAAAGTGGAGTTATTTCCCACCTCGCATGGGAATCATGTCCACCTCGCAGAAAGTGGAGTTATTTCCCACCTCGCATGGGAATCAAGTCCACTTCGCTAAAAGTGGAGTTATTTCCCACCTCGCATGGGAATCAAGTCCACTTCGCTAAAAGTGGAGTTATTTCCCACCTCGCATGGGAATCAAGTCCACTTCGCTAAAAGTGGAGTTATTTCCCACCTCGCATGCGAATCATGTCCACTTCGTTAAAAGTGGCGTTATTTCCCACCTCGCATGGGAATCATGTCCACCTCGCAGAAAGTGGAGTTATTTCCCACCTCGCATGGGAATCAAGTCCACTTCGCTAAAAGTGGAGTTATTTCCCACCTCGCATGGGAATCAAGTCCACTTCGCTAAAAGTGGAGTTATTTCCCACCTCGCATGGGAATCAAGTCCACTTCGCTAAAAGTGGAGTTATTTCCCACCTCGCATGCGAATCATGTCCACTTCGCTAAAAAGTGGAGTTATTTCCCACCTCGCATGGGAATCAAGTCCACCTCGCAGAAAGTGGAGTTATTTCCCACCTCGCATGGGAATCAAGTCCACTTCGCTAAAAGTGGAGTTATTTCCCACCTCGCATGGGAATCAAGTCCACTTCGCTAAAAGTGGAGTTATTTCCCACCTCGCATATGAATCATGTCCACCTCGCAGAAAGTGGAGTTATTTCCCACCTCGCATGGGAATCAAGTCCACTTCGCTAAAAGTGGAGTTATTTCCCACCTCGCATGGGAATCAAGTCCACTTCGCTAAAAGTGGAGTTATTTCCCACCTCGCATATGAATCATGTCCACCTCGCAGAAAGTGGAGTTATTTCCCACCTCGCATGGGAATCAAGTCCACTTCGCTAAAAGTGGAGTTATTTCCCACCTAGCATGCGAATCATGTCCACTTCGCTAAAAGTGGAGTTATTTCCCACCTCGCATGGGAATCAAGTCCACTTCGCTAAAAGTGGAGTTATTTCCCACCTCGGATGAGCAGTAAGTCCACCTCGCAGAAAGTGGAGTTATTTCCCACCTCGCATGGGAATCAAGTCCACTTCGCTAAAAGTGGAGTTATTTCCCACCTCGCATGGGAATCAAGTCCACTTCGCTAAAATGGGAGTTATTTCCCATCTCGCATGGGAATCATGTCCACCTCGCAGAAAGTGGAGTTATTTCCCACCTCGCATGAGCAGTAAGTCCACTTCGCTAAAAGTGGAGTTATTTCCCACCTCGCATGCGAATCATGTCCACTTCGTTAAAAGTGGCGTTATTTCCCACCTCGCATGGGAATCATGTCCACCTCGCAGAAAGTGGAGTTATTTCCCACCTCGCATGGGAATCAAGTCCACTTCGCTAAAAGTGGAGTTATTTCCCACCTCGCATGGGAATCAAGTCCACTTCGCTAAAAGTGGAGTTATTTCCCATCTCGCATGGGAATCATGTCCACTTCGCTAAAAGTGGAGTTATTTCCCACCTCGCATGGGAATCATGTCCACCTCGCAGAAAGTGGAGTTATTTCCCACCTCGCATGGGACTCAAGTCCACTTCGCTAAAAGTGGAGTTATTTCCCACCTCGCATGGGAATCAAGTCCACTTCGCTAAAAGTAGAGTTATTTCCCATCTCGCATGGGAATCATGTCCACCTCGCAGAAAGTGGAGTTATTTCCCACCTCGCATGGGAATCATGTTCACCTCGCAGAAAGTGGAGTTATTTCCCACCTCGCATGGGAATCAAGTCCACTTCGCTAAAAGTGGAGTTATTTCCCACCTCGCATGCGAATCATGTCCACTTCGTTAAAAGTGGCGTTATTTCCCACCTCGCATGGGAATCATGTCCACCTCGCAGAAAGTGGAGTTATTTCCCACCTCGCATGGGAATCAAGTCCACTTCGCTAAAAGTGGAGTTATTTCCCACCTCGCATGGGAATCATGTCCACCTCGCAGAAAGTGGAGTTATTTCCCACCTCGCATGGGAATCAAGTCCACTTCGCTAAAAGTGGAGTTATTTCCCACCTCGCATGCGAATCATGTCCACTTCGCTAAATAGTGGAGTTATTTCCCACCTCGCATGGGAATCAAGTCCACTTCGCTAAAAGTGGAGTTATTTCCCACCTCGCATGGGAATCAAGTCCACTTCGCTAAAAGTGGAGTTATTTCCCACCTCGCATGGGAATCATGTCCACCTCGCAGAAAGTGGAGTTATTTCCCACCTCGCATGGGAATCAAGTCCACTTCGCTAAAAGTGGAGTTATTTCCCACCTCGCATGGGAATCAAGTCCACTTCGCTAAAAGTGGAGTTATTTCCCACCTCGCATGGGAATCAAGTCCACTTCGCTAAAAGTGGAGTTATTTCCCACCTCGCATGGGAATCAAGTCCACTTCGCTAAAAGTGGAGTTATTTCCCACCTCGCATGGGAATCATGTCCACCTCGCAGAAAGTGGAGTTATTTCCCACCTCGCATGGGAATCAAGTCCACTTCGCTAAAAGTGGAGTTATTTCCCACCTCGCATGGGAATCAAGTCCACTTCGCTAAAAGTGGAGTTATTTCCCACCTCGCATGGGAATCATGTCCACTTCGCTAAAAGTGGAGTTATTTCCCACCTCGCGTGGGAATCAAGTCCACTTCGCTAAAAGTGGAGTTATTTCCCACCTCGCATGGGAATCAAGTCCACTTCGCTAAAAGTGGAGTTATTTCCCACCTCGCATGGGAATCAAGTCCACTTCGCTAAAAGTGGAGTTATTTCCCACCTCGCATGGGAATCAAGTCCACTTCGCTAAAAGTGGAGTTATTTCCCACCTCGCATGGGAATCAAGTCCACTTCGCTAAAGGTGGAGTTATTTCCCACCTCGCATGGGAATCAAGTCCACTTCGCTAAAAGTGGAGTTATTTCCCACCTCGCATGGGAATCAAGTCCACTTCACTAAAAGTGGAGTTATTTCCCATCTCGCATGGGAATCATGTCCACTTCGCTAAAAGTGGAGTTATTTCCCACCTCGCATGGGAATCATGTCCACTTCGCTAAAAGTGGAGTTATTTCCCACCTCGCATGGGAATCAAGTCCACTTCGCTAAAAGTGGAGTTATTTCCCACTTCGCATGGGAATCAAGTCCACTTCGCTAAAAGTGGAGTTATTTCCCACCTCGCATGGGAATCATGTCCACTTCGCTAAAAGTGGAGTTATTTCCCACCTCGCATGGGAATCATGTCCACTTCGCTAAAAGTGGAGTTATTTCCCACCTCGCATGGGAATCATGTCCACTTCGCTAAAAGTGGAGTTATTTCCCACCTCGCATGGGAATCATGTCCACCTCGCAGAAAGTGGAGTTATTTCCCACCTCGCATGGGAATCAAGTCCACTTCGCTAAAAGTGGAGTTATTTCCCACCTCGCATGGGAATCAAGTCCACTTCGCTAAAAGTGGAGTTATTTCCCACCTCGCATGGGAATCATGTCCACTTCGCTAAAAGTGGAGTTATTTCCCACCTCGCATGGGAATCATGTCCACCTCGCAGAAAGTGGAATTATTTCCCACCTCGCATGGGAATCATGTCCACTTCGCTAAAAGTGGAGTTATTTCCCACCTCGCATGAGCATTAAGTCCAGCTCGCAGAAAGTGGAGTTATTTCCCACCTCGCATGTGAATCAAGTCCACTTCGCTAAAAGTGGAGTTATTTCCCACCTCGCATGGGAATCATGTCCACCTCGCAGAAAGTGGAGTTATTTCCCACCTCGCATGGGAATCAAGTCCAATTCGTAAAGTCCACTTCGGAGGTGGACTTGATTCCCATGCGAAGTCATAGCTAGCCCTTATTCGGGCACTGTGGCAGTTGAAAGACGGTCGGCAAAAACTTCAACTTTCGCAAGCCACAGTTTCAAAAAACATCCGTTCTCCTTCCACATAGCACTCCTCTGTACAGGACTTTAGCCTTTTCCTTGTGTAAACTTGAAACAGTCCTCAACTGAATGCTCGTATTCGTTCAACTGCTCCTAGAACTCGCACACAGACGTAGGCAGCTTAAGGACCTCCCGCAGAACCACAAAAAGAATGTGAATAAAACTCAGAAGCATTTGTAACAATAACGACAAAATGTTTATTAAGCTCGCTCTCTTTACTTTACTTTACTTAAACGCTACGCTTGTACATTCGGATACATAGTTTAAGGAGAATAAAACAAAAGAATGCAATAAATACGAAACAAGGACATTGTTCAGTAGAAGCATGGAGCACCTTAATACTATCTGCATACAGAATTTCATCAGTCACAAGTGCAGGACGCTTCAAGCGGCGTCCCAGCTCGAGCACGACAATAACTTACATTCCCAGCAGTGCACATCCACAGGATCGCAAAAAAAGGCTGCGTCCTGTGTGCAGGGCACTGCATGCACAAGGACTTTGTTAAAAATTTAAATCAACAAGTTAATACCACCGGACTGATGAAGTCCCCATCCCGCTCTGCCGCTCATCCCTCAGCCGTCACCGCTGTCTAATGGCCGAACAGCATACGAAGTCCAGATGTCCTGCCGGGGAATATTTATTGCACCGCTCCCCCCTGCCCAGGGAATGGAATGAATGTGCAGGGACTAGAGTGGGCGGGCGTCCTGCATCCTCGAATACTTTCGGCAAACACTGCCACATTCTGTTGGTGAAGCTGTTGACGCTGTGAATGCTGCTGAAATTGCATTGCAGGGGACGCGCGTGAGAGTCCTGGTGCTGGTGCTGATGACGATGCTGTAGCTGTTGCTGTTTCGGTAGCCGGACTTCATAAAGCACTGCTCAATGCCGGCAGATAAAGGATTTTAATATATCTACATAATTATTTACATGGAAGGATGCGCCGCGCTTGTTGCAGTTGTCGTCTGGTCACTGGTGGACGGGCGACAAGGGCAGCGTGCACGACGACTCTGACAGCCGCAGCGGAGTCGGAGTCGGAGTCAGTTGCGGATGAATGTTGAACGGTATTAATCCCTGTTGAATTGCGGCGGGTGGAACGCCCGCTCCAGTCCATCTGGGCCGCATGGTATGCGCTTGGCCAGGTGCTTGCACAGCGGCACATCTCGGATGACATCGCCGATGAAGACCGAAAGCAGATACCACTGCTTCATGCCGGTTGATTGAACCTTGTAATTCCTGCGGAGAAAAAAGGACAAAAGAGAGGGGAACTCATTACATTAGGCATCTCATACACAGCCACACACACACAACGGGATTAGATGGAGATGAAGGACTTGCATTGGTTTTTGCTGCTCTCGTTGCAACGGGCGTCCTTTGATGCGAGCACTCACCGTCGTGGCTGATGTCCGAAATGTGAGTGCTCAGCTTAAATCTGAGACGAGGATGACTGGGGAAACAATGGACTGTGGTGCGGTCGGTTGGGGTCTTGTTTTTTGTCTTGCCTTCGGTTTGATGGAATTAAATGGGCAGCCCGGGGAAGGGTTAAATGCGTCCGTGGATGGAAGAAACAATGCTCGACGAGGGAGAGGGTGCTTGAGTTGAGGTGAATATGAGATTCAAATGGAATTGTGTTGAGAAGAGAGGGGAAGGCGAGATTTCTTCTCGAAAGTCGGACCAAGGCGCTGGAGAGGGAAACACTTTTGAAAAAGATTTTGTCTATGAATTGGGGAAGATGCGGATTTTGACTTGAATCATTTGAGATGGAGACTGAAGAGTTCTGCTTGAAAAATTGAACATTTTGGCTGAACTTTCCAAAATAGGAAAAAGGGTCCTTTCGTGTGATTTCATGCAGGGTAACTTTAAGAGAGGACTGCAGAGTTGATTCTTGGTGCCTTCGAAAGGAAAACTCTGCGTCGGATATTTGGCCCAGTCTTCGAGGAGGGCAAATGGAGGAGAAGACACAACCGCGAACTCTATGAGCTGTACCAGGATGTGGTTGTAGCCCGGAAGTCAAAAATCCGTCGACTGTACTGGCTCGACCACATCGAGCGCATGGACAACAACGCTCCAGCTAAGAGGGTCTTCGAATTAGAGCCTCTTGGTTCGAGACGGAGAGGAAGACCGAACTTCCGATACAAAGCCCAAGTTATCGCGGACGTAAAACAGCTTGGTCTTGATGACTGAAAGCAGCGTGCCCAGGACCGTCGATGATGGAAGGCAGCGATAGCTCAGGCTCAGACCCTGTAGGGATCGTAGATCTGCTAAGTAAGAAGAAGGTGAGTACTTGAGTCTCTATTCATGGGGGAAACAATGAATAGAGCCAGGAGCTCTACGAGCTGTACAAAGATGTGGACATTGACCGGAAGACAAAAATCCGTAGACCAAACTGGCTCGAAACAATCGAACGAATGTACATCAATGCACCAGCTAAATGAGTAATCAACTCCGAGCCTCCCGCTTCGAAAAGAAGTAAAAAAAAAGATAAAAACCAAGTGATCGCGGATGCAAAACATTCGCTCAAGCTTGTACAGCTTAAGGGTCGCAGGCCTGAGAAGTATGTTAGTAAGAAAGTAACTTTGCGACAATTGGATGGCGCAGTTGGATGAGTGCCTGCCCCAAGTTAGAGGGGTCCCAGGTTCGAATCCCAGTGAAAGCAAAGTTAAGACGCTTTTACCTGGATTTTCAAATATGGTCCAGTTACTATTTGCCTATAATTCCAAGAAATTCTCCGAAAAAAAGTAACTTTGGGAGACGAAGAAGCTACATCTGTGGAAGACTGAGGCAGTCTTGGAAAAGAGTCTTAGAGCCAGAGAACTTGATTCAGTCGAGACACCTTCGTGACTAGCATCGTAGTGCAATGAAACCTTCAACTCAATAAGCAACCGAATGCAGGCGAACATCGTCGAGAAGAATAAATTTGGTACCCCAGGCAGGTTTTGACATAGTCGAAGCAGTCTTGGTGAACCCACCACATTGGCTTATGGCAATCGATCGTAGTCAAGGGGTGAACATCGCCACTCCTTTCTGTTCATAAGCATGGGTCACGATCATCGTCTTAATAGAACTCAACCACCTCAGGAATTGCCGCCGATCTTCGAGATCGTGCTGGCTGGAGACTCATCGGTTGAGGTCTTGGTTGAGGCCAAGGTCCAGGGCGCACTGTATCACCATACAATTTGCGTAGTAATTTAGCCCATAAGTTTTTAGAGCAGATGGTAATTTTCATTTAAGTACTGATGAAAGACATTTTTCTTAATAATTCGCAAAAATACTTGTGACAAATATTCTGACGTCATGAAAAAAAATCATTCCAGTTAGCATGATCTTTCGCCGGCTGTCGCCAATTGCCAAATCCTATCGCCAAATCCAAGTTGGTTGAGGTACCTCTTCACCTGGGTGCGCCACTAGTTCAGAGTCGGGTAGGAGCCAAGTTGTCCATGCGCTCTACATGGCCTAAACGCCTGGATAGACTCAAGTCGCTCTACAGCCAATAGAGTTCGTTGTTGAATCTTCTTCTCCAGACGCAAGAATGACCGAAGACAATCCTGCGAATTTATGTCGAAGCAAAGCACTTTAATCAGCACAATCCAATGAATTTTAAAATTCAAAATTTGTCGAATTCAAGTCCCATTACCCTTCCCTGTGACGAGGAATTTGAATTAGGTACCCTTATCTCTTCGTCTTTGCTGTCAAATCACTTATCGGAAGCAATTAGTTTGAATTTTATAGTCTTCAGCGACAATGTCTGAGGTTGTGAACGGTTTTTATTTTTGCCTCTCATTTCATTAATTGTTTTGCTTTTTGAAGTTATAACGAATCTTTAAGGGTGCCTAATACATTTGACCAAGGCTGTATATCAACAACTTCTTCGCCTCTGCAGTTTCAGCACCGCTGTAACCCCGACATGCCTGACAATGACTCTGTGTTCTTGGAAAGCTATTCAAAATTGGTCACAAACGTTTAGCACGGTGTTGCTAAAGACTACAAGTTGCAGGTTTTCGAGAAAAGACTCAGCCTATGGAGCAACCGCAGCCCTGGAAAGCTGTTGGCGCACTTTCTCAAAATCATGGGCTCTGAACAATGAAAAAGGTATTTAAAAACCAAGTCCATCGGTCCATTAATCGGGGCTTCTGGTTCACACACAGAAATTGACTTCCGGGCTTTGAAGGGCATGACGAGATGTTAGTCTTTTAGTCTCTCGTTTAGACATCAAGAGTGTTAACAGTTAAGGCAATTTTTGAATCTAAACATCGAAACCCATCGACAAGACCTTGAACTCGATTCGCTACTAAATTACTTACAAGCTCAAGAATTTTCTGTCTGTACTTGAGTCTCTATTCATGGGGGACGACCAACAGAGTCACCCTGTTGGCCTGAGCCGTCAAGCTCACTTCGAGACCATTGTGAAGTAATCTTGGGAAGCTAATTGCTAATTGAATTATGAGATACCTCGGGAGAGAAATGAAAGCGAATGTAGCGAAATTTATCACGAAATTGAAGTCTGGTGTTAATTAGCTCCGGAATGTAGTCACGATTGCTTTGAGCCCGATGGTGGGCAATTAATCTGAGGGCAGATCTGTTGTGAGCTTCTTGAAGGCTGAAGCAGGGTAAAACCGGTACGAGGGTTGTCTAGATGATTCTAGGCGATTTCTCTACTCTTAAACAATTTTTAAAATTTTAAAAACTATACTCCGTTGACTCCGTTGGGAACAGGAGGGGTTTTTTGAGCGATTTTAAGACCACGTTTGGACACTGGCATAATACTGGCTATGTACAGCCGGAGAGTTTGAAATTCCCTAAAAACTTAAGAAGACTGTCTTAAACGACTGGATGACGCAGTTGGTTAAGTGCCTGCCCCATGCCAGACGGCATGAGTCTTCGAGAATGCATGCCTCTTCGAAACGGATCCTAAAATCAGGAATTAGGGGCTGGGAAATGAGTCCTCTACTTTGTGTTCTCTGACAATCAGGCATTCGTCTAAATCCAACAAAATCCCCATCAGACTGCGAGCTCTACTTCAAAACTTCATTTCCTTGTCGTTAGTTTAACAAAATCCCAGCTCAACTTTCTAACTCCAATGCGTTGCTGCCCTAAAATGACCCAGAAATTGCCTCCACTTTGGCACCATGTAGACCGTGCGGTTGCCAAGAGACAGGGACGCTCCACAATCACTCCCACCAAAACCACAGCACACACACAAGTGCAGCACATTTTCCGAAGTCTGTTCGACTAACCAATCTCCTCCTCCCCGTCCTCGGCATTCGTTGCAGTGCAAATAAAATGTATGCATGCAAATGTCATGATGTAGTCCATAAATTAAGTCAAACTACCTCACAGATATCATAAAATTCTGACATGAAAACAAGGTGGATGCGATGCCATGAAATGAAAGTATCCACTGCCACTCGGAGCCCTCGAAGCCCTCGAAGCCCTCCAACCGAGCACTGACAATGACCTAAACACCAACTAAGTTGAAACTTCCATTCCGCTTGTAATAAGTTCGCTTCACTGTGCACAGATACCTTGTGCGCCAGCGACCGAACGAGAGGAGCACTCTTCCCTGCATCCCATCTGGCGGTGGGAACATTTCAAAATTTCATCAGAGTTTATGTATCGAAACTGATTAGGGGACAAGGGGTTCTCGACACATCCGGACATGGCCTCGACACATGCATGCCCTGCAATATTTCGGACATTTCCGACGATAGGACCTCCGACCACACACACGGAGGCGCACACATGCATAATTTTATGGGCGCCCGGGATTAGACGGGGCTGGAGAGACAATTTACTTGTTATCTCATGAGGAACACCAGCTCTGACACCGGCACCGTCACCGGCACACACAAAGCTCCGGCAATTGTTGGGCCAAGATAACATTTGCGCAACGAAAACCCATTAAAATCTCTCGAGTCCTGTCCAAGGACTCACATTGTATCATTTGTAATGGCGGCGACGAGTGTTTGACTCCCGCCCGTCAGTGGAACGTAAAGTTGCACAAACTTTTCAGCTGCGGGGGCTTGGAGAGTGAGAGAGAGAGGGGAACGGAGGGATGTGAAAGCGGTTGGCCAAAGTTGTCCGTGCCCTCAAAACAAGTCGAAATAAGAGTAAATTTTAACATGTTTGAACTCCGGATGAACTTCTGGCCCCCAGACCGTCAAGGAAAGTGACGACGGCGGTGTGGCAGCAGGACACGTAAGTGCACTCCCCTCCCACATCGTGCCACATCTTCCCACATCCTTCCACAGCAGCAGGAGCAGCAGCAGCATTGTCCTGATGCGGCAAAGTGCATCAAAGTTCTTGTGGCAATTATGCAATGCCACTCGTTTTGAAAAATTTATGAAAAATAGAAGGATCTCCCGCAGAAGAAGGAAACTTATTCAATTTGACGGTTGTTCCCGGAGGGAGAGAGAGGATAACTTTGAATTGAAACGTTTTGACTGTCGGTTGCGGGTAGGTGGCGGGTTGGAGGCGGGTTGGAGGCGAGTCGATGGCGGTTCGGTAGCGGGCCGATGGCGTGTAGGTGGCGGATAGGTGGCGGGTTGGTGGAGGGTAGGAGGCGGGTCGGTAGCGAATCGATGGCGGATTGGTGGCGGGTTGGAGACGGATAGCTGGCGGGTTGGTGGCCAGTCGATGGCAGATTGGTGGCGGTTCGGTAGCGGGTAGGTGGCGGGTTGGAGGCGGGTAGGTGGCGGGTAGATGGCGGTTCGGCAGCGGGTAGGTGGCAAGTCGATGGCGGATTGGTGGCGGTTCGGTAGCGGGTTGGTGCCAGGTCGAGGAGGGTAGCGTAAAAATCTTTATTGCTGGCGTCAAGGACTCGGTGAAGAAGTGCAGCGCATCTGTAACGATGATTTTGACGATGATGATTGTTTTTCGTTCGCCGGAAACAAAGGCACCGAGACAACGAACGAGACACACACGCACGGGGTGCAACAGATGAAGCTGACAAAATTTACAGATGACTTGGCATTTTCGCATAAAAATTTGATTGGAAATCATTTTATTGTTTCGATTCAGCGCAAGGACCGTGACGAGCAGCAAGGATTTGTTATTACTTAATATCCAGCTCGAATGGAGACAGTTGGGTACTTTATGCGAGAGAGAAGATGACGACCGACTCACAACGACGACGAGGACGACGTTAAAGCAAATGAGCATGAAGAGCTGAAATAAAATTTTATTCGTTGCAACTAACCTTAGGATCTCCTGCCAGTCGGGCTGTGCACCTCTGGTGCCGGGACGTGCTGCATGCAGACGGCATGGCTCTTCGAGGATGCATGCCTTTGGACCGAACTCCTTGGTGATTTCTTTCTCGGCGGTGGCGGCATCAGCTGCTGCCTGCGAAAGGTACACCGGGTCGATTTCGCTGTGGCGCTTGGTTCTGGCACGGTAGGTATCTGCAATGAAATGGAAATGTTACACGAAACTCAAACACAAATTGAATGTTTCTTCAAGGGTTTTCAAGTAGAATGGGAGTTGTAAGGGGGTTGGGGGAAAAATGAGAGTCTGCTTGTGCTTTGGACGTGTTTTGAGGGAGCAATTGGAATGGAACTAACTTTGGTTAAGTGAACATTAGTCGCACTAGTTGAGGGTATACAGAGCAAGCATTGCCAGATAGACAAGAGTGTTCAACCCTGACGACGAGGAAAGTGAAAAATTTAGTTTTCAAGCATTTCCAAGGATTTAGAGAGAAATTTTTGACTGTTCTTCCTCTTTTTTGTAGAGTTCGACCGAAGGCCAGTTTTTCGGCCGAAGCCGAAGCCGAAGCCGAAGCCGAAGCCGAAGCCGAAGCCGAAGCCGAAGCCGAAGCCGAAGCCGAAGCCGAAGCCGAAGCCGAAGCCGAAGCCGAAGCCGAAGCCGAAGCCGAAGCCGAAGCCGAAGCCGAAGCCGAAGCCGAAGCCGAAGCCGAAGCCGAAGCCGAAGCCGAAGCCGAAGCCGAAGCCGAAGCCGAAGCCGAAGCCGAAGCCGAAGCCGAAGCCGAAGCCGAAGCCGAAGCCGAAGCCGAAGCCGAAGCCGAAGCCGAAGCCGAAGCCGAATCCGAAGCCGAATGTTCGGTCGGACTCTACTTCTTTAATTGGCACTACAGTCCGAGTCGGACCTGGGCTTCACTCAATTAAATTTTTGACTCAATTAACTTTAAGAATCATTTTCACATCCATCTCCATGCAATTGAGGCCAAATTGCTGAAAAAAAAAACCGACAAAATTTCGCATTAAGCCTCATACATTTGAGTCGAAAACGCTGTTCGAAAATCGAATTTTTAAAAAACGACATATTTCACACGTAAAAATGCAGTCAAATGTCAGCACAATTGTGTCGAATTTTGTTTGCCGAAAATGAACGAATTTTGCGTTGAGTGATGGATTTAATGGTTGCATAGTTTTGTGAAACGCATTTCTTGGGATCTAAGGCGAATTTAAGGATGAGGGATATCAGAATGGAAAGGAAATCGATTGAAGAAGAGCAATTGAGTGAGATTTTAAGACAGGATTGCGCCGGTAGGTGCTTTGTGAAGACCAATGATCTGGTGCTGGTGCCTTCGTGGAGAGCAACAACTTTTTTTTTTTCGGAGGATTTTTTGGAACTCTGCTGGAACACTCAGTCTGAGTTCTGCATGGATCATTTTGCTGCTGTAGTGTTTCAAAAATTCTCCTCACAGACGAATTGCCGTTGGGGGCCAGTCGATAGCGCAGTCTGTTTTCAAAAATTTGTAAGCCTACCAGGATGTTATCCTCACCCTTTGAAGGTCAAACTAGTCTCTTAACGTCTAATTACTCAAGAAATCTGATTAAGTCATGAAAATTCGACACTGTACTAAATTTGTTTGTCCTCTACTTTAACCACAAGACTGTCTTAATGCGTTATCACAAGCGGTGTTGGGGAAAGTCCCTAGAGGAAGGGATTTTTTATAAACTGGGCCCAAAATACCAGAAGGACTGAGCTTGATTGCTGAAGAGCAGAAAACGCGATCCATTGCGTACGATAATTGGAGGCATTAATGAACGTAGTCACCAGGGGGGTTTCGGAATACAGCAATGACAGCGGATGGACACCATTTCCTCAAACAATTCACTCAATTTTCATGCACAGCGCCAGATAAGCAAATTCTGTCTGTCTACGGTCCACCATCGACTGTCTACGGTCCACCATCGACTATCTACGGTCCACCATCGACTGTCTACGGTCCACCATCGACTGTCTACGGTCCACCATCGACTGTTTACGGTCCACCATCGACTGTCTACGGTCCACCATCGACTGTCTACAGTCCACCATCGACTGTCTACGGTCCACCATCGACTGTCCACTGTTTCCTATCCAGACGTTCCAAAAAATGTTCTGTTCAAAACCCAATTTCTGAAAAACGACTAGATGGCGCAGTGCCTGCCCTAAGTTAGAGAAGTCCCAGGTTCGAATCCCAGTGAAAGATAAATTAATACACTTTTATCCGGTTTTTTCAAATCTGGCGCAGTCAGCATTTGTCGTTGGGATCAAATTAACGACACTATCACTGGAGCGATCGATCAGCGGTAGTAGTCTGACTGTGGGTATCACAATGAACTATCTAGAAAAAGCTTCTCAATCTCGTCGTTCGGAGTCAGCAATAAACTGTAGGTCCCCTCACCTTGTGAGAGAACATTAGTACGCACAACACGAGTGGTTGCTGAGAAGCTAGGCCCAAGTCCACCTCGGACTCTTTGCCACGATCGTGTGCATCTAGCCAATCACACTCCATGATCATCCTAAATGTCCATGATAACAATTGAAGCAACTGAACGATGTCACACATCAATTCATTCAGAGAAACGTAGCAAAATTGAGCAATATGACATGTGTTTGTGTATCACGATCCACTTAAGAAGAGTATGGCTGTAAACATGACAGAAAAACTTAAGGAGCTTCGAAAGCCAAAGTGAAACCTGATTTTTCCCCATCCACCGTGAGCCGTATCTGTCTGCAAAATCCATCCACCATTTTGCACACGGATTTTCGCTCATTAGCTCATTAGCATGGCCAGATAACGACTCTTGCCAGCAACCGATCAGTCCATAAGCCTTTGGCAAAACCCAGCTTCAAATCGCTTCAGTGTTTGCTCTACGAAATTTCACTCATCACTCATCGGGCACGCACCAGCGAAACGTTTCTCAATCGAACCCGAGCTCCCCCGAAATCGCGGCCAATTGTTAAGTCTACGTGCAAATCAACCGCGTAAACACTGAAAACGAAAACGAAAAGCACAGGTCCAGCGAGCAAACAGCAGCGGCGATTACAAAACACGCCGTTGGAAAGTCATTCAAGCGACCCGTCCAACTTGCACTCTCCCGTATTGAGGTCAGGGCTTGTGTTACTTCAGAAATAAACAAACGCACACACAGTCACACAGACACACACACACACTTACCTGGATTGAGAGAGTAAGCCAGCTTCTTGGCGAACTGGGATAGCCGCACGGAGAGCACGATCACGGGGAACCCGATCAGCTGGACTGGCAGCTCGAACAGGGGATCCTGCTGCTCGGCCAGGGCCTCGTCGAACTCCAAGAAGAACAGCAGCAGCCACACAAGGGCCGGCAGGGAAAGCGAAATGATCGTCGACAGCCTCATACTCCCACCTCACGCGTCGGACGTGCGCAACAAAGATGCGAGCACACAAATTATGAATTCACACGCAATCTAGATGGAAAATATGCAAATTGCACTCGTTTCTAATTAGTTTCCACGTAACAGGTTCGGGATGTTCGCTTTTTTCTCTCGGCCAGGACACGGGATGTAATTTTATTTAATTTGCATCACAAAGTGCTCTCGACGTGGGGGCCGCGGCCATCCAATTAACGTTTGATATGAATTACGCGAGGGTTTTGATGGAAAAAATCAAAAAATCGAAAAGTTCACTCGGGGGACCTTTTGGCTGAATTCAAATGGAATTTTTTTTCGTAGCACTTGACTCGGTGTCGTGTCCTCAGCTGGCGGTACAGTCATTGACTGAAAGCAATTTGCCACAATGGCCAGCATCAAAAGTGTGCTTGCTGTAGGCCAGGCGTGTAGACGACACCGCCACCGTGGTCTACAAAGTGAAACACGAAAAATGGAATGAAAAAGAAAACAAAGCGTTCGAGTGTGGGTTTGTGTTGTGGTACGTCTCTTCGCGGCTAGTGAAAGTATCCGCTGGCATTCCAAGACAAGCCGAGCCAAGACGAAGGTACCATTATGACATGCAGGTGGTGACTGTGTGTGTGCTTGGAGAATACCAAAACCTACATTTCCTGGCTTTTCCCGTTGGCGTCCGGTGGGGGTATTTGGTGTTTGGCCGTGCGTCGATTGGTGCACGTACTCGGATCGAGTTGAAGTTGAAATTTAGTGAAATTATTGCGACCGAATGTGGAGAGAAACAGATACTCCGACGACGGGAACGATTTGTTGCGAATTGCTGGTCGGGGTTGCATAATGAAATGCGGTTAAGCGGGTTGTGGAAGTGGAAAATGCAGGTCTTTGGAAGTTGCGCAGACGTGATGTGGAGTAGGCTAGGCTCCCCTGTGGATGGACTGGTTTTTGGGAGGGTTCAATTATGGAAACTGTTGAGACACCACTGCGGATGTAAGCGCGGTTGGAAATGCCTTACAGATGCGGTGAGTGTCGTGGTTTCAGTTTCCTGGTCTTGATTATCCGGGAAATGGATTTTGGTGTGATGAAGTTTACTGTCATCAAGGCGTTTGCGTAAGTCTCTCTCTCTCTGTCACCTTTTTCAGAATGTTGATGCGGAAGACTATTCTGCTTTCGATTTTGGACCGCTCATTAAGACTAATATGGGAGCGATTGCAGGTGGATCAAGAAACGTTGACCATGAACGTGGTGACTCGGGGTGCAAGGCCTGAGCTGCAGAGGCCATGACTGTTAAGTCTTGGATGTCGATCGAATCATGGTCACAATTGCGAGAAGGAAGAGTTCAGAGATCGCCTCTGTGAAGGTGAAGTTCGTTTGATTCTTTCATACCCAAGCGTCATTTACTTAACGTGGTGTATGGAGCAATGGAATTGACTGGGGAATGAAATTGAGCACGTATCTGGCAGACTACGTTCACAGACTGGATGGCGCAGTTGGTTAAGTGCCTGGCCCAAGTTAGAGGGGTCCCAGGTTCGAATCTCAGTGAAATCGAATCTGGTCCAGTCACCATTTGCCGTTGGGATCATCATTAATTAACGGCATTGGAGTAGGTTGCTACTCGGCAGTACAATGGACCAGTTTTGAGTCTGAGTGCTCCAGAAGTGTTTCAATAATGCCCCTCACAGATAAATTGCCGTTGGGCGCCAGTTGATAGCGCAATCTGTTTTCAAAAATTTGTAAGCTTACCTGGATTTTATCCTTGCCTTTTGAAGGAAATGCTAGTCTCTGAACGTCTAATTACTCAAGAAAGCTGATTGAGTCATGAAAACTCGACACTGTCCTGAATTCTTTTGTCCTCTACTTTAAAAAAAGACTGTCTTAATGCACTGTCTTAATGTCTCTGTAGCTAGCACGCGGTTCCCACACCTCAACATCCATAAAGGGACCTGGCGGTCCCCTGATCATTCAACCGTCAACCAGATTGATCACGTTGCGATCGACGTCAGACACTCCTCCAGTATTCTTGATGTCCGAACGTTCCGAGGCGCCAATATCGACTCGGACCATTTCCTTGTTGTAGCCAAGGTAAGGACACGGATATCGAGAGAACAACGGAGTCGAGGAAGACAACCACGGTTTGACGTCGAAAAGCTACAATCGCAACAGACTGCCAGGAACTTTGCCGATCGAGTCTCCCTGAAACTCTCCGAAAGTTCGACGTCGCCTGCACTAACAATAGACGAAGAATGGAAACGTTGTCAAAGAGCCATCAGAGAAGCCGCTACTGATGTGCTGGGTTTCAAAACACCACCTAGGAAAAACCCCTGGTTTGACAACGAGTGCAGGCAGGCACATGCAGCAAAACAAGAAGCCTACCGGGCAACGCTGCATCGAAACACGAGAGCTGTTCGTGAGCTCTACGAACAGAGAAGAAGGGAAGAGAACCGGCTTCTCAGGAAGAAAAAGAAAGAGCACGAGAAGCGCGCGATCGAGGAGATGGAGAGGTGTTATGGCAGGAATGATGTCCGAAAGTTTTACCAAAGGGTAAAACTTTTATCGAATGGATATAAAGTTCGGACAGAAGCTTGCCGGGACGAAAATGGACAACTAATAGTAGATTCGCAGTCGATACTGAGAATTTGGAAAAATCATTTCTGCAGACTGTTGAACGGCGATGAGGACACAAATACCGCTGTCAGGCAGAATGTTCCACTCAACACAATGGACGATGATAGAAGAGAATACCGTCCCCCCGACCTAGACGAAGTCAAGATAGCGATATCGAGACTGAAGTCTAATAAAGCTGCTGGTGCAGATAGTCTGCCCGCTGAAATGTTTAAAGCAGCTGGAGATGATCTGGTAGGGCGTATGCACCAGCTCATCTGTAAGATATGGTCGGAGGAAAGCATGCCCGATGAGTGGAATCTCAGTATCGTTTGCCCGATCCACAAGAAAGGAGACCCCTTTGACTGCGCCAACTATCGAGGGATAAGTCTCCTTAACATCGCCTACAAAATCTTCTCTGCCGTTTTGTGTGAACGCCTGAAACCATTCGTGAACAAACTGATAGGTCCTTATCAGTGTGGTTTCAGGCCCGGGAAGTCCACCATCGATCAAATCTTTACACTGCGGCAGATCCTGGAGAAGACCCAAGAAATGCAAATTGACACACACCATCTATTTGTCGATTTCAAGGCCGCATATGACAGCGTGTATAGAGACGAGCTATACAGCGCCATGTCTAGTTTTGACATTCCTGCCAAACTCGTCAGACTGAGCAGGATGACGATGGAGAACTCTCGCTGCTCCATCAAGGTCGGTAACGAACTCACCGAGACCTTCAATGTCAAAAAAGGTTTTAGACAAGGCGACGCGCTGTCATGTGATTTCTTTAACATCGTTCTTGAGAAGATCGTGCAAAACTCACTGGCCAACACAAGAGGCACGATCTTCCAAAAGTCCGTTCAACTGCTAGCCTACGCGGATGACATTGACGTGATTGGGCGAACACAGCGAGCCGTCAATGATGCGTTTGCTGGCATTGAAACGGAAGCGGCTAAAATGGGTCTGGCGGTAAACGAGGGCAAAACAAAGTATATGCTGTCATCGAGAAAGGACGCACAACATCGACGACTTGGCCAGAACGTCACCATAGGCAGCTATAACTTTGAGGTAGTAAAGGACTTCGTCTACCTTGGCTCCGCGGTTAACAGTACAAACAACATCAGTACCGAGATCAAACGCAGAATAACTCTTGCCAACCGCTGTTTTTATGGGCTTAAGAGGCAATTGAGTAGTAGAGCCCTCTCTCGGAAGACCAAGCTGACTTTATATAAGACCTTGATCATCCCAGTCCTGCTTTACGGCGCAGAGGCATGGACAGTATCCCAAGCGGACGAACAGTCTCTTGGTCTTTTCGAGAGAAAAGTTCTGCGCGCGATCTTTGGTCCTGTTTGCGTTGATGGCATTTGGAGGAGAAGATTCAACCACGAACTGTATGGGCTGTACAGCGACATGAGTCTAGCCAGGCGTCTACGGATCCAACGCCTAAGATGGCTAGGCCATGTAGAGCGTATGGACAACTTAGCTCCAGCCCGAAGAGTCTTCGACTCTGAGCCTGTGGGACAACGCAACAGAGGACGTCCACGTACAAGGTGGCGCACACAAGTCGAGGGGGACCTCGGCCGGCTTGGTGTGCGAAACTGGAGACAGCTGGCGAAAGATCGTGCTGGCTGGAGAGGCATGTTAAGTGAGGCCCAGGTCCACCTCGGACTGTAGCGCCCTAAGAAGAAGAAGAAGAAGAAGAAGAAGTCTTAATGCATTGCCACAAGCGGTGTTGCGGAAAGACCCTAGAGGAAGGGATTGTTTATGAATTGGGCCGAAAAATGCCAGAAGGACTGAGCTAGTTTGTGGAAGATCAGACAAAGCGATCCATTGGAGGCATAAATGAACGTAGTCACCAGGGGGGTTTCGGAATACAGCAATGACAGCGGATGGACACCATTTCCTCAAACAAATCACTCAATTTTCATGCACAGCGCCAGATAAGCAATTTCTGTCTGTCCGCCACCATTGACTGTCTACGGTCCACCATCGACTGTCTACGGTCCACCATCGACTGTCTACAGTCCCCCATCGACTGTCCACGGTCCACCAGCGACTGTCTACGGTCCACCAGCGACTGTCTACGGTCCCCCATCGACTGTCTACGGTCCACCATCGACTGTCTACGGTCCACCATCGACTGTCTACGGTCCACCATCGACTGTCTACAGTCCCCCATCGACTATCTACGTTCCACCATCGACCGTCTACGGTCCACCATCGCCTGTCTTCCGTCCACCATCGCCTGTCTTCCGTCCACCATCGCCTGTCTACGGTCCACCATCGATTGTCTACTGTTTCCTATCCAGGCGTTCCAAAAAATGTTCTGCTCAAAACCCAATTTCTGAAAAACGACTAGATGGCACAGTTGGCTAAGTGCCTGCCCTAAGTTAGAGGAGTCCCAGGTTCAAATCCCAGTGAAAGCAAAGTTAATATACTTTTATCCGGTTTTTCAAATCTAGTCCAGTCACCATTTGCTGTTGGGATCAAATTAACGGCACTTTCACTGAAGCGGTCGATCAGTGGTAGTGGTCTGACTGTGGGTATCACAATGGAGCATGGTCTAAGTAGTTGGTGAATTCACTAGCCGCCATCTAACCCTGGCCATCATGGAGCCGAAATGTGGGAATTCCTGTGCCACATCCAAGTTTTAGCTGTCCATTGTAAGGTTCTGCCCAAGTCGGCAATGTTGTGCGTCCATTTGTAAGGACAGCATAAACTTTGCCTAGTCATCAGTTATCGCTGGATCCACTTTAGCCACATCCATTTGATTGCAAGTTTATTACCTTAATGTCCACGCCCATGTTTTGCTTTTGGCCGGTGTTGCTTAGTTGCAAATGTCTCGTACGTAAAAAATAATTGTTCAACTTTGAATACGAGGAGAAATGTCATAATTTTCTGGTGCTAATTATGTGCCGCGCAACAAAGCTGCACCCTTAACTTGTCTCAACTAGACCACCAGCATCCACTTAGCTCTCGTAAAGCATTGCATGATGCGAACTTTGAGTCGGCGACACCATTGGCACATACAGCCTTGGGCAAATGTATTGGACACCCTTCTTCTTCTTCTTGTTCTTCTTCTTCTTGGGGCGCTACAGTCCGAGGTGGACCTGGGCCTCATCCAACATGCCCCTCCAGCCAGCACGATCTCTCGCCAGCTGTCTCCAGTTTCGCACACCAAGCCGGCCGAGGTCCCCCTCGACTTGTGTGCTCCGCCTTGTACGTGGACGTCCTCTGTTGCGTTGTCCCACAGGCTCAGAGTCGAAGACTCTTCGGGCCGGAGCTAAGTTGTCCATATGCTCTTTAAGATTCGTTATATCTTCAAAAAGCAAAAAGAATGATGAAATGAGAGGAAAAATCGTTTACAACTTCTGACAGTTTCGCCGAAAATCGTAAAATTCAAACTAAATACTTCCGATAAAAGATTTGGCAGTAAAGACAAAATGTTAAGGGTGCCTAATACATTTGGAAAAGGCTGTGTGTATGCACATCTGTGAGTCCTCTAAAGCCTCACATCAGCGATAAACAGGATGTGACTTCATTCCCCCCCAATAAAACGTGTCCGTCTGTCTAACGACAGAGTAAACAGATCACTTGACTGGCACCCATACACCCTTGTAAACGCCCCTGATATCGTCTCCAACTCACGTTCCTCTTCAACAGGCAAAATTTACATCAGGTTTTCATGCACTTCGTGTTGAGTGAACTCAACTACCTGCGTTCGAAAGAAGCATCACCACTTACGTCCGAGTTTTATGACTGTGCTCACGGAACTTCCGAAAATCTGATTTGCATACAGCACGTACTGCGTTTCAAATTGGTGAAGAAACATTTCTCATGCGATTGCTTCGATGAGATTTGTATCTTATCGTGGAGGCATCGGTGATTCAATCGTATTTCGAGCCGTGTCATGGGATGATGGTGAAACGGCTGACAATTAAACGTCTTTTTCGAACGAAACGACAGGAAGAGTGTTCGAAAATGTCGGTACGGAAAGTAATTGATTTTGGCTGAAGAATGTTTTTTGAACGATATAATATTCTTACCGTAATGGCCGAAAGAATAAGATCGCGAATACAAGCTGCCGAGATGAAAATTCTTCGTGCTGTTGTGGGAATTACTCGCTGGGATAGGGGATAGGCGAGGAACTCAATGTTGGGCAGCTGCTTCTTCAAACGGAGAGGTCTGTACTTCGATGGTTTGATCACGTGGCAAGAATGTCTCCATCATCACGACTTCCGAGGCGTGCCTTGAATGCGATTCCATCAGGTAGGCGACCACTTGGTAGACCCAGGACGAGATGGTTAGACCAAGTACAAAAACTCAACTGATGTGTTAGAGTTGCTGGCGGAGGATCAAGTGGCCTGGAGACCTCGCATAACATGCAGGCCACAGAAGATGAGATAATATTCGTACATGTTTTTCTTTCTTTAAAACCAGGTCTTCTAGCTCCAAATTTGTCGTTCGAAAATGTTGTTAAAACTTGACCGTGTTTTCTGACACACATGGTCCTTTTTTTATGCATATCTTGTAACATCACCACGCTTTTCCAACTATTCTATTGTCTTTCGAGTTGCAAATGTGGCGATTTATTAGGGAATTTCGTCGAATTTGCTGTACGGAACGACACGACAGGAAGGTTGTTCGAAAATATTGACACAGCCTGAACATGATTTCTGGCGCAGTCTTCTACAAGCACGTCGTCGTCTTGGCCCAAATTTGGTCTAAGTTCGCTAGATTTAGATCGCTAGAGACATCGGGTGCAGAAATTAAAGCAGAAATCTATAAAAATACAAATTTAAATGTTCATTTGCTCAAATCTTTAAATCTCCAAGGTCTTTCAGCGATTACCTTGAAGTTTTGAAACAACCTTGCATTTGAATACGCACGTGTCTTAAACACTCATTACAATTTTGAATGCTTCCGATTGCATTGTTACATCGAATATTCATAGTTTTCGATTCATATTCATTTTGCTTTAATTACTTCGCTTTAATTAACATTGCGTTGGAATTGAGCTGCGTCGTTCACAAGGTCGTTCATTTAGACTACAATTTTACAGAGACAAGTGGACGACGGTGAGTTGTAATGAAACCGATTTAAATCCTTCAGTTTTTTAAACTCCTCGCTTCCAATTCAAAAACATTTTTCTTTGATTTTCTCTCCACAACTAATGGAGAATATTCCCTAAAATAACTCCCTCAATTTGCAGGCAAAGCAAGCATTGCCAGATATGCGGTAATTCTTGTCCCAAATCCATCCCGGACTGTAGCTTCATCTAATGGAACTCTAAGACTTAACTCTAGTCGTTAATTCGACAGCTGCCACCATTTGTTTTCTGCTTGGGAAATCCTCATACAATGTCCTGTGTCCAATCAGCTCTTGTTAGCCTCTTCCATGACATTGTCTCCATACCGACTATTCGGCTGTCCGCTTCCTTCCAAACTCAGAAACTGAACAGATCTTCGCCTTCCGGACTGTGTCGACATCCTTGTTCAGCTCGAAGATTTCACGGAAATGTTTTCTCCTTCATTCCCCTTCCTTCCAGAATGGAATGATTTCCTGCATCGCATGTTTTGCTATGAAACTGTCGCATTTTCAAAGGGTATGACCAATCCATTGCCACTTGCGCCATTAAAATGGTGGTGCCTATTGATTCCTGGGATGTTTTCTGATGAAGTTGTTCGTTTGAGATATGGTTTGGTCAGAAAATCCTTAGCATGTTTCGTAGGCACCGGTGGTGGACTTGGTTTATTGATTTATCTGTAGCAGCACCAGTTTTCAGTTTTCTCCCCGACTATTCCACCGACGAATTGGTGTCCAATTCTTCTTCTTTTTCGTATTCTTCTGATGGCGCTATAGTCCATGGTGGACATGGGCCTTAACCAACAAGCCTCTTCAGCTGACACGATATTTAGCCAGCTGCTTAACTACGGCAAAACGAAGAAGCTTCTGGCATTGGACTGAAACTCGATCCGTATGCTCGTCGGAGTGATCACAGGACACTGCCCCATCGGAATAATGCTCCGGAAATGGAATGCGGAATCCAGCGATCTCTGCCGGAGTTGCGGAGATGAGGAAGAGACCGAGACGATCCAACATCTGCTTTCCCACTGCCCAGCTCTCCACAATCGGTGCCTGGCTTCGCTGGGCCAAGGATTCTTCACAGAGACTGCCGAGAATGCGGATATATAGGATCTTCTAAGATTTATAAAGAGTACAGGGTGGTTTCAGACATAACGTGACAGGATAGGTTTTAGACCGTGTACTCCGCAATTGAAGGGATTCACAATGGGCCCCATGGCCTCCGAGTGAAAGTGATGCCTTAATCATCACACTCCCCTTCCAAAACCTAACCTAGCCAGCTGCCTACGATTACGTACACCAAGTTGACTGAGGTCCTTCTCCACTCTTTTGCGCCATCAGTTTCGTGGGTGTCCTCGATTGTGTTGTCTCACGAGGGGGAATCGAAGACTCTTCGAACTAGAGCTACTCGTAAGTTGTCCATGCGCTCTACATGGCCTACCCATCTTAGGCACTACATCTGTAGATGCCCGGCTACAATTATGTCGTTGTACAGCCCACATAATTCGTGGTTGAATATTCTTCTCCAAATGCCACCAACGCAAGCAGGACCAATATTCTTCCCTCGTCTGTAACAGATTGCTGAAAAATATTCTCCATTCTTTTATTGGACTGATCTGAACTCAGGAAATGTGAAGTACTGATTTTTCAGATCCTACTCACTGATGCCTTAAGGTAGCCCCAAACGACGAACATGCTCGCCGAACTTGCTCGTTTGCGTTATCCCCTACACGGCGAACACATTTGGTGAACATTAATTTCGTGTTGTTTCTTCAAACCGTCAACATGTGTGATAGGCAAGCGCAAACTCAATGAATTCCTCGATAAAATCGTGTCTGACTGTTGCGACGTTCACAGCAAAAATGAGGTTTGCTCGCGAACATGCGAATATCAAAGCCAACAAACACGACAAAATCGAAATTTTTCGCCAACAGCGAGCGGCTCGCGAACCAGCCCACACACGACGAAAATGCGGCGAGCACGAGCAAGTTCGGCGAGCATGTTCGTCGTTTAGGGCTACCTTTACCGACGATCAGTTACAAATTGAGACGCTGCTATAAATCATGAGGACCTGGTAAATTATCCTGCCAAATTATTGAATTCAGTCGACTTCCCAAGACTGCCGCCACAAAATTTTCAATAAAAAGCGCACCAAGCGGGGGTCCGCTGGAACAAAAAAAAGAAGCAAATCCTTCCTCGTATTTACATTTTATTGAATCATTCTACATACAAAAAGACCTTAACATTAAAAAAAAACAAAACAGGATAAAACATAAGTTAGTCGTGTCTCCAAGCATCTACAACTTAGCCTAAGTAGGTTTGGCGCTCCCTCATGGGGAGACGCAGTAAGTACATCAAATCTCAGGAATACGCAAACATCTGCGACATGCGAACGTACCCTAACCTCAACAAACATTTAACAAAATTTACAACGTCGCGTTTCTCTTCAGAAGACTAGTGAATAAATCTTAAGAACTATTCAGTCGTAATCACTAATATTCTCGTGAACTAAGATCACAATCATCGATCGCACTTTCGTCTGCAAGTCACAAAGTGCCTCGTCTTCTACTTCAGGTTCACTTTGTACGAGAGTTTCATGAGCTTCTTCGAACTGATTGGACAGTGTGGCCAGAGATTCGCACATCCCATCGGTCCGCTGAGGTTGTCAGCTGTGTGCCGCAGGAGTTCGCCCATGTGAGCGGCAAAATGCCATTTACTTGGGGGGCTATTCATCGCCAGTGACATGGTGGAGGAGCTGAAAGGAAAGAGAAATGGATGATTATTAGAGTTGTTAACTGGCTAAGGGAATATTGTTGTTCTATTATTGGGCTAATGACCGTGTGGTAGGTTAGGTTAGGTTAGGGGCTTAGACCATGTTGGTCCATTGTGATACCCACAGTCAGACCACTATCACTGATCGACCGCTCCAGTGAAAATGCCGTTAATTTGATCCCAACGGCAAATGGTGACTGGATCAGATTTCAAATACCGGATAAAATCGTCTTAACTTTGCTTCTACTGGGATTCGAACCTGTGACCCCTCTAACTTAGGGCAGGCACCTAACCAAATGCACCATCCAGTCGTCTATGTCGTGTGGTAAGTCTGGGATGAAGTTTTTGAATTCGTCAAGTGTCAAATCGATCTCCTAGAGAATTTTGACTACCGATCGAGTTCAGAGAAGACTTGCATTCCTGAACTATTCCGGAAGTTGTTAAAGGGTTGAGCAAGGCCTTAAGCAAAGCTTGGCTGTCGCTACAGACGCAACTACTTCGCCCCTTCCATCTATTCTTCACAATACAGTTCGTAGCCATTAGGATCGCATAGGTTTTCGCTTGGAAAACCGACGCAAATTTACCGAACGAGGTGTGCAGTCTAAAGTTGTCGCTCTCCGCGAAGACTTGGAGCCGTCCGTGAAGATTCGACTACATTCCTTTCGTGGCTCAGATTCTGGCCAGACATCTTGGGAAACCCAAATGAGTTAGTAAGCAATGGCCAAGTCATGACTCTTCAACGGGCGAGCATTTAAGGCGCCTCCTATCCATGACACAGCCCGCAGAGTAGCCTCATGCACATGGTGTCGAAATTTTAATGCACATTTTGCACAGAGGTCCGGTTTCGTCGTTTGAATGAACACACCATAGTTTCTTGAACAAGTTTTGCGAAAAAACCCGTGTTTTGCTATAGACTTTTATCTTTATGGACTCTGCCACTGAAACTAAAATTGAATAATTTCCCGGCCCAAATTTCGGATCTAGAAGCATTTTTCAGACAGACTTAAGTTTGCTGGTTCATACCGAATCATGTTGAGGAGATCCTTCTCCTTCTCGGAGAGATTGTACTCCGGCTTGGAGGCCATTTCGCAGAGCATCTTCGGCAGACAGGAGTCTCTGATGGCATCTGTGAGTTGAGATTTGGCAAGAGACCTCTGCTTTTTCAATGCCGCTGGTGACAGTTCATTTATGTCGGATTCTGGAAAGTTACAAGAGAAATTTAAAGTTAATTGGGTTTAAATATAAACTTGAGGACAAAATATACTCTGAGTGAAAAGACGACAAATTCTAAGCCAGACTTTGGTTGGAACGAAAAAAATAACTCAAGATCGGCTTGGAGGTTCAATATTTTTTTTAAGTATTTTTGAAACTCGACTGGAGCACTCAGACTCAAAACTGATCCATTGTACTGCCAGGTAGCAACCTACTTCAGTGCCGTTCAAGTACGAACAGCGACTTGAGTCTAGACAGGATACGGATTCAAAGTCTACGGTGTGTGCCATCTTAACCGTTGGCGTCATCTGTTGCGTTCTTCCACAAGCTCAGGATTGAGCTGGGCTTATTAGCTCCAGCCCAAAAAATCTTCAATTCTGAGCTAGTGAAACAAAGCAACAGATGGCGTCCACGGATAAGATGACGCACACCTTCGGCGTTAAAAATAAGACGTCCATAAATATGACGGCGCAAGTGAAGAAGGACCTCAAACAACTTGATGCCCGAAACTGGAGACAGGTAGCGAAAGGTTGAGGAGGCTTGTTGTTTGAAGCCCAGATCAACCCGGGACTGTAGCGCCCTAAGAAGAAGAGGAGTCAGACCAAGGCCGTATAATGAGATCTTAGAGTTCTAAAAGAAACGCACCATGAGGAGTTTCTACACGACAGCTCTAAAAGGGAAAGGAGGTGTAGGTTGTAAGGTTTGTCTTCGTTTAGATTAGAACCATCAGAACATGGGTGGTCATCTTGGATATTTCTTGGAGAGATCTGATAAAAGATTCTCCCAGAGCTCGATGACAAGCTCTAGCCATGCAAAGACAGGGTTTCCCTTTCTTATGCGGCATCCCAACTACGGCGGTGTAGACCATGTTGGTCTGATACCCACAGTCAGACTGCTACCACTGATCGACCGCACCAGTGAACCAGTGACAGTGGCGTTAATGTGATCCCAACCGCAAATGTTGACTGGAACAGATTTAAAAAACCGGATAAAAGCGTATTAACTTTGCATTCACTGGGATTCGAACCTGGAACCCCTCTAACTTAGGACAGGCACTTAACCAATTGCGCCATCCAGTCGTCAGCGACTTAGTGTATGTGTAGGTCATTGTGTAAAAGATGTTGCATATCCGTCGGGGCGTCTCTGTGAGAAGACTTAAGAATGCCTGATGTGTCGTGGCGTGCCGTTCTCTGCACCGTGTTAATGTTTATTGTACAGAGCTGGCCACCAAACTAACGAGCCAGAGGTTAGGAGGATGGATCGTACTACGGCTGTGTACATCCTTAAACTTCTTCTAGAAAGACATTCCTTTCTTTCTTTGAACTTCCTTCACGGTCTAGCATTCTGTCGCAGAAAATATGGAAATAAATACAAAAACTCCCGAAAACCGCCCTAAATCGTCTATCGATTGCTCATCAATAACCATTCGCACTTCAATCGTGCGTCATTTCATCCATCAAAACCCACAAAAAAGAAAACCACCGCAGAAATGTACGTAAGTAAATCTTCTAGAAGCATGTCAAAGAACTCAAGTCTCCCTCCCCCCGTCCATTACCGACTCCATTGCCTACGCACTCCTCTGCCAATTATCATTCCAAGAGGTAGACCTTGGAATGTAACCATTTGAATTGCAAAAACACCTCGAACCATTAAATCGGTCAATCGTGTACGCGTGTGTTTGTACTTCTCGTACACGATTCAATTGAATACCAACGACCCAGCTCACTCGCTATTTTTCACTCTCATAAGGCACAGATTTGGCTGAACAATAGCGATCGAGCGAGATCATTCAATTTAGATTTCACGGCACTTGAATCCCATCGTCGCTGCATTGTTGGCATTGACACACGTACTGCCTGCGAAGCTGCCGTGCTAAATGACGATCAAAGTTAACGTACCATGAGATACAATCAACAAACACCAGGAGGAAGTGAAGGTGACGAAGCAGTTGTTTTTCGGGCAAAGGCAATTTTCGGCCAGAACGTTGAATTATTCATCTAGAAGATTGCATCTTCCGCATTGGCTGGGGGATTAGTTTGTTTTCTCCGAATTTACATAATTTGCATAAACAAAACAAATATTCCGCGACTCACGAAGCACATGCGAGCGATGGTGTAGCGGATTTGAGTTGATTAATGGACCCCATCATTTATCTTCATATCGAGCTGTTTGAGGTGATGGCTCAGACTGGGGCTAGACTTCTTTTGAAGAGTGTTTGGTGTTTGGTTGGTGGATTCTCACAAGCAGGGGTATGATCGAGCGAAAACAAGTGATTAGGTGGACGATTATCTTTATTGGCTCCAATCAGCCGCATATGTCAAGGTCACTCAGTGCTCAAGACTCCCGCGGATCTCATCATTATTTTATTTGCCCGTGTGTCCATTAAAATATTGGGGGCAGATGAGGGCTCTCCAAGCCACTTGATGCTCCTCTAATGACTCTAAGTCAATGGAAGCGATGCCCAAACAAGTAGACTTCCCCGACTTGATCCATTCGATCTTCTAATTCACACAGTGCCATCTATGGGGGTTTTTGTTTGAAGTTCAGCTCCTCCAGGTGAACATATCCTCTGTCACTGCAAAGGACTAGTCAACCTATTTGAACTGGAATACCCCTAGCCAGCGGATATCGAAGGCAGTTCTGCTTGGGAATACACAGATACCTAAAAAACTGAGTTTCATAACTGACCTACAAGATCGTAGCTTCTTGATTCTATCATAGTTGGCTCAATTGCGCAGCAAGCGTTAAGCGCACCAGTGCCAGGCCTCACAGAATTAAGGTGTAAGGCCTGATAAAGGTTTACACTAATTTACATATATCTCTGGTGGACTGTCGTTCGATGGTGCTACAAGGAAAAAGGTATTTGAAATTTAGCTCGCTCTTTGCCTTGTAGAACCACCGAGTGACGATTTACCAGAGAGTCTGCGAGAAACGATGACAGAACAACAAAAACAACAGTCAACGTCAAACTACTACTGCAGCAGGTGTATGGATGAAGAAGAAGAAACAGCCTGGCACTTTCTTTGCAGTTGTCCTGCAGCTGCATCCACAAGGGATGAAACCCTAGGAGGTTTCTATACAGAAAATCTGGATGTTTATCCAGAACGCAAGATGGTTTCAAGAGAAGCTGTTGGAAGCCGTCTCAGTGGCATCATGGATGGATCCTCTGGGTCTAAGTGAATCCTTAACATGTGAGGGAAGCCTCCTTACCGCTCTGCCTACCTAGACAAAAGACTTGAAGCACCTGAAAGTAGCAACCGATTTCATGACTGCAACTTCCGTGACCAAAGGCTTCTCGTTTCATCAGGCTTGGGGCTCTAGGGAAGCCATTGAAAAAAATGTCGCACTGCGGGTCCTGATTTTGTTGAGACAAGGGCTCTAAGTCAATTGGCATCGTTCGCTTGCTTCTCATCATTCGTGAACTTCTTTCGAAAATAAGTCAAAATACAGCCTTGGCCAAATGTATTAGGCACCCTTTAAGCAATGAAATGAATGCAAAAAGAAAAAAATTAATGAAATGAGAGGAAAAAATAAAAATCGTTTACAACCTCAGATAATGTCGCCGAAAACCATAAAATCCAAACTAAACTGCTTTTGATGAGTGATTTGGGAGCAAAGACAAAAAGATAAGGGTGCCTAATGCATTTGGCCAAGGCTGTATACATAATCGCTTCAGTTCAACATACAGTAGCCACTTGTGTCGTCCGTGCTCTTGTTCAGAGAATGCTCTTTTGAAATCATATCAATTCAAGATTTCTGACAAACTAACAGAGGGACTTATCTCCTTCAAAGACCTTAGAGCTCTCTTCACAGACAGACCCGCACGAAGAACAGTGTATTTTTAGACAAGTGCTAATCGATAACCAATGAAAAGCAAGTTGTTTTAATTAGTAAACAGCACCCACAAGCAAGTTTAATTGCTAATTAACACCTAGCAGCCGTCGTCAAGGGACTACGTGGATTGACAACAGAAATTAACCCACGTTGCCACACAAATTTTGTTCTGGAATCTTGGGGTCAACATGATTTCCCACTTCAAGCCCTGAAATTGTTTAAGCAATTTGTTCGTGGTTCTGTTTTTCTCTCGTGAGTAGAGGGCACCTCAAGGTTAATGATGACTCCGAACGGCGAGAAGCTTTTTTCTTTGAGGAGTTGGGCATTGTCAGTGACTCGAAATAGGTGGAGCCGTGAAATTTGAAAACTGTCGTCTGTGATGGGAATTGAACCTTTTCTTTTTTGAAACACTACTGGAGCACTCAGACTCAAAACTGTTACATTGTACTGCCAGGTAGCAACCTATTTCAGTGCCGCTAATTTGATCCCAACGGCAAATGGTGACTGCACCAGATTCGATTTTACTGGGATTCGAACCTGGGACCCCTCTAACTTGGAGCATTCACTTAACCGACGACTGGATGGCGCTAGTCGTTGAATTGAATTGAATTGAGGAGGAAGCATCTCGTTTTCTCATCTCCGAGGCTTCTGGTAATTTTTTGGGCCTTCTCTTTCTTCCTCTGATGGTTTTTTTTTTGTTGTAGAAGGTTTTTGTAACACTGCACTGGAGCACTCCTGCTATATGGCGCAGAAGCATGGAGCAGATGAGGTTGCTCTTGGTTGCTTCGAGAGGAAAATTCTTCGGGTGATTTTCGGTCCCGTCTGCATAGAGGGTGAGTGGAGGAGAAGATACAACAACGAACTGTACGAGCTGTTCAGCGACATTGACTTAGCCAGAATAATGAAGATACAACGATTGAGATGGCTAGTTCATGTAGAGCGAATGGAAACCAATGCTCCGGCTCGGGAAGTCTTCGAATCCACCCCCGAGGGACGGCGCAGTAGAGGAAGACCGCGACTCAGGTGGCGCACGCAAGTGGAAAGGGACCTCAACCAACTGTGCGTGCGAAACTGGAGGCAGCTAGCTAAAGATCGAGCTGGCTGGAGACGCTTGTTGGTTGAGGCCCAGGTCCACCCCGGACTGTAGCGCCACCTTAAGCAAACCTTAAGCAAGCACTGGAGCACTCAGACTCAAAAACTGGTCCATTGTACCTTTGATGGTACTTCAGTCCCGAGTGGACCTTGATCTCATCCTACAAGCACTCGATCTTTAGCCACCTGCCTCCAATTATGTTAGATGGCTGTTGGTTAATTCACCAGCACACTTAGACCATAGGCTTAGACCATAGGCTCCATTCTTCGACTTCGAGAGACCCTTCAATTGCCAATATCCCACCAGAGAGGAGTGGGCGTCCAATGAACCCATCAATAATACGACCATAAAGGTATACACCGATGGGTCAAAGATGGAAGCAGGCACAGTCGCGGGCATTTTCTCCGATAAGCTAAACTTGCACTGCTCAATCAGATTCCCTGATTTTGGCAGTGTGTTTCAAGCGGAGGTCCTAGCTGTTAAAGAAGCGGCCAAAACGATATCAATGGAGGCAATACAAACAGCTGATATTACCATTCTTATTGACAGTCAGGCGGCCATGAAAGCTATATCAAGTCCAAGCTAGTCGCAAACTGTCGCGAAGATCTAAAGGCTCTTGGCTCACAGTACTCGATCAATCTGTGCTGGGTCCCAGGACATAGGATAGGATGAGATAGCTGATGATCTTGCCAGAACAGGGTCAGTGACCGACGTGTAACAAGCAATTCATGGAATCAAATCGCCCCCCTCAGAGCTGAGGAAAAAGGCGGATATAAATATCATTGAAATGGCAAACAGTAGATTGCGCGATCTGTCTACATGTGACATTATGGCCCAGATAAGATCGAGCAAAAACCGACAAAATCCTCCAGTGCGACAAAGAGTTGCTAACGATGGTGATTGGAGCTCTCACTGTTTCCACGCCATGAAAATGGGACTCTCCAACGACAACATTTGTAGAGGCTGCGGTGTTGAGGAGGCACGAGAGGATACTCCTGACTACCTCTGTCCGCTATCAATTTCGAGGCATCCTCTATTGCGTTGGAATTTTTTTGTGCCTACATAGTTCTAAAAGGCATCATATTCAACGAACTTCAACCATTAAATGAAAGCAAACTTCCCAACCGATCATAAACAACCCGCTAAAAATAAAAACAAAAGAAAAAATCTAAATGCGTCGCAACGCAATAATTCTGAAAATAGATTCACTTAAATGGCCCGCTACACCCAAAACGACTTAAGCACTTATTTCGATTCCAGCGCCGAATTGTCAACAATCAACAACAACAACAAACAGTGTCTTAGTCACTCGTCCGGTGACAAGAATTTTCTATTAAAAATGTATCTGGCACCTGTGGCAGATAGGAGAAGAGTGCTTCAGTATCTTTGCGATCTTAAGTGGCTTGTCACGGGCGATCGAATGCAAATGCGGTTTGCAGTGGGAAACGATTGGTGTTCGCCATGAAAACGAGACCAGTTCCCGCACGCCACGACGAGCAACGTCACAAGCTCCTAAAATGTACCCGCTTCGAGAACAGTCGACAGAAGCGGTTCGGGCGACAAGAGCGTAATCAATTAATAAATTTAATTGCTTAGGCAATGTTTACAATAAATTTAATTAACTTTGCACATTTATTTGCGTCTTTTTTTCGAGTGGAAGCCGGTTTTGGTGTGGCCTGAAGTGGCAAGCAAGTCCTACGGTGGAGAGTTTCCATGTGAAGATGACGGAGATTACGTCAGGGGCTCTTGAAAAGCTGGGTCAAGGGCAACGCTTGGGCTTCGGTGAGTGGAAAACGCTGACAAATGCGTGATTGTGACTTACCCGAGACAGAAGACACACGGGAAAACGATTGTTTCGCAAATACAATCGAATCGGTTAATTGTTGGCTGTCAATTTGTCTGAAGGCGTTTGAAGGCTGGCCTTTGGGAATTATTGATTATTAAAGACCGCGGTAATGACGTTGGATTCATTAAATGTACCCGCAACCACTTTGCACCACAATTGCACAAAGATCTTGACCTAAATGCACTCAGATTCAGTTGACAGAGTAATTGAAGCCAGCAGAGCACGCTCGGCAACGTTCTCTCGCGCTGGGAGTGAATGAACAAGATCAGGAATTTTTGCTCTGTGTGATGAGGATCATTTCCACTTGTCTTGAGACAAAACTGTCGCATTTATGCTCTGAAAACCCCTGAAAAACAGTGGAACTACCCTTCCAGCTACAACAAGTGACAGTTTGGAGTGGTCTTTGGTCAGAAGGTGTCATTGGGCCGTCTTTTTTTTGGAAAATTACGCTGTTGCGACCGTTTCAGTGAAGTTGATTGAATTTTTTTGCTCGAAATTGATGCCATGGTCGTGGATGACGCCAAATGCCACATTGGGCCGTCTTTTTTTGGAAAATGACGCTGTTGCGACCGTTTCAGTGAAGTTGAGTGGCCTTTTTTGTCCAAAATTGATGCCATGGTCGGGGACGACGCCAAATGCCACACCCCATCACTCCAAATGAATTATTTTGAAGATTTCATCCAAATTTGGCCTTAAATTTCGAAAGTGGCGCCCGAAAGTTGTCTCCAAACCAGTTCCTATGTTGCCCAGATCTCCTTGACCGGCACGATGTGCAGTAAGACTCCCGCCTTAGAACCAGAATGAAGCCAGAAAGCTGCGAGATCTCCCCTCAACCTCCTCGACACAACAAGTTCTAAGTCTCGTTTCTTGCTCCGATTGAATGGCTCTCAGCGCAGAGCTCCGTTTCTTGATCCGACTCGAATGCCATTCAGTGCAGAGCCCCCGAAACCACCACTCCCAGCAATCAGAACAACCTTCCTTTCGAAACAAGTGCTCGTTGCGAACAACAACACGAGTCAATTTGCGACACCCGAAGACTGGTTAACCTTACGAGCCACTCGAGCGAATTCAGGAGTGCATTAGTTACGTGATCACCTCCACCATCGTGCGCGTCATTTGGCGATCGATTAGGAATTCAGAAATCCATTCGCTTAACATTCACCCAGTCACTCACTGTGCACAGATCTCGTCATCTGAATAAATTAGCCCTCCTTAGGCCTCGTTTAGAATCAATCGCGGATACGTCTGAATCGAGTAGAAACCGTTTTGCCGATCGCTGATGAATTCAATTTCATCTCGCGGATGCCGCGCATAAACGTGAAGATCACACAAGTCTGTGGCACAAATTTCACTTTCACTTCGTTATGCTAATGACCCCTCAGTACCACAGCGACGACGTCAAGCCACCAGGTGTTGGAGGTGGAGGGGAGGTGTTCAAAAAATGCGACGAAAAAAGAGAAACGAGCTTCGAACGAAATCGAAACAGGTTGCATAAGCCCGTGACTGTTGCGTTGCGAGATATAAATATTCACTCGTGTCTAAGCTCAGACTTACCTTCGGTCAGTTCGATTTCGGTTTCTTTCTGCTGGAATTTCCCCGAGCCCTGGTTGGAGGCGGACTTGACACCCCGTATGCTGCCGTAACCGAAGAAATCACCGAAAACCACCAGCGCCAGCGCAGCGAACAGCATTATGCGAAACCTCCAAGCGTTGTCCATCTCTCTCGATCTCTCTCTTTCACTCTCTGTTTAGCTAGTCTCGTGGGGTTTTGTTTACGTCCAAGTCTTTCTGTTGCACAAAAATCGCGATCAAACAGTCACCGAGGTCTAGAACTAGCGGCAACCGGGTTTCATTGCGAAACTGAACGAGAGTTGGACGGATTGCGCGTCACGAACAGGAAACGTACACCGAAACCACAAAATTACCGAATCTACTGGTTTTGATGAGATTTTTTTGCTGTTTTCGTGAATTTTTGCTTTTTTTGGGGAAAAACTATCTGTTTGCCGTCCAACATGCGCGCGGCTTTGCTGTCGACTAAGCTCGCCTTCGGTTGGCTGAGGCAGAGCGAGTGTGTGCGCTGTGCGCCCCACTCAAACGCTCAGTTGCTGAGTCGCTGGTTGTTCGTTCTTACCTGGCGACGAGTGAGTTTTCCATTCACCTTTTCGTTGTTTTGGAGTTTTCTTGAGTGCGAGTGTCTGAGAGACGACGTTGTGTGAGATTTTTTCGCTTTTTTTGCGAGCTTTGCAACCTTTCGCGAATGATTCGGTTGAGAGGTTACAGAATGTGAATGGTGGGGTGGTGGCGGGCACGACGGCGACGGCTGAGAACTGCTGGTGAACTCTGATTTAACGCGTAGCGTGTGGGTACAAGGTTAACTGGTTCGCCGATGGAGGTGCGCTGAGCGTGAGCGACTTTCTGGGTCGCTCGTTACCAAAGTCGTGGGTGAATGCTGCGGTTAATGAGAAAGATTTAATGATTTCATTTGCATCTGTTGTGGCAGTTTGAGAGAAGTGGATGAGAGTGATCTCTAAAAGTATGCAACGGATGAGGGGATACGGCTACGTCCTAAAGGTATGCACAGGGTTCATGGAATGGGGACATTTTTGGAGGCATTAAGGGTCAGATAGACGACTAGATGGCGCAGTTGGTTAAGTGCCTGCCCCAGGTTCGAATCCCAGTGAAATCGAATCTGGTCCAGTCACCATTTGCCGTTGGTTAAGTGCCTGCCCCAAGTTCGAGGGGTTTTAGGTTCGAATCCCAGTGAAATCGAATCCGGTCCAGTCGCCATTTGCCGTTGGGACTAAATTAACGGCACTGGAGTAGGTCGCTACCTGGCAGTACAATGAACCAGTTTTGAGTCTGAGTGCTCCAGCAGCGTTTCAAAAATCCTCCAAAAAAAAGGGCCAGAGTGGAGCTAAAAACACTTTGGAAATAAAGGCATCCCATTTTTAACGTCGGGCGCCATCCAAGAGCCGTGTAAAGGCGTGTGGTCATGGAGGGTATGTTCACTGTCCACACGAGTCTAGGTTAGAGTTGCTGACTTCAAAGACCAGTCACACTTAGGCCACCCCAGGCCCAGTGTGGCTAACTACAAGAGGCTGAATAGGCGATGTCATGGAATGCTCGCCTAGTGGAAACATAATTGGCAAGCCTCCATACAATTTAAGGACGGAAGGGCTAGAACTCTGAGCCTGCGCGACAACGCAACAGAAGACGTCAACGTACAAGTTGGCGCACACAAGTCGATTGAGACCTAGGCCGGCTTGGTGTGCGAGACTGTAGACAGCTGGCGAGAGAACGTGACTACTGGAGAGGCATGTTGGGTGAGGCCAAGGTCCACCTCGGATTGACTGCGCCCTGAGAAGAAGAAGAAGAAGTGCTAAGAGTCCTAAGCTGATGGTCCATGGTTCGATCCCGGACACAAAAACGATCATATTCACGGAATCACCCCTCGCAAGTGACTGGTAATGCTCAGAGAGGGTAGATGTCATGGAAAACTTGTTAAACTTTGCTATTTGGAGTCGGCATAAAACTGGAGATCTTGGAATCTGATGTCTACCACGGACTGTAGCGCCTCAATGGGTCAATGAGACAGCGACAGCGGAACGCGAATTCGCTAAACACCTAGTGACGAAGCAAATAGCTCGAACCCGTCCCTCGTGAAGTAATACTTAGCGGTAGTTCCGCGAGGGAATAAACAAACGGGAAGATTGATTTGAGGGTGGTTTTAGCCGGTAAGAGTCCGGCACTACCAAAGCACGTCAGACCTGTGGTGCCTATGCAAGGCCCTCGCACCAAAAAAATTGGATAATGGGAGACGAATATAGTCTGAGGAGCAATTTTTCGACACAGTATAGGACCTATTGTTTCAATTGACTCACGAACAGAACTTACAATCTGCTTAGAAACACCATTTTTTCAACATCCACACCACATCTCCTTTGACCTGCTCTCTCCTTAGATTACAAGCGAGTTGACATCGCTTCAATTAAGCAACGGAAACATGATTCCCCGTACACATTCGTTTACGACATGCAATAACTCCCCGCCGCTTTAGGTGCAACCATGCTAAGTGTGGCCTCTTAGAGGTTTAGTGTGAAACCGTCAGGTAAACGTCTTCCATTTCCTCACAGCGAAAGGTAGAGAATCAAATTACAGCAGATGTTAAGTTGCAGTAGAGTGCCGACGACATGTGCGTCGTGGTAAAAGTCTGCTCAGAGGCATGTCATAAAGTGTTTCCAGATGTTGACCTGCAGCAGAAAATTTGACAAGTAGGTCACTGCCGGAGGTATTCGAGTACAAAAATCACCGCCGGAGATATTCGAGTACAAAAAGTAGGTACAGCATTTCGGCGGGCAAGAAGCAGGGTCAGTCCGAAAGGTGTTTAGTCAGAATTAAGAACAACGGAGAAAGGTAAACGTGTAATTAACTGACATGTGTCAATTTGTTTTTGAGTTTCACTCGAATCTGGTGGAAGTTGAGTGTTTCCTCTTTCCTCTTTCTTGCTGTAAACAGAGTAACTCTGAGCCATCTAGTCGATAGTTTGACAGTTTTCTTCTTTGTATGGTCCCTTTCTCCCTCTATACCTTCAGCCCGTGCTGTGTCTTGTTTCCGGACACTTAAGGGTATTCGTAACCTCTTTTGCAAAAAAAAGAAAGTCAGGCCAGGACCTGGGCCTTAAGAAATGAGCATCTCCATACAGCACGATCCTTCCCCAGCTGTCTTCAGTTTCGTGCATCAAGTTGGTTCATTCTGTCCCCATTTTCGCACAACCAACCGGTTGCAGCCACTGACCAAGGCTCAGCCACCGACTTGACTCTGTCTTGACTGTGACTCTGTCATTAACAGCAACTCACCCGATGTCAGCGAAGCACAAAGACACTGAATCAGTGGCCAAAAACGTGGTTTGCCCAAAATCAGTCAAATTATCTGAGGTTATTCCAGTTTTTCTTAAATATTTCCTACGAATAACGGTAAATCAGTCCAAACTTCCACTCATTTTTTAGCCCATCATCTGCCTCACAAAACCACCCTTTATCACTTTTTCGTAGGACGCACCGGTTTCGAGATATAAGCCATCCAAAGGATACCCTCGAACGATTCCCCGCACTGACTGACTCATCAGAGTCCGAATTCTGAGTTGAAAAGGTTTGATTCTCTGCTGACTTTTTGGTGTGAAAATGTGCAACAAAGTGTATATTTTTCTGCGGAGTATGGTTCGAAAATCGTGAATATCTCGAGAACGGCGTGGCGGATTCGGACGAAATTTGACATACTTAAAGGACATGAACTAGTGTTTGAGATGAATAAAAATATGTCCTTAAAGGACATTTAATTTGAAGGATATTCGGCAGAGAACCTTAAATTTGTATATTTCACCGAGGTATCCTTGGAAAAAAGTTTCAAAAAAAAGGATATTGAATGAGGAATCTCTAGTTTTGATGACTTGATCCTGAAGAGGTGTTTATGGTCTACAGAATCGATTATTACCATTTTTTTGTATGGGACGCGTAATTTTAGAGATATTTTAGGTCAAAAGGGGAGTGTAGGTGAGTCACATCTGTCTTCGTTTCAAGAAAGCTTTTCCCCCTCGGTACATCGGCTCGTCCGTTGCGGTCTCCCAGAAACTCAGAGTCGAAATTTCAGTCAAGTCGCGAAGAAGGCAATGTTATACTTCGGCGTCTCTGACAAAACCCAACATTCAACCGAAAAATCCTTCCTTTGCGCCCACACTCCTCCTTGAACCAACTGAAGCATTTAAAATGCGTTTCATGTCCGTTCATTAACGGCAGTCTGTCGTCCTCGTTTTCACGCAAAGTGATTTTATTGAGACCACCCTGGGCACATCCGTCACCGAATTTCGAATCGCGTACCCCACGATCAGCTCAGTACATTCGTTTGAATAACAAAACAGTGTGTGTGCTCATAAATTAGATTTAATTATGAATATCACCCGGGCATTGTCTCTCTCTAATGGATTCCTGATTTAACAGCCATTCCCAGGAGTTATGTCCTTCATGTGTCAAATAGTTGATTTCCACGACGGCGATTCAACGTTTTTATTGGTCTCGCATTCGCTACCATTCGTATCTATTCAATCTTTTGTTTGCTCTGGCCGGTACTGTAGGCGTGCATCGTTCTGTTTATCGTTTTCACTTTAATATCCTTGTCGATTCGTCGGAACGATAAAAACCCCACCGCCACCACTGCCTAACAAAAGATATTCGTTTGCGTAGCCCATCGTATCCGAGTGCGAGTAGTTTTCGCGTCGTCCTGCCGAAGGATGAGGTGATGCGACGCATTGTAAAATTGTCAGTGGTGCACAGTAATTATATTCACAATAGTTAAATCACGAAAGGACCCTTCTGAAGCGCATTTCGATTCGAATGGGGTGCGCTATAAAGTTGCCGAATGCCTCCGCGTGGCGTGGGACAAGCCTGGCTTTGGGGGTGGCGGCATGGCTTTTACAAGCTGCCATAAAATTTTGTTATGGCTTTTAACGGAATTACTTTTTGGGCATTTTATTATTGTTAACACAATATACGGGAGGAGTTGCAGTTCGACGTGCGGGGACGGGGGCGGGTTTTACTGGCCCATAACCACTTGTGTACGGCACCTAGTGGATGGACGGGAGTGCGTCCGGAATCGAATTCCGGTCCGGTCAGCCCGAAGATGTGTATGGAGATTGGTTTAATTAAATTTTCTTTCTTTCATGGCCGACAGTTGGTGGTGCGATAGTGTGAATGCGGGTGGATCCGAAGGTTGTTTTGGTGAGGGACGATTTGGTGGCAAATGGGTACAGACTGACTGGGACAGGAGCGGCTTCTGACTGAGACAGAATGGAATTCTTTACTCTTCAGGCCAACGAACCGTGGAGTTCCTGAGCTTGAGTCAGTGCCGCCTTCCATCTTCGGACATCCCGGACTTTCACTCATCAAGACCCAGTTGCCTTGGGTTTGAGATCAATTGGACCGCTACAAATTGGTTGCCCACTCTCTGACAGACGCAGACTCGATCACCGATCAACCAAGTTCCAGAGCCAGTCGCTACTGCCACGGACTCGATCACCGATCAACCGAGTTCCCGAGCCAGTCTTTACAGCCACGGACTCGATCATCGATCAACCGAATTCCAGAGCCACTCCTCGATCACCGATCAACCGAGTTCCAGAGCCAGTCGCTACAACCACAGACTCGAACATCGATCAATCGAGTTCCAGAGCCAGTCTTCGATCACCGATCAACCGAGTTCCAGAGACAGTCCTTGGAGCCACGGACTCGATCACCGATCAACCGAGTTCCAGAGACAGTCCATGGAGCCACGGACTCGATCACCGATCAACCGAGTTCCAGAGCCAGTCCTCGATCACCGATCAACCAAGTTCCAGGGCCAGTCCCCACTGTCACGGACTCGATCACCGATCAACCGAGTTCCAGAGCCAGTCCTCGCTGCCACGGACTCGATCACCGATCAACCGAGTTCCAGAGACAGTCCTTGGAGCCACGGACTCGATCACCGATCAACCGAGTTCCAGAGACAGTCCTTGGAGCCACGGACTCGATCACCTATCAACCGAGTTCCAGAGCCAGTCCTCGATCACCGATCAACCAAGTTCCAGGGCCAGTCCCCACTGCCACGGACTCGATCACCGATCAACCGAGTTCCAGGGACAGTCCTCACTGCCAGAGACTTGACCATCGTCAAGTCCGCGCATCAAATCATTCAAAAATCAACTTTGTTGCATGATTGCTCAAAATGGGCGCCTGCACTCCCCTCACTCCACACACGGATGCACACACCGTGCAGGCTTCGCATCCCCTCTGCTGTCAGACTAACCAATCATAACCACCGGCCATGGAAACAAATAAATCTCGTATTTCCTCGACTTCATCGGTTATTAAAATCGAAATTGAAAAGAAATTAAATCAGCCGCAGCCCAACAGCGGCAGCACAACAAGAACAGAATCAATTTGATGCAAATAGGCATAAAGTTCCATCTGTGGAAGCCATGAAATGAAATATTACCTCGCCGCAGCCCCACTCCAGCCGGTCGTCCGCCGACTCGCTGACAACAGACCGAAAAGGGGTTGTGTGTGTGCGGGTGATGGATACACCGTCAGCGAGGATGTCAGATCAATCCAATTGCAGCGGACCTGCCACCGAACGACAACATTCATCCCCAACAGCGATGGACCCCGGAGCAGGGTGGCGCTGCCAATTCTATTTGCCTAACAATCGCGGAAAAACAAAAACAACAAAAGCGCTGCCAATTTTTCATTTCACCCTCGATGGGCTGACACCAAGTCAGTCTCGGGGGTAACCGATGCGCGGCGGCCGTTCCCAGCGCCAGGCAATCCATAAATTTAATCGAAAAATCATAACCACATGTCAACATATGCAAAGCAGTGCGCCAAGTTACACCCCCACTCAGCGACGGCGTAGAGCTTTTTTCCACCCCCGCTCCCAATCCGGTTTCAATACATCATATCCCTGCCCTGCCGGCGGGTGGGGGCGAGAGTCTTCCACGGGCGAGGATGGGATGGAGTTGATTCGAGGAAAAAAGGGTTCGCACTCCTCCGGTGGAAAATATGTGAACATGTGTTCACACATGGATGCTCACATGCAGACGTCAAGCTAACTGGCAGCAGTGCATCCACTTACCCACTCCGCGGCCCCTGGAAGACCCTTAATTTATTTGCGTGTTTCGGAAGGTTATTTTGCGGCTTCTGGAGCGGGTGGTGGTACATGTGTACATGCGAGCAGATCGAAGTCAGCCACCACTTCGGTTTCCTCTTGTGGTTGACAGCATGTGACGCAGCGGAAGGAGTAAATAACTGGAGCTTCAGAAATATTTTCGTTGCGGTCTGTTGGATTTTAAAGTTAAATCGTCCTAAACGTCCGCGGCAACAACGTTGGTGTGTGGCATATGTGTGCTCACTCGCTCGCTCGCTCGCTCGCTCCGGCTCGGTGATTAATCATAAATCGCGGACTCTTTCAACTGCGAAAAGGTTGAGCATTGTGGTCAGTTAGAGAATTGAAGAGGGGGGGGCTTGTGGTGAGTGATGGGAGATGCGGAGGAGTGTGGAGGAGGCTCAGTTGGTGGCGGACTGACACGGCGATAGATTTAAGGTCTTGACGAGGGAATGGACGAAAACAGAGGCAATTCTGACGAGGACTTTATCCGAATTCGGAGACGGAAACGCACGGATTTTCAAAAAATCGAAGAAAATAACTCAACTTTTGGCACAAAAACTGGGTCCAAAGAACATTCCCAAGCGTCCATCTCCCATTCTACCCGTCATGTCCATCCTCGTAATTCTGACGAGGACTTTATCCAAATTCGGAGACGGAAACGCACGCATTTTCAAAAAATCGAAGAAAATGACTCAACTTTTGGTACAAAAACTGCCTCTAAGGGGATGTCCTTTAGTCCGTGGAAGGGCCAAGCGTCCATCTTTCTATTCTCCGCCTCATGTCCGTCCCCGCCTGAGATCCATTCGAGAACCTTAAGCACCACGTGCTAATCAACTCATCTGCAACTATCACCCGCCAGTGGCGCACCTCCTCCTAAACGAACGCTCACACTAATGACACACACCACTTAATGGCCATGGTCGTCAATAAAATTTATCAACAAACTGTTTACAAGTCAAAGGATATTAGAAGCCTCCTCGGGCGAGAGCAACTGCGTCCCCGGCAATCATTCTAATTAAGGTGAGTTTATGACGAATGGCACTCGGAGTATTTGACAATTTATTGCATACCACCCTCTGCGCTCTGCCGGAGGGAAGCAGCAGCAACCCCTCTCCGTGTGGGGTAATTATTCGAAACAAAGTCGAACGACTGCCGGAGAATTATTATGACCACATCAAATGTCAGATAATTTACTGCCACAGATACAGGACCCAGCGCAGCGGTGGACATCTAACGAGGCCCAACAAATAGGCCAACGCTCGCATATTAAATACCACACTTGTCGGTACATCTGTGCGTGCACCGGAGGAGCTCACACTCACCCCCCACCCCCGGTTGAGCACCAGCCCGGTGGAATCCATTACGGTTAACCGATTGATGTATTACATGCCGGCATGGGCTGTGGAACATTTGTCATAACATGCTCGTCTGTTGATTGTGTCAATATTGCCGAATGTCCCCTGGGCGAAATGAGTTCTCTCTCTCCTCCGGTGCGTATCCAAAGTTTGAAGTGTCTCATATGAGCAGTGGGGCACTTGGAAGTAATGAAACTTGTGCGGCGGTGAGGCCTTATCGCATTCACTTTGATTAACTTGCTCCGTCTATCAATGGACTCCCTCACTCACTCACTCGCTCATCATCTGCGTACACCTTGGCTCGGAATTATTCATCGACACCTTTGGGCTATAATTCAATTCGTTCCCTCCAACGACTGGTTAACATTGTGCTGTGAGTAGTTTGCTTATGAAATGGGAGTTGGGCGGATTTCCTGGTTGGGAATGGGGGACTGGAGGTGCTTACGTTGGTCCATCATTTTCGACTGAAAGTTAGTCAATCAAATCGGGTGAGGCCTCAGGCAATGCGGACTGTACTTAATGGCGGCTGATTTTGAAAAGATGGACTCAATTAGGTTAATTTTATGAGCGCATATGGAAATCCTTTGGGAGAAGCGGAGGAAACCAACTCATTTAACTGATTCAGCGATGAACCCCCTCTGAGACTGAAAGCAGGGCGAACTTCTTAGAAAAGCAAGGATCAAACTCGGGGCTGATTGGTTCGGAACTATTTGCTGCTATAGGCTCTGGCGGAAGGCTATGAAAGATGGTCGACTATGGAACGATGAAGACAGGCCATAAAACTGCCCCGGAGGAGCCGCTCAGGGAGACGTTCTAAGTTAGAAGCGAGTTGAGGGCGCCATCCATAGACCAAATCGCATCTACGGAAGCCAGCCCTTGTGGATGATGATGCTTGTGGAGGAAGAGAGACTGCGGGACACATTTATCCTGCCAGTGTTGGGTATTGACCAGCATGGATGGGATTTTTGTCAAACCAAATCGCCATCTCCGAAGAGTCTTCGTCTCTGAGCCTGTGGGACAACGCAACAGAGGACGTCCACGTACAAAGTGGCGCACACAAGTCGAGGAAGACTTCGGCCGGCTTGGTGTGCAAAACTGGAGACAGTTGGCGAGAGATCATGCCGGCTGCAGTGACATGTTGGGTGAGGCCCACCTCAGACTGTAGCTGTTGATGTGGTGTGTGTAGATCTGAATTTTTTTGATTTTTTCCAGAATCTCTCGCGGTGTAAAGTCTTGGTCGATGGAGGACTTCTCTGCCCTGAAACCGTACTGATAAGGCCATCAGATTGGTGACAAAAAGTTCCTGGCATTCACGCAAATCGACGGAGAAGATCTTAAACGCGAAGGATTCTTATCCCCCGATGGTGCGGTCTAAGTGGTCTCCTTTCTTGCAGATCGGGCAAATGGTCCTGAAATTCCTCTTATCGGACAGGCTTTCCTTCGACTATTCCTTACAGATAAGCTGGTGCAAACGACACACCAGATCACCTCCAGCAGGAGTCAGACCATCCACTCCACCTGCTTTGTTAGACTTCAGTCTCGACATTACTATCTTGACTTCTCTTAGGTCGGGCGGACGGAATGATATTCCCAGCCCAATATTGCCCAATCACTACAATCCGCAGACATTTAGGAACAATGGTACCTCCTCTCCCTTTCTCTCTCCATACCTGCGGCCCGTGTTGTGACTTGATTCCGGACACTAAACGGTTTTCGTAGCCCCTTTTGCGCGCCCAAATAATAAAAAAAAATCATCAGAGCGCATTCGAGATGCTTGCGGACAATCTCGATACGCCTCTAGTGCACGAAGCCTCAACGGCTAATATGATAGAGGAGGAAATCTCTATGGAACTAGAAGAGCAACTACTTGCGGAACCCAAACATAGAGAGAGCACCCCGGAGATGCCATTGCGCAGGAAAAGGATCTCTGAGGACCTACGCCGCAGAAGGGAATTCCTCAAAGCGCGGCACTTACGAGATTGACTGAATCGTTCTGCCTAGCAGCGGTATTTGTGTCCTCAGCGCCGTTTAAGAGGGATTCTTTCAAATTCTCAGTATTCACTGCGACTCTACTACCAGTTGTTCATTCTGGTCCCGGCAGGCGATCATCATCTCATCTTCCGCAGCCAACATGGGACCCCGCCTCAGATGGGAATCCGTCTCTCCTGTCCTCCTGTCCTCCTCCTGTCTGTCCGATAACTTTATATCCATTCGTTAAACAGCTGCACTCTCTGGTAAATTTTTAGGACATCATTCCTCATATAGCACCTCTGCATCTCCTCGATTGTGCATTTCTCGTGGTCTTTCTTTTTCTTCCCGAGAGAAGGCAGCTACGTGCAGTAAAGCAAAGGGCCTACGATGCAACCCTGCATCAAATCATGAGGGCTGTTCATGAGCCGTCTGAACCAAAACGAAGGGAAGGCTCTTCTTCGGTAAGGGAAGAGCCTTCCTCATGGTTCGATGCAAGGTTGCATCGTAGGACCTTTGCTTTGCTGCAGGTAGCTGCCTGCAGTTCTCGTCAAACCAAGGGTTTTTCTAGATAATTTCGTATGACTGCACCTGCGTTTCTCCAGTCGTTTCTTACTTGCAAGCCAAGGGATGCATGACCTGCTAGAGCTCTCTTGATCCTTTTGGCAGCTCTTTTCTGGTGTAACATTTAGATGGAGTGACTATTCGTAGGAAATTGACGTTGCATTCATTGGCCGGACCTGTTTTCCTTCAGATATTTCTTACTAAGCGTCATCTACTACAGCTCTTAACCCCGCCTTAGCTCCTGGGAAGATCAATTGCAGGGAACGAGAGAGCGGACAAATTGGCCAGATAAGGATCTGAAATGGACATCAGCGAAGCGGACACGTCACTATGACCACCGATCAGTGCTTTATACCGGAAACCTAACCTGACCTACCTCCTGGGACAGAATTTCAGTTCACCATCATCAAGTGGTGAGCTTCTTCGAACAGTTGTCTAAGGCCCCACGTGTATCCTTTCTGGATATCCCTTGAGAATTCCTATCTGGTCAACAGAAAAGTCTCTAGCTGCGCCTGAAAGTTTTTGAACAACTAAATAGTGGTCTTTACCTCGTAAACTCCTTTATGAGATCACTCCCTTCACATTCCCAAAGCCAAAACAGGTCACTCTCGTCGCATTCCCAGCGACATCCAACCGACGTGAACCATATTTTCCAATCGCATCCCTCCGGTGGCGGCAATTCAGACAGAATTCAATTAAAGACCAGCTCGCAATGCAACCCGAACCCAGCACACAGTAATTAAGCGATTAAATTAGTACCATTCCGCAACAGAAAAGGACACCGTACACCGACAACTATCGCACAAAATGCACCTTTGCCGACTGCTGAAACGAAACGAAACATAATTTCCGCTTAAGAATTGTTTAATTTAAAATTCACTACGTGCTCTCTGCGTCCCGGTCCGTCCTGCATCCCACGTAATACCCTGTAATTAGCACAATACGCAGTCCTGCACGGAGGACAACAAGTGCAAAATTTCATTACATCCACGAACATCACGGGACAGTCGCAGAGCTTCTCGGGAATAAACTTAGATGCCAAAGGAGTCTCGTGAGACCTGACCGTCCCGTAATTTTCTCCAGAACTCCTGCAAGGACTCTCTCTCTCTCTCTCTCGCGACTGTGTGTGGACTGTAATTTCCTCTATTTTAATGCAAGTTTCCTGCGGAGGGAATGTCTTTCGATATGCAAATTGGGATACAATTAAAATCAGACTTCACTCCTGAAGGATCAACGACAACAACAACAGACGGCGCACCAGCAGCAGGAGCATCGACTGACTGCATTTTGGAGGACGAAGGAGGAGAAAAGTCTCACATCTGTGCGAATGTTCCGCCCGAGAAGGTGAAGGCCACATCGAAATCCTTGACTCCCTCCCGCTGGATGCAGTTGCTCTGGATACAGTTGGCGAGGATTCCAACGAGGATTTCGGTCCACCACCACGAATCCACCCACTCGCTCGTGGGTTTTCGGATGGAAATCCATGAAACTGGTGAGATATCCAATTTAAATTTTATTTCGCGTAACCCCACCACGCTCGGGCTGCTGGTGGCATAAAACGCGCGCCGCAAGTAATTAAAGATAAAAAGCGCGGCGGTAAAAGTTGTAAAACTTTCAGCCAACCACTGGTGCGACCAGAAAAATCCTGCAGCCATCATCATCTCATCTTCCGCGGCCAGCATGGGACCTGTCTCCCGGTCGGTGTATCCATCTGCCGTGACTGGTGGCGGTCGGGTTAAATTAGCCAAATGTGCACTCTCCGGTCGGGGCAACGCCCGAAAATCCATCCATCTTTTTACGGTCCTCCGTGGGCAGGCAATAAAAGATAGATGAATACAAATCATAAAGAAAAATCCACTACCGGGGTGGGTGTTTCTCTCCGCCGTCTTCCGATCGAAAGCCGCGTCGGGCGCGGTTGGGCGCTGAGGCGTTACGATGCACAGTAAAATGTTGAATATCGCTCACTCGAAAGCTGGTACAAGCATTTAATTAGAAGTGCACGAGGCATAAGTTTTACGACAATTTGATGAGGACTTGAGTAAATGATTTAATCGACTCGCGACGAAGTAGATTGGATTCTTCGGTTGGCGGGGGTGGGGCGGCACTATTCGGCGGTAACCCTTTCCGTGGCTGCAACCCTTCGGGGAATGGAATTTCATATTTTCCGGGACGCGCATCGTAAACATTTTCGAAGGAGTTATGCATTTCGAAGCGGATGCGGGCGTCTCGTGGTGGGTGTTTTGTGTTTATTTGCAGACCTGTTTCGGACGCGTCACAGGGAATACTTAATGATTCCGAACAACTTTTTGGGTTTTACGAGTGACGGCTGAGAGGCATTATGCTCTCGGATTATTCTCTTCTAATTAAAACTGTTGGATGATAATATTTATTCGGTTTTTTTTTGTTTGTTCAAAATTTTATGCTCTGCTTTGGAAGTGCTGTCGTCTCGAAAGTGGGAGAAGGTGGGGTTGTCCAAAATGGCATAGTGAATGAGTTATGGAAGGCAGGGATGGTGATGTGACCCATGGGGAGAGGAAACTTGGACTTCTGATTTCCCTCCAAAATTGATTTAAAGCCATCTCTTCCAGTCCTTGCTAGACATCGGTCTCGACGACTATTTACGACGGGAAAGTACTCGTTTCGTTGAACATCAGTCTCAGCGACTATGTCGGAGGGGAGAATACTCGTACACTGGAGGCAGGGATGGCCATGTAAGTCATGATGGCGGCGCTACAGTCCGAGGTGGACCTGTTCCTAGCTTCTCAGCAACCACTCGTGTTGTGCGTGCTATTGCTCTCTCACGAGTGGAGGGGACCTACAGTTCAATGCCGACGCCGAACGGCGAGATTGAGAAGCCATAGTAGACGGAAAACCTGGACTCCTGCTTTCGCGCAAAATTGACTTAAAGCCAACTCGTCCAGTCCTTGCTAGACATCAGTCTCGATGGCTATGTGAGAGGGGAGAATACTCGTTGAACATCTGCTTCGGCAACTATGTCGGAGGAGAGAAAGTTCTTGATCATTTTTGTCGAGTCGAAGGGAATGAATGAAGCGTCCTGCCCAGTGAAGAAATGTTGGTCCTCGTCCTCCAAGATCAGCTGAGAATATCGACGGCGCCATGGTGTGACTGAAGACTCATTTCAAGGCGATCACAGCAGTAAAGTCTTCTTCTAAAACGACTGGATGGCGCAGTTGGTTAAGTGCCTGCCGCAAGTTAGAGAGGTCGACTCGACTCGAACCTGAGTCCCAGTGAAATCGAATCTGGTCAATTCACCATTTGCCAGTTATGCACGCCAAGTTGATTGAGGTTCCTCTCAACTTTGACGTGGACATCCTCTGTTGCGTTGTCTCACTGGTTCAGAGCCGAAGATTCTCGTCAAGTCTATTTGCAACCAAAGATCTTCGACTGCATGCTTATAAGGTCCAATTGACACATGAATTCAAGCCAGTGGACCACGCAAAGATCCACAAGAAAGGAGACCCATTTGACTGCACCAACTATCGGGGGATAAGTCTCCTTAACAGAGCCTATAATATCTTTTCTGTCATGTGTTAACGCCTGAAACCTTTCGTCACCAAACTGATAGCTCCTTGTCAGTGTAGTTTCAGGCCAGGGAAGTCCACCACAGATCAAATCTTCACACTGCGGCAGATCCTGGAGAAGACTCAAGAAATGTTAATCGACACACACCACCTATTTGTGGATTTCAAGGCAGTATATGTCAGCGTGTATAGAGACGAGCTATATAGCGCCATGTCTAGTTTTGACATTCCTGCCAAACTCGTCAGACTGAGCAAGATGACGATGGAGAACTCTCGCTGCTCCATCAAGGTCGGTAACGAACTCACCGAGACCTTCAATGTCAAAAAAACTCACTGTCTAACACAAAAGGCACGATCTTCCAAAAGTCCGTTCAACTGCTAGCTTACGCGGATGACATTGACGTGATTAGGCGAACACAGCGTGCCGTCAATGAGGCGTTTGCTGGCATTGAAACGGAAGCGGCTAAAATGGGTCTGGCGGTAAACGAGGGCAAAACAAAGTATATGCTGTCATCGAGAAAGGACGCACAACATCGACGACTTGGCCAGAACGTCACCATAGGCAGCTATAACTTTGAGGTAGTAAAGGACTTCGTCTACCTTGGCTCCGCGGTTAACAGTACAAACAACATCAGTACCGAGATCAAACGCAGAATTACTCTTGCCAACCGCTGTTTTTATGGGCTCAAAAGGCAATTGAGTAGTAGAGCCCTCTCTCGGAAGACCAAGCTGACTCTGTATAAGACCTTGATCATCCCAGTCCTGCTTTACGGCGCAGAGGCATGGACAATATCCCAAGCGGATGAACAGTATCTTGGTCTTTTCGAGAGAAAAGTTCTGCGCGCGATCTTTGGTCCTGTTTGCGTTGATGGCATTGGGAGGAGAAGATTCAACCACGAACTGTATGGGCTGTACAGCGACATGAGTCTAGCCAGGCGCTACATCAAGGAAATGGTCCGAGTTGATGTTGGCGCCTCGGACATCAGGCATACTGGAGGAGTGTCTGACGTCGATCGCAACGTGATCAATCTGGTTGACGGTTGAATGATCAGGGAACCGCCAGGTTCCTTTATGGATGTTGAGGTGTAGGAACCGCGTGTTAGCTACAGAGAGGTTTCGCCCCGTAACAAAGTCCATTTTCGAAGACCATCATGTCAAAAACCTTTTTTGAACTCAGGTCGAAAGGACATTTTTTGTCAAAATTCTTCAAAAACTTGGCATTGGGCTCTTCGATGAGTTGTCTTTTTTCCTAGAAGACGGTGATGGGCTTTCTGGCCTTCCGCATGTTCCACTAAAGGAGTCGCGAGGGCGATGCATGCACGAGAGATCTCCAGGCCACTTGATCCTCCGCCATCGACTCTAACTCATCACGAGCTATGCCCAAGCGCAACCAGGCGAGTGTTTGGATTTGGTCCAACCATCTCGTCCTGGGTCTGCCAAACGGTCGCCTACCTGATGGAGTCGCATTCAAGGCACGCTTCGGAAGTCGTGAGGATGGGGACTTTCGTGCCTCACCAGAGACTTCTTTCAAAATTTAATTCAGGTCCTTGGTGACAAGAATGTAGGCCGTTTTCTTTTTTTTTCGGAGGATTTTTGAAACACTACTGGAGCACTCAGACTCAAAACTGGTCCATTGTATTGCCAGGTACCAACCTACTCCAGTGCCGTTAATTTGATCCCAACGGCAAATGGTGACTGGACCAGATTCGATTTCACTGGGATTCGAACCTGGGACCCCTCTAACTTGGGGCAGGCACTTAACCAACTGCGCCATCGTCGTCTGTACGAACTCGGTGCCAAAAATTGCGTTCAGCTCCGGCTGAATAGGAATTTATTCAAATTTCTCAGGTCAAATGGTGAGTTGGCGTGCAAATTCCTCTTACTCAGGCTTTCTGGCCAACGCCGCCAACTTCTTCCAAAATGTCAATCTCAGCTGCCACATCAATCGATCTACTTCGGCGTACTCTATTCAATTGTGTCAAGTTTATGGCCCCAAAAGTGCACTCAGTTCCATCTGTCGGTATCCGAACGAAGGGATGGCTTTACAACCCATCAAGTCTGTCCTCTCACACACTGATCGTTTATTGCCAACAAAACACGCATCCCCTCCATCAACCCCTTCTCTGGCATGGCACAAAAATGCCTAACAAAGCGTTCTTTTATCGACCTCCTCATTGTTATCCTTCAACGACGACGTCGACTACAAGACGGGAACTTCTTAATCTTTTATAGCGAATCCAAAATCAACGATTTTAATTGATTGGTCCTATTCAGTTCAAAATTGATTTCATTTTAATGCGCGAATACCTCGAGTGTAACATCTAAAGTTTAACGATACGAGACAAGAGAAGATTGCCCCAGCAAATCTTTTCCTTTTTCGCGCAAAAGGAAACAAAAATAAAACTCGAACTCCCATTATATTGCCCGCCATATAAAGTTTCCCTCGGATCGAACTGGAGGTAGTTAATGTCCTCGACCGTCTTAAAATCCGTATCTGATCATAAAGACCGCCTCAGGTCCACCCCCCGAAGCGGCGCAGTGCCGAAACAGAGATACAACGACACATCCTGCACCGGGGGGAAGGTGCTTTTATTTTGAAATCAAAAGAATTTAACAACCCTTAGCCTCGGATATCTGCGAATGCGAATCAAGCGGCATAAACATGCGATGGCCAACCAATTTGACAGTCAGACACCGACGCTGCTCCTGTTCCGCTCACGGTTCACCGGCTTTTATCGCGCTCACATGTGGAATGTTGGTCGTGGCTCGTGGGGGTGGGGGTTTAATTTGGTTCCCTTCAAATCATTTTTTATACGACATTAGAGATGAGGGAAAATTAAAAAAATCCGCACTTTTATATGCACCAGCGAGTGCCGAACCGAAGTGTGGATCCATAAAACCGGGCATCAGTCGGTGAGGATACGTGGAGTATCTGCGAGTTATTGCCTCTGCATATTTCCCCCAAAACGCACGGGTGCGAGTGGGTGTCATGGCAAAGTGCAATTTATTTAAATACGAGGATAATTTTCATTGTCGTAAATTTCGCAGCGATAGACGGTAATAAAATAAGTTCAATTAGAATGCCCTGGATCTCGGGGTAACGAGAGGTGAGCGGAGGCCAGATCGAAGAGGGAAATAAATTACACGAACGCTGATGAGTGGTGCACGCTCCACGGAACCGTGTCTCTTCATCTGGCATCTGTATCCGAGAAGTTGTATTTCATTTTAGCAGAAAAAATACGAACTGAATGGGAAAAAAAGGAGAATGTGTACAGGAGCAGCGCAAGGATCAAGTTTCTGGAGTCATGTTCGTCCCCTTGGAGCGTCCTTTTGTGTGTATCTCCATGACGGTGCAGTAATCCGGGTAATTCGTGTCTGGTTGGATAATTAGGAGCGGGGGACGATGGATTACCGTAACAGGATAATTTACGATGAACTGAAAAGTTAACCGATGACTCTATGGATGAATGGTCTTGTGGCCATTCGGTCATTGAGAGCAATTAATTTTTTTTTCTCATTTTTGTGCTGAAAGGACTTGCAGCAGGACTTCCAGGTTGGCATCTGGTTCGTTGGAGAAGTGCATCAGAATCTGTGGTAAACAGTCAACAAAGAGATTGCAAGCTAAGGGTGACGTTGGCGAACGTTGTGAAACTTCTTCTTGTGGCGCTACAGTCCGACGAGGGGCCTGGGCTTCGAACAGTCTCCCAGAAGTACTCGAGAGTGGGTTGAGCAGGTTGCAATGCAAGCCATTTTGCCGGAGGATTGAGTTCTCATATTTCCAGACGGAGATTAGTGCGAAATGGAGGAAACATAGCCGCTGTAATACACTGTATCGAAGAAGAAATAATGATACGGCGCCGATCAGTTGAATTGAGCATCGCCAGAGAGTCAACGACAGAATCCCGGACGACCAAGACCAACGCCGTGACTTCGCTAATCGGTCGCTGGAAATGTTGGCCGGAAATCCGGATTTTTTGTGGAAAATCCGGATTTTTGTACAAATCAGAATTTTTAGTGAAAATCCGGATTTTTGTGGAATCTGGATTTTTTGTGGAAATCAGAATTTTTAATGGAAATCCGTCTGGGGAGTCTCTTTTTTGGCTCAGCAGCTTTGGCACTTAACCAATTGCGCCATGCAGTCGTCGGGTCAAGTCCTTAGTTAGCCACTTTAGACGAGCTCGAAGCAAACATTCGAGACGCTATTGCCGGAATAACCTTGCCCATATTGTACCGAATCATAAAAATTGGCCGGCCGCTTGAAGCATTGCTAGCGAATCCGAGGCAAACATTGAATGATGTGATACTCTATACATAATGGCATGAATGTAGCTTCAAAATAAATCTAAAATCATTTTCATATCTTACACCGTTGGGTGTTTTATTTCAATTCTTTTTCATATCGTTCTTATCTGGTCACCCTGCACAACCACCCAAAGGTGAAGACCACATGCCCAACTGCATGGCATTCAGTTCGAAGCAGCTCCCGTCTCCTTTGTCAGTTGCAATTGCCTTCATTGTTGCAATCACCAGCAGTTACACACTCATCATCTCGCAAAATCAGAAACAAAGTAATAACCCCGCCACTCGTTGTGTAGTCACACACCCACCGGAGTCCCCGCGTGCAATATCCTTGCACCGACACATGTTTCACTCATAAATGACTTTCATAGTCCTGTAAAATATCGGTGACAGCTGAGCCAGATATTCATTTGAATCCACACCCTCCCCCTCCTCCGCCCACTGCCATCTCACCGCTGTGCACACACATATTTAGACATTATTATCACTAAGGAGTCTTGCCATCACCCCATCACCCCATCACTCCGTCACCCCGCCACACATGATGTGTGTGTTCGCCTGAATCAATACCGCCCCAACCCTACCACCCACTCACTCACGCTCGACACTGCAATCGTAAATTCTTCGCCCGATTTTACGATTGAATTCGCAAATCCTTGCGGAACCGAACAGTGACAAGGGCTGTCGCTTATATGCGTCCTGCAACTGTTAAATCGATTCTCATGTTTTTACTGTTTTATCTGCGCTAAATAGATACGTAAATTTGGGAGCTCCACCTCCACCTCGGTGCGCCATAAAACGAGTGTCAGATTCAATTAGAGTCGTTGTCTTCTTGTCACTCGCTCACGTGGACGGGGATGGGGTGTTGCGCTGTTGGATTGGATTGTCCTGTCTAATAATCAAATTGAGCGCCGTGTCCCGCTGTGTGTGTGTGTTTTTGGGTAATCTGCTGATGACATTTATTTGAATTTGCTCGTCAAAATGAATGAAATACTGAGACGCACGTAGTGGGCGATGGTGTCTGGTGATGGTCTGTCCATGGTCTGGCCATGGTCTGGTGGTGGCTGCATCTTGCGTGACGTTTTCGATCATAAATGTACACATGTGGTCGGCGGGGATGGTCTACTATTGATTTGTGACTTCATCACGAAGCCGAGTTCCGAGATTTTATGAGACATCATCGTGACCAAATCTAATATGTTCTCTGAGGGTAGCTGGAGTGGGAGAGATATTCGTCGGCGGAGTGCAGTCTTGACCACATGCAATGGAATGGGGTTAGGGCACTGATGGAAGAGCGATTGAAGCTTGGGGTTGCGGTGGACAGGCTTCAAATCGGTAGGGGCTTCCCTTTAAAATGACGAAATAGTTTGAGAAGAAGTAGTACAGAATGTGCATCGTAGCGTGAGTGAGTGAAATTAAACACCTTTTCTGCAAGACACTCGGTCGCCGTGTTGTTTGCTCATGAATCCTTAACGGTTAGCTCAATTGTCGAGGACACCCATGGATGTTTCAAGCCTGGGTATGAGCTTTCAGCTGAGGCCTCATTTAACAGAATCCGAAAAGGATTCTCGGAGATATCGATGATCTTGTGGCTTGAATGCATCTCTCCACTTCTTAGGAGGTTTCCGGACGAAGTGAAAAGTCTGTTGGTCCGGTGTTCTTTGAGAAAACAAATTTTAAGTGCCCTGCACACACAGTGGGTGCATCGTTGCGGCCGCATTTGCTGTGAATTGGACGAAATTGACGCCTTTTTTTGGCAGAAAACACGCTTGCCGCCTTGCAACACTCATTAGTCCTTGTCAAGGACATGCCTGTTTTGTTGCTGTTGTTGCGTGGCTGGAATTGACGTGATTTGACGCCTCACAGCGAGGCGTGCTGGCTAGAGAGGCATTTTCAGTGAGGCCCAGGTCCACCTCGGACTGTAGCGCCCGAAGAAAAAGAAAAGAAGAAGCGAGCCGTAAAAAGACCTTTGCTAGGATTGAGACTAAATATATCCAGCCAACTCGTCCAGTCCTTGCTAGACATCAGACTCGACGACTATTTAGGAGGGGAGAATACTCGTTGAACATCTGCCTCGGCGACTATGTCGGAGGAGGGAAAGTTCTCGATCACTTTTGTCGAGTTGAAGGGAATGAATGAAGCGTCCTGCCCAGTGAAGAAATGTTGGACCTCGTCCTTTAAGATCAGCTGGAAACATCGACAGCGCCATGGCGTGACTGAAGACCCATTTCAAGGCGATCACAGCAGTAAAGTCTTCTTCTAAAACGACTGGATGGCGCAGTTGGTTAAGTGCCTGGCCCAAGTTCGAGGGGTCCCAGGTTCGAATCCCAGTGAAATCGAATCTGATCCAGTCACCAATTGCCGTTGGGAGCAAATTGACGGCACTGGAGTAGGTTGCTACCTGGCAGTACAATGGACCAGTTTTGAGTCTGAGTGCTCCAGTACTGTTTCAAAAACCTTCGAAAATAAGAAAAAAAAATATATCCAGCAGACATAAGACATAAGCTGTCACCACTTGGCGCAGGAGTCACAACGGTGTAGCAGTCTGATAGGACCTCACCTACTGAAGGTCGATAATCCTCTCTCACCCTTCACAAGCCCACCAACCTACATTTCCCAACTGAAAAAAAATTCCTCCACCACCAGTCGAAAACTAATTTCCATAAATTCCATTCCAACAGCACCAACATGTAGGCCAATTTATTCAACAGAATAATATGCCGCCTGACATAACTCCCTCCACACCATTCGTTGCAATTACACGAAATGCACTTCGAACTGATGCCCCAAATTCGGCGTTGCACACAGTTCACTGACACAGGTCCACACAACAAGCGCATTCAGCGGGTTTATTGAACCGAACTCATCCTGAATTCCACAGCCATGGCCAACAGGGCACGACCACTGAATAACCCCTCGCTGTGAACCTGTTCAAAAATTGGTAAATATGGTCGAGTTTAATTTAAAATAATGGACCGCAGTATTTTAATTTACGAAAAAAGCTTTTTGCGAAATGTTACAAGAGCCAGTCGATGTCCTTCCCCGCCATTGGAGCACCATTGCATTGGACAATGAGTGGGTTTGAATGCAGAATTTAGTTTTTGCTTTAAGTCTTAACACGAAGCTTGGGTTTTTGAATTTTGGGATACGGGTTCTTCTGTATAAATTTTTTATATAACAAGGCGGTCCGATAAATACTTATGCTCACCGCTCGATGGCGCCACTATAATAATAATAATAATAGCGGCGCTACAATTCGAGGTGGACCTGGGCTAGCTTCTCAGCAACCATTCGTGTTGTGCGTGCTATTGTTCCCTCACGAGTCCAGGGGCCCTACAATTTAATGCCGACTCCGAAAGGCGAGATGGAGAAGCTTTTTCTAGACAGTTCTGCTCTTTGAGCATTGTCAGCGATTCGAAAGATGTGGAGCCGTGAACAAATTTTAGGTGTTTTTTCGGGAAACGAACCGACAACATCGAGCGTAGGAGTGCACGCAGTTACCAACTACACCACGATGGCGCCACTATCGCAAGAAAAAACCGTACTCCATCTGCTTTGTTCGACCTCCCAGATGTAAAGGAGGATCGTGACCTTCATTTGGTTAGACTTAAATATAGGATCGCAGCGATTTCTTGTTCTGTCGCAAATTTGTAGTAAATTCTCGTAAACGGCTACTGTCAAAATTTGTGCCGAATCGGACTCGTAGTTTTGTTTTGACGGCGTGTGAAAACGGGCGTGTCCATTATCGGTCGGTTCTTGTTTTTGGAAGGGAAATAGCGCAGCGAAATCAACGAGCGCTTGGATGATGACGCTTCGCTTGGACGGTGACGCTTCGCCTGCGATGGTGATCGTAAAAAATTGGTTTAACGAGTTTCAACGTGGTCTAACGTCGATTTTGATAAGCCACGCCCAAGTGCCACGAAAATGGCTATCACGGACAAAAATCCACCATCTCGTACTGGCAGACCTCCGATTGAAGGTGCGCGAGATAGCTGAGAAAGTAGGCAGTCCAGTGAGCTTGGAGGGCAAACACAACCTTGTCGATGGCCCACTAATCCACAACTGCTCCTGCTCCTGCTCCTGCTCCTGCTCCTGCTCCTGCTCCTGCTCCTGCTCCTGCTCCTGCTCCTGCTCCTGCTCCTGCTCCTGCTCCTGCTCCTGCTCCTGCTCCTGCTCCTGCAACAAGGAAGAGGAGAAATTTCTTTGAGTTTATTTTTATTTATCAGGACAACGACCATTGAAGGGTGTGATCCACAGGAGCTTACATCTGTGGACATCGCTGATGCTCTGCTGCTTCCAGTCATCAAGACCAAATTGTCCTACGCCCACGATCACTTGGCCTTTATACCCGAGGTCCGCGATAAATGCGCATGGTTCGATCCCAGGCACAACAACTTTCATTTTCACGTCATCGACAATGCTGATAGAGTACAGTGGTCAATAAAATATTCTCAAGTTGCGCCACTCAAAATCTTGAGATGATCGTACCCGTGGTGATCAACGATTATTGTGCGAAATTTGAGACAGCTAGCAAAATATCTCAGGCAGAGGCCCTTCACAAGTCGAAAGCTCGCTAAGTAAGTAAGCAAAACATCATGCTAGCTGCAGAGACTTGTGTTAAAGTTGCCTGTTGTTGGTTGATGCCCAGGCGCACTCCACGCTGTAGCGCCATATAAAGAGGAAGAAACAGATGATCGAGGATCGGTGTTTACTGATCTCGCCTTTTTTCCTGCATTCAGAAGGGGGAGGTCTAAAAAGTCACCGATTCGTTTTGTCGCACGCTACCACCCTAATCCAATTCTAGCTAATTTTAATGATTCAGAATTCCCCTCTGAGATCATCTTCAAAATTTTTCTTTTGTCGCCAATTTTGACATTTCGGTTCTGACAGCCATAAGAAACTGACGTCATTTCGTCAGAAATTCACAGAAAAGTCTTGAAAACGCCTTGAAATCTTCACCGAATCACAGCAAATGATACATCTTCGTGAAGAGGAAATCGAGATCTATCATCTGCCTAAAATTCGTGAAAAAATGTGATCATCTTTGAAAAATCACAAAAATCGCATTATTTCGCCCAAAAATCGCTGTCATTTGTGAATGAAATCAGTCGACTTTCCTTGCTCGGAGAGTGCAAAATCGAAGAAGACTGATTTTTGTCCAAAATTGAATCATGTGAGGGGACACAAGTTTTGAGTATTTGATACAGAAAAAGTCAAAAAACTTGAAAAAAATACGATCGTTCAAAAAATGTTTAAAAAAATTGTTCAAAAATGTTCAAAAATGTTGTTCGAAAAATGTTCCAAAAAACTTCTACCATCACGACTATTCCACGAACGAAGTGACTGAACACAAATGGACAAAAAAATTTCAAAAGTGTTGTTCTACTTCCATCAAGACTTTTCCCTGAACAAAGTGACTGAACTCAGACAAGGGGCTGACCTCACATTCTCCTGTTCATTCATCAAGCATGAACAATGTACAAATGTTCCACAGCAGGAAGGACATAAAATGCCATTAGGATCATTTTAAATCACCCGCATTTGGTGAAGTGCCCAATTCAACGTCTTCTCAAATTACCCTTCTTTTCGTTTCTCGTAGGTTTTCGGTTTTCGTGTTTCGCACATCCTGTCAATAAATATGTCCAAGGACCTCCCTCATGGGAGTTGTAATTGCAGATTCATGACTTTGCAGCTACACCCTTTGGCCGGTGACAACGTGGAGAAAATCAATTTGGTCGTGTACTTTAAAACGAACGCAGCACAGCACACTAGACCGCACACAGAATAGATAAAGGATATCGCTTCAATTTAAAATATTGCATCCGACAATACCCCCCAATGAATCAGTGAACAATGACGACGAATTCGAGTTGAAAATAAAAAATGAATCGGGTTCCGGTCAATTTTTCATTTTCATTCAGCTTCGTCTTTCGGGGACGAGTGTGTCTGTGTCATCCTTTGTGCGGTGGATGATGTAGAGAGAGCGCGCTAATCATGTGAAAGAAAAAGGATTTATCATCCGTCACTGATTCGTGCCATTCCCCCACCCACGGGATAATATGAATCACACATGTCCTCCTCCTCCTTCCCCTCCGTCATCCTTTTATGCGAATAGTTCCACACTCCGCCAGGATTATGACATGAAAGCAGAAACAAACTCGAATCGCTGCGTTGCCATCAATCCATTCGTGTGTTTGGATAGCATTTGTCCACCCCACGCCACCGAACACGGGAATGCTCTCTCGGTGCAAGGATGCGGTGTTGTTTTCCACGACGAAAAAACAACAAACAACAACTAAACTGTTTCACATCAAAGACGAATTATTCAAAATTACCCAAAAGGACACCGCAGCCAAAGCCATTATCGCCCAACCACCACCACCACCACCACCATCACCGCCACCGTCATCAGGGGTGCTGCACTGTGTGCCCTGCTTAGCGAACTAGCATCTGTTGATGGTGGTCCTCCCCTCCCCCTGCTCTGCTTCTGCGAGCTCGAAATAATAAGGCCGATCCGAGAGATGACAAATTTGGTCAATTAACTATGAAAATAAACAGCCAGTGAAAGTGGCACTAAGTGCCACCGGGATCTGCGAGGAGGCGACGCTAAATGAGATGACTGACGAGTCTGACTACCGTCTCCCATTCGCCGACTGCCGATGGTCTGCCCGAGTGGTTGCCAGTTTAGGGGTGAATCCTTTTTTGTTGCGAATGAATGGATGGCTGTGTCTGTTTACGGTTTAGTTGTTTGCTTTTTGAAAATAATTTTTAATCCGGTTGAGGTTGTTTAAGAATTGGATTATGCACATATTCGGCGCGCTCTTTGAGACCGAAAGGGTTCGACTCTGAATTATTGATGCGAACGGGCTGCTCTGCGCAGCCTTTGTGCGGAATGCGAAATGAAACGTCCAATTAACGTGGTTTTGGTGAACTGTAACAGGATTAGGACTTGGATCGCTTAGAGGCTTTTAAACTTTGCATTGGCGTGATGGGGTATGCCGTGGTGGCGAAGCGAGATTCGAATCGGAGTCTTTCAAGCTGAGTTGAGGCGGGGAGTGGTGACATGTTGCCATGGGTTGACAGTTAATGAGTCATTAGCGCGGTAGGGGGTTTCGGAGAGCATAGAAGAGAAATTAAGTTTCTTTTGTGTCTTTTCTAACAGGTATTTCTAGGAACCCTGCGACAAGGGTGGACTAGGCTTGGCATAGCTAACCCCGTGGTAAACCAGTCATAATCCACTCTGTAGGGGGTTGTGACGGATGCTGAATCGGACCAATGCCGTCCTTTTCGTCTTCGTCTACGGATGCCAAATCGCGCTGACGCTGTTCTTTTCGTCTTTGTATGGTATTGTATGGTACAAAATGAAATCATTCTTTCAAGGACGACAGAAGAATGCTTAAGATTATGAAGACTACTTCAATTATTTCATATTTTTCAGAGAAGAAATGGTCGTGAAAAGGAGTTTTTGAGTGTGGTTTACAGTGGGGATTGACTTGAAATGTTGAAGGATACTAGGATCTGATGTGTCAGACAGATTTAGCTGCTGCTCAAGCAGATCCACCTCCACTTAATGTATTTTTTGGCATCAAAAGTATGCTGATATTCGCCAAAAAAAAGCAATTAATTCTAAAAAAATGCGCCATATCTCGAAAACCGTGAGCTTGGGTTTGATTTTGATTTTGTTAGCTTTTACACTTCGATGCTGACATTCAATTTGAACGCTTTAGGTCAACACGTGTGGCCTTTGGTCAACCTAAACGCTCCCGAGCATTGATTTTAAAAACACGGCATATGTCGAAAACGCTGAGCCCGAGAGCTATTGCGCTTTTTTAAAAATTCTTAACTTTGATACGCGCCTTCATAGCGAACGTTTTACGCCAAAATTTATGGTCCTATGTCTGTTGATCAGTGGTCAGAAGCGACGAAGAAAACAATTCATTTTTAAAAATGCTCCATATCTCGAAAACGGTGTGCGTCGCTTTGATTTCGCTTTTTGTTAGCTTCTGCGCTTCGATGGTGGAGTGCAATACGAATGTTTTAAGTCAATATTCTTGGCCCCAGATCTAAATGCTGCCGAGCTATAGCCATAAATTGCCAGAAATGACGGAAAAGGTATTACTTTTACAAAATAAACTGTGTCTCGAAAATGGTGCGCTCGAGGGCGTTTGTGATTTTCTTAAATTTGCTTGGCTTTGATGCTTCCGTTACGAGTAAACGTTTTATGTCATCAATTCTGATCCTGCGTCTAGTGGTCAGTGCTCAGAAGCGACGAAAAAAGAATTAATTTTGAAAAATGCGTCTTATGTCGAAAACGGTACGATTTGCTTCGATGTTGGTTTTTAATTTAATTGTCACTCAAGGCGTTAAAGTTCTGAGTCAACTTTTGTGGCCATAGGTCTAGTGGTTTCCCAGCTATAGCCATGAACTGCCGGAAACGAAGGAAAATAAATTACTTTTACAAAATACGCGCTGTCTCGAAAACGGTAAGTTCGAGGGCGATTTTGCTTTTCTTTAATTTTTTTGACTTCGCTGTTGGAATTCTGGGGTAACATTTTAAGCCAACATTTTTTTTTAAGCCTTCATAGCGAACGTTTTACGCCAAAATTTATGGTCCTATGACTGGTGGCTAGCGGTCAGCGGTCAGAAGCGACGAAAAAAACAATTAATTTTGAAAAATGCGTCTTATGTCGAAAATGGTGAGTTTTGCTTCGATTGCGGTTTTGTTCTGAGTCAACTTTTGTGGACCTAGGTCTGACGGTTTTTGAGCTATGAATGTTGGCCACCAGAAACGATGAAGAAAGTGATTAATTTTATAAAATCAGTCATATGTCGAAAACGGTGGAATTTGCTTCGATTTCGTTTTTGTTTATTTCACACCTCGAAGCTGTCGTTCAAGACGTAAGTTCTGAGCCAACTTTTGTATGCCTAGGTCTAGTGGTTTTCGAGCTATAGCCATGAACTGCCATCAAAATCGACGTAAACAGCAATTCATTCTGTAAAATACGCCATGTCTCGAAAACGAAACGCTCCAGAGCGATTGTGTTTTCTTAAATTTGTTATCTTGGATGCGGGAGTTCTGGGCTAACGTTTTAAGCCAACATTTGTGGTCCTAAGTCTGGTAGTCAGTGGTCAGAAGCGACGAAAAAAGCAATTCATTTTGAAAAATGAGTCATATCGTTTTTGTTCATTTCACGCCTTGAAACTACCGTTCAAGATGTAAGTTCTAAGCTAACTTTTGTGGCTCTAGGTCTAGTGGTTTTCAAGCTGTAGCCATGAACTGCCATCAGAATCGATGTAAACAGCAATTCATTCTTTAAAATGGGTCATGTCTCGAAAACGGTACGTTTGGCGTAGATTTTGTTTTTTTTTTCAATACTGGCATTCAACATGAAACTTTCAACCAAACATTTGTGGCCTTAGGCAGGAAGGCTTGCAAGCAATGAGCGGTGAGACCAGGAATTGGCATCTTAAATATATAGAAATCGTCATTTAAGGACGACAAGAAATTCCTTAAAAGTGTTCGATTATTTGAATAATTTTATATTTCTCTAATGATCTCATTTGCCATTGTCGATCACAATAACAACAAAACAAGTAAATTTTTGACACTTTCAGATGTACTTAGTTTCCAGAATCGGTCAAATTGCCCAAGAGCACCCAGTTGTTGCAGTCAAACTGAACATCTGCATCTGCTTGACCCAAAGAATGGCAGTGCCCTCGATTGAATAGATTGAATTATATTCTAGTGAAGCTCCTGACAGTGTTTCCAAACATTATCCTCACAAAACCGATTCCCATTCATCCTCATCATCCGCCTCAGGACATGCATTCACTGCTTCAAGCGGATCCATGTCGTCCCGTTCATTAAAGCCACACGGATGCAGGTAATTCTATCCCAGCTCGCATTTGACATCGTCGCCCATTCACCAACGAACAATATTGTGACACTTCGCCTATCTAATTACACCTACCATCCCCACGCCCAGCCCGTCCTCCTGCCGGCTATGTACGGCCTGTCAATTAAACCGAATGACTTTAAGGAAATTAACGTCACGTCTTGTTGCAATGTTTGTCCCACACCCTGCACCGCATCTGGTGGCTTCTCCGACACCACATGCATTCATTTGGTTATCACTTGCAGATATCCGCTCATTAGACGGACAAATACTTGCATGCGCGCGTGTGTGTGTGTGTTAAGGAGTGTGGCCACACGAGAATGGCATCCTTCGAATTGACAATTAATTTTGAATCCTTATATTAATCGGTCGTTGAGCAATTACATGCAAGTAGCCACTGGAGGAGGTGGCCACTCGGGGGGGAGGGTGACCGATAGAGCGGGTCCATGTCCTAGCGGGCTTTTTGTAGTGGTAAGCATTGAAACACCATTAGATAAGGATGCCGTCATTAATCGCATCAAGTTTAATTTGCAATCAAGTAAGTAAATTACTCGTCAGTGTGTGCACGGCGGAGGGTGGGGCGAGGGATACGGCTTCTGCAGGGATAATCAGAATTTAAATTGCTGATAGCAAATTAACATGTAACGGGTACATGGGCTGCAAATGCGTTTATCTTTTGTGGGCATCGGGCGCCCGATTAAAGAGGAAATCCATGTAATTGAGGCAAATTATGAGACGTCCTAATGGCGGAACCGATAAATTTCGCAACGAGGCGTTTAAATGATTGTGCCGATTGGGATTTCATTGAGAATTACGTCTTTAAACCTTCAGGGGTGTTGCCTATTGGTCAACAGGTGCCTGGTTTGGAAGCTGTGGCTTGTGAAAGTTGAGTTGAGTTTGAAAGCATTCCTCCACTCTTCGGTTTGGATAATGTGCCAAACACACCAAGACGTATGCAACCATTTTTTGGAATATGTTGCATATGCGGCGGCTGGTTTGTGGGATACCCACTCTCATTTGCGGCTTTCTGATGGCCTGGTGTTTTGAATTTCGGTGAAAAATGTGAACTGTAGCATCGATCCTCAACTTTGACAAGCCACAGTTTCCAAACCAGGCATCTCCCAGACGTAAATCCGCCATTTCTGGTGTGCTCTCTTCTCAACCTTTCCAGTGATGTGCATTTTATTGGATTCCGAGACCCTTCGATTTTTTCCTCGAAAAAAATCATGGGCTAACCACTGCAATTTATTACGATTTCAGAGGCATCGATCCTCAACTTTGACAAGCCACAGTTTCCAAACCAGGCATCTCCCAGACGTAAATCCGCCATTTCTGGTGTGCTCTCTTCTCAACCTTTCCAGTGATGTGCATTTTATTGGATTCCGAGACCCTTCGATTTTTTCCTCGAAAAAAATCATGGGCTAACCACTGCAATTTATTACGATTTCAGAGGCATCGATCCTCAACTTTGACAAGCCACAGTTTCCAAACCAGGCATCTCCCAGACGTAAATCCGCCATTTCTGGTGTGCTCTCTTCTCAACCTTTCCAGTGATGTGCATTTTATTGGATTCCGAGACCCTTCGATTTTTTCCTCGAAAAAAATCATGGGCTAACCACTGCAATTTATTACGATTTCAGAGGCATCGATCCTCAACTTTGACAAGCCACAGTTTCCAAACCAGGCATCTCCCAGACGTAAATCCGCCATTTCTGGTGTGCTCTCTTCTCAACCTTTCCAGTGATGTGCATTTTATTGGATTCCGAGACCCTTCGATTTTTTCCTCGAAAAAAATCATGGGCTAACCACTGCAATTTATTACGATTTCAGAGGCATCGATCCTCAACTTTGACAAGCCACAGTTTCCAAACCAGGCATCTCCCAGACGTAAATCCGCCATTTCTGGTGTGCTATCTTCTCAACCTTTCCAGTGATGTGCATTTTATTGGATTCCGAGACCCTTCGATTTTTTCCTCGAAAAAAATCATGGGCTAACCACTGCAATTTATTACGATTTCAGAGGCATCGATCCTCAACTTTGACAAGCCACAGTTTCCAAACCAGGCATCTCCCAGACGTAAATCCGCCATTTCTGGTGTGCTATCTTCTCAACCTTTCCAGTGATGTGCATTTTATTGGATTCCGAGACCCTTCGATTTTTTCCTCGAAAAAAATCATGGGCTAACCACTGCAATTTATTACGATTTCAGAGGCATCGATCCTCAACTTTGACAAGCCACAGTTTCCAAACCAGGCATCTCCCAGACGTAAATCCGCCATTTCTGGTGTGCTCTCTTCTCAACCTTTCCAGTGATGTGCATTTTATTGGATTCCGAGACCCTTCGATTTTTTCCTCGAAAAAAATCATGGGCTAACCACTGCAATTTATTACGATTTCAGAGGCATCGATCCTCAACTTTGACAAGCCACAGTTTCCAAACCAGGCATCTCCCAGACGTAAATCCGCCATTTCTGGTGTGCTCTCTTCTCAACCTTTCCAGTGATGTGCATTTTATTGGATTCCGAGACCCTTCGATTTTTTCCTCGAAAAAAATCATGGGCTAACCACTGCAATTTATTACGATTTCAGAGGCATCGATCCTCAACTTTGACAAGCCACAGTTTCCAAACCAGGCATCTCCCAGACGTAAATCCGCCATTTCTGGTGTGCTCTCTTCTCAACCTTTCCAGTGATGTGCATTTTATTGGATTCCGAGACCCTTCGATTTTTTCCTCGAAAAAAATCATGGGCTAACCACTGCAATTTATTACGATTTCAGAGGCATCGATCCTCAACTTTGACAAGCCACAGTTTCCAAACCAGGCATCTCCCAGACGTAAATCCGCCATTTCTGGTGTGCTATCTTCTCAACCTTTCCAGTGATGTGCATTTTATTGGATTCCGAGACCCTTCGATTTTTTCCTCGAAAAAAATCATGGGCTAACCACTGCAATTTATTACGATTTCAGAGGCATCGATCCTCAACTTTGACAAGCCACAGTTTCCAAACCAGGCATCTCCCAGACGTAAATCCGCCATTTCTGGTGTGCTCTCTTCTCAACCTTTCCAGTGATGTGCATTTTATTGGATTCCGAGACCCTTCGATTTTTTCCTCGAAAAAAATCATGGGCTAACCACTGCAATTTATTACGATTTCAGAGGCATCGATCCTCAACTTTGACAAGCCACAGTTTCCAAACCAGGCATCTCCCAGACGTAAATCCGCCATTTCTGGTGTGCTCTCTTCTCAACCTTTCCAGTGATGTGCATTTTATTGGATTCCGAGACCCTTCGATTTTTTCCTCGAAAAAAATCATGGGCTAACCACTGCAATTTATTACGATTTCAGAGGCATCGATCCTCAACTTTGACAAGCCACAGTTTCCAAACCAGGCATCTCCCAGACGTAAATCCGCCATTTCTGGTGTGCTATCTTCTCAACCTTTCCAGTGATGTGCATTTTATTGGATTCCGAGACCCTTCGATTTTTTCCTCGAAAAAAATCATGGGCTAACCACTGCAATTTATTACGATTTCAGAGGCATCGATCCTCAACTTTGACAAGCCACAGTTTCCAAACCAGGCATCTCCCAGACGTAAATCCGCCATTTCTGGTGTGCTCTCTTCTCAACCTTTCCAGTGATGTGCATTTTATTGGATTCCGAGACCCTTCGATTTTTTCCTCGAAAAAAATCATGGGCTAACCACTGCAATTTATTACGATTTCAGAGGCATCGATCCTCAACTTTGACAAGCCACAGTTTCCAAACCAGGCATCTCCCAGACGTAAATCCGCCATTTCTGGTGTGCTCTCTTCTCAACCTTTCCAGTGATGTGCATTTTATTGGATTCCGAGACCCTTCGATTTTTTCCTCGAAAAAAATCATGGGCTAACCACTGCAATTTATTACGATTTCAGAGGCATCGATCCTCAACTTTGACAAGCCACAGTTTCCAAACCAGGCATCTCCCAGACGTAAATCCGCCATTTCTGGTGTGCTCTCTTCTCAACCTTTCCAGTGATGTGCATTTTATTGGATTCCGAGACCCTTCGATTTTTTCCTCGAAAAAAATCATGGGCTAACCACTGCAATTTATTACGATTTCAGAGGCATCGATCCTCAACTTTGACAAGCCACAGTTTCCAAACCAGGCATCTCCCAGACGTAAATCCGCCATTTCTGGTGTGCTATCTTCTCAACCTTTCCAGTGATGTGCATTTTATTGGATTCCGAGACCCTTCGATTTTTTCCTCGAAAAAAATCATGGGCTAACCACTGCAATTTATTACGATTTCAGAGGCATCGATCCTCAACTTTGACAAGCCACAGTTTCCAAACCAGGCATCTCCCAGACGTAAATCCGCCATTTCTGGTGTGCTCTCTTCTCAACCTTTCCAGTGATGTGCATTTTATTGGATTCCGAGACCCTTCGATTTTTTCCTCGAAAAAAATCATGGGCTAACCACTGCAATTTATTACGATTTCAGAGGCATCGATCCTCAACTTTGACAAGCCACAGTTTCCAAACCAGGCATCTCCCAGACGTAAATCCGCCATTTCTGGTGTGCTATCTTCTCAACCTTTCCAGTGATGTGCATTTTATTGGATTCCGAGACCCTTCGATTTTTTCCTCGAAAAAAATCATGGGCTAACCACTGCAATTTATTACGATTTCAGAGGCATCGATCCTCAACTTTGACAAGCCACAGTTTCCAAACCAGGCATCTCCCAGACGTAAATCCGCCATTTCTGGTGTGCTCTCTTCTCAACCTTTCCAGTGATGTGCATTTTATTGGATTCCGAGACCCTTCGATTTTTTCCTCGAAAAAAATCATGGGCTAACCACTGCAATTTATTACGATTTCAGAGGCATCGATCCTCAACTTTGACAAGCCACAGTTTCCAAACCAGGCATCTCCCAGACGTAAATCCGCCATTTCTGGTGTGCTCTCTTCTCAACCTTTCCAGTGATGTGCATTTTATTGGATTCCGAGACCCTTCGATTTTTTCCTCGAAAAAAATCATGGGCTAACCACTGCAATTTATTACGATTTCAGAGGCATCGATCCTCAACTTTGACAAGCCACAGTTTCCAAACCAGGCATCTCCCAGACGTAAATCCGCCATTTCTGGTGTGCTCTCTTCTCAACCTTTCCAGTGATGTGCATTTTATTGGATTCCGAGACCCTTCGATTTTTTCCTCGAAAAAAATCATGGGCTAACCACTGCAATTTATTACGATTTCAGAGGCATCGATCCTCAACTTTGACAAGCCACAGTTTCCAAACCAGGCATCTCCCAGACGTAAATCCGCCATTTCTGGTGTGCTCTCTTCTCAACCTTTCCAGTGATGTGCATTTTATTGGATTCCGAGACCCTTCGATTTTTTCCTCGAAAAAAATCATGGGCTAACCACTGCAATTTATTACGATTTCAGAGGCATCGATCCTCAACTTTGACAAGCCACAGTTTCCAAACCAGGCATCTCCCAGACGTAAATCCGCCATTTCTGGTGTGCTCTCTTCTCAACCTTTCCAGTGATGTGCATTTTATTGGATTCCGAGACCCTTCGATTTTTTCCTCGAAAAAAATCATGGGCTAACCACTGCAATTTATTACGATTTCAGAGGCATCGATCCTCAACTTTGACAAGCCACAGTTTCCAAACCAGGCATCTCCCAGACGTAAATCCGCCATTTCTGGTGTGCTCTCTTCTCAACCTTTCCAGTGATGTGCATTTTATTGGATTCCGAGACCCTTCGATTTTTTCCTCGAAAAAAATCATGGGCTAACCACTGCAATTTATTACGATTTCAGAGGCATCGATCCTCAACTTTGACAAGCCACAGTTTCCAAACCAGGCATCTCCCAGACGTAAATCCGCCATTTCTGGTGTGCTATCTTCTCAACCTTTCCAGTGATGTGCATTTTATTGGATTCCGAGACCCTTCGATTTTTTCCTCGAAAAAAATCATGGGCTAACCACTGCAATTTATTACGATTTCAGAGGCATCGATCCTCAACTTTGACAAGCCACAGTTTCCAAACCAGGCATCTCCCAGACGTAAATCCGCCATTTCTGGTGTGCTCTCTTCTCAACCTTTCCAGTGATGTGCATTTTATTGGATTCCGAGACCCTTCGATTTTTTCCTCGAAAAAAATCATGGGCTAACCACTGCAATTTATTACGATTTCAGAGGCATCGATCCTCAACTTTGACAAGCCACAGTTTCCAAACCAGGCATCTCCCAGACGTAAATCCGCCATTTCTGGTGTGCTCTCTTCTCAACCTTTCCAGTGATGTGCATTTTATTGGATTCCGAGACCCTTCGATTTTTTCCTCGAAAAAAATCATGGGCTAACCACTGCAATTTATTACGATTTCAGAGGCATCGATCCTCAACTTTGACAAGCCACAGTTTCCAAACCAGGCATCTCCCAGACGTAAATCCGCCATTTCTGGTGTGCTATCTTCTCAACCTTTCCAGTGATGTGCATTTTATTGGATTCCGAGACCCTTCGATTTTTTCCTCGAAAAAAATCATGGGCTAACCACTGCAATTTATTACGATTTCAGAGGCATCGATCCTCAACTTTGACAAGCCACAGTTTCCAAACCAGGCATCTCCCAGACGTAAATCCGCCATTTCTGGTGTGCTCTCTTCTCAACCTTTCCAGTGATGTGCATTTTATTGGATTCCGAGACCCTTCGATTTTTTCCTCGAAAAAAATCATGGGCTAACCACTGCAATTTATTACGATTTCAGAGGCATCGATCCTCAACTTTGACAAGCCACAGTTTCCAAACCAGGCATCTCCCAGACGTAAATCCGCCATTTCTGGTGTGCTCTCTTCTCAACCTTTCCAGTGATGTGCATTTTATTGGATTCCGAGACCCTTCGATTTTTTCCTCGAAAAAAATCATGGGCTAACCACTGCAATTTATTACGATTTCAGAGGCATCGATCCTCAACTTTGACAAGCCACAGTTTCCAAACCAGGCATCTCCCAGACGTAAATCCGCCATTTCTGGTGTGCTATCTTCTCAACCTTTCCAGTGATGTGCATTTTATTGGATTCCGAGACCCTTCGATTTTTTCCTCGAAAAAAATCATGGGCTAACCACTGCAATTTATTACGATTTCAGAGGCATCGATCCTCAACTTTGACAAGCCACAGTTTCCAAACCAGGCATCTCCCAGACGTAAATCCGCCATTTCTGGTGTGCTCTCTTCTCAACCTTTCCAGTGATGTGCATTTTATTGGATTCCGAGACCCTTCGATTTTTTCCTCGAAAAAAATCATGGGCTAACCACTGCAATTTATTACGATTTCAGAGGCATCGATCCTCAACTTTGACAAGCCACAGTTTCCAAACCAGGCATCTCCCAGACGTAAATCCGCCATTTCTGGTGTGCTATCTTCTCAACCTTTCCAGTGATGTGCATTTTATTGGATTCCGAGACCCTTCGATTTTTTCCTCGAAAAAAATCATGGGCTAACCACTGCAATTTATTACGATTTCAGAGGCATCGATCCTCAACTTTGACAAGCCACAGTTTCCAAACCAGGCATCTCCCAGACGTAAATCCGCCATTTCTGGTGTGCTCTCTTCTCAACCTTTCCAGTGATGTGCATTTTATTGGATTCCGAGACCCTTCGATTTTTTCCTCGAAAAAAATCATGGGCTAACCACTGCAATTTATTACGATTTCAGAGGCATCGATCCTCAACTTTGACAAGCCACAGTTTCCAAACCAGGCATCTCCCAGACGTAAATCCGCCATTTCTGGTGTGCTATCTTCTCAACCTTTCCAGTGATGTGCATTTTATTGGATTCCGAGACCCTTCGATTTTTTCCTCGAAAAAAATCATGGGCTAACCACTGCAATTTATTACGATTTCAGAGGCATCGATCCTCAACTTTGACAAGCCACAGTTTCCAAACCAGGCATCTCCCAGACGTAAATCCGCCATTTCTGGTGTGCTCTCTTCTCAACCTTTCCAGTGATGTGCATTTTATTGGATTCCGAGACCCTTCGATTTTTTCCTCGAAAAAAATCATGGGCTAACCACTGCAATTTATTACGATTTCAGAGGCATCGATCCTCAACTTTGACAAGCCACAGTTTCCAAACCAGGCATCTCCCAGACGTAAATCCGCCATTTCTGGTGTGCTCTCTTCTCAACCTTTCCAGTGATGTGCATTTTATTGGATTCCGAGACCCTTCGATTTTTTCCTCGAAAAAAATCATGGGCTAACCACTGCAATTTATTACGATTTCAGAGGCATCGATCCTCAACTTTGACAAGCCACAGTTTCCAAACCAGGCATCTCCCAGACGTAAATCCGCCATTTCTGGTGTGCTCTCTTCTCAACCTTTCCAGTGATGTGCATTTTATTGGATTCCGAGACCCTTCGATTTTTTCCTCGAAAAAAATCATGGGCTAACCACTGCAATTTATTACGATTTCAGAGGCATCGATCCTCAACTTTGACAAGCCACAGTTTCCAAACCAGGCATCTCCCAGACGTAAATCCGCCATTTCTGGTGTGCTATCTTCTCAACCTTTCCAGTGATGTGCATTTTATTGGATTCCGAGACCCTTCGATTTTTTCCTCGAAAAAAATCATGGGCTAACCACTGCAATTTATTACGATTTCAGAGGCATCGATCCTCAACTTTGACAAGCCACAGTTTCCAAACCAGGCATCTCCCAGACGTAAATCCGCCATTTCTGGTGTGCTCTCTTCTCAACCTTTCCAGTGATGTGCATTTTATTGGATTCCGAGACCCTTCGATTTTTTCCTCGAAAAAAATCATGGGCTAACCACTGCAATTTATTACGATTTCAGAGGCATCGATCCTCAACTTTGACAAGCCACAGTTTCCAAACCAGGCATCTCCCAGACGTAAATCCGCCATTTCTGGTGTGCTATCTTCTCAACCTTTCCAGTGATGTGCATTTTATTGGATTCCGAGACCCTTCGATTTTTTCCTCGAAAAAAATCATGGGCTAACCACTGCAATTTATTACGATTTCAGAGGCATCGATCCTCAACTTTGACAAGCCACAGTTTCCAAACCAGGCATCTCCCAGACGTAAATCCGCCATTTCTGGTGTGCTCTCTTCTCAACCTTTCCAGTGATGTGCATTTTATTGGATTCCGAGACCCTTCGATTTTTTCCTCGAAAAAAATCATGGGCTAACCACTGCAATTTATTACGATTTCAGAGGCATCGATCCTCAACTTTGACAAGCCACAGTTTCCAAACCAGGCATCTCCCAGACGTAAATCCGCCATTTCTGGTGTGCTCTCTTCTCAACCTTTCCAGTGATGTGCATTTTATTGGATTCCGAGACCCTTCGATTTTTTCCTCGAAAAAAATCATGGGCTAACCACTGCAATTTATTACGATTTCAGAGGCATCGATCCTCAACTTTGACAAGCCACAGTTTCCAAACCAGGCATCTCCCAGACGTAAATCCGCCATTTCTGGTGTGCTATCTTCTCAACCTTTCCAGTGATGTGCATTTTATTGGATTCCGAGACCCTTCGATTTTTTCCTCGAAAAAAATCATGGGCTAACCACTGCAATTTATTACGATTTCAGAGGCATCGATCCTCAACTTTGACAAGCCACAGTTTCCAAACCAGGCATCTCCCAGACTTAAATCCGCCATTTCTGGTGTGCTCTCTTCTCAACCTTTCCAGTGATGTGCATTTTATTGGATTCCGAGACCCTTCGATTTTTTCCTCGAAAAAAATCATGGGCTAACCACTGCAATTTATTACGATTTCAGAGGCATCGATCCTCAACTTTGACAAGCCACAGTTTCCAAACCAGGCATCTCCCAGACGTAAATCCGCCATTTCTGGTGTGCTCTCTTCTCAACCTTTCCAGTGATGTGCATTTTATTGGATTCCGAGACCCTTCGATTTTTTCCTCGAAAAAAATCATGGGCTAACCACTGCAATTTATTACGATTTCAGAGGCATCGATCCTCAACTTTGACAAGCCACAGTTTCCAAACCAGGCATCTCCCAGACGTAAATCCGCCATTTCTGGTGTGCTCTCTTCTCAACCTTTCCAGTGATGTGCATTTTATTGGATTCCGAGACCCTTCGATTTTTTCCTCGAAAAAAATCATGGGCTAACCACTGCAATTTATTACGATTTCAGAGGCATCGATCCTCAACTTTGACAAGCCACAGTTTCCAAACCAGGCATCTCCCAGACGTAAATCCGCCATTTCTGGTGTGCTCTCTTCTCAACCTTTCCAGTGATGTGCATTTTATTGGATTCCGAGACCCTTCGATTTTTTCCTCGAAAAAAATCATGGGCTAACCACTGCAATTTATTACGATTTCAGAGGCATCGATCCTCAACTTTGACAAGCCACAGTTTCCAAACCAGGCATCTCCCAGACGTAAATCCGCCATTTCTGGTGTGCTCTCTTCTCAACCTTTCCAGTGATGTGCATTTTATTGGATTCCGAGACCCTTCGATTTTTTCCTCGAAAAAAATCATGGGCTAACCACTGCAATTTATTACGATTTCAGAGGCATCGATCCTCAACTTTGACAAGCCACAGTTTCCAAACCAGGCATCTCCCAGACGTAAATCCGCCATTTCTGGTGTGCTCTCTTCTCAACCTTTCCAGTGATGTGCATTTTATTGGATTCCGAGACCCTTCGATTTTTTCCTCGAAAAAAATCATGGGCTAACCACTGCAATTTATTACGATTTCAGAGGCATCGATCCTCAACTTTGACAAGCCACAGTTTCCAAACCAGGCATCTCCCAGACGTAAATCCGCCATTTCTGGTGTGCTCTCTTCTCAACCTTTCCAGTGATGTGCATTTTATTGGATTCCGAGACCCTTCGATTTTTTCCTCGAAAAAAATCATGGGCTAACCACTGCAATTTATTACGATTTCAGAGGCATCGATCCTCAACTTTGACAAGCCACAGTTTCCAAACCAGGCATCTCCCAGACGTAAATCCGCCATTTCTGGTGTGCTCTCTTCTCAACCTTTCCAGTGATGTGCATTTTATTGGATTCCGAGACCCTTCGATTTTTTCCTCGAAAAAAATCATGGGCTAACCACTGCAATTTATTACGATTTCAGAGGCATCGATCCTCAACTTTGACAAGCCACAGTTTCCAAACCAGGCATCTCCCAGACGTAAATCCGCCATTTCTGGTGTGCTATCTTCTCAACCTTTCCAGTGATGTGCATTTTATTGGATTCCGAGACCCTTCGATTTTTTCCTCGAAAAAAATCATGGGCTAACCACTGCAATTTATTACGATTTCAGAGGCATCGATCCTCAACTTTGACAAGCCACAGTTTCCAAACCAGGCATCTCCCAGACGTAAATCCGCCATTTCTGGTGTGCTCTCTTCTCAACCTTTCCAGTGATGTGCATTTTATTGGATTCCGAGACCCTTCGATTTTTTCCTCGAAAAAAATCATGGGCTAACCACTGCAATTTATTACGATTTCAGAGGCATCGATCCTCAACTTTGACAAGCCACAGTTTCCAAACCAGGCATCTCCCAGACGTAAATCCGCCATTTCTGGTGTGCTCTCTTCTCAACCTTTCCAGTGATGTGCATTTTATTGGATTCCGAGACCCTTCGATTTTTTCCTCGAAAAAAATCATGGGCTAACCACTGCAATTTATTACGATTTCAGAGGCATCGATCCTCAACTTTGACAAGCCACAGTTTCCAAACCAGGCATCTCCCAGACGTAAATCTGCCATTTCTGGTGTGCTCTCTTCTCAACCTTTCCAGTGATGTGCATTTTATTGGATTCCGAGACCCTTCGATTTTTTCCTCGAAAAAAATCATGGGCTAACCACTGCAATTTATTACGATTTCAGAGGCATCGATCCTCAACTTTGACAAGCCACAGTTTCCAAACCAGGCATCTCCCAGACGTAAATCCGCCATTTCTGGTGTGCTCTCTTCTCAACCTTTCCAGTGATGTGCATTTTATTGGATTCCGAGACCCTTCGATTTTTTCCTCGAAAAAAATCATGGGCTAACCACTGCAATTTATTACGATTTCAGAGGCATCGATCCTCAACTTTGACAAGCCACAGTTTCCAAACCAGGCATCTCCCAGACGTAAATCCGCCATTTCTGGTGTGCTCTCTTCTCAACCTTTCCAGTGATGTGCATTTTATTGGATTCCGAGACCCTTCGATTTTTTCCTCGAAAAAAATCATGGGCTAACCACTGCAATTTATTACGATTTCAGAGGCATCGATCCTCAACTTTGACAAGCCACAGTTTCCAAACCAGGCATCTCCCAGACGTAAATCCGCCATTTCTGGTGTGCTCTCTTCTCAACCTTTCCAGTGATGTGCATTTTATTGGATTCCGAGACCCTTCGATTTTTTCCTCGAAAAAAATCATGGGCTAACCACTGCAATTTATTACGATTTCAGAGGCATCGATCCTCAACTTTGACAAGCCACAGTTTCCAAACCAGGCATCTCCCAGACGTAAATCCGCCATTTCTGGTGTGCTCTCTTCTCAACCTTTCCAGTGATGTGCATTTTATTGGATTCCGAGACCCTTCGATTTTTTCCTCGAAAAAAATCATGGGCTAACCACTGCAATTTATTACGATTTCAGAGGCATCGATCCTCAACTTTGACAAGCCACAGTTTCCAAACCAGGCATCTCCCAGGCATAAATCCGCCATTTCTGGTGTGCTCTCTTCTCAACCTTTCCAGTGATGTGCATTTTATTGGATTCCGAGACCCTTCGATTTTTTCCTCGAAAAAAATCATGGGCTAACCACTGCAATTTATTACGATTTCAGAGGCATCGATCCTCAACTTTGACAAGCCACAGTTTCCAAACCAGGCATCTCCCAGACGTAAATCCGCCATTTCTGGTGTGCTCTCTTCTCAACCTTTCCAGTGATGTGCATTTTATTGGATTCCGAGACCCTTCGATTTTTTCCTCGAAAAAAATCATGGGCTAACCACTGCAATTTATTACGATTTCAGAGGCATCGATCCTCAACTTTGACAAGCCACAGTTTCCAAACCAGGCATCTCCCAGACGTAAATCCGCCATTTCTGGTGTGCTCTCTTCTCAACCTTTCCAGTGATGTGCATTTTATTGGATTCCGAGACCCTTCGATTTTTTCCTCGAAAAAAATCATGGGCTAACCACTGCAATTTATTACGATTTCAGAGGCATCGATCCTCAACTTTGACAAGCCACAGTTTCCAAACCAGGCATCTCCCAGGCATAAATCCGCCATTTCTGGTGTGCTCTCTTCTCAACCTTTCCAGTGATGTGCATTTTATTGGATTCCGAGACCCTTCGATTTTTTCCTCGAAAAAAATCATGGGCTAACCACTGCAATTTATTACGATTTCAGAGGCATCGATCCTCAACTTTGACAAGCCACAGTTTCCAAACCAGGCATCTCCCAGGCATAAATCCGCCATTTCTGGTGTGCTCTCTTCTCAACCTTTCCAGTGATGTGCATTTTATTGGATTCCGAGACCCTTCGATTTTTTCCTCGAAAAAAATCATGGGCTAACCACTGCAATTTATTACGATTTCAGAGGCATCGATCCTCAACTTTGACAAGCCACAGTTTCCAAACCAGGCATCTCCCAGGCGTAAATCCGCCATTTCTGGTGTGCTCTCTTCTCAACCTTTCCAGTGATGTGCATTTTATTGGATTCCGAGACCCTTCGATTTTTTCCTCGAAAAAAATCATGGGCTAACCACTGCAATTTATTACGATTTCAGAGGCATCGATCCTCAACTTTGACAAGCCACAGTTTCCAAACCAGGCATCTCCCAGACGTAAATCCGCCATTTCTGGTGTGCTCTCTTCTCAACCTTTCCAGTGATGTGCATTTTATTGGATTCCGAGACCCTTCGATTTTTTCCTCGAAAAAAATCATGGGCTAACCACTGCAATTTATTACGATTTCAGAGGCATCGATCCTCAACTTTGACAAGCCACAGTTTCCAAACCAGGCATCTCCCAGACGTAAATCCGCCATTTCTGGTGTGCTCTCTTCTCAACCTTTCCAGTGATGTGCATTTTATTGGATTCCGAGACCCTTCGATTTTTTCCTCGAAAAAAATCATGGGCTAACCACTGCAATTTATTACGATTTCAGAGGCATCGATCCTCAACTTTGACAAGCCACAGTTTCCAAACCAGGCATCTCCCAGACGTAAATCCGCCATTTCTGGTGTGCTCTCTTCTCAACCTTTCCAGTGATGTGCATTTTATTGGATTCCGAGACCCTTCGATTTTTTCCTCGAAAAAAATCATGGGCTAACCACTGCAATTTATTACGATTTCAGAGGCATCGATCCTCAACTTTGACAAGCCACAGTTTCCAAACCAGGCATCTCCCAGACGTAAATCCGCCATTTCTGGTGTGCTCTCTTCTCAACCTTTCCAGTGATGTGCATTTTATTGGATTCCGAGACCCTTCGATTTTTTCCTCGAAAAAAATCATGGGCTAACCACTGCAATTTATTACGATTTCAGAGGCATCGATCCTCAACTTTGACAAGCCACAGTTTCCAAACCAGGCATCTCCCAGACGTAAATCCGCCATTTCTGGTGTGCTCTCTTCTCAACCTTTCCAGTGATGTGCATTTTATTGGATTCCGAGACCCTTCGATTTTTTCCTCGAAAAAAATCATGGGCTAACCACTGCAATTTATTACGATTTCAGAGGCATCGATCCTCAAATTTGACAAGCCACAGTTTCCAAACCAGGCATCTCCCAGACGTAAATCCGCCATTTCTGGTGTGCTCTCTTCTCAACCTTTCCAGTGATGTGCATTTTATTGGATTCCGAGACCCTTCGATTTTTTCCTCGAAAAAAATCATGGGCTAACCACTGCAATTTATTACGATTTCAGAGGCATCGATCCTCAACTTTGACAAGCCACAGTTTCCAAACCAGGCATCTCCCAGACGTAAATCCGCCATTTCTGGTGTGCTCTCTTCTCAACCTTTCCAGTGATGTGCATTTTATTGTATTCCGAGACCCTTCGATTTTTTCCTCGAAAAAAATCATGGGCTAACCACTGCAATTTATTACGATTTCAGAGGCATCGATCCTCAACTTTGACAAGCCACAGTTTCCAAACCAGGCATCTCCCAGACGTAAATCCGCCATTTCTGGTGTGCTCTCTTCTCAACCTTTCCAGTGATGTGCATTTTATTGGATTCCGAGACCCTTCGATTTTTTCCTCGAAAAAAATCATGGGCTAACCACTGCAATTTATTACGATTTCAGAGGCATCGATCCTCAACTTTGACAAGCCACAGTTTCCAAACCAGGCATCTCCCAGACGTAAATCCGCCATTTCTGGTGTGCTCTCTTCTCAACCTTTCCAGTGATGTGCATTTTATTGGATTCCGAGACCCTTCGATTTTTTCCTCGAAAAAAATCATGGGCTAACCACTGCAATTTATTACGATTTCAGAGGCATCGATCCTCAACTTTGACAAGCCACAGTTTCCAAACCAGGCATCTCCCAGACGTAAATCCGCCATTTCTGGTGTGCTCTCTTCTCAACCTTTCCAGTGATGTGCATTTTATTGGATTCCGAGACCCTTCGATTTTTTCCTCGAAAAAAATCATGGGCTAACCACTGCAATTTATTACGATTTCAGAGGCATCGATCCTCAACTTTGACAAGCCACAGTTTCCAAACCAGGCATCTCCCAGACGTAAATCCGCCATTTCTGGTGTGCTCTCTTCTCAACCTTTCCAGTGATGTGCATTTTATTGGATTCCGAGACCCTTCGATTTTTTCCTCGAAAAAAATCATGGGCTAACCACTGCAATTTATTACGATTTCAGAGGCATCGATCCTCAACTTTGACAAGCCACAGTTTCCAAACCAGGCATCTCCCAGACGTAAATCCGCCATTTCTGGTGTGCTCTCTTCTCAACCTTTCCAGTGATGTGCATTTTATTGGATTCCGAGACCCTTCGATTTTTTCCTCGAAAAAAATCATGGGCTAACCACTGCAATTTATTACGATTTCAGAGGCATCGATCCTCAACTTTGACAAGCCACAGTTTCCAAACCAGGCATCTCCCAGACGTAAATCCGCCATTTCTGGTGTGCTCTCTTCTCAACCTTTCCAGTGATGTGCATTTTATTGGATTCCGAGACCCTTCGATTTTTTCCTCGAAAAAAATCATGGGCTAACCACTGCAATTTATTACGATTTCAGAGGCATCGATCCTCAACTTTGACAAGCCACAGTTTCCAAACCAGGCATCTCCCAGACGTAAATCCGCCATTTCTGGTGTGCTCTCTTCTCAACCTTTCCAGTGATGTGCATTTTATTGGATTCCGAGACCCTTCGATTTTTTCCTCGAAAAAAATCATGGGCTAACCACTGCAATTTATTACGATTTCAGAGGCATCGATCCTCAACTTTGACAAGCCACAGTTTCCAAACCAGGCATCTCCCAGACGTAAATCCGCCATTTCTGGTGTGCTCTCTTCTCAACCTTTCCAGTGATGTGCATTTTATTGGATTCCGAGACCCTTCGATTTTTTCCTCCAAAAAAATCATGGGCTAACCACTGCAATTTATTACGATTTCAGAGGCATCGATCCTCAACTTTGACAAGCCACAGTTTCCAAACCAGGCATCTCCCAGACGTAAATCCGCCATTTCTGGTGTGCTCTCTTCTCAACCTTTCCAGTGATGTGCATTTTATTGGATTCCGAGACCCTTCGAATTTTTCCTCGAAAAAAATCATGGGCTAACCACTGCAATTTATTACGACTTCAGAGGCATCGATCCTCAACTTTGACAAGCCACAGTTTCCAAACCAGGCATCTCCCAGACGTAAATCCGCCATTTCTGGTGTGCTCTCTTCTCAACCTTTCCAGTGATGTGCATTTTATTGGATTCCGAGACACTTCGATTTTTTCCTCGAAAAAAATCATGGGCTAACCACTGCAATTTATTACGATTTCAGAGGCATCGATCCTCAACTTTGACAAGCCACAGTTTCCAAACCAGGCATCTCCCAGACGTAAATCCGCCATTTCTGGTGTGCTCTCTTCTCAACCTTTCCAGTGATGTGCATTTTATTGGATTCCGAGACCCTTCGATTTTTTCCTCGAAAAAAATCATGGGCTAACCACTGCAATTTATTACGATTTCAGAGGCATCGATCCTCAACTTTGACAAGCCACAGTTTCCAAACCAGGCATCTCCCAGACGTAAATCCGCCATTTCTGGTGTGCTCTCTTCTCAACCTTTCCAGTGATGTGCATTTTATTGGATTCCGAGACCCTTCGATTTTTTCCTCGAAAAAAATCATGGGCTAACCACTGCAATTTATTACGATTTCAGAGGCATCGATCCTCAACTTTGACAAGCCACAGTTTCCAAACCAGGCATCTCCCAGACGTAAATCCGCCATTTCTGGTGTGCTCTCTTCTCAACCTTTCCAGTGATGTGCATTTTATTGGATTCCGAGACCCTTCGATTTTTTCCTCCAAAAAAATCATGGGCTAACCACTGCAATTTATTACGATTTCAGAGGCATCGATCCTCAACTTTGACAAGCCACAGTTTCCAAACCAGGCATCTCCCAGACGTAAATCCGCCATTTCTGGTGTGCTCTCTTCTCAACCTTTCCAGTGATGTGCATTTTATTGGATTCCGAGACCCTTCGATTTTTTCCTCCAAAAAAATCATGGGCTAACCACTGCAATTTATTACGATTTCAGAGGCATCGATCCTCAACTTTGACAAGCCACAGTTTCCAAACCAGGCATCTCCCAGACGTAAATCCGCCATTTCTGGTGTGCTCTCTTCTCAACCTTTCCAGTGATGTGCATTTTATTGTATTCCGAGACCCTTCGATTTTTTCCTCGAAAAAAATCATGGGCTAACCACTGCAATTTATTACGATTTCAGAGGCATCGATCCTCAACTTTGACAAGCCACAGTTTCCAAACCAGGCATCTCCCAGACGTAAATCCGCCATTTCTGGTGTGCTCTCTTCTCAACCTTTCCAGTGATGTGCATTTTATTGGATTCCGAGACCCTTCGATTTTTTCCTCGAAAAAAATCATGGGCTAACCACTGCAATTTATTACGATTTCAGAGGCATCGATCCTCAACTTTGACAAGCCACAGTTTCCAAACCAGGCATCTCCCAGACGTAAATCCGCCATTTCTGGTGTGCTCTCTTCTCAACCTTTCCAGTGATGTGCATTTTATTGTATTCCGAGACCCTTCGATTTTTTCCTCCAAAAAAATCATGGGCTAACCACTGCAATTTATTACGATTTCAGAGGCATCGATCCTCAACTTTGACAAGCCACAGTTTCCAAACCAGGCATCTCCCAGACGTAAATCCGCCATTTCTGGTGTGCTCTCTTCTCAACCTTTCCAGTGATGTGCATTTTATTGTATTCCGAGACCCTTCGATTTTTTCCTCCAAAAAAATCATGGGCTAACCACTGCAATTTATTACGATTTCAGAGGCATCGATCCTCAACTTTGACAAGCCACAGTTTCCAAACCAGGCATCTCCCAGACGTAAATCCGCCATTTCTGGTGTGCTCTCTTCTCAACCTTTCCAGTGATGTGCATTTTATTGGATTCCGAGACCCTTCGATTTTTTCCTCGAAAAAAATCATGGGCTAACCACTGCAATTTATTACGATTTCAGAGGCATCGATCCTCAACTTTGACAAGCCACAGTTTCCAAACCAGGCATCTCCCAGACGTAAATCCGCCATTTCTGGTGTGCTCTCTTCTCAACCTTTCCAGTGATGTGCATTTTATTGGATTCCGAGACCCTTCGATTTTTTCCTCCAAAAAAATCATGGGCTAACCACTGCAATTTATTACGATTTCAGAGGCATCGATCCTCAACTTTGACAAGCCACAGTTTCCAAACCAGGCATCTCCCAGACGTAAATCCGCCATTTCTGGTGTGCTCTCTTCTCAACCTTTCCAGTGATGTGCATTTTATTGGATTCCGAGACCCTTCGATTTTTTCCTCGAAAAAAATCATGGGCTAACCACTGCAATTTATTACGATTTCAGAGGCATCGATCCTCAACTTTCACAAGCCACAGTTTCCAAACCAGGCATCTCCCAGACGTAAATCCGCCATTTCTGGTGTGCTCTCTTCTCAACCTTTCCAGTGATGTGCATTTTATTGTATTCCGAGACCCTTCGATTTTTTCCTCGAAAAAAATCATGGGCTAACCACTGCAATTTATTACGATTTCAGAGGCATCGATCCTCAACTTTGACAAGCCACAGTTTCCAAACCAGGCATCTCCCAGACGTAAATCCGCCATTTCTGGTGTGCTCTCTTCTCAACCTTTCCAGTGATGTGCATTTTATTGGATTCCGAGACCCTTCGATTTTTTCCTCCAAAAAAATCATGGGCTAACCACTGCAATTTATTACGATTTCAGAGGCATCGATCCTCAACTTTGACAAGCCACAGTTTCCAAACCAGGCATCTCCCAGACGTAAATCCGCCATTTCTGGTGTGCTCTCTTCTCAACCTTTCCAGTGATGTGCATTTTATTGGATTCCGAGACCCTTCGATTTTTTCCTCGAAAAAAATCATGGGCTAACCACTGCAATTTATTACGATTTCAGAGGCATCGATCCTCAACTTTGACAAGCCACAGTTTCCAAACCAGGCATCTCCCAGACGTAAATCCGCCATTTCTGGTGTGCTCTCTTCTCAACCTTTCCAGTGATGTGCATTTTATTGGATTCCGAGACCCTTCGATTTTTTCCTCGAAAAAAATCATGGGCTAACCACTGCAATTTATTACGATTTCAGAGGCATCGATCCTCAACTTTGACAAGCCACAGTTTCCAAACCAGGCATCTCCCAGACGTAAATCCGCCATTTCTGGTGTGCTCTCTTCTCAACCTTTCCAGTGATGTGCATTTTATTGTATTCCGAGACCCTTCGATTTTTTCCTCCAAAAAAATCATGGGCTAACCACTGCAATTTATTACGATTTCAGAGGCATCGATCCTCAACTTTGACAAGCCACAGTTTCCAAACCAGGCATCTCCCAGACGTAAATCCGCCATTTCTGGTGTGCTCTCTTCTCAACCTTTCCAGTGATGTGCATTTTATTGGATTCCGAGACCCTTCGATTTTTTCCTCCAAAAAAATCATGGGCTAACCACTGCAATTTATTACGATTTCAGAGGCATCGATCCTCAACTTTGACAAGCCACAGTTTCCAAACCAGGCATCTCCCAGACGTAAATCCGCCATTTCTGGTGTGCTCTCTTCTCAACCTTTCCAGTGATGTGCATTTTATTGGATTCCGAGACCCTTCGATTTTTTCCTCGAAAAAAATCATGGGCTAACCACTGCAATTTATTACGATTTCAGAGGCATCGATCCTCAACTTTGACAAGCCACAGTTTCCAAACCAGGCATCTCCCAGACGTAAATCCGCCATTTCTGGTGTGCTCTCTTCTCAACCTTTCCAGTGATGTGCATTTTATTGGATTCCGAGACCCTTCGATTTTTTCCTCGAAAAAAATCATGGGCTAACCACTGCAATTTATTACGATTTCAGAGGCATCGATCCTCAACTTTGACAAGCCACAGTTTCCAAACCAGGCATCTCCCAGGCATAAATCCGCCATTTCTGGTGTGCTCTCTTCTCAACCTTTCCAGTGATGTGCATTTTATTGGATTCCGAGACCCTTCGATTTTTTCCTCGAAAAAAATCATGGGCTAACCACTGCAATTTATTACGATTTCAGAGGCATCGATCCTCAACTTTGACAAGCCACAGTTTCCAAACCAGGCATCTCCCAGACGTAAATCCGCCATTTCTGGTGTGCTCTCTTCTCAACCTTTCCAGTGATGTGCATTTTATTGGATTCCGAGACCCTTCGATTTTTTCCTCCAAAAAAATCATGGGCTAACCACTGCAATTTATTACGATTTCAGAGGCATCGATCCTCAACTTTGACAAGCCACAGTTTCCAAACCAGGCATCTCCCAGACGTAAATCCGCCATTTCTGGTGTGCTCTCTTCTCAACCTTTCCAGTGATGTGCATTTTATTGGATTCCGAGACCCTTCGATTTTTTCCTCCAAAAAAATCATGGGCTAACCACTGCAATTTATTACGATTTCAGAGGCATCGATCCTCAACTTTGACAAGCCACAGTTTCCAAACCAGGCATCTCCCAGACGTAAATCCGCCATTTCTGGTGTGCTCTCTTCTCAACCTTTCCAGTGATGTGCATTTTATTGGATTCCGAGACCCTTCGATTTTTTCCTCCAAAAAAATCATGGGCTAACCACTGCAATTTATTACGATTTCAGAGGCATCGATCCTCAACTTTGACAAGCCACAGTTTCCAAACCAGGCATCTCCCAGACGTAAATCCGCCATTTCTGGTGTGCTCTCTTCTCAACCTTTCCAGTGATGTGCATTTTATTGGATTCCGAGACCCTTCGATTTTTTCCTCCAAAAAAATCATGGGCTAACCCCTGCAATTTATTACGATTTCAGAGGCATCGATCCTCAACTTTGACAAGCCACAGTTTCCAAACCAGGCATCTCCCAGACGTAAATCCGCCATTTCTGGTGTGCTCTCTTCTCAACCTTTCCAGTGATGTGCATTTTATTGGATTCCGAGACCCTTCGATTTTTTCCTCCAAAAAAATCATGGGCTAACCACTGCAATTTATTACGATTTCAGAGGCATCGATCCTCAACTTTGACAAGCCACAGTTTCCAAACCAGGCATCTCCCAGACGTAAATCCGCCATTTCTGGTGTGCTCTCTTCTCAACCTTTCCAGTGATGTGCATTTTATTGGATTCCGAGACCCTTCGATTTTTTCCTCGAAAAAAATCATGGGCTAACCACTGCAATTTATTACGATTTCAGAGGCATCGATCCTCAACTTTGACAAGCCACAGTTTCCAAACCAGGCATCTCCCAGACGTAAATCCGCCATTTCTGGTGTGCTCTCTTCTCAACCTTTCCAGTGATGTGCATTTTATTGGATTCCGAGACCCTTCGATTTTTTCCTCGAAAAAAATCATGGGCTAACCACTGCAATTTATTACGATTTCAGAGGCATCGATCCTCAACTTTGACAAGCCACAGTTTCCGAACCAGGCATCTCCCAGACGTAAATCCGCCATTTCTGGTGTGCTCTCTTCTCAACCTTTCCAGTGATGTGCATTTTATTGGATTCCGAGACCCTTCGATTTTTTCCTCCAAAAAAATCATGGGCTAACCACTGCAATTTATTACGATTTCAGAGGCATCGATCCTCAACTTTGACAAGCCACAGTTTCCAAACCAGGCATCTCCCAGACGTAAATCCGCCATTTCTGGTGTGCTCTCTTCTCAACCTTTCCAGTGATGTGCATTTTATTGGATTCCGAGACCCTTCGATTTTTTCCTCCAAAAAAATCATGGGCTAACCCCTGCAATTTATTACGATTTCAGAGGCATCGATCCTCAACTTTGACAAGCCACAGTTTCCAAACCAGGCATCTCCCAGACGTAAATCCGCCATTTCTGGTGTGCTCTCTTCTCAACCTTTCCAGTGATGTGCATTTTATTGGATTCCGAGACCCTTCGATTTTTTCCTCCAAAAAAATCATGGGCTAACCACTGCAATTTATTACGATTTCAGAGGCATCGATCCTCAACTTTGACAAGCCACAGTTTCCAAACCAGGCATCTCCCAGACGTAAATCCGCCATTTCTGGTGTGCTCTCTTCTCAACCTTTCCAGTGATGTGCATTTTATTGTATTCCGAGACCCTTCGATTTTTTCCTCCAAAAAAATCATGGGCTAACCACTGCAATTTATTACGATTTCAGAGGCATCGATCCTCAACTTTGACAAGCCACAGTTTCCAAACCAGGCATCTCCCAGACGTAAATCCGCCATTTCTGGTGTGCTCTCTTCTCAACCTTTCCAGTGATGTGCATTTTATTGGATTCCGAGACCCTTCGATTTTTTCCTCGAAAAAAATCATGGGCTAACCACTGCAATTTATTACGATTTCAGAGGCATCGATCCTCAACTTTGACAAGCCACAGTTTCCAAACCAGGCATCTCCCAGACGTAAATCCGCCATTTCTGGTGTGCTCTCTTCTCAACCTTTTCAGTGATGTGCATTTTATTGGATTCCGAGACCCTTCGATTTTTTCCTCCAAAAAAATCATGGGCTAACCACTGCAATTTATTACGATTTCAGAGGCATCGATCCTCAACTTTGACAAGCCACAGTTTCCAAACCAGGCATCTCCCAGACGTAAATCCGCCATTTCTGGTGTGCTCTCTTCTCAACCTTTCCAGTGATGTGCATTTTATTGGATTCCGAGACCCTTCGATTTTTTCCTCGAAAAAAATCATGGGCTAACCACTGCAATTTATTACGATTTCAGAGGCATCGATCCTCAACTTTGACAAGCCACAGTTTCCAAACCAGGCATCTCCCAGACGTAAATCCGCCATTTCTGGTGTGCTCTCTTCTCAACCTTTCCAGTGATGTGCATTTTATTGGATTCCGAGACCCTTCGATTTTTTCCTCGAAAAAAATCATGGGCTAACCACTGCAATTTATTACGATTTCAGAGGCATCGATCCTCAACTTTGACAAGCCACAGTTTCCAAACCAGGCATCTCCCAGACGTAAATCCGCCATTTCTGGTGTGCTCTCTTCTCAACCTTTCCAGTGATGTGCATTTTATTGGATTCCGAGACCCTTCGATTTTTTCCTCGAAAAAAATCATGGGCTAACCACTGCAATTTATTACGATTTCAGAGGCATCGATCCTCAACTTTGACAAGCCACAGTTTCCAAACCAGGCATCTCCCAGACGTAAATCCGCCATTTCTGGTGTGCTCTCTTCTCAACCTTTCCAGTGATGTGCATTTTATTGGATTCCGAGACCCTTCGATTTTTTCCTCGAAAAAAATCATGGGCTAACCACTGCAATTTATTACGATTTCAGAGGCATCGATCCTCAACTTTGACAAGCCACAGTTTCCAAACCAGGCATCTCCCAGACGTAAATCCGCCATTTCTGGTGTGCTCTCTTCTCAACCTTTCCAGTGATGTGCATTTTATTGGATTCCGAGACCCTTCGATTTTTTCCTCGAAAAAAATCATGGGCTAACCACTGCAATTTATTACGATTTCAGAGGCATCGATCCTCAACTTTGACAAGCCACAGTTTCCAAATTGAGCGTTTACATCGTCTCGGGCTATACCAAGTGAAGATCACTGATCATGCTCCTAAAAGATAGACTTTCCTCTGCAACTCACAAATCTCGACGAAAGTCGCTTGCATACCCACAGGCCCTCAATTGAATGCAAGACCTTGCATGCTCTTAGGAGCGTTCGGCACTCCAGCTGTTTGACGAGTCACTTGTCACTTTCGCTACTTCCAGAAACACTACGCACCCACCATCGTGTGCGCTTACGACACCAAGTCAGTGTGAACCACAAACTCAAGCGACAGCCCCACACAGCCCATCTCTATTTAGGCCCATTAGCATCGCCTAATCGAGCAACAGCCTAGATAACTTATGGCCGCACACCAAATAGGCCACAGTTACCTCATCCTTTCGGTCTATTGCGCTGCCAAAGCAAACAACACCAACACGACGAGCGCCGACGAGAAAAGAGAGCCACGACATACGCGACATATCACCGCCGTCATCATAACAACTTCGGCGAGCAACTTTCACTGCCACCCAAGCCATGGTTGCGACCACAGCCGACTCACCGCCGCGACGGCAGCAACATGCCCGAGAGTGACTAAGTTTTCGACGCTGGCCGCCGACAGTGACACTGAAGAAGAGGTCAAACGAAGAAAGCAATCAACACGGCCGCCGTCCGGAACTGGACAAGTTGTTCAACATCGTTTTTTGCAGAACCAAATCAAGGCACTGGCACCCCCTTCCGCCTCCACTCGCGAATCCAAAAGTTCAGAGACTCGGTCGCTGCCGAAGAGGTGTGCATAAAACCTTGTGGACGGCGCTCATTCGGTGAGTTCATCTCACATTCACCGCACGTACGCGTTCAACAAGCTGGAACTGCTGCAGTCGCTCCGTGATATCCAACGACAACTTTTTTTCGTTTTCTCGGGTTTTTTTTTTGGGATTCCCCTCTTGCGCGAGTTTTTACTCGAAATTAAGTGAACACACCTCGGCAGTCGGTCCTGCAATTGGTTCGAGAAGTCCGTAGAGATATCGCCATTCTCGCCGTTCCCGTTTCTTGTGTCGTTGTCGTTGTCGTTTGCGTCTCCGTTGACGTCGTCAGCCGTGACGGGGGTGCGCGCTCGTATAATTAACAAAAGTGACGTGCAAATCGTATCCAATTTGTTATCATCTGCGGAGAAGCACTCGAAGGATACCGCTGAAGTGGCGATACGTATGCGGAGAGTGGCTCCTTGCGAGCGATTGTTCCTCGAATCGCAAGTGCTTCAGATGTTTTTGCTGCACAAAACAGGAACTCCCGGTCGTTGAGCGTACAAGGGTGTGGGCGCGAACGAGACTCAATCTTGTGACTCCGCGCGAGTGTGGTGGATGTGGTGCACTCAATCAGGACGCGCTGCTCCCGCTCCCGAGGAGCTGATGACATACGTGGCGGGATAAGTGGAAGTGATTTGGTCGTGCCATCAAATTAAGTTTGAGCAGAATGCTCGCCAGAATTATGCATCATTGCGCTTTCTTAATTATAACGCTTTTGCCGTGCTCGCTGTGCATACGGAATGGCGACGCCGTCTTGGATGCCAAACGGAATAGGTGAGTTCGTAAATGGTGAGTGGATCTGGATCTGGGAGCGGGTGTGGAATGATTAAGTGCCTCGCAGATGCGAACTGGAAGTGAGACTCTGTGGGGAATACTAAGAGGGAGTTCATCAGACGAGGCGACGACTGGGTGATGGAAATAAGTTTGACGACGATGATGAGTTGCAATGATACTCGACGGTTGTCTTTGAATTTAAAACCATCTCGGGCAGGAGTTGATGTCGGAGTTACTTAACCCCGATGTCCGGGGGTTTTATTGCCCACTTTCACGTTACATGACGCGTGTGAGATCATCCGTTGATTTAGGAGAGGCGCTCGTCACTGTGACACACGTAAGCGAAAGAGACTGGACAGAGGAAATCATGGAAGGTGTTATTTGGCGAGACACTTTACGACCAAAGGGCAGATTAATGAAGCAGGGAAGCACTTGTCAGTTTATCAGACGCAATCTGATGAGAAATGCCAACATTTTGCTGAACAACGTCACTCGAGCGGTAACTAAGCCTCATCTTCTTTTTCTTCTTTTGAGGTCCGCGCTGAACCTGAGATCCGCGCTGGACCTAATGTCTGTGCAGGACCCGATTTCCGTGCTGGACCCGACGTCCCTGTTGGACCCGAGGTCGGTCCTGGACCCGAGATCCGTGTTGGACCCGAGATCCGTTTTGGACCCGAGGTCCCTGTTGGACCCGAGGACCCTGTTGGATCCGAGGTCCTTGTTGGACCCGAGGTCCCTGTTGGCCCTGAGGTCCGTCTTGGATCCGAGGTCCGTGCTGGACCCGATGTCCCTGTTGGACCCGAGGTTCGTGTTGGACCTGACGTCCGTGCTGGACCCGAGGTCCGTGTTGGACCCGAGGTCCGTGCTGGACCCGAGGTCCGTGCTGGACCCGAGGTCCATGCTGGACCCGAGGTCCGTGTTGGACCCGAGGTCCGTTCTGGACCCGATGTCCGTTCCGGACCCGAGATTCGTGTTGGACCCGAGGTCCGTGTTGGACCCGATGTCCCTGTTGGACCCGAGGTTCGTGTTGGACCTGACGTCCGTGCTGGACCCGAGGTCCGTGTTGGACCCGAGGTCCGTGCTGGACCCGAGGTCCGTGCTGGACCCGAGGTCCATGCTGGACCCGAGGTCCGTGTTCGATCCGAGGTCTCTGTTCGATCCGAGGTCCGTGTTGGACCTGGAACTTGATCTGACGTCCGTAATGGACCCGGGCTTCAACCAACAAGCCTCTCCCGCTAGCACGTCTCCTTTGCTAACTGTCTCCGGTTTTGTTCACCAATTGGATTGAGGTCCTTCCCCAGTTGTGAGCGCCACCTCAATCGTGGACGTCGTCTGTTGCGTTATCCTCCAGTTGAACAATGAGCCCCATTTGGCGACAGAATTTGACGGTAAAAAATTGCAAAGACTTTGACCAGCTCGACCCAGTCGCCCAAGCCGACGCGATCTTCCCCTAGCAATATAGTCAAACTGAAGGCCTCAAACTCCGCCCATCTTCCCAACGACATCCACTTCCTGTCGCAGCCCAATCTCATAAATTTCCTTCACTGTATTCCACTCAAATGACTCCTTATCTCTCTCATCTCATTGCAGCGACAACAACTACTCCCCCGAGGCGAGACAATCCGCATTCCAGCAGAGCATCGATTTCGACAGCTCCGGCTTCATTCCATCCACCGGCAGCGGTTTCCGCTTCCCCGGCAGCCCGCAGCCGCACGCAAACAATCCAAATGAACAGCCATCACAGGCATACACAAATCCTTATCCAAATAATCAGCCAGCAAACACTAATCAACGAGCAAATCCACACAATTTAGCCTTCAACACGGGGGAACGCCGTCCGACCGCCGCCAATAATCATAATCATTACCCGTATCAGCAGCATCCGAATGCAATTGCGAGCTTTGCCAATCGAGAGCCGCCCGGCCGGCCGAATGCAAATGCGCCCCATCTCCCTGCGGGCCAGCACTACTTCCAGAATCCTAATTACCCACCGCAAGGATACCAGCAGCGGCCCACCTACGCCCAGGCGTATGATAATTATTTGTTTAACAGACAACCCAATTACAACCGACGACCCACGCCACCACCGCAGTTGCCCGTCACGGACCTGTCTTATGGGCCTTATCAAGAGGGACAACACTTAACGCGTCCTTATCAAGGCGATCTGACATCGTCGCTGTTGACTGGTCTCCAGTCCGGCACTTACCCGCCCCAGTATGCGAATCAATTTGGTAATTCCATTCTGCCATTTGGAATCGGTGGCGGCGGCGGAGGTGGCGGTGGCAACGGCGGCGGTATCCTCGGCACGGGTGCTAATCCCCTGAGTGGCTTATTAAACAGCCTTGGCGGAGGAGCGTTCGCAGCCGGCAATCCTCTTAGTATGCAAATCATTCGAGGACTGGAGAATATTGCACGCAATGACGACTTGCAGTGTGTACCCAAGGTGTTGTGTCAGATGCTGGGATCCCCAACCCGCCGAGCGCAATTACCCGCTTTCATAACATCTCCGGTGGTTACAAGGTAAATAACGAAGGGTTTGCTTGTTTGTGAGACGACAGAGGGGAGGGGGCTGTGCGTCTTCACCTCCCTCCTGAACCGAAGTAAACAACAATTCCCTCATGTGTCTGTGCAGGGCCATCCAGCTAATGTCAAATTTCTTTCAGTTTCGTCTCGTCACTCCCGTCCACATCGCCAGCCCTGATCTTTGGACGCGCCGCTCTGCTCGGCCTCAGCGGAGGCGAATACAAATGCGGGCGGACCTACCCGCAGTGCCCCCAAAGCGAGGTAACTCCCTTCCCTTCAATTCACAAATTCCTCCCTAAAATGTCTCCCTCCCCCCCACAGGATGACATCCTCTACTATCTCAACAACCATCGCGGTGGTTTCTTCAAGTTCTTCAGTGAACCGGAACCCGTGCTGGACGGCGAAAACCTGCACTCCTCAACCTCATCCAGCAGCGCATCCCCCCAGCAGCAGTCACAACCGTCGATTTTTAATTTCCTGACAGGACTCGGCTCGACCAGCAGCGGCAATCAGGGGAACCTGAATTCGTTTATGAGCGACGCCGTGACGAGTGGAATCGGAAGCCTCTTCGGAAACATCATCTCGGGCTTCGTGAACGGACAGGCGGCAGCGACAAGACGTCAAGATGATGACTACGACGAGGAGAATTCTGATTTAATTGAATCGAATTCCACGGCAACGGAACCCGAGGGCAGGATACTGAACAATAAAAGCAATATCCTGGCCCAGGTCGAGCCGTTTCGTAATCCAATAAGTTTCCCCCCGCCCTTGGACGGGAACGACAATTACGGAGCTCAGCAATTCGGCACGGAATTTCGATTTCCAAGCACGGGCGACGACGACGACTACCGCAGGGGGAAGCGGGTCAACTTTATCGACTCGGATGCGGGCACTTCGCACGGCTCCAAGATGATTTTCCCCGACCGCACGGGCACGGGAAATTTACGCTTCGACAATGATGAGTACTTCCGAGTGGGAAAAATCATCAATCGACCTGATTACGTCCAGCCGGAGAGCTACGCCACCCCGGCCACGACCAGGAGGACGCCGAGCTACAGTGACTACACGAGGGGGACCGTCCGTCCGTCCAGCTTGTACGGAGGTGGAGGTGGCCTGAATCGGTACGCGTCGAGCAGCTATAACCGTGGCAGCGTGGACGACGCATCGGGGAATGTGTATGTGACCAACGCGCAAGGCATCACCGAGTACTACATCAACGCACAGGGACGGAAGGTGTACCTTTGAAGGTGAGGAGGAGTACTTGGGGAGTCTTGTAGGTGTGTGTGTGTGTAGATAGTAACTGTTAAGGAAATAAAATCTGTCTTAAGTTAGTTTGAACGAAGGAAGTCTTTTAGTTTCTCGCAAAAGTTGCTTCTCTAGGTCTGAAGGAGAAGCGGGTGAGTGGGTGTTTTTTATCGGGGGTGAAGTTTGAGTCTCAGAGAGATCATGGAATTTCCAAGAAGATCGTGGAGTTACTGATGGAGGTCACACATCCTTGCCGCTTGTTCCAAGATGATCTGGGAAGGGAGCGTCATGCTTGAGATGATGGCCAAGTTTTGGACCTGAGGTCTGAGCTGTGCCCGAGGTCCGTGCTGGACACGAGGTCCGTGCTGGACCCGAGGTCCGTTCTGGACACGAGGTCCGTGCTGGACCCGAGGTCCGTTCTGGACACGAGGTCCGTGCTGGACCCGAGGTCCGTGCTGGACCCGAGGTCCGTGCTGGACCCGAGGTCCCTGTTCGATCCGAGGTCCGTTCTGGACCGGAGGTCCCTGTTCGATTCGAGGTCCATGCTAGACCCGAGGTCCGTGTTGAACCCGAGTTCTCCGTTCGATCCGAGATCTGTACTGGACCCGAGGTCCGTGCTGTTCCTGGAACGGGATCTGACGTCCGTAATGGACCCGGGCTTCAACCGACAAGCCTCTCCCGCTAGCACAAACCTTTGCCAACTGTCTCCGGTTTTATTCACAAAGTGAATTGAGGTCCTTCCCCCCTCGTGAGCGCCAACTCAATTGTGAGCGTCCTCTGTTGAGTTGTTCCAAAAACTCAGAGTCGAAGAATGAGCCTCATTTGACTTTGATCTCCTCGACCCAGTCGCTCAACTGAGGGCGCTTCCTCCAGCTCATTCCTCAACTCATCCACTTTGAAATCAAGCCCAAGTCCACCTCCATCCTTCTGTGCACAATCTTGCCTACGACGACTTTTATCCAGGATAAGTCGATGTGCCAGTGGAGAATCCTTCTTGAAACGAAGACAGATGTGATTGAATACCAACGACTGGACGTACCCTCCCTTTGACTTGAAATACCTCTGAAATCACGCATCCCATCGAAAAAATTATCATAATCGATTCTGTAGACCATAAACAGCTCTTCAGGATCAAGTCATCAAAACTCGTGATTCTTCACTTAATATCCTTTTTTGAATCTTTTTTCCAAGAATAACTCAATGAAATATGCAAATTTGTTGTTCCTTGTCGAGCATCCTTGAAACTGAGGGTCCTTCCAGGATACATTCTAAACCATTTCAAAGCCTAATTCATATCTCTTAAACGTGTCAAATTTCTCTTGAATCCGTCAAGCCGTTCTCGAGATATTCACGATTTTCAAAACATCCTCTCCAGAAAAAATTATTTTTTGCACATTTTCAAGCCAAAAAGTCAGCAGAGAATCAAACCTTTTCAACTCAGAATTCGGAGTCCAACGGGTCACTCAGTCGGGGGATTCGTTCGAGGTATCTTTTGGATGGCATATATCTCGGAAATGGTGCGTCCTACGAAAAAATGATAAAGAGGGGTTTTGTGAGGTAGATGATGGGCTAAATAATGAGTGGAAGTTTGGACAGGTTTACCGTTATTCGTAGGAAATATTTAAGAAAAATTGGAACAACAATTTGACTGATTTTAGGCGAACCAGGTTTTTGACCACTTATTCAGTGTTTTTCTGCTTCGCTGACATCGGGTGAGTTTCTGCTGATGATAAGGTCACAGTCCAGACAGAGACAGATCGGTGACTGAGCCGTGGTCGGTGGCTGACCCGTTCGGTCGGTCGGTCGGTAACAAAGCCACAGTCAGCGGTCGAGCAATTGTCGTCGAAAAAGCCACAATCAGAATTCAAACCGTAGGCAATTGCCATTCCATTGTTGTGAAAATTCGACTGTGTTATTAGCCACCCAACACTGCACTCGGATTGAAAATTGGCGTGATGCACATAATTTCAAAGAAAACGCCAACATCAGCCAGCATTCCTCCATGAAGTTCATTGCCTTTGCCGGACTCCCTTCACCTTCACCTCTCAGAAACTCTTAAAAGTGAGGTATTGCGCTTAAGGCGTAGTTGTGACTCGCAAAACATCGACTTCAGCAGCGAGAATCATTCCAAAAACATAACATTTTCCACTGAAATTGATTCTCCTAGAAAAATGATCCACCCCCATCAAAGCTTAGACCGTTTACCTAACCAAACACCGGTCCACTGGTGGCGGGCAAACCCAAAACAAGCGCTCCAGCTGTCTGAGCAAACATAGATTTTAATTAAAAATTTAGAAAACATCCGCGCAAATAAGGACTCTACTCATTTTTTGTTCCGCTAAATGCGGGCTTACTTCCGCATTAGCACCGCCGCCACCACCACAGCATCCATTTGTACTCGTGTTTACCCGGCCAATCCGGGATTTCCTATTTTCCCAGTCCACCCCCGTTCGTCTAAGCCACGCTGCCGAGGGGCGTTTTCAAAAAAAAATCGGAAATAATTTGAATGCAAAACCGTGTTGCTACAAGAGTTTTCCTTTTTTTGCTGCATTCCGCACTTGGTCTCCAGCTGCGGATGGTTGCTGCCGGCTCAGTCGACGGTAATTGACGTATCCGTGCCCCGACAAAAGGTAGATGGCCTCCCTCCCACTCGGGCCGTGGCAGTGTATCGCGCTGATATTCGTCGACAAAAGATAGCTTCAATTGAATTTAATAAAATCGTAATCGTCGCCCTTTCGTGGACCACCTATTGTTGGGCGTTCACGTGCGCACTTCAGCCGAGTGTGTCGGATTTGCTTTGTTCAACATCGGCGCTGTCAATCCTCCAAAGAGCAATCGGTTTTCGGGTGTCACGTGGCATTTTAAACAGAAAATTACATTATCGACATCACGACAACGGCGGTGACGGTGACGGTGGCGATGCTGGAGGACCTAGTCTGTGGCGAGCGATTGCAAAACGCTTGACAATCAAATGAGATTTCTTAATCGTCGTCGGTTGATGCTGGAGGTGGGGTTTTGGACAAGGAGTTCGTTTTGTTCTGTGGTGGGATATGAGGCAACTGTTGGTCTTGTTGTTGTTTGAAGGAGGCGATAAGGCAGACAGTGCTCCGGTTTCTGGTGCAATTTTAAGGACTTCGGAGCGGAAATTATGAAAGTTCCTGTGGGGGATTTAACAAGACGAATTAGCGACTGTTTACCGTGGCCCTGATCTCTTCGACTCGGATAACGCAACAGAGGCCGTCCACGTCTAAGATGGCGCACTCAAGTGGAGAGGGGCCTCAACCAACTTGTTGTGCGCAAATGGCGGCAGAGGTTTGTTGGTTGAGGCTGAGGCAGCTGGAGCGCTTGTTTTGGGCTTGTTCGCCACAAGTGAACCGGTGTTTGGTTAGGTAAACGGTCTAACCTCTGATGAGAGTGGATCATTTTTATACGAGTCCACTCTGGACTGTAGCGCCACAAGAACACCGTCATCCGGAGTTTTGTGGAAAAGTCTCGACTGCCGTCTAGTTCCAATGGAACCTACTTCTACTTCTTCTTTTGACATTAAGCCACGTCCTGATGAAGCCACCATATTCCTTCGCATAAAATCCATGTCAACGCCTACTCCCGGAATGCAATAACAAACGACAAACGAACTTCACACGCAGGCACTCCAACGCACGTCGGTGACCAGCTCTGCTGCACGAATGGTGTGCGGTTAATCGAACTGTTTGGCCTCTTCACAGAAACTGATAATTAGAGCATTGTTCAGTCCCATGCCATCCCTCTAATTCGATAGAACCCCTTAAGAGGATTACCGCGCGGCGAACAAACGCAACTCAACCCTCAACTACCCAGTGTTTGTTTCCATGGACGTGCAAGTTTACGTAAACCTTGCGACGCGTGATGAATCCATGCACACCCGCATAGCCCATGGGTACGCTTAATGCCCATCCCACCCTCATGTCCTTTGTTACCCACCACCGCAAGACACAAACTTGAAAATAATAAATCCTAATCGCCAGAGAGTCCCGTAATAACCTAATTTACTTACCCCGTGACATGCATGCATGATATACCGCTCCGTGGTCTGTCATGTCGTCATCCGTTGTCTCGGATTTCAATAACACACTCGTTAGCCGCTGTCATTATCCTTCGAATGTAATTCCTTGTCAAAATTACCGCCAGACATGCAACACATATCCGCAAGACGAGCCGAAAGAAAATCTCAATTATTATCCTTGGAATAAAAATCCACTGCAATCCGTAAACGATTACAGGCATACAGCCACACCCATCCCCTCTCTGTGTGTCGCTCTCAGACTAAGCGCTCGCTCTGCCACTTTAATGAGGCCAAACCGAACGTCGGTCGCAAGTGAAACCGCATTGAAATTATTAGTTATTAATAATTTTCGAATTCCCCGCAAGGATAATCGGGATCCATTACGAGCAACAAGCGTGGTAAATTCATGCCGTTCCCATTGCATGCCGTCAACGGGTATGACGACGACGACGTCAACGTCAACGTCGACCCAATGGAAAGTGAAACGGAATCTGTCAATCAAAGGAGAGGATAATTTGACACCCGAACAGGCGATTGGAGGGAAAGGATTTGCTGGCTGGCGGGTAGCGAAATGACGGGATTGCCACTCCCTTTGATGTCGGCCCGTGTCGGGCTATGCAAATCCCGGTAAATTGAACGAGTGTTAAACATCCATTGATACGGATATTCTGCTAATATGACATGTACTTTGCGGATCAAATGGGCTGTTATCCTTGTTGTTCGCTTTTTTTTGTTGGTTTTGCCTGCCCTCGGGCTGGGTGACGTCCCCTTCTGTCGGCTGGGGTGGCGTGGGAATTGAGGATGAATGAGGAGATTGAGACGTTTTGAGGGAGGGGAGATGAATGGCGCTCGGCGAAAGGGTAAATTTGACTAATTTTCGTCGTGCCTACGCCTCACATGAATGTGTCATTATAGACACGTCAGAGAAGGGTTCCAGACAAGGGTTCCACACGTCAACGTGGGCGTTTCCAAGAAAGAGAAATGAGGCCTTGAGCTGATGAATGATACCAACTATGAAATGCCGTCGCCTTCCTTGAGCTGTGCCGCAGTCGAAAATGACCCTGGATTTTAGATAATTGCTGCACTGCGTCGAACTGCTGCATGGCGCCAACTGCTCATGAAAATGATACCGCCGACAAAATTTTGTGGCCTCTTTCAAGCTGCACCACAGTCGACACGAACCTTGGCTCTCAGAGAACTGCCGCCTGTCATCAAAATGCTGCACTGCGTCGAAGTGCTGCACTGCGTCAAACTGCTGCATGGTTCCAAACTGCTGCCTGACGTCAACTGTTGAGGAAAATTTTTTTGTCTTTCTTGAGCTGCGCCACAGACTAGCGTGGACCTTGAACTTCAGCTAACTGCTGCATTGCATCAAACTGCTGCATGACGTCAAATTTCTGCCTGGCGCCAAGTGCTCAAGAGAATATTACCACCGACAACATGCATGTCATCACCTTTCTTGATCTGAGCCACAGTTGAACCTTGGACCTCAGTTCACAGCTGCCTTTAGTCAAACTGCTGCATGGGGTTAAATTGCTGCATTGCGTCAAACTGCAGCATGGCTCCAACTGCTCAAGAAATGTAGTTCCATGGCTTGCGCTGTGCCACAGTCGGAGACGAACCTTAATCCTCAGTTAACTGCTGCATGTTGTCCATTTGTTGCATGGCGTCAAACTGCTGCACTGCATCAAACTGCTGCATTGCTCCAAACTGCTGGCTAGCGCCAACTGCTCAAGAAAATGAAACCTCCGGCAAAATGTTGGCGCCTCTCTTGAGCTGCACCACAGTCGAAATTCAACCTTGGGTCTCAGCTAACTGCTGCCTGTCGTCAAACTGCTACACTGCATCAAATTGCTGCACGGCTCCAAACTGCTACCTGCGGCAACTGCTCAAGAAAATGACACCACCGGCAAAATGTCGTCTACTCTCTTGGCAACCTTAGGTCTCGGCTAACAGCCTCCTGGCCTCAAATTGCTGCACTGCATCAAACTGCTGCATTACGTCAAATTGCTGCCTGACTTCGAACTGCTCAGGAAAATGATAGCACCGTCAAAATGTCGTCGCCTCTCTTTAGCTGCACCACAGTCGAAGACGAATCTTGGGTCTCAGCTAATTGCTGCCTGGCATCAAAGTTCTGCATTGCGTTAAACTGCTGCATGCCATGAAACTGCTGCACTGCGTCAAACGGCTTGTTGAACATGAACCTTGGGCCGCAGCTCACTGCTACCTAGCGTCAAACTGCTGCCTGGCGCCACCAGCTGCAGAAACTCAATTAATTGAGCCCAGCCCGGTTGAGCAAGCAAGTGCCCGTAAGACTTTCAAGTCCGCAACGACATTTTAAAGCCAAATTAATAGCGCCACTTCGCCACTCGCTTACGCTGCTTGCGATGACAAAAATAGAAAACCGCTATCCGCCACAAGATCTTGAGTTAAACTTCAATTACCGCGGTGCCTCCATGTAAGGCAGTTGCCGGTACAAGACCATAAAATCTCCCGCATGCAAATGCACGCACCAACCCACAGAGCGGCGCAGGGGGAGGCTTAATTAAACGATCAAATAATTGCTAACAAATTCAGTGTCTGTCTGAGAAGCTCGTCGAAGCTACAACGCTCATTAAAGTTTCATTAGACGCGAGTACATGGCACACAGTGCAGTTGGCAGCCACCCCGCCCACCACCGCCACCGCCAACCAGATACTCGTATCCATAACATCAATATTTAATTTTACAACGCACGGGCCGGGTGGCATCTCGTGTCGTATCGCTGAAATCTGAAAGCGTTTGCATTTAATATCGCTCAACTCGTGTGCCCCGGTAATTAAGGATTCGTAGTTATTTTAATACACGATGTCCTATGCAAATACGCTCGCTCCGAAGGCAAACATCTTTTCGAGATCATTCGGATGAATAATAGAGAGCGGGCAGAACTAATATGGCCCAGGAACACCGGACAGCCCCCGGTGGCCATTACCGGCATTCCGTGTTTGCGTATCCTTTCAATTGACAAGGATGTCTAATATCTGCCGAACGACATGCGAGAGCACTCTCCTCGAACGAAAGGAACTTTTTACGATTATGAATAGCTGGCTTATATTGCAGTTTGGGGCCGCTGGGAGTCGTGCAATAAAAGATACTCGCCCGATGAAAGCGAGCGAATAAATTGCGATTGCGGTGCAATTTAATAAGAGCCCATGCCGGGGATGTGATGTGATGGTCAACGCCGAGGCATGTCCGGTGCACGGATGACAGATTACGATGTGAGCGTAGCCAAAGCAAATTACTCATCGTATTTAATATAAATCTTCGACAAGATATTTTATTATATTCGCTTAGCCGTTGTGTGTGGCATGTCCGGCTGCCCTGGATGGATGGAATGTCCTGTCAGTCATCTTGATGGGAGGGGGCAGACCATGATGGTGATGAGGGCTGTTATTGCCTTCTCAGAGGGACATTTGGGGTGTGGAAGGGGTGGCTGTGAATGGCTTACCCTTAGCTGATGAATGGATGGTTGCTTTAAGAGACATGTTATGCTACTTCAAGTGCAGCAGCATCATTGCTGTGGTTTTTGTTCTGTAGACTTTTAGAGTTTCTTGTGAAGGCGGTAGCATGGCGAAGATTAATTGATGCGTGCTGTATTTTTTTAAAAATAAATAATCAAACAAAATGGAAAAGATTTCGGGAAGAAATGAGGAGACATTGAGCAGAGAAAAAGTCAAAAATACCCTTCATCCCATTGCAGGCAAAATGTCACCTCTCCGGTTGCAGACAATCTGACTACCCCTTTGTGAAGGCTAAGATTATTGAATCTAGCAAGTTGCAAGGGATATTTGGTTCGCATGGCACACCCAAGTGGAGAGGGGCATCAACTTGGCGTGTCCAGTTGGCCACAGCTATCGAAAGACCGTGCTAGCTGGAGAGGTTTGTTTGTTGAGGCCCAGGTCCATCCCGCATCAGCGCCACAAGAAGAAGTAGAAGTCTAGCTGCCAAGAGGACTGTATATTCCTCTAAAAATTCGATTATAATAATAATGGCGGCGCTACTGTCCGAGGTGGACCTGGGCTTAGCTTCTCAGCAGCCACTCGTGTTGTGCGTGCTATTGTTCTCTCACGAGTGGAAGGGATCTACAGTTTAATGCCGACTCCGAACGGCGATTTTGAGAAGTTTTTTCTAGACAGTTATACTTTTTGGGCATTGTCAGTGATTCGAAAGAGGTGGAGCCGTGAACAAATTTTAGGTGATTTTTCGGGAGTCGAACCGAGAACATCGAGTGTAGAAGTCGACGATCCTACCCACTACGCCACAGCGCCCAATTTCGATTGGTTCTTACAAATAGACGAATCAAGGCACAAGATCACCGGCTGACAGTGGCGCACTGGTGTACTCATGAAGAACCAATGCCGGAGATGTATGCAAAACTTCAATCAAAAACCTACAGAGGTTAGTGCGTGATAATTAAACTCGATAACGTCCACCCCCAAATTTGAAGTAAAGAGGGGCTAAGTATGTCTCTGCATCAGGCTCCCCAGGGTGGAGGAGGAGGGTGCAGAAACACAGAAAAAAATATTCACAAAGGTGGGTGGTTGGTAAGGGGTTGTGAGTGAGGGGTATGGGTGGTTGGTTGCATTTTACAATCTTCACCCGCCGGGGGGTTACGACTGACTAAGCACCTACCTCTCCCTGTATGAGGGTTGTTTAGGCTCGATTACCCCTACGGTTGAAAATTACTCATTTCAATTTGTTTCCTTTTTTTGAGATCTCTATTCAGTTCTTCAGCATTTTTACAAGTTTTTGATGCCGAGGCTTATTGCAGCCTTTGGTCGAGTATTTCTGCAGAACCATTTGAGGACTCGGAGGAGTTTTTAAGCCATTTTTATGTGATTTATTGACGTTAAAACTCAATTTGTTAACATTTTTTTATTTCATTTATCATAGGAGAGACACTCAAGATTTTTTGCCTACTCCACCAAATGTTTGTAGGGTTGAAAGAATGCTGAGGAGTTCTGGTAGAGCAGAAAATCATAAGAGAAATTTGCGGTATGTGTCTCTGGCGTCATTATGGCATTATCCTTCTTTGAATCAACATCTTAGATGTGTGAAGGTTGCATCGGATCCGTCATTTATACAATGACTTGGTATCATCTCACAAATTACGTCAGAAATATGCCCGGTTGCACTCATAAGTACAACATACAGAACTGATCTTCTTCAAGGCCTTCTTCGTCGTCCAAACCTAAACTAATATGTCTCCACACTTTATGCGATTTCATTTTGTCAGCTCTACTATCTAGAGGCGCGTTTGAAATCCCTTTAAAATTGAGGGTGCCACGTTATCTGGTGGTCATGTCCTAAATCCCTTGTCTTTGCGGGTAAGATTCGATGATTTAACTGCCCGGATATGATTTGTCCATTCGCTCTGGAAATTGCTTAATCCAATGTCGTTGATGTCGTTGATGTCGCCGTAAAGCACATTCAGTTCTCAGGAGACAAGTTGTCAGAGCTATGTATGTTCAACACAACTAGCTAACATAAGATCGTGTCTCTAAGGTAAGGCAAGGGATCCTGCACAATATTCTCAGGCGTGTCGCTTTGCTAAAACATCTTCTGATCTTAAATGTCAAGATAAGTGCGTTATTGATCCAGTAGCCTAAAGCAAGTAACCACATGCTAAATTCTTGGCCTACGATTTCAGTTGATCATGATAAAACATAAGAGAAAATCATGTGTGCGATGATGAAGGAGACTTGAGTCGACTCCCCACTGCTGGATTAGTCACAGGAGTCTCCTTTCTACGAATAAACTGATACTTACTTTTATTGCTTTCTAAAATCCGTCGGCATAGGGGAAAACGCAATAAAGGACGTTCATGATTGAGATGATCCACACAAAAGGAGGAGGGCCTTGGCTGAATCGGCGAAATAGCTAGGTTAGGTTAATATAGCTTCTAGAGGAAGGATGTAAATGATAATATGCACCCCTATTTCTAAATCCGAAGGATCTGAAATTCCCTTATCTCGTTCAATTCACATTCACCCATTCGTGTTATGCTTAGAACCGCCGGATGCACTCATTTAATAGGCAAATACAACAAATGGTGAAAACATTTCCTAAAAATAATTCACTCAATTTCCATGCAAAGCAGGCAATTCTTGCCGTCTGAACGTGTTGAAAAATGAAAAGCTCACTTTTCACCGTATTTCCAAGGACTCAGGATCAAATTTGTGATTGAATTTACTTCAATTAACATTTTCAAATTCACCCCCACACAATCCACGTGAAATTTCCCTTCAAAAATAGACTTTTGAAAAAATGACGCATTTAACACAAAAATGCAGTGAATTGACAACACAATTGGGACGCATTTTTTTGCGAAAAATTAACAAAGTCGTCGTGTAGTCGTCGAGTAGTGGATTTGATGATTACAAAGTTTTGTGAACCAATTTTGTCGGGATCTAGGACGAATTGAAGGACTTGGGATATCAGAATGGATAGGAAATTGATTGGACAAGGAGAATGTAAAGAAATTTTGTAACGAAAGTGACTTGGTTGATTGATGTGAGATGATATTTCGGATGTTATCTTTTGGGACACAAGCAGTGGCAACTGTTTGAATTTTTATTTGTTTCGCTCGATATTCTTGGAAACTGAGTTGGAATAGCTTTTTTGAACATAAGTCCTTGGAATTCATAGTTTTTCATGGAAGAAGTCGCCGTAAGAGGATCAAAGGAGAAAGTCGATTAAGAGGCCACTGCTAGAATGAAAAGTAAATCTGTCTAGGGAGATGGTAAATGAGAAAAGGACGAGAAATTCAACGCACAACGGAAGGCTTGATCCTAATATCACCAAGGTAACCTCACGACTTGACGTGGTCATAGACTTGGTTCGTTGGTTAAGATGTAGCACTGCCAGGTCTTCGGACCATTCCACATACGAATTAATGTCTACTCACGGCTCTGCAGACAGAATGATCTAATGAACTTCAGAATGTGTCAAATTAATGTCCCATATCCTCGTCTTTGAGCGCCCTGGCCATGTGGGATTGTGCGTCAACCTATACGCACTAGACTTTCACAGTCTACGGTAAAATCCCAGCACGAACAAAATTTTTTCAAAGCAAAATTGTTCGCGGCTTCACGTCTTTCGAGTCACTGACAATGGTCACAGAGCTCCTCATTAAACTGTAGCTTCTCAGTCTCGCCGTTCGGAGTCGGCATTAAAGGTCCCCCCACTCATGAGAGAACAATAGCACGCACAACACAAGTGGTTACTTAGATCTACCACGGACTGTAGCGCCGCCATTATTATTATTATTATACTCGTCTTCGATCAAGGAGACGCCTGAAAATGCCCATGTTGGAGTCGCTTGAATGCACCCCACTCCCGACAACATTTTTTGATCCATCTATGAATACTTTTAAAGTTTCGCCCTACAGCTTTGTTCACTAAAGAATTTTTTTAGTTGATATCCAGCCCCCATCAAGACCAAAGAAATAACACAAACAAATTTTTGTAAGAATGCATGAATTATATTTATTTTTTTTTATATATGAACATTCATGAGATCATAATTATGTTTATAAAAGTGCATAAATCATTTATATTGCATCTGCATATATATCATATCTCCGTCAATGCATAACTGCAATATCATCTATATATATATCCATATAAAAAAATCTTACGATCTACTTTTACAACATTCAAATATTCAACAAAAATTATACTTTTATATAAAATTTTATATAAAAAAAAACTGAAAATAATTTTTGTTTCCTTTTTTTGTTTTTTTCTTTATAAATTTACAAATTGATTTACTTAAACAAACAAAGATTACAATTAAAGAAGAGTACAAAAATGCAACAGACAACAGACAGTTGGCCGCATTACCATAATGCATCTGTGCGTGAGTGGGATCTCACGGTACATCTGAAATGTTTTCGTATGACATAAACTTGCGTGTTCAAGACACAAAACTAAACAGAAATTAAACTATTCCACTTAACTATCAATAGATTTTCATATATATATTTATTTATTTATTTATTCGTTTATTTAATATTTACTGGTATATACAAGTAAAATGCAGCAAATGGCATGTCAGATTATGTATAATATACTGGATGAATTTATGCATTTTAGTCTTCGTTTTGTTTTGTATATATTTTGTAATCGTTTATTGAAATTTGTACAATTTGTCGATGCAATATATGCGCAAAATAAAATCATTCTTCATGAGACCAAAACGATAAAACACGAAAAAACAAAATCTCTTTGATTGTAACAAGCTGAGATACATATTTCTTATATTTTTTGTTTTTTTTTTTTGTTGTTGTAATTTTAGTTTAATACATTTAAGATACAATGTCAAAAAAATGCTCTATCAACCTTTATTCCATTTTGTCTAAAGTGTTCCTTAAGAGAGCGCCAAATTCGAGATCATTTGAAAACTATTGCAACTAAACAACAATATTTGTCAAAATCAAATATTATTTCTTTAGTCAGAAAAAAAATTAAAAAAAAAATACGAAAATGAAAAAAAAAAAAATAAAATGTGATATAAAATTTACAAAAATAAAGCACTTTCAAGAATAATCGTAAATTCATTCAGATCGAAGGAGGAAACAGAAGAAAAACAGGCCGACTATGTGTACATGTGAAACCAATTTTATTCTACGAACTAAACTTAGTTAAAATTATTTACAACTCAAACTGACACAACCGATCCCCACTTTGAGTGCGATCCATCTCAGCTTTTCTCTCTCTCTCTCTTTCTCCCTCCCTAAACTTATTCTCTTCGTTCTGCTTTGTGTAAACATATATATAGATTTATTTATTTATTTGTATAAATTTGTATCTTCATTTTATTTTATTTTCTTTATTTAAAAAAAAAAGTTTGAGATCAACATTTTTTTGGGAATTGTTTTAATATCGATTAGAATTTATATATATATGTATGTGTATATATAGTATTTATTTTTCTTTCGTACATTTAAAAAAAAATCTTCTGTGTCGTGTTCAATATTCTGAAGTTTTGCACGTTAAATATTTTCAGTTAGTTTCTTGTTTTTCCCCTCCCCCCTTCCGGCTGGGAGGCGTTTCCGTTTGGCAAATCACAAAAACGCTTGAGTTTCAGACTCGTTTCAAAAATTGTGGAGAGTATCGGAATTTTAGTTAAGCACTTATTTACAATTTTTAGTTTTTTTTCTTCATTTTTTTTGTTTAATTCTTTGTTTTTGTAGCAAAAATGTTTGTAAATTTCTAGTTTTGTAATCATATCGTTAAATATTTTATTTTGTTGGTCTTTCGTTCGAAAAGAAAAACAGAAAACAGTGAACAATTTTTAAGATCAGAATGAAAAATTGTATTCGATTTTAAATATATGATCACAATATGCTTTAATGAGCTTTCAAAATATCGAGGGAAAATATTTGAAGGACTGAAGGAAAGAAACAAAATCAAAGTCAAAAACTAATGAAAATATTCAAGGTGAGCAAAATTGAAAGAAAATCAAAACTTTTTCACTGCTATCGGAGATGGAAATGATAAGAAATGTGTTTTTATTTTTTATTTTTAAAATTAAGAAAAATATTTGTTTTTTTTTTTTTAATTTAAAATTAAGAAAAATATTTATTTTTTGCTGTTGAACAGTAAATTGCTATTGAGACCAATGTGAAATGTCTGTTCGGATGAATATCCTAGAGGCGTAAGGAGTTGAGATGTTGAGGGATTGAATGAGATGGGTCCGGGGCTGTAAAGCCGACTGACTTTGAAAACGATCGCGACGGTGTATGATCACTCAGAATGAAGCAATGGAGCTGGATTCTTGGGTGTAAGCAGAGGCAGTCTCACAGCCTCGAACGACGATCGCGACTGTGCATGATCATTGAAAATGAAGGCAAAGTCTTGGAGGTGGCTTACAGGCTGTGAAAAGGGACTGTGAAACTGATTCACTTGAAAGACAATCGCGACTGTACGTGGTCACTGAGAGTTAAGCAAAAGCTTTGTGTTAGCGACATTTTCACCAGGGGTCGCGCCAGATCTGGATCACAGACAAATAAAGTTTTGGTGCTTGCGACCGTTCCCGATAACAGAAAAAAAAAGGCACAGTCTTGGTGCTTGTGACTGTCCCCGATCACGGCAAAATGACTCACACATTTTGCTTGCGACTGTCACCGATCACAGAGAATTTGGCATCTTGATCTTGCGACTTTTCCAGCTTCTCACGAGTGGAGGAGCCCTATACTTTAATGCCGACTCCGAACGGCGAGATTGAGAAGCTATTTCTAGACAGTTATACTCTTTGAGCATTGTCAGTGACTTGAAAGAGGTGGAGCCGTGAAAAAATGTTAGATGTTCTTTTTTTCAAGATTCGAACCTTTAACGCGAAAGGGTCGCGACTCTTCATGTTCACAGAATATTCTGCCAAGTTTTTATGTTTCCACTTTTTCAAATGCAAGCATCAAAGTCGAAACGATGCGTTAATTTTGAAGACTTGCACAGAGACCTAATGCTTCCAGCAGTGCCTGGTAGTCCTGGAGAAGCAAATTTATGAAGGAAATCAAAACGGAGTGACTGGGCTCCTAAGACACCCTCTCAATTCAAATCCGGGACAGATTTATCAGCTCAAATTGAAAGTCTAACTGTAGTCTGAACTCCTGGGTGACCAAAGCAGAGATCTTGACAATCTCAGCTTGAACGATGCTAACAGTCGATCGTATGGTCTTTCGGGCAACCTTAGGCTACAAAGTCGCGATGGAATTCTAATTTTTTTGACTAATCAGTTGGACACAAATCTGGTCCGGCACGGAAAGTCTTCGATTACAATCCCGAGGGACAACGAGGTAGAGAAAGACCTCGCCTCCGATGGCGTGCCGAGCTGGAAAGGGGTCTCAATCAGGTGTACGAAACTGGAGGCGCCAAGCGCAAGACAGAATTAGTTGCCCAGGTCCCTGAGACCCTTAGACCCTGAGTCTCTGAGACCCTGAGACCCTGAGACTCTGAGATCCTGAGATCCTGAGACTCTGAAACCCTGGGAACCTGAAACCGAACTGTAGCGCCCGCTAAAGAATATCAGTAGGGATCATGGAAAACATCATCCGTCAGATCTTGTTTTCTACCATCACGGACAGGGGACTGAAGTAGCCGGATCCAATATGTTCTGGGCCGTCAAAGACTAGCCTAAGAAATCCAACTAAAGCCCTGAGCCCAAGTTATGGTCAAAGATTCAAGAAATCTTTATATCTGATCGTTGTCTCAGGTTCTACTCTGGAAGACGCTTCTTTTCTGGAATTAAATCTTTTGCCTCTAAAGGGAAAGGCAAAGATCACCACTTTTTCCTCAAACTTTTCTGAAACCCCTTTGGCGAAGATGTCGTGCTCAAAAACCTAAGATATTCCAAAGCATGTGTCTTAAATGGAGCACCCATTGGACTGTACGAATAGCCTTCAGCGGGCTTGCGTCGAAAAAGGAGATGATTTCTGTTCTAGAAGTGAGCATGGATAATTGTTCTTTTGTCACAGAGCAGGTAGTGACGGGTAGAGTTACTTCTTACACCAGTCCAGAGACAACAGACATTTTTGCGATGTTGAAACCAAAATTGAGCAAACGCTTCGATGCTTATGATATTCGGAATTCGGAGAAACTATGCCTCTCGCGTAAGGGGTCGCCGTTGTAGACAAGCCTTCATGAAGTTCGTTCTAAGATGCCCCATATCCACTTACTAGACGTCCTTCAAAAACCATAAAAACTCTTTTCAAATTCAAAAACTCAATTTTAATCTCCTTGAGCCATCAGAATAACTATTTATATTAAATCTAATTCAAAAATAAAAAAAAAATATATAAAAAATATTTTCAATTCGATATAAAATAAATTTCAAACGAAAAAAAAAAGATATATCTTCAAAAATCTTACTTCAACAACGTATCAGCAAATATTGATAATTTTCTATTAATCCGTGGAAAGAAAATTGCTTTTTCTCCAACTTTCTGTTAACATTTATAATAAAATCATCACAATGGCAGTTAAAATTATACATACGCCGTCTAAACTTATATAAAACAAAACTACATATATATTCGTATAAAAAAAACTCAGAATTACAAATTAAACTAATCTACAAAACAATCATATATATGGACTACATGAGTGTTGTTTTTTTTTTCAAATTCATACTAGAGTATAATTAAGAGTATTTCATAAGAAAAAAATTATATAAAATAGGGATACAATTTTCATATGTCATAACGAACTCAAAATAATTAATCTAGAGAATATGAGAAAAAAAATTAACTCCACTCAGGGGGTGGAGGATAGAAGAATGTAAAGTTAAATTTAAGGGATTTTCTTGTTTTTTTGTGTTTTTTTTTTTTTGTTTTCTTGTTTGTCTTGTTTTCTTAGCACCTCATCTCGTCAACAAAAAATGACCAAAAAATGTTTATCTTTTTTTTTAGTTTTTTTTAGTGAAATTTTAAATATCACCAAGCTTCTTTTTTTTAATTATTTTTTCAAAAATATTTATATTTCAATGTATATTACTTGAATTTTAAGTATAATCACAATTGCTTTGGGTTTAAGGTGAATAACACCGGATTTTCATTTTTTTTCTTTCTCTCGTCTTGATTGTTCTCACTCGAAAATTGCGCGAACAATCGCTTGTGGAAGATATTAGGGCAAAAATGTCTGCATGGACGACATCAGACTAAACAAACGAATCAATCAAACTAAGTTCAATGAGAATTTCACTATTTTTTCGAAATTTATATTTTTTTATGTTTAAATTTAAGGAAATTGAATACCTTCCACGAGCTGTAACACTGTGTTTCACCCTACAACAACAAGAATGTTTGTTTTTTTCATTTCAAAAAGTACATCAAAACGAAACCTATTTGTTTCACGTCCAAAAAAGAAAACAGAATTTATCTCAATTCACGGTTGGATTTGTTTTCGAAAAAAGCGATTTGTACACGCGTCGTACATAAAATTCAGTTTGGGTATAGTATCACCCTCTCTGGCAAAGATATCCGTATAAAAAAACGTCGTCTAAAATACTGAGTAAGTTTGAGTTATTCCTTTAGTTTCTAAATGTGCTCCTTTATGGCAGTTATTTCTAAGATACGAACTTTCATTTCGGTTTTGTCAAAAAATACTATCGAAAAAATTCCATATAAAATATTTATTTTTACAAAAAAATTTTCTATTTTTTATTTTTATTTTTATTTAGTTTATTTTGTATTTGTACGTGAGAGTTTTGTGGTTTTGTTGCTATGAGAATGCATGAAATATTCAAAAATGAACAGAGATACGTAGAAATTAAGAGAATACTTAGATTTGTTTGTAGGAGTCCAGTGTTGGTGGGCTCACGGGCAGGATATTATTTGTTTTCCTTCTGTGGTTTTTTGATGGTGGCGGGTCAATGGTGGCTTGCTCGTCCATCCATTTAGTTTGCTTTAAATTGTGTTTTTTCCATAAAACGGAATTAAGATGAATTCGTTGGTCTTGATCTTTTTTTTTTTTGTTTGAATGAAGAAAACTTAAAACATTTTCTTCGGTTTCAATTGAAAAAAAAAAAAACGTAAAATTTAACTAATTCTCTTTTGCTTTTGTTAAACTCCTTCAAATGGTGAGATAAGTGAACGTTAGTTAGATTTACTGTCGCACGAGTTTTTGCTTTTTTTTTTGTTTGGTTTAGAGTCATCGAGCGACGAGAAATCCACAACCCATGGCGAAGACAAAAACTGTGACAACTGTTGGCCAAGTGAAACTTTGCTCCTGAAAATTAAAAAGAGGAGAGACGTTAATTTTAATAAAAATAAAGAATTGAAATAAAAAAATTTTAATAAAAATTAAACATTAAATTAAATAAAAAAATTTAAAAAAAAAATAAAATTAATTTTAAAAAATTAGCGACTGGAGCGGTCGGTCAGTGTCTGACTGTGGGTATCACAATGCACCAACATGGTCCAAGTGTGCTGGTGAATTCACTAGCAGCCCGCAAATATTAGGATAACCTGTCACCTAGCCACGTCCAACTTGAAATACTGTCTCCCACATCTGCTGACGCTCCCATAAATTCCAATCAACGCTGTTCACCCATCCAGCGGCAGTCATTCAACCACTCATTTACATGCAATTAAACCCACATTTCAAATTGATACATAAAAAAATTTCCAAAAATATTCAGAAAAAATATTCACAGTTGTCCACTGTGCCGCCGCCGATGCTGGTCGAGTATCCGGACACGACCAAATAAGGATATTTATATGCTAATGTGCACACAAGTGCCACGATACGCATTCAATCAGCCGTGGAATAAATTACTTTCTTTTCACCGTCCACGGAGCACCCTGCCGTCGCCCATTGACAGCACATAAACAAGACAACAACAATCGTCCTTTTTTGTTCCCATTTCCTGTCCGCATTTACTCATGTGTAACTAATCAAGGAACGCAACAAACGCACAAGTGTATTATTATAATAATTATCAACGATTGTGTTGGATTCATTTTATGACCCATTATGACCGTCCTCCCCCCACCCATGGCTACTGTCACTGGAGTCCAGGGCAGAAACAATGCCAGGAAAACCCACACGAAAAAAATGGAAGAATATTTCATTTCTGCGCTTTATGGGCTGGTGGATGGTGAATGGTGAGTGGTGGATGGAGGACATCCTCCTCTTGAGGTAGACGATAATAAACCGTGTCCGATGATTTGTTGTAATATCGAGTGCAAAGGACGCCCGTGTGTGTGTGCGTAATGAATTATTGGTGCTTTGGTGGTGGCCCAACCCTCTGCTTCGTGATGTAACATCATTATAAGGGTCAATGGATGTGGGTTGCCGCCGCCCGGGGAACAGTAGTGATTTTGTGGCTCTTAATTGTTTCTTTTCTCTGTTCCTTATTCAATTCCTTCCTTTCTCCCGAAATAAATATTAGTTTAAGGATAAAAGTGAATTTGGGTTAACTCTCTGGCAGAGGTGGGGGAAGTATGGGCAAATGGACTGTCTTGTCGAGAGGGGAGGGGTTGAGGGAATGGCAGGAGGCGATATATCAAAAGTGGATTAGTGTCTGTTGATCAAACAAGGGATGGAATTTTTATTTGGTTTTGGAATGATGACAACGTGCAGGGAATTTGTGAGGAAAGATGGTTCTTCTAAACGACATTCATTCATGCGCTGCCATGTTTCTTCTTTTGTGTTGTGCTTGAAAAACCCTCTTCTGGAAGAATGTCCTCTGCAAAGCCAGTCCAATGAAGACGACGGATCAACTGCTGGGGAGTAAGTACAAAAATTGCGCTCCTTTTTCGGGAATGGTAGAAAACTACAGGGTGCGCCATCTAGTAGTTGATTTTTAAATCATTATTTTAACACTGACAGCTGTTTCCCTCTCGAAATCGAGCCATGTCGCTATACAGGGTGAGCCATCTAGTGGTTTCATTTTAAATAATAGGTTTTTTTGACATTGACAACTGTTTCCCGCTCGAAACCTTGACGAACTCAGTATCATACCTCCACGGAACGAAATGTGTCATTGCGGTCCGGATCTGCTCTAAGCCGTCATAGGAAACCCCGGTCTGTTCTGCTCCTTGCAAAGGGTATTCCAATAGGGACTTCCGAACTTTGACGAATGAGTCGTTTACGCTTAAAAAACGTTGGGAAAGATTGAAAACTTATTCCCGAAGTGAGTGCTGTGCAGCCAAAACTGGGCGTTTTTTTAAAAATACGTTTTGGCCGAAATGAAGCACCCACCGCGACTAATGTACGCAAGTTTGTGCAGAAATTTCGTGAGACTGGTGGACTAGTGGACAACACTCATGGTCCCCGTCGTCGTACGGTGCGCACAGATGAGAATGTGGCTGCTGTGGCCGAGAGTGTGAGACTCAATTCACGAACATTAACTCGCCATCGATCTCATCAGCTGTTGAGCTTTTACGCACTAGCCTGAGGAGAATTCTGCACAAAGATCTCGGATTCTTCGTTTACAAGGTCCAATTGACTCAGCAATTGAAGGCGCGCGACCACCCGCTTCACAGTTTGGGCCTTAGAGCAGCTTGAATTGGACAACGATTTTGGGCGAAAAATCATCTTCTCTGACGAGGCGTATTTTGGCTACGTCTCTGAGCCTGTGGAACAACACAACAGAGGACGTCCACGTACAAGGTGGAGCACACAAGTAGAGGGAGACCTCGTCCGGCTGGGTCTGGAGGGGTATATTGAGTGAGGCCCAGGTCCACCTCGGACTGTAGCGCCCTAAGAAGGAGAAGAAGAAGAAGAAGAAGAAGAAGAAGGCTACGTTAACAAACAAAATTGCCGCATCTGGGGCTCGGAAAACGGAAAGCCCGCACGTTATTGTCGAGAAGCCAATGCATCCACGGAGGGTGACGGTTTGGTGCGGATTGTGGAGCGGTCATTGGAGCGTTTTTCTTCGAAAATGAGGCTGGGAACAACGTTTCGGTCAACGGTGGGCGTTACAGAGTCATATCAACCGACTTTTTTTTGACTGAAATTGAATACGCGGATTTGGACGATCTCTGGTTCATGCAGGATGGCGCGCCATGCCACACAGCCCATGCCACAGTCGATCTTTTGCGCACCGAATTCCCAAATCGTGTTATCAGTAGAGTCCGACCGAAGGCGAGTTTTTCGGCCGAAGCCAAAGCTTAATGTTCGGTCGGACTCTAGTTATCAGCCGTCTTGGAGATGTCAATTGGCCGCCTCGGAGCTGCGATTTGACTCCTTTGGACTTTTTTTTGTGGGGAACCGTGAAGGACCGATGGGATCAAATTAACGGCACTGGAGTAGGTTGCAACCTGGTAGCAAAATGGACCAGTTTTGAGACTGAATGCTCCAGTAGTGCCTCAAAAATCCTACGAAAAAAAGGTGAATTCAGTCAAAAATTTCAAATTTTTTCGTTTTTCTCGACGTTAGAGTTGAACACAAAAATGATTGCTTATCTGTCAATGCTTGCTTTGTATGGTGATTGAGGAAAAATGTTCCATCATTGGGGGGGAGAAAATTTAAGGAAGAACATGTTGAATAGGCGCGTGATGTATTTTTGTGAGCCTCAGAAGTCAGTCCGTCAGTACAGAACTAATTTCGGTGCTGCAACAAAGAAAGACAATCTTCAGTCTAACCTCTGATCATTCACAACTTCGAGCTTGAGCTGGAGGCCTTCAAAACTGCTCAGGGGTTAAACAGACTTTGAAATTCTTCAAAAGTGACACAAAGCTCGTCAAAAGGACATGCGAGTTTAACGCCTTTAACGAAAGAAATGAGTCCTTAAGAGTCTTGAGAGTCCCTTAGAAGAAGGTGCCATGTTCTAAGATGGATAGAAAAAGATCCAACGTCTGCAGCAACCCAAAACAAGGCTCAATCTCAGAATTGTACGATTTTTGTTGCTGCGACTAAAGCAGGGAATTTTTGACTCGGACTGAAGGTCGTAGGCAGCTAGCGAGGGGCCGTGCTAGCAGGAGAAGTTTGTTGGTTGAGGCCTGGACTGTAGCTCTGCAACATCTGTAGCAACCCAAAGCTAGGCTCAATCTCAGAGTTGTTAGATTTTTGCTGCTGCGACCAAAGTTGACTCCGACAGAAGGCCCTAGACAGCTAGCGAGAGACCGCGAGCGATGCAGTAAAACAGCGCGATAGCAGGAGAGGTTTGTTGGTTGAGGCCTGGAGCAGCGCCACAAAAAGAAAGAAAGAGGAAGAGGTGCAGCTCGATGGCGATTCAACTGGACTGAACTCCATCCCAGATTGTAGCGCCACACAAAGAAGCAGAAGAAAACCCCTATTCCATCGAATATCTCTCCAATCGATTGTCATGCCATAAAACCCCTTCCAAGCCTCAATCAATCTCAAGTCCTTGTTACTGCAGACCTAGTTTCGACGGTGCTGCGAACAAAGACAACCTACATCCCCCACAAAGCCCTCCTTGCCATCCACAAACAACCAAAAAAAGGAAACCGTCACCTAAACACAGACGAAAAAAAAACATCAAGCAATTAAGAAAACCTTGAAACTGAATGCAGCAAAGTCCGCGACTCCTTAGCCTTATCCCGCTGCAGTTCGAGAACCGAGAAGCAAAACAAAAGCCAATCGAAGCAAACAGCATTAACACAATAAATCACCCGAGACCATGCCCTCACCCGAAACGAATCCGCAGCAACGGCAGCAGCAGCAGCAGCGAGCGCACCAAAAGCGACCCCAAAAGAGCAGCACCACACTTGCTCCACCACACACCAGCAGCAGCGGCCAGCCTGACAGCGCAGCGCAGTGACACACATGCTCCACACCGCTTGATTCCAGCAATAAAACCTCAATTTAAATATCGATAGGGGTCAACGAGAACATGCACCGTGGAGAATGCACGTGTTCCCCGAATGCCAGCTCGCCAAGCTCTCGGCACGAGCAGAAGAGAGGAAGAACAACGAAGGAGCAAACAAGAAAAGACACCACAGATACACATCATCCCCACTAGACGCTAGCCACCGCTAGCCGCGGTCGTGTCTGTGGAGCTGCTGCCGAGACAAAAGAAGTCGTGTCACTCGCACCACCACCACGACCACCGCTCGGAGTCGCGCAGAATCTCGCCGAGAGAACAAATTCTGGTTTTTGTTCGGGAAAAAAAAGAGAAAAAAATAAAAATACGAAATAAATTGCGATAAAACTAATTGCGCAGTACATGCTAAACGTGCGCGCATAAAATATTGCAGCGCGTCATATTGCCGCGCGGCATAGGGCAGCAGCCTCTCGCGAACACAAAGTATCTATCGGTGGAGCGCGCGAAGCAATAAAACAGCGCGTGCTCCAGTGTGACTGTGTGCACTTACCTTTGGCTTCGGCTTGGGCTTCGGGATGTCCTTTTTCTTCTTACGTGGCGGTATTGGAGCACTGAACTCTTGTAAGTGTTCCCGGCCCGCCGTGTAGTTGTCGTAGCGTTCGTCGAACTCGTCCCAACTAGTTTCGTGTTCGCTAAGATACTCATTATCATCTCCGGTTGAGGTTAGCCTTGAACTGGAATTAAATGGATGGAAGAAAAAATGAGGGCTTATTGTGAGACATGTATTCGCTAGATTCAATGTTATGCTCTGTGCTTAGGGTTAATGGATTTTAATCTGCCGCTTGGCTTGCCTAGTGGACGCAGCTGCCGACCGTTCTCGAGTAAAGTTCGAGAATGGTCCATCGAGCTGATATGGGGTCTCGGCTGGGTTGAGCTTGCTCTTCAGAATGGCGCTACGTGTGGAAGGGGGGAGTGGGCTTTTGTTTTTCTTTTTGCGCGCGAACGGGAGACGGAATAAGTTTATGACCCAGATTGTGTGCGGTTCGGTGTCGATTTCGTGAGTAATTTTCATGCGTGGTCATCAGAAATGTTCTCAGGAAATCATTTTTTTTTTTCGTCTCGACTGCGGAATTCGAGTCTCGGAAGTGGATCAGAAGACGCAACACGCGATGGGTTACAAGGACTTTGGCGCTTGTGGTGAAATGGTGAATGGGGTTTAGGGGGACATTGGTTGAGAGAGTCTTACGAACAGGGACTCTGTCAGAGGAATGGAGCTCAAGTTGACAGGTTGTACGATTGGATGACGCAGTTGATTAAGTGCCCGCTCCAATTTCGAGGGGTCCAAGGCTCGAATCCCAGTGAAATCAAATCTGATCCAGTCCAGAATCTGGAATCAAATTAACGGCACTGGAGTAGGTTGCTACCTGGCAGTACATTGGACCAGTTTTGAGTCTGAGTGCTCCAGTAGTGCTTCAAAAATCCTCCGAAAAAAAGAAAAAGTTGACAGGTGACCGGCAGATTCTGCTCCTTCTCCAGAGTAGGCTGCTGTGTCAAGCAGAAGTGGGGTGAGTTGATGAGGACCAACTTACAGCACTACTTACTGAGCTACGTACTCAATGATAGCTCTTCAAACAGAGGCGTCGATTTTTAAGGACAGAAATCTGCCGTCAGACGCAATGTAGAGTGTGAAGGAGGCGTAGTATTTAAGGACAAAAACCTGTATTCACCCACAAAGCAGAGCGTGTACAGCACATTTCACTCAAAAGACTCGATGACCCTGCTGATGTTTTTTTTTTTTCAAACAGAGACGTAGACTTTAAAGGATAAAAATCCACCTTCGGATGGAATGAAGAGTCTGTAGAACACATTTCGCTCAAAAGACTTGATGGTTGAGTCTGCTGACGTCATTTTTCAAACAGAGACGTAGAGTTTTAAGGCTAAAAATTAATCTTCGAACGCAATGAAGAGCCTGAAGATTTCGCTTTGCTCATAAGACTGAATGACTTGCTGACCTAGGTCAGGTTAGGATGACTTTATGCCGGCTTTATGCGGAAAAAATAATCTTCGGGCGCAATAAAGAGTAGAACTCGCTTTGTTCATAAGACTCGATGATTTGCTGACCTAGGTTAGGTTAGGAGGCCTTAATGCTGTTGCTAGCAATAAAACCCAGAGGCCTTGCTGGCCTAACTTTTCCAATTTTTGTATCAAGATACTTTCCAAATGATGTCCTTCATCAAATTCGAGCAAATATGCGAATCTGGGGTTTCGAATTCAATATTTCAGTGTTTGTCTACTTCTTTCGCCCCTTCATGTAACACGTGATTCAATTGGAGGTTACAAATTCAACTTGCAATGCCCTGCGTCCCCTTGGTCCACCTGATTTGATTTTCATTTTGATGAATTCCCAAAACACAGACTTTTCACCACAAACAAACAATCAACTGCCAAAAGTTCGTCTACAAACAAACAAACAAACCGCAAACCAAATCCACGAAATCACCCCCGATTCTGCTTCAAATCTCCCTCTGGTTGGCGACATTTTTTTCACTCCACATTCTCCCATCGGCTTCAAAAAAAGTGCCGCATAGATCGGAGGCAGTGTCAAACACCGCTTTTTTTCCAGCGAAAATCGTTGGAGAACCAACAGCTGGAGTCGATTCCAAATAATCCACCCGCGGACACTCGCTTAATCTCGAATTTGTGTGTAAACACGTCGTTTTTTTTTTGCTGTGATTTGAAATTTATACGCATTAGGGAATGAGATGATGAAAAATTTCATAACATTTTGAAAAGCACGGCGATAAGCCGAAGAAACGTGGCGTGTGGCTTGAGAAAAGTAAACATTTACCAGGGGAACTTTATCGGAATTTGCAGGGGGGAGACGATTCGATTGCGAGCTCAGCAAATTGGTGTCAAAGATAAGCCACCGTGTGGTCGTCTAGGGAACTAAAAAGATGATGAAATTCTGGAAAGGGGTGAGTAAGGTTGATTTCGGTGGCATTGACCTAAGAATTGATTTGAGCCAGAGGGAGCTCGATACTCTTGTGGAAATGCTTGGCAATGAAATAGAGTTCCAAAGTAGATCATGTTCAGTGGTGTGGGTAAGTTGATGAGAAGGCAGACAAGAAGCCATGCTTTACTTACGTCAGACGACTGGATGGCGCAGTTGATTAAGTGCCTGCCCCAAGTTGGAGGGGTCCCAGGGTCGAATCCCAGTGAAAGCAAAGCTAATACGCTTTTATCCGGTTTTTCAAATGTGGTCCAGTCACATTAGCTTTTAGGATCAAATTAACGGCACTTTCACTGGAGGATCGATCAGCGGTGACTACTACCGGAACTGTGGGTATCACAATGGACCAACATGATCTAAGTGTGCTGGCGAATTCACGAGCAGCCCCCTAACCTAACCTAAGGCAGACTAGAAGCTTCGCTTTACTTAGGTCCTTTTTCTTCTTCTTAGGGCGCTACAGTCCGAGGTAGACCTGGTCCTAGTGGACACTCTTGTGAAAATCCTTGGCAGTAATGTAGAGCTAGTTCTTAGAGGAGGATCATTGGCGTAGATAGGTTTGTGGGTAGGCAGGCAAGAAGCTTCAGTTAGGTCTTAGTGGACCCTATTGTGAAAATGCTTGGCAATGAAACAGAAGAGCCACCAGAGGTGCAAATTGTGTCACTGCTAAATGACGAGCCTTCAGAGACGTCTCTTCTTCTTCTTCTTCTTCTTCTACTTCTTCTTCCTCCTCTTCTTCCTTTTCTCCCCCTTCTTCTTCTTCTTCTTCTTCTTCTTTTCCTTCTTCTTCCTTCTTCTTCCTTCTTCTTCTTCTTCTTAGGGCCCTACAGACCGAACTAGATCTGGGCCTCACTCAACATACCTCTCCAGCCAGCAAGATCTTTCACACCAAGCCGGCCAAGGTCCCCCTCGACTTTTGTGCGCCACCTTGTACGTGGACGTCCTTCGTTGCGTTGTCCAACAGGTTCAGAGTCGAAACGTCTCTTAAACCAGAACTGACGGCTGTGACTATGAAGCAACTCTATGGAGATCATCAACCTTCAGGCACTTAAGCCTCAACTCTAGAGAGACTATCTCGAGAGATTGTATCCAGAAATTGGAGAGGGAACACCCGAAACTACCAAGAGACAGGGTGTTGTCTTCAATTCCCACAATCCTCGATGACAGACGCGAAGGGGACTAGGTCCATCCCAGACTTTAGCGTCATTAGAAGGGGAAGAATTCCAACGAGGGCTACTTGTCACTGTCCAGACGAGTGGGACCTAGGGATAGACGAGTGCTACTCGTCTATGAAATGACGAGGGCTGGACAGTGGGCCTACATTTTTTTTTTAACGATTTTGACACACTACTGGAGTACTCAGACTCAAATCTGGTCCATTGTACTGCCAGGTATCAACCTACTCCAGTGCCGTTAATTTGATCCCAACGGCAAATGGTGACTGGACCAGATTAGATTTCACTGGGATTCAAACCTGGGAACCCAGGCACTTAACTAACTGCGCCATCCAGTCGTATGTGGGCCTACATTAGTCCGAAGTTCTAAAGTCATTTTTCCATTTCTGATGAAAATTTCGAAAGACACTGTGGGGCTAGTAACTCACAGAAGTGTGGGACACTAACCCCAAATATTCCAACAAGACCTTACGTCGTTCCTTGTCTTGGAAGATTTCTCAGAAATTCTCCTAGAATCCCTGGCAATTTCAACAACAACCAGGAAATGAACTTAACTAGGACCCATTCTGTGCACCGCAGCCATAAAACCCAATCTCCCCGATGCACTCAACCACTCTCACCCCTTTCACAAGTTCAAATGGTCAGCGTTAAGTCAAGATAAAACGAAGAACCAAAAACAATTAGAATCTCAAAGAGGAATACATACCGTCTAACAGGCTCCGTTGGCTGACGACTCATCCGCGGCGTCTGTTGTCGGTTGAAGGCAGCCTCATCGCCAAAACTATTCCTTGGCGGTCTTGGTGTGCTGCGACCACGTGGAAAGAACACCTCACCTCCGGTGTATGAACCCGAAGGACTGTGTACACTGCACGATGGACTCAATGGTGGCGGGTACTGAAACACTGGTGTGCCTAGAAGAGAACAAAACTCATACGATGTAATAAATTTCACATAAAAAAAAAAACGAAAAAAATACAAAAACCATCTAGATACATAATTCTTTTTCCATTTAATTCCCCAAACGGGCAAAAAAATAACAAGAACAAATCTCAAACAACAACAAGAGCATAAATAAATGCCAACGACTTAATTGTAATTAAGTACAAATGTTAATCCCGATTCTGGACGATAAAACCCGGGCGCAGAATGAACCGAAAAGGCGTCCGCACCAGAGCCAGAGCCAGCAGCAGCCAGCCGCGAGCAGGAACAAGAAGTGTCATAAAAGATACGTTCTCTCTCATATTTTATAGCTTTTCGCAAGACAGATAGTAAAATAATAAAATGGAGGAAAAATTAAATGCTCGCAAGGTTCACTCGCATCCAGAGGCCAAGATACAAGATACTGCTCCACAAGTACGAGTATAATGCATTATGCCCGATGACAGTTAAGAAGGGTGTTTCATTGCGACTTGTAGTTGCGCGAGGAGCAGCCTCATAAATCGCCGAGGAGAACTTTTCGGCTGACGACGGGTGATGACTTTGGAAGAGGTAATAAAAGCAATTAAAGACGCCTCTTGCCACGCCCATTGTGTGACAATAAACAGAACAGAGCGAAGGAAAAAAAAAACGCGATGTGTGCACCTGACCGACGTTGGTGCGAACAATGAGCTGAGATATTAACACTGGATGCAATTAAGTCTTTACGAGCCAAGTCGCGATCAATAACAAGTGCTAGAAGCGGGGCGACGTGACAAACTCGGATGTGGGGCCACTCGTGTGCCTTGGAGGGTATTCATTAGGCCCTGCCTCGGTTGATGTACGTGATATGTCAATTATGACAGACCTACGAGCTCGCGGGAGGGGCTAACTGGTTGCTGCTGGGTGGCTTGTCGGCTAAATGGGGTAATGACGTGAATTTGTTGAGTGATTGCCTTCGATCGAGGCATGCAGGTGATTTGCATGAAATGAGAGCCAAGCAATTTGTGGCCAGATGATGGATGTGGTGCGATGTTGAATGGGTGGGGTGGTGCTAGTTTTTGACGACTTTTTGATGCTGCTCGACGTCGTGAGAGGGGGTACGATAAAATTAAGAAAACAATGAGAATTGCTGAGAGCAGTACATGCCGTCTAACAGCCTCTGTTGGCTGACGACTCATTCTTGGCGTCTGTTGTCGGTGGCTTGGGTCCGCAATGGGTCCACTAGGGCCTGTCCGTCCGACTTGCCATATGGTGACAGATGGGGACAAGGTGGTTTTTGTGATGGCTGCGGCGTCGGCTTTTTAGTGCGAGTCAATGTCATGAGATGGGGTAATGGTGGCTTCATTGCAATGGGTCCACTAGGACCTAGCTCAGGCGTGGCTTACTGCCCATCTACCCAATAACCTAATGGTGGCTCCTAAAGTAGTTTTTACCCAAATTTAGGGCTATGTAGCGTAGAATCTTCACAGCGAATCCTTGACTTGAATTATGGTCAAATTTTGGAAAGAGGGAGACTCTTTAGGGCCCAACTTTACTCCTCTGTCTGTGGCGGCACCCCTGTGTAACCTCTGAAGACGTAAATTCTTGTGGAATGATTCATGGCATCACCCAAGTGCATACATGTAAAAAATTGCTTCTGTGAGGCATAGAGAGGTTGAAGCCTAGGTCCACTCTGGACAGCGGCGGCATCAGAAGAAGAAGATCAAGAAAAAAACAGAAAGATGCCTCAGATCTGAGCTCGAGAATAGCAAGAGCTCAGACCCTTCATGGGACGCAGACCAGATCAAAAAGTTAGTTCCTTGACAAGGCATCACCAAAAGTCCTTAGAATTCATTCTAGTAGGTCCACCCCCGACTGCAGCGCCATCAGAAGAAGACCGACACGCGGAATGGAACACCCCCGATGTGAGCCATCAGAAGATGAGCAAAATGAAGTCAACCATAGAGCCTAGATCGAGAATTGCAAATTTGCTTTAGTTGATTGATCTTGATGACTGGAAGCAGAGTGCCAGGGACTGTCAGAGCTCAGGCTCAAACCCCCAATGGATCGTTGGGCCGATAAATGAGCAAAAGTACTTAAAATTCATACGAGAAATGTGCTTGGAAGTAGTCGCCGTAAATGGACACACGCAGCTAGCTGAACAAACTGTTGAAAAGGTGGTTCCTACAATAAATTGGTCGAAACAGATGGTAAATGAGAAAGCATTCAACGACACACTTAGCACTTAGCTGAGGAGGAGAGAAGTAAATCCCTAAACATCTTGGTCCCTAAATACGACTGTCACTTAACTGAAGGTTTAACTAACCTTGAAAAAACAAAGAGTTGGTTTCAAAAACCAAGTAAAATACATTTTGTAACAAAAATTTAACAAAGTCGGAAATTGCGCGCCAAATTTATCAGTAAACGATCAATTTCTCGTAAAACAAAAAAGAAAAAAAACTAGGCAAACCAGTTTATTAGACTCAGACTCAGGCAGAGGTCAAGATTTCAAAACGCTGAACTGTTTTTATGGTAAACTGTTCAAAGCTCTTGTAAGTTCAATGATTCAGATAAAATTCATGGACTTCGGGAACCAGCCTAGGCTGAGCTGAACAAAGGATTTGCGGAATTGGGTGTCTAAATATAGGCCTACTATGCTTTGTGCGGAAGTATTTTGTAGTAAATTCTTTCTGCAAACAATCGTAAATGTCTTAAACAAAGGAAGTGTTTGAAATTGCGAGCCTAGTGGTTTTTATCGTTATTCTAAAGGGAGTATGTTGGGGGAGTTTTTATGTGAAACCTAATTTGGTAGAGATTGTTGAATGTTACTAGAAAACGAAATCGGGCGAATACTTTCATCATGTAAATGGCGTTACATAACCTAAGACACAGATCACACCGAGAAGAGAATGGGTAATACTTTAAAACACTCTGTTACAGACGAAGTATTTGGAGTATCAATTCGAAAAACAGTTCTGAAGTTTATTAGATTGTGCTGGCTGAAGAGCCTTGCTTGCTCAAAAACTCGTTGGAGTCGGAGAGAAAGCTGAAACTGATGGTGCTGTAGCTCAACCAAAGAACCACGTCAGTCTGTGAACTGACCTTGGTGATGTTCAGTCTCCCTTTGTATGCGGACTTCCTCGTCCTGTTCTCATTCATCATCCATCTAAACTGGTTTTATTTTCATTCTAGTAAGCGCCTTTTAAACGGATTGCCCTAAGTGTCCACTTTCGGCGACTCTCTCGTAGGAATTCTAAGGACTTTAGGGGATATCTCGTTATGCAACTGATTCCCACTGCATTTCTCAAAATATCATGTGAAACGCAGAAAGGAACTCAAACAGTCATCACTGTCTTTATGCCACAAGAGGACTGCGCAAATATCACCTGCCACCAAAACAACCAAAGCACATCCCTTACTACATCTCACCTTACTCCCCTTCTCGGGCACAATGGACTCATAGTAGTCTAAGTGAGCCGTTGACATGTTTTTATGTCAGCAAGGGCACCCATCTACCTAATCTATTCCCCTTCTCCAATCAATTTCCTATCCATTATAATATCCGTCATCCTCCAGCTCATCCTATTTATTGAGAAAATCGCTCCAAAAAACTTCGTGTCTTCCAAATTCATGCATTTTTTGCGACAAAGTAGTACACCTCAAACCTAGCTTTCAAATAACCGCCCAAGTCACTCCCGATACAAAATCTTAACTTAATACACTTCTACATTTAATTTACTTTCCATTCTGATAACCCACGTCCTTCAATTTGTCCTAGATCCCGAGAAATTCGTTTCAAAAAACTTTGACACGATCAAATCCACGCCTCGACGAAAATTCGTTCATTTTCGGCAATAAAATGCGAGTCAATTGTGTTTTCAGTGGACTGCATTTTTTCGTGTGAATTGTGTCATTTTTTCAAAAGTCGAATTTCGAACAGAAATTTCGACTGAAAAGTATGGGACTGAATGTGAAAATGATAAGTAAATTCAGCCAAAAATTTTCCTCTGAAGCTAGAAAAGTGAATTTTTCATTTTTCACGACGTCAAAGTTGAAGCCAAGAATTGTTGCTTATCTGGCAATGCTTGCTTTGGATGCAAATTGAGTGAGTTATTTGAGAAAAGAGGAGATAAATCGTAGATTGAGCGGACAAGAATCCACTTTGGGAACCGAAAACGAGAAATGTCTACTCAAAGACCCTGATTTTTAGGTGAAAACACTTTAGGAGGCCTACCCCTCTATGCCTCTTACGACGCCTCTAGGTCTACAGTGAATGGGACTAATAGCGAATTTTAGCGAAACCTAATACGACTGGCAGCTGTATCTGGATGTGTTGACATAACGTCGAATCACCAGATGTAACCCACATTTTGGTCAATTCGATGGGAGTTAACAGTCAAAATCTGGTCCTATGGCATCTTTGACTCATTCCTCTGGACCAAAACTTGGGCTTAGCCCTTCCTCTAGGCATTCGATCAGTTGACAGGAAGATTCACTGGATTTGCTAGAGGTTTTGCTTGTTTTCGAACCAAGCTCACTCATCACATGTGACCCAAATTTTGGTCAATTTCAGGGCTTGACGGTCAAAATCTGGTCCTTTCGCGTCTTTGACTCATTCTGATGGAGCAGAACCTGAGCTGAACCCTCCAATATTTTCGTCTGGAGATCTAAACGAGTGTGACATAACGCCCACCACTTCCACTTCCCAGAACATCACACAAAAATGACAAACTTCACCCGCTTTTCATGGAACAAGTTGGACTATGGACTCGCACCTGCATCGCGTAGCCCATGCAGAGACAATCGTCAGTCTCATCCAGTGCGTTATAATTCTTTCCCTCCTCAACCTTAACCAGCTCATGTGCGTAACAAGAAATCACAACCCACCCCCACCGCCACCCAATCACCCAGCACACGTGTAACTTCACCTCTCGGTTGCATGTGACAAGCACAAATATCCATAAGATATGCAGATTAAGCACTTAATTTATTTGATCCATAAACAACGAAAAGGCAAATCCACTTCTATGCGTGCGAGCGTCCACTGGCAGTCATTCATTCGATCATCAATCAAACAACGGCCACTGTCATCGCGCCACAAGCACCCTCTGCGCATCGCCCCCCACGGCCGGCCGACACACAAATGCCACCCATCGACGTGACCACCGCTCCGCAGCAGCACCAGCAGCAGCAGCAGCAGCAGTGTCTCCATCCATAAGCTCGAATCTATTAATATTACAAAAGTGTTCCATGTTCATGAAACGTGCAGATGTGTCTTCTGGAATCCCACTCGACTCATTACCCGCCGTTGACGTTGTCGCTAATCGCGAAATGCATGTAACCTTGGAGCGCTAGCGCTTTACTAACTCACAATGCACCCGCAGGTTGTTCCACAATTGTGTTTAAGTACGAGTAGCTATTATACGCTCGGGCAACTGCGGCGCGATGTCAATGGGTCGGGGCTTTGGTTTGGCTTGTGATTTACGTAAGCCGCCGCTCTGGTGACGACTTAACCCGGAGCACTCTGAAGCTCTCGTCTGAAAACATAATTCTTTTCAATCGATTTTCATCGCAGAGATGCAGAGATGCGCACCGACGACGCATAAAAAGCCGGGCTTGTGTCAGAAGTTGAGACCGTAAAACAAGTTTCGCCAGCAGGCCTCCGGACGGCCTAATGGATTTATAAGTGCGCCTTTATTTGATCTGCCATTGGGCTTAAGCTCGGCTTCATGCGCAGAGTGTGAAACCAGCGCTAATTGCAAAGCGTCTATCGAGCTTCGTATCTTTGTCCTTTTCGCGGTGCGGCGAGCTGCGATTGATTTTCAAGGTTGTGACCAGCACAACAGCCACGGTAACCCACTGACAGAACACGTGAGTGGATGCAAATGCATCTGCTGGCTCGATAGATCTGACAGAACGTGGTTCTCCTCTGCTCGAATCACAAGAGGCACTATGCGCGTTGTTCGTGTCGACGTCGATGTCGTTGGTGTACCATCGTCGATTGTTCGCAGGGAGTGGCTTGTTCAACTATGTCAGAGCGCGTCTCTACAGTGACTCCAGCTACTTGGTATGCTTCTTGAGTTGACGCTACACAAATGTTAGATTGTTGCAGAAACGTGCTGTGATTACAGCAGATGGCGGAGGTTATTCATGCAGTCAGTCAAGCTCTGTGCGAGACTGTACGGCGAAATGAAGATGATGTTAAAATTATGCTTGGAAAATTGTGAGAGAGGCAGGGTGAGAGGGTGAGGGGGTGAGAGGGAGAGAGAGAGAGGGGTAAGAGGCAGAGAAAAAGAAGAAGTTTGTCTAGGAGTGGCTTCAAAGGGCTCGTTGGAGTGGATGTAGGATCGACTTCTGAGAGAGAGGGAAGAGGCTTTTCTAGGAGTGACTTGAAAGAGCTTGTTGCGACTTCTGAGAGGGACGAGGTTTCTCTAGGAGCGGCTTTAGGGGCTAGTTGGAGTTGATATAGGATCTACTTCTTTTGTTCTGTTGAAGAGTTGAGGATGGTTCGTGTCATCGGAAGAGGCTTGGCTTAAGCTGAAGAGGAAGCTTGGCTTTATAGGCTTGGCTTAAGACGCTGTCGTCCCCGTTTTTGACCTTTCTCTGAGCTGAGCCTTTGGAAATCTTCTTCTAGACTGGGGCCTAGCTTCTCAGCAACCACTCGTGTTGTGCGTGCTATTGTTCTCTCACGAGTGGGGGGGACCTACATTTTAGTGCCGACTTCGAACGGCGAGATTGAGAAGCTTTTTCCAGGCACTCTTTTTGCATTGTCAGTGACTCGAAAGAGGTGGAGCCGTGAAAAAATGTTTGGTGTTTTTTAGAGATTCGAACCTTAGACCTCGAGCGTAGAAGCCGACGCGCCTACCCACTACGCCACGGCGGCCACACCAATTCGATATATTCTGAAATTGAAATGAACAATATTTTTGAAAAATTGTTTGTCTGCACTTGGATTCGAAAATAGACTGTGAAAGTGGCACATGGGTTGACGAACGAACTCACACGGCCACGGCGCCCATATATCTCTTACAACGACCAAATTTGTCAATCCCTTGAAGGTCGTTATAACCGATTTTGACTGTGTCATCGAAAATGACACCTAGTCATCTGAACGCATAAAGTGTCGAAATATGGTCTGAAGCTCTGTTTAGCTTCATCTATCACAATTGTCAATATTTGAGGATGCCAACGAAATTAAAAGATCTCCAGTTATTCGCTTTTAAGAGCAATCGGTTTCCAGGGGAAATTGTAACGTCCCATTGAATCTACCTCACGCTCCATTGAGATAACTGGAGCTTTCGACTTTCTCATCACTCTAAATCTCCCTGAGATTCAAATAAAGCACTTATTCAATCCAAATCTCATTGAGATCAAGCATTTATTCGTATAAATTCCCATCATAGATCGCCCGCACAAGCAGATAGTCACGCATGCATGCTCAACCGATCACCAAAAGCTCATCAAATTCATGCGACTCTTGAAATTCCCATAAAATAAACAATAAATTGATAATAATTCATGCGAATTTAGAGATACTCTCTTCAGATGCGATTAAAAACAACCACAAGCTAAATTAATCTCCCATCCCATCGCCGCCGCACACAAACCGAACGCACTGTCATCGCCACAAACGACTGATTCGTTATATTTATCTGCAACCTAATCCTCCATCCAAATGAAGTTCATAACCCTCGGGAGTGTATTCAATAAAACCGCGAAACCGCACAACAGACGTCCCCCCCTCTGTCCCCCACCGCCACCATCATCATCGTTCTATTCGCAGAGATATTAGATGCAGCAGCAGCAGCTGCAGCGGCTACTTCGTCGCTCAAATAAATTTAATTGAGATGCTAATTAGCTTAATTAACGCATTTTGTTCTTGCAAATACAATAAACTACGTATTCGATTTTGCAAAAACCGCCTTCCATCCATCCGAGTGCATGCATATGCATTTTGCAACGCAAATTATTACTCATCGCTAAAGCCACCAACCGAGGCACTTATCAGGCGATACGTTTCCACTATTCATTCATTAAAGTGCTTAGCCACTCTCTCAGACAATCCATTTTATTGAGTTTTAAACGACACTAGCCACCATCTCAGTGGCGAACGAGCGAACACACAGAACAGCGTCGTCGCTCGTCGATTCAGGGACAAATGAAATTGCAATAAACCAAATCCGCGATAAGATTTCTGTCATTCTCTCCCCCTCCTCTGCGTTCTCCCCCCCTCTGTCAGATACAAAGAGTAGCCAAATGGCGAGACTTCTTTGTCCGCCAGTCCAGAGTTGGAGGCTCGATTGCGTGAGACAACAAAAAAAAAACACTCGCGCACACAAAACTCCATGTAAAAACGATAAATGCCCAATGACGCGTCGTATCGTGAGAACTACGCGCTTCAGTGTCGAAACTGCAGTTCGAGTGCACACTTTGTGTGCGAAATAGTGCGACGCATCCGACACACAACAGCCGCTTGGGCAAAAAATTAATTAACACCAAATCAGGGATGGAAGGCGAAACCAGTAAACGACACCAGGAAATGTGTTGTTTTTCACCTAATTCTCTGAGAGAATGTTAATTTTTTGCGATGAGCTTACCTTGCATGAGTCCCCCTCTGCCCCTCCCCCACCATCCGCCAGTCGAGGCAATTCCCTTTTATGTCGTGTAGATACATTTGTGTTCAGTTGTCCCCAGTCAATCATTGTTCACATTTGTTAGGGCATTCGCGCAATTATTTTGAACAAAGCTCCAACTAATCCCAACCCCCTCCCCCCTGTCACACCCCCCCTTCTACCCATCGCCTCATGGGGGGCGCATCCGTGTCTGTCATGAAAAATTAAATCAATTATTTGTGTGTCGAAAGTCGGACTTAAAAAGGAAATAAACACGGAATAGTGTAAATCTAGCCCGCTGTCTCCACGCCCCTCTCTCCACGTCCCTCTTCCTCCCCCCGCACGTCATTTACAACGACACAACATGCAAACAAAGGTTTTCTTCTCCTCGCGGCGGACTACGCCTCAGACGATGGGGCCCTTTGTTCTCGAGTTTGAAAGTTCTGAAGTGCCTCGGCTGACTCCACACGGCGGCGGTGTGTTATGTCATGACAAGGAAAAATCATCGAAAACGCCGTTCGACGGGAGGTGGTTGGGTTACCAAAAACGGGAAAGTGATCTTGCACCTTAAGGCAATTTCCCCCCCATCCCCCTGTCCCCCTTTGGGCACAAAGAACACACGGAAACTTGTTCTGAGAGAGAGAGATACACTCGTACATTTTTGAAGAGTGACTAAGGGGATTTTCGGAGGATGTTACGATTGCAATTTCCAAATTCAGACTTCCCTTCCCCCTCCCTCACCCCGTTTGAGTGACAGACAACTGAGGTGAGTGGTTATAAATCCCTGGGTAACTGTAAATCTGTTCCCCTGCCGCCTGTGACACCAGGCGTGTAATTAACTGGACGATGATGATGTTGATGATTCGAGCACATGCCCGAGTTTGGGATAATTAATCATCGCCTCGAGACCTTTTAAATGGATTTCACTTCATTTCATTTTTTTTTCACCGTTTGAGGTCAGTTTTCACTTTGAATTTGGATGGGGTCCGACGACAGACAAAGGGGCAATGCAGTCGGATTTTATTGAGGTCGATCGGGAGAGGGTTCATTGTGTGGCCGGAGTGTGTTACACATTCGAACGGAACGGCTTGAGTCACTGAGAGAGCGACTTATTTAGAAAATAAGGACACATTCGCGGGTAAGGCGTCAATTGACGCACGAGGATGTGGTGAGAATTTCTGTGGAAATTGTGGTGAAATAGTTGAGTTGCGGAAGTAACTCAGGGGTCAGGTGTTAGTCATGAGATGTTTGAGCTCTGAGGGGAGTTCGAAGAAAATTCTTAAGTGTTTCGTTGCCTAAGCTGCAGATATGCATCGTCATCGTCTTCTCAGTTCAGTCAAGTGGGACGACATGTTAAATGTCATTCTTGACTGTCAACACCGAACCACTGTTGACCACTTTCAGCGAACCATTTTTGACCACTTTCTTTGGTTTTACACCACGGGCCGTTTGCTTTTCAGGAAGTCAACCATTCCTGTGGTCCCTATGGCCTCCCAGTGGAAGTGATGTTCAACCATCACATTCCCCTTCCAAAACCATTCCTCTGCCTAAAGCACTAAATGTTTCAGGACCAAGAAATTGAGGAGCTGTCAGTGAATTCACCAGCACACTTAGGCCATGTTGGTCCATTCTGATACCCACAGGCAGACAAGTACCACTGATCGGCCGCTCCAGTGTTAGAGCCGTAATTTGATCTGCATATGGTGACTGGGCCAGATTTGAAAAACCGGATAAAAGCGAATTAACTTTGTTTTCCCTGGGATTCGAACCTGGGACTCCTTTAACTTAGGGCAGGCAAAAAAAAATTAGGCTAATTTGAGTGAATACACACTCCTTTTCGCTCCCTTCTCACAAATTAAGTATCCCATAGGATGTGGTATCAAAACGGCGCTTTCATGGCGCTAATTGGGTGCGACAAACAGGATCTGTATGTCCACCGCCACTTTTACCTACCCGGCTACCTAGGGCAGGTACTTAACCAACTACGCCATCCAGTAGTTTTTCAAAAATTCAGAAACCAACTGCGCCATTAATTCGTCTGTCTTCAGAGTAGCACGCCAAGTTGTTTAAGAGCTCCCTCGAGGCCCTACCAAGCAAGCATTGCCGGATAAACAAAAATTCCCTTTGACGTCGTGAAAAATTAAAAAATTGAGTTTTCGAAAATTTCAAGGGATTCAGAGTGAATTTTTTGAATGAATTAACTTTAGTCATCATTTCCGCTTTCAGCCGCATGCATTTGAGTCGAAATTTCTGTTCCAAAACCGACTTTTAAAAAAATGGCACGTTTCACATGAAAAAATGCAGTCAATTGACAACACAATTGGGTCGCATTTCTTTGCCGAAAATGAACCAATTTTCGTCGAGATTTGATGGAAGGTTTTTTAAAATACTACACTGGAGCATTATAATAATAATAATAATGGCGGCGCTACAGTCCGAGGTGGACTTGGGCCTAGCTTCTCAGCAACCACTCGTGTTGTGCGTGCTATTGTTCTCTCACGAGCGGAGGGGACCTACAGTTTAATGCCGACTCCGAACGGCGAGATTGAGAAGCTTTTTTCTAGACAGTTATACTCTTTGAGCATTGTCAGTGACTCGAAAGAGGTGCAGCCGTGAAAAAATATCAGATTCAAACTGACGACCTCGAGCGTAGGAGTCGACGCACCTACCCACTACGCCACGGCGCCCACCCACTGGAGCAATAAGACTCCAAAAATGGTCCATTGTACTATCAGGCAGCAACCTACTGCTGGAATTTCTTGGTCGTCCGGAGGAAGACCGGCAGGCGCTTCTGTGATGAGGAGCCTACATCCTCAGCTCTCAACTCATCAGCACCAAATAACTGCCACCTGATCCGAGCAAAGGCGGGACAATGGCAAAGAAAATGCTCTGCAGTGTCATCGTCTTCTCCACAGGCGTCGCAGAGGGGTTCATCGCTTAGGCCAAGCACAGGAGACAGTGGACTGTCGATAATGGACCTTAAGACAGTCGATGGTGGACCCTTGACAGACAGAAATTGCTGATCTGAATCTTTGCATGCAAATTGAGTGAATTGTTTGAGGAAATGGTGTCCATCATAGGCCAAGAAAAAATCAAACAAACGGGCAACTGGTTAAAATATTAAAGGGTTTTTCTACGAGGAGGAGCCCTGAAAAAGATCAAAGGTGTTTTTTCGGCAATCGAACCCAGACTTCGAGCATAGGAGTCGACGCATTTACCCACTTCGCCACGGCGCCCTTCAAAGCTGACGTTTTCACTAAATCTGAAGACAGAGAGCTGGTATACAAACGGGAATGAAGCAAAGCCGAACTCTAACAGATTAGATTACAAAATGGAAGGCATTCTAGCAAAATGCCTCTGACCGTGTGTCCAAGTAATTTCTAAGCGAATAGCGCAACAGACAGTACCTAACGTCAAGTTTTCGTGACTACTGGCAATCTTAAAAATGTCTCACTTACTTCTCAGGACAACGGCCCAGGGACTGAGACTGAGCTATAGAGAGAATTTTTTTCCTCAACGACTGTAGGCAGGCTTAGTCAAGCTGTATAGCGAGCTTCTTCTGCTGAGTAGCGGAGGAAAAATTCTGAAACTCCAAAACGATAGCTATTCGCAACAAATTTCGGCGTGAATTTCAAGACAAACTTTACATCAAGTTGGACAAAACTTTGGACAGTGGACATGGGACTGTTGACAGGGGATAGGCGACAAGAGATAGAGGACAGTGGACAGGGTTCAATGGACAGCAGGCAGTGGATACGAGACTGGAGACTGAAGACTGCGGCCAATGGACTGTGGACAGTGGTTACCCTAGGTTTCAAGTCAAACCTTACCTCAAGATGCCCCAAACTGTGGACAGGAGATAGAGGACAGTGGGCAGAGGACAGAAGACAGAAGACAGCAGACAAGAGACAGGAGATAGGAGACAGGTGGCAGGAGGCAGGAGGCAGGAGACAGGAGACAGGAGACAGGAGACAGGAGACAGGAGACAGGAGACAGGAGACAGGAGACAGGAGTTAGGAGACAGGAGACAGGAGACAGGAGACAGGAGACAGGAGACAGGAGACAGGAGACAGGAGACAGGAGACAGGAGACAGGAGACAGGAGACAGGAGACAGGAGACAGGAGACAGGAGACAGGAGACAGGAGACAGGAGACAGGAGACAGGAGACAGGAGACAGGAGACAGGAGACAGGAGACAGGAGATAGGAGACAGGAGGCAGGAGGCAGGAGACGTGAGACAGGAGACAGGAGAAACATACTGGAGACCGCTGGCTATGGTCAGTAGACGGTGAACTGGGTCCAAATTTTAAGCCAAACCTTTCAAGTTCTCCCAGACTGTGGACAGGAAACGGGAAACGGGATACGGGTCGCAGGGCACAGGGCACAGGGCACAGGGCACAGGACACAGGGCACAGGGCACAGGGCACAGGGCACAGGGCACAGGGCACAGGGCACAGGGCACAGGGCACGGGGCACAGGGCACAGGGCACAGGGCACAGGGCACAGGGCACAGGACGCAGGACGCAGGACGCAGGACGCAAGTCACAGGGCATGAGACAGTGAACTAGGAACACTGCACTGTGGACAGTATACAGAAGACTGGGGACAATGGATATCTGACAATGCTAGACTGCAAGACTAGTTTCAAGACTAACCCCAGCTTAAACGACTGGATGGCGCAGTTGGTTAAGTGCCTGCCCCAAGTTAGAGGGTTCCCAGGTTCGAATCCCAGTCGTCCTAAATTTCACGTCAAAGCTTATCTCAAGCTGTTCCAAAGTCTACACGGCCCTTTGCTCAATCCAACAATGGCCTAGTCAGCTCTTTGTTTGGATTTTAAAACGGTCATATCTCGCTTCTGAAGGGCAAAGCGGCTGGCCATGAATCATTCGAACTGGAAGTGACTCAATTCACTAGACAATCGTATCTCAAGACTATCTGCGATTAGAAATGTGTCAGCGACTGATGGGAACACGTCAGACGTAGGCGAAGAAAGAAGGTGAGTGAATACCCGTTAGATAAGCAGTAGTTACTGCGGCGATGGAATGCGTTTGAATGAAGGAATGCATACTTCAGACGTGGGGTTTTGTTGTGAAATTGCATAAATGCAACTGTTGAGCGACGTCAAGGAGATAATCAGAAAGTCACAACTCAGGTGGTGTCTCTCTACACTTTATTTTTGGGCTGTTGGCAGTAGAGTCCGACTGAACATTCGGATTCGGCTTCGGCTTTGACCTTGGCTTCGGCCGAAAAACTGTCCTTCGGTCGGGCTCTAGTTGTCAGACAGCAGATCGTTAAGGAGAAATGAGCTGAGAATGCCTTGCCCACATCTGTGTCCTTCGGTTATCAATGTAGGACAAGTCTCTGAGTTTTGGTGGAAAAAGATGAAGTACCTCATGCATGTCAACTCCACAAAGAGCCACGAAGTGACCACGACTTCAGACAGTCAAAAAGCTCTTTCCTGACCTAGGTCAGTGCTATGAAGGACTGTCTCGTGTTGGAAGGTAGGTGGGTAGACAATTGGAGGCCACGTCTCATTTAGGTCCTTGGAATTGTTCCCAAACAAAATTCCCCAAAAGACTCCAAAATTGGAACACATTCTGAAGGAAAAATCCAACAGAAGCTTCTGGTCGAAAAATGGGAACCCCTTTCCCTCCATCAAGTCATGAATCCGAAGTCAAATGAGAGGCTCAAGTGGATTTGAACGAAGCGCACTTCCCCTCCGATTGCACACCACCGTGGCAACGTCAACAGCGCAGTAGTCGAATCCGAATTTTTCCACATCACCTCAGAAGCACTCTCATTATTGATTTCCTCAACCAATTCGCATTGTATCTGGGTCCTCAATTAACCACCAACCAACCGACACGGTATCACGGTGAAAGGAATGAAGTAGAATTTAACAAAACAAACTTCCACGACGAGCAACTTTTGTGTTGGCAAATTAAAGGGTGGAGGAGAACAAAGAGAATTTTCCAAATGACTCATAGACACCACCACCAACACCATCGCCATCGCCAGCACCAGCACCAGCACCAGCACCGTCACCGTCACCGTCACCTTTTTCTAACTAGGACTCTGAAGAATCGAATCGAATCCGAAGTACAGCACAATCAATGACACAGCAAAGTGAACAATCGCAACCGCGCCGCGCCGCCACCTTTGAACGTCACGAGTATTCACGAGTATCTGTCCCCCCCCATCTGCGGACTTGTGTTCGCTTGTAATTGAAATGCCCAAGCAAACAACTGAGAAATGCATAAATTTTGCTCACAAAAATTGTATCTACACGAGAGAAGAAAAAGAGTTCGCCTAAGGTCATGAAAAAGATACAAAAATTCATGCAAAAAACTGACACCGCAGCCACAGACTTGGTGGCAAATTTATTTACAATCTTTGCACGGGCACACACATCCATCGTCATCTGCATAGCACGTCGTGTACAGGTAGATGTCTCCCGCGTTCCCCCCCTGTCGGCTGTGTCGTCTACAACTAGCCCGGCCTAACGAGGAACATAAAACTTTGCATTATTTGGCTCGTGCCAATTATATGCGCGAGAGTGTGTTCCCTGGCTTGCCACGGGAGAGTATCTCGGCTCCACACACAGATACCGGTTCGGCCACCGCCTCTACCCCACTGATTGCTATAATTTTTCACGTCTCTCTCGGGGATATTTTTGTTTATCATTTTGCCCTGTCCTCTCAAGATATTTTGATTACACAGATACACCCGTGTGCATACACATGCAGGCCACTGTAAGTTTTCGTTTTCCTTTTTTTGGCACACGCCCACCACACACCGAATTTAAGAGATACTTTATTTATTTGTGCATGTTATGAAATGCACGGAAAATAATCTTAAATCTCTCGGATACATTATTGGGTATCCTTCTCGGGTGTCTTGTGTGTCCAACAAAAAACACACACAATGTCGTGGACAGGGTGGAGGGGGGAGAGGGTGAAAAGAGGCCACACCACAGTGATGTATCTGGATATCGGGTCTATGCACTCGATTGTAATTTAAGAACTTTTTGACGTCCGAGGTTAGACGAGTGTGTTTACGTTTTTTGTTCCCCCTCAGTTTTCCTTGACGTGAGCTGAAACGGGTTTCTGTGTCTTTCGATTGTTTAGCTTTTGGGATGGAATTGCAGTTTTTTTTTTTGCTTTTCTTTGCCCCGAGTTGTGGTCATTTCAGAAGATGATGAAATTTATTGATGCGGTGATGAAGACAAATGTGGATCAGATGCGGATACGGAGAGATACCGTGAAAGGCGATGTAGCGAGACGACTATGGGATTTGTTTACATCAGAAGAGGGGATTTCTGGAAGGTGCCACATGCGGGAAGACCTTAATTTGTCAAGCTTGATTTAATGATGGGTTTCAAGGCTTGTGCACCAAATTTCAAGGACGGTCTACCTTCCTAGTCAAAAAATGGCAACGTTTTCATGAACGACAGTTGCCTTAAAAGGCAATACTTCCTTTTAAGGCAACTGTTAAATTTTTAAATCTGACACGAGTCCTCAAATTCGCACAATTTGCAACGTGATATGGGCGTGATGTCACGCACTTGATTGGATTAATGCTTTCTGCGATGAAGCAACACGTTGCCAGTTGGCAAAGCTACACTTTCATATGAACTTTTCCAAGTTCTTGGTTGACTATTACGTGACGTCAGCGTAATATCACGCGGTATCATGTGTTAAGAGAGTCGAAATAATAAATATGAATAAGCAAATAGGCAAAACTACAACATCGTATCAACATTTGTCAGTTCTTCTTTGGCTATCACGTGGCTTCGGCGTAATATCATGCGATATCATGTGTCGAAAAAGTTGAAGTGACCTATACGAGCGGCAATATGATGAAGCAACACGTTGCTAGTAGGCCATACAACCCCATCGTATGAACTTTTATTAGTTTTTCACTGACTATCACGTGACGTCAGCGTAATATCATGCGATATCATGTGTTAAGAGAGACGACATAGTAAATATGAATAGCCCATGAGCAAAACTTCGCAATCGTATCAATTTTTGTCAGTTCTTCGTTAACTATCACGTGACTTCGGCGTGAGATCATGGAGTATCATATGCAAAAAAAGTCGAAATAATCAATATGAATAGGCAAATTGGCAAAACTACGACATCATATTAAATTGTATTAGTTTTTCGTTGACTATCACGTGACATCAACGTAATATCACGCGATATCATGTGTCAAGAAAGTTGAAATGACCAACATGAATAGGCAAATAGACAAAATTTCGCAATCCTATTAATTTTTGTAAGATCTTCGTTGACTATCACGTGACTTCGACGTGATATCATGCGATATAATGCAATATCATGTGGCATAAATGTCGAAATATGTATAAAAAATTGCACTGTTCTTGACTAAGATTTCGAACGCCAAAACTGAGAGACTCAAATATTACACCACGTGACTTGCACGTGACATCAGAGTCATATCATCCAATTTCATGTGGTATGAATGTCAACATATGTATAGTCAATTTCACTGCTCCTTGACTAAGATGTGACATAGCAAAACCGAGAGTTTCAAACGTGACGCCACGTGACATATACGTGATATCCAGTGAGGAGAACATTATTTTTCATGTGTTATGTTATGTCGTGTTATGATTTTGATCAGCACATAGACAGAAGTCATATGACGAGACATGAAAGCGATATCATGTTATGTAACATGTAACGCTGGCGTGAGTCCGTGATACAAGAACTTTACTGAAGTGGTTGACGATATGAAATAATAGTGATTTGATACACTGTTCTAGCCCAGAAGTGCGATGTAGAGTGATTTTGAACAAATAAGGTGATAGTCACGTGTAATCACGTGACCTGTGCTAAATTTGAACAAACAGCACATCAAATTTTTCAAGAGACACAGTTTTTGATGGTTTTTATTTGACTTCAATTGAATTCTTTTAGGCTTTAAGTGCAACCTCGTGACTAAAGCGTGATATCACGTGACATGTGCGAAAATTGACAGACAGCACGTCAAATTTTTCAACAGACACAATTTTTGATGGTTTTCAATTGACTTCAATTGAATTCATACGTCATACGACATGACATGTAACCGATATCACGTGATGCAACATGTAACATCAACATGAGTTCGTGAAAAAGGACAACATGGAGTGGTTGATGATGTGAAATGATGATGATTTGATGTAGTCTCCTAACCCACAAGTGCTATGTAGGGTGATTTTGAACAAATTTGGTGACCATGGCGTGATATCACGTGACTTATGCAAAATTTTAACAGACAGCACGTCAAATTTTTTTATGGTTTTTAATTGATTTCAATTGAATTCTTTTAGATTTTCTATGATGCCACGTGACTTAGACGTGATATCACGTGATGCGGACTCTGTGGTCACCAGGTAGGTAGGTAGGTGATAGTGTTCCCTTGCGACTGGGTCGTAGCTCATTGAGACCAACAGTTGGATCCATTGTGGCCCTGTGGTGACTAAATTCAACGTGAATTAGAAGATACAAATCAAACTGAACACCAATTTTGCTGAACTCCAGCAAAAAGGGACACCCTTTACCCAAAAACTCCCCTCAACATGCCCCAGATTCATCGACATTCCCTGATCAAAAACCACTTAACACATCCCACCACCAGACGACCAGCTCGTGGTGTCATGAACCTATTAAGTGTCAGCAACAAAAAACAAAACCCCGCCATCTGCGTCTGCCTTCGATACAATGCCGCACAGTGAATCCGAGAATATGTGTATTAACGTGTTTTACTAACTAATAGGACAATTAAATGGCAATCTTTTGTATCGCAAAGCCGCCGCCATTATTACTTCGATGCGAACTTGTCCTCGTCTTCTGTCTGGGCGCGGATTGTGTGCGTCTGTCTCTCGAAAAAGGAAACACACCGAGTTACAGCCTTTGTTTTGTGTAATGCACTCAATTCAAAGAGCGATACACTGTTCGGGTGGGTGTGTGTGCATCCTCTTCATCACCATTCTGTTCACTTAATTGAAAAGCATCTCATCTAAATTAGCACGAGATGTGCATGCTCTCTCTCTCTCGCTCTGTTTACAAGTGCAGTTCTTTGCACGTTCTACTATCTTTTACAAGAATTTTTGCTTTTTTAGATACATTTCGTTTTTTTCCGCTTTCTGGCGTGACAGGCTTATGCAGTGACACGAACTAGGAGGCACACACACACGCCCGTGAGGATAATCCTTTTTGTCGCTGCTGAGTGGCGATGTGGATACACTTCTCGAGTTCACTCCGGGATGACAGGTCTCGGATATGCGCTCGTATGTGATCCATATTACTCATCACGGGACATTCTTTGGATACATCCGTTGGACAAGTGCACACGATATCCTCATCCGTCAAAATAAGCCCGCGCTTCTTGTCTGCGAGAGCATACATTCTTTTTGCACTCGTATCGGGATGTAAACACAGAGAGGAAGGCGAACACACGAAAGCCATGAAAGCAACAAAACGGGTATCTTTCGAGGAAAATAGGATGAAAATTCCCGCAGACGTTAAATCTTAAATCCTCGCATAGAAACAGCTGCTGTACCCTGGCCCGAGGCTGTTGTTTTTTTATTTATCTTTTGACATTGCACTTTGCACATTCGCCCGAGTGTCTATCTGTATCCACACCATCGTCTCTCTCTCTCTCTCGCGGTGAGGTAGGTTTATGTGTGGTTATGTAACGTATATTTCGGATGCCGTAGGATAACTTCTGCATACCGAATGAGACGTGATGTGTGTGGATGGATGGAAAAGAGCACGTGTCTGTGTAGTTTATCTTTAATTTATGCTTTTTTTTCCTCGCATTTTTTTGCAGTTTTCCTTTGTTACCTCTCGACGAATGCTCGGAGATGCACGGGAGATAAAGAGAAATCATACATACGGATTGTTGTCGTTTCGGATGACGCAAAAATCTGCTAGATGCCAGCCTGGGCTGAGATGCATCCACGGAGCACAGAAAAATTTAACTTGACATGTGCTTCGCCTCTGCGTCGTCATCGCCGTCGCTGGCGTGAGGGTGTGCGCTGCATAGACGAATAGACGAATAGATGGATAGATGGATGGATGGATGGCTAGGAGGTGTGGTGGGTTTTGTGTGATTTTGTTTTGATTCCATTTTCACGTATATTATGCAAAGTATGTGTATCTGTTTATGTTTTGCTTGGTGATTAAAGCGAGAATCGTTCGCAGCAGCTACTGTTACCAGGCGAGGAAAATGTGCGACTCGTTTCGATGTGCAGTGGATATGCGTTGCAGATGGATGGATGGATGTTTTTTTGTGTTTTTTAGTAAACACTCTGAGGTACAGCTGTGAGCTGAGTGAAGTAGTGTGAACATCAAAGGAAATGTCAAAATTACGAACTGGTGGTGTAATCTGGTCAGATGAGGGCATTTTCAACTGGCAGCTCATGCCTTGTGGAAGGTCAATGACTGCGCAAGGCAAAGGTTTCCCTTGGAGGAGTGCTGCACGTGAATCGATGACTAAGAGGAGCGACGCTTTAATGCCGTTGACAGAGAGCTTCTGATCCGAAGTTGAACGTTTTTTGGACCTTGACTTTCTGGTGTTTGGAGGGATGTCCTCTTGGTCAGCATTTTACTCGCAGCGTCGTACTAAATCTTAGACAGCGCGCAGGTGTGATGTGCTGACTCCCAGGAGCTGTCTCTATCTGTGCCCTCCTTCTAGAAGCCAACGTTCTTAAAGAAGGCCCACTCAGGGAGACAAAAAACAGACACACGACCCGTCAAATTGGTCTCTTTTGGATAACCCCATCAGAAAGACGTTGAAAGCCTCTAAGATCTGAGAAGATCAAGGAGTCTATAAGCATTTGGGTTCGTGAGCCATTCACTTCACCTCATTCATTCACTCCTGATCAAAAATTCGATGAAAATTGAAAATGGTGAAGTTAATTGACGCACTGAGTGAAGACAAATATGGATCAGATGGAGATACGGAGGGATACCGAGGTGACAGGCGACGTGAGATGACTATGGGATTGGTTGACGCCAGAATGAGAGGTTTGTAGATGGCGCCACTTTGTTGAGGCCTTCATTCCTCAAGCATGACTTGAGGACAAGTTCAAAGGTTTGTGTAACAAATTTCAAGCACCTTCTGGTTAAAAATGACGGTAAGTTGATGAACGAGGGCCTTCATTTTTAATTTGACAGAGGTCCTCAAGTGCACACAATTTGCAACGTGATATGAGCGTGATATCACGAGGTTTGATTGGAATCTTGCTGTTGTTAAGGAAGCAACACGTTACTAGGAGGCCAGACAACGTCATCATATGAACTTTTGTTAGTTTTTCACTGACTATCACGTGACTTGTGCGTAACATCATGCGATATCATGTGTTAAGAGAGACGACAAAGTAAATATGAATAGTCATATGAGCAAAACTTCGCAATCGTATCAACTTTTGTTAGTTTTTCATTGATTATCACGTGACTTCGGCGTAATATCACGCGATATCATCTCTTAAGACCGTTGAAATAATAAATAAAAAAAGGCAAATAGGCAAAGCTACGATATCGTATTAACTTTTTTTAGTTCTTCGGTAACTTTCACGTGATGTCGGCGTAATATCATGTCGTGAGCGTCAAAATAGTAAATACCCACAATTATTATATTTAATTGATGAAATGTATAAAAAAATTAACCCCTAATTTATTATAAAAGATTAACTTCAGTCGGATCTTCCTTGACTCTCACGTGAGTTAAGCGTAATATCACGCGATGTTATGTGTCAAGAGCATTGAAATAGTAAAAATAAATTGGCAAATAGGCAAAGCTACGGTATCATATTAACTTTTCTCAGTTCTTCGGTAATTCTCATGTGACTTCGGCGTAATATCACGCAATATCATGTCTTAAGACCTTTAAAATGATAAACATAAAAAGGCAAATAAGCAAAACTTAGCAATCGTATTATTTTCTGTGAAACCTTCGTTAACTATGACGTGATATTACGCCAATATCATGCGGTATTATGTCTGAAGAGAGTCAAAATGGTAAAAAACGAAGAAGAAAATAGACAAACCTGCGTCATTACATTAACTTTTGCTAATTCTTCAATTATTATGGCGTGACTTTGGGGTGATATCATGTGATATCATGCGATATTATGTGTTATGAAAGTCTAAAAATGTTGCTAGGAATGAGAAAATGTTTTTTTTTTGGAAAAAAGTCTAAAATGCATCAGAATTTGTGAAAAAAAAACGAGCTGTAACTGCTGAATTGAAAAAGCACTTAATTTATAATTTTCATCCCTTCTTCATCTTCATCTTCATATTCTCGAGAGATAGAGAAATAAGCGACCTCCCAAGTTAACAAAATTACAGAGGGAATTCCTAAGTTTTGAGCAAGAAAATGAAGACGAGAGTCTGTTGAGGATCCTCAAAACATTAGGCTTAAGTTAAAAAATCACTCGTTGTTGAGGCGGAAAAGACACAGAATGTAATCAACTTTAGGGCACAATGGACCCAACTGTTGGTGTCAGTGAGCCACGACCCGGTCGCAAGGGCACCCTATCACCTACCTACCTAATCAATTTCGTCCTAGGAATTACAAAAAAAAACGTTTTCAATGTTTTCTCAGTTTCGAGTGATGATTGAGGGGAAAGAACAAAACGGAATTCATTCAATGTTCTTCTGAAGGAAATTTGTTTAGATTTGAAAAGATAACCTTAGGGAGTTTAACTGAAATTTGCAGACGAAGCTTTTTCAGTCCCAATTTTTTGGTTTTAATTTTTTTTACACAGATCAGGGCAGGGATTGACTTGTTCCATTAAAATTCCATCACAAGACAAGCCACTCTATTAGGTTTGTTCTGAAAAGTCACCAACCGAGTCCCTTTCTGTCCAGACGTTTGTCCTGAAAATAACTGCATCAACTGAAGCCACTGAAGCCACTCTGAACTCGCTCGACGTATGATCTTTAGTTTCGACTTCAGAGTGGCTTCAGCTGATGCAGTCATTTTCAGGACAAACGTCGACAGAAAGGGGCTCGGTTGGTGGCTTCGTTACTCCCTTAACCAGAAGTGATTGGATGGGATAATAGGAGGCTCTTCGAAAGGGGCAATTGGAGACTCGAACAAGAATAACAGGAGGCTCAGAGGACGAGACGCTCCGAAGAAAATTAAAGAAGGCTCTAAGGAGGATAATAGGAGGTTCTAAGGGGGATAACAGGAGGCTCTAAGGAGGATAAGAGGAGGCTCTGAGGAGGATAACAGGCGGCGCTACGGTCCAAGTTGAACCTGGGCCTAGCTTCTCAGCAACCACTCGTGTTGTGCGCGCTATTGTTCTCTCACGAGTGGAAGGGACCTACAGTTTAGTGCCGACTCCGAACGGCAATTTTGAGAAGTTCTTTCTAGGCAGTTATACACTTTGAGCGTTTATAGGGACACGAAAAAGGTGAAGCCGTGAAATAATGTTAGATGTTTTTTTTCGAGATTCGAACCTTAGACCGCGAGCGTAGGAACCGACGCACCTACCCACTACGTCATGGCAACCCACAGGAGGCTCTAAGGAGGATAACGGCTAAGGGGGGTAACATGAGGCTCTTTGAAAGATAATAGGAGGCTTAAGAAATATAACAGAGGGCACTAAGGTGGATAATAAGTTCCAAGGAGAATAGGAGTAAGGGTTACCCGGAGTAAGGGACTCCTCGAAGGCTCTAGGGAACTTCAAAACCAGACCACCGATCCCTCATCAGCGTAAGCATGTGACACACATCAACTGACGGAGTATCAGTCTTGCAGGAGGGGGATGGGATAATCAAATACGGCCATCCTAGCTTCTTCATCACTTCTCTCAAGGACCAAAGACATTCTTGGCTTTTGAGGCCATCAAATCGTTGTAAAAATATCGCCTAGAGAGCAAGGATGTGGACTGCCAAGTGGGGACTTGAATCACCCACTAACAAGTGAGGTCTACGTTCGACTTCGCGTACCGAATGAATGACAAAAAACTGCTCGTTCTGGTTCGCAGGAGAAGCACAGCAGTTCAAGGAGCACGGAAACTAGAGGATGAATGAGGACTTAAAGTTTCATGACCAATCGTTCATTTAGATGACTTCCCAGTAGGACGCACTTGTTTTGATTCAAAGAAACCCATTATTTTGAGTGATCAAAGCACAGACTCAGGGAAGCTGAAGTCAAAATTCCAAACTTTAAATCGAGGTTTCGGAACAGAAGCAAATTGGAACGGAAATCAAACTGAGAGTCACTGAATCACACAAAGAAACGCCTTAAGGCTGCATGCACAAGAAAAATGAAACTCAAAACTCACCATTATTCATTGAGCATCTGTAGAGAGCCTGACAGAATGCCATCAGCAAGTGTTCGCCGTTAACAGGACTCTGCAGGGGCGTTTGAGTGGCCGACGATGTGGTGTTCGGCGATTGGCTGGTTGACGATGACGACGAGTGGCCCCCATCAGCGGCCTCCTCCTGCTCTGGCACGTAGAATGGCACAGCCATTTTTAAATCAATAGAAAAATAAAAAATAAACAGAAAAAATTGTTTCCCTTTTCACGGGAACTACGACGTTTGCGATTTTTCACCAAAACACAACTTCTAGCACAAAAATTCAAGTAGTTCTTTGTTTCAAGTTCGTTCAGTCTTGAGATTGTTTTGAGACAATTGCAAAGTTTGCTTCTATTCACTGCACTGGACTGGTTTGTATCCGTTCACTTGGTTCGGTTCACGAATCGATCATTATCCTCGGAGGACGGCGTGGGAGCGGGTGGATTCACTTGATTTCTTCTTGTTCGAGAACCAGTCAAGAGCAACAAGCGAAGAAGTTTATTGCGGCCTGGAGACGGCGACGGAGACGGTGTCGCTTGTTGCTGCCTTCGGGCAAAGTCACACTTAACTCGATCGCTCCCGGGGGGACTGCAGATAGCTCATGGTCTAGATGCACACGAACTGCGCATCTCAGCAAAACAAAACCCACACTGCACCGCAGGACACAAACTCTGCGACTGTTTCTTCACTTTCTGATTACGCTCTGTATCTGACGGATGTTTGTTTGTTTTTTTTTTCACTCTCCACTCGAGGAACAAAAATAAAATCTGAACAGAAAATAAAAACTAAAAGGATGATCGCTTGTTTGGCGAGTTTAATGTTGTCTAGTTACGAAACACTGTAAGCACTCAACAACACACACGTCTTATTCGCTTCGCTGCCCGTAGTCGACTGCTCATATAGTTATATGGGCGATTTATTTCTCTTTCCGTATCCGCAACCGTTTATGTTCCTTGCCTTCGTGGGCCCGGGCCGTGGTCTCTTTCTCGCTCTGTGTTGGCACACAGGAGGAGCAGATGAAGAAGAAGATGGGGTAGCTGCAGTCATTCGTCGGTGGGACTTGAGAAAATTGGAAGGAACGACACAAAGATACACATGCACACTGGCCGAGAACAAAACAAAACAAGTTGGGTATTGTTTGGGGACAGTGTCGCTCGCACACGCACACACCTTCGCACAAGAGAACCGAAGCGAACTCACCTTTGCCAAAGGGGTATGGGTGAGAGAGATGGAATGGGAGCGAAAGAGAGAGCGCGCGAGTGTATGTGCATGCAACAAGGAACAATTCTTGAGTGTGCCTGCACATAGGCAGCGTCATGCCTGTACATAGAGCGGTCGGAGTCTCTTGCACTTCCCCTTCCTATTCGCTGGCTCTCTTCTGCAGGTTGTTTTGATTTCTCGTTTGCTTCCACTTGTTCGTTCGTTCATCGGCGGGGAGCGCGATGCATGTGGGAGAAGAGAGCGAACGATGATGAGCGAGAATCTGATTCTCTTTCGATTTTGCATCAACTCGAGTCGAGTTGCCAATGATTGGTGTGGTTGGGGGCGAACTGGACTCCGTGCGAACGTGTTCACTTTTGCCTCAGATGCAGCCCTGTCTCTTGCTTTAACAGAGACTTTGCAAGATAGGGCCTGAAGGTGGAGGAGCTTCTTGCTCGTTCACGCACAAGTGTGCCCTTTCTTTAAGTCTCAAAGAGCCAAAGAAGTGGGCCACGAATAAAGTCCACACACACTCCATTCTTTGCTCTGAGACTCGAGTAAAGGGCGCTCCGCTTCGTGTCGAAGCCACCTGCACGATCTCATACCGTTTTGTGGATTCTCTCGCCGGAGAAGGAAGGAAGCAGGAAAAGGAAGGTTTAGAACCTGCTGAGTCTGGGTGAAACCTGTTGCGTCTTGATTTAGGCACAAGCACTTTTCGGACACCAGATGGAACAGATTCAGGTTAAGGGCTGTATGTGACTTGAATTCTCCTCATTTTTCGTCTAGAATCTTTGAATTTGTTGATGAAATGAAGGGAAGTTGTAGAGGCCATTTGTCCATGGTGAGAGGCATTTGAATGAGCTTTGCTGGGGTCCATTGTACTGCCAGGTAGCAATCTACTCCAGTGCCGTTAAGTTGATCCCAACGGCAAATGATGACTGGACCAGATTCGATTTCACTGGGATTTGAACCTGGGAACTAAGTTGGGGTCTTAACCAGGCACTTAACCAACTGCGCCATCCAGTCGTACGCGTGTCTAGGTAGTGGTCTTCGATCGTAGACCGCGCGAAGTTAAAAGAGATCCCCAAAGTGAACGATTCAATTTTCTGTGAAAATGCGAATGACGAGTCTCTGGGTATTTTCGAGAGAAAAGTTCTGCGTGCGATCTTTGGTCCCGTTTGCGTTGATAGCATTTGGAGGAGAAGGTTCAGCCACGATCTGTATGGGCTGTAGAGCGACTTGAGTCTATCCAGACGTCTACGGATCGAACGCCTAAGATGGCTAGGCCATTTAGAGCGTATGGGCAACACAGTTCCGGCCCAAAGAGTCTTCGACTCTGAGTCTGTGGGACAACACAACAGTGGACATTCACGCACAACGTGGCGCACACAAGTCGATGTTGTGCGCAACTAGAGATTGTTGGCGGGAGACCGTGCCAGCTGGAGAGGCATGTTGGGTGTGGCCCAGGTCCACCTCGGACTGTAGCGTCCTAAGAAGAAGAAACCGAATTGCTTAAATTTAAATGCCAAGTTATTGCCTGCCAATCATTTGATCCAAAACCCCGTACAAATTTGTTGATCCTCCTCACATTTTTGTCTAACATTTTGTCCGTTGCAAATGATCAGTTGATCGTCCTTCCTTCCATCTTGTTGAACAAATTCATCTGATGAGGAATTGAAACCTCTCTGAGAGTAGAACATCTCTGCTGCATCGATCGATCGTGGAAGATGATCTGAACTTGTCTTGATCTTGTTCTTGATCTTGATTTTGCAATATGTTCTCAAGAACTCTGCCTCAAATGGATAAGCGTAAAGTTTTGCACCAAAATCTTCATCTGAGGACCGACACGATGCTACTGACTAAGGAACTGAGTCCAAGGGATCATCGTTTGTGTGGCAATATTGCGCATCCGCCACTGAATCAGTTGAAGAACAAAAAGGATCAAATTGTGAGAATCGACTGAATCATCTCTGTCTGTCCTTCTGGACTTCAATTCAAAGCGTAATCTTGCGCAAGTTCGCTAAAAATGTTGAAACCTACATATAGAAAAATGCTGAGAGGATATTTTTGATCCAAAATGATCAAGATTTAACTAAAAACCTTTTTTTTTCTTCGAAACGAACTGATCTGTCACAAAAGTCGTCCGAAGGTGCTCGCTTGATGGTCTTTTTTTCAAGAGATGTAGAGTATATTGTCAATTTCATGGACAGTGAAAATCACCTTTCAAGGCTTGGGGTAATCCCCTTCTATCAAATCGAAGAAGCTGAAACATGACTCCAAATCTTTGCACGATATCCCAAATAATTGCAACTTTACCCAATGCTCCCTTCCATAGTGGAATTCTAGATCACAAAAGAGCAGACTACTTGACTAAATCCGAGACGAAATTGGAACTCACATTTCCGCCCAATTGCTCGCAGATGCCTTTGCTGCAAGATACTCTGAGTAAAGCGATCTTGGGTCATAAAAAATTGATCTAGACTGACAGCCAGCACTAAGCATGAACAAAACAAAACACTTCACACTTGTCATACCCAAGAATGGGAGCCTTCAATATAGAGTCCGACCGAACAATCGACTTCGGCTTCGGCCGAAAAACTGGCTTTCTACTTCTATAACGACTTCGACAGAAGCTGTAGTCATAAGGAGACGTAAAAAGCCACAATTCTTTCAAAAAAAGGAACACTGTGAAGATGTTCCTCGAAAAACCTTGTAGATTCGCATCATCAGAAGATGTATCATACTTACTTACTTCGCAGGCCTACGACCTCCTACATGGGTCGAGCCTGAGCCTGAGCCTGATATATCGCTGCCTTCCATCGTTGACGGTCTTGGGCACGCTGCTTCAAGTCGTCAAGACCAAGCTGTCTTACGTCCTCGATGACTTGGTCTTTATGGCGGAGGATCGGTCTTCCTCCCCTTCTCGAACCAGGAGGCTCGGATTCGAAGACCCTCTTAGCTGGAGCGTTGTTTTCCATGCGCTCGATGTGACCGAGCCAGTGCAGTCGACGGATTTTTGCCTCCGAACTACATCCGCATCCTGGTACAACTCATAGAGTTCGCGGTTGTATCTTCTCCTCCAATCGCCTTCCTCGCAGACGGGAGCATATATCCGACGTAGAATTTTTCTTTCGAAGGCACCAAGAATCAGCTCCGCAGTTCTGCTTAGTGTCCAGCTTTCGGCTCCATATAGCAAGATTATATAGAAGATTCATCAGTAAAACCAGTTAATTAGAGAATCACAAGAATCTCTGGTTTTTGAGCTCCTGAAACAGCTCACCTTACTTGCATGCGGAGCAAGCATTCCCAGATAAGGTAGATGATAGGGTGTCCTTGCGACTGTGTCGCGGCTCACTAAGACCAACAGTTGGGTCCATTGTGTCCTGGGTATTCCCAGAGAAGCAACAAATCTTGTGTTCAACTCCGATGTCGTGAAAAATGAAAAATTTACTTTTCCAACAGTTCTATGAATTCAGAGTGAAATTTTGGACTGAATTTACTTGATCCATCATTTCCACACTCAGTCCCATGCTTTTGACAAAAAATTCCAGTTCAAAACTCGACTTTTGAAAAAATGGCACGTTTCACACGAAAAAATGCAGTCAAACGACAACACCGCTGCCTCGCATTTTTTCTGCTGAAAATCAACGCATTTTCATCGAAGTGAATTTGATGATTACAAAATTTTGTGCAACGATTTTCTCGGGATCTAGGACGAATTGAAGGATGTGGGATATCAGAATGGAAAGGGAATTAAATGAAGAAGCGGAATAATGTGAGATTTTGTAACGGGAGTGATTTGGGCGGTTATTTGGAAACGAAGTTTGTGGTGTCGCATGAAATGCATGATTTTGGATGGCCTGATGTTTTGTGAAACGATTTTTATTCGATAATTAGGACGAGCTAAAGGATGTGGGATATCAGGATGGAAAGGATTTTGATTAGAGAAGAGGAATAAGGTTAGGGCTTGTACCTGAGATGCTTTGGTTGGTTGGTGGGAGGCGATAACTGGAACGTTCTCTTTTGACACAGAGGTAGTCAAAACTGTTTACATTTTTCTACATTCAGGGGTAATAATTTATTACGTTTGTTACACCTGCTTTAGAATAGAGTCTCTCACTGTATACACTGCTACATGGAGATGAAAAATAAGTTTTGGCAAATTTTAGTAAAATTGGGTACTGTCTTCCATTTACTGATCACCAAGCCCAAGGGTCAGGCTATCCAGCCTAGCTGCAGGCCGAATATTGGGTATCTGGTATCCGGCCAAATCATTATTCGGTACAACTCTACCAATCATCACAAAAAGTCATTAGAATCTTCCATAAAAGGACACACAAGGTGAGCCGTTGCAAATGAAATGAAAATGAAAGCATTTTGACTGCATTCTGAAGGTGAACGAGAATAGGACGAGGAAGTGCTCACAAAACTGACCAAGACCTGGTCATCAAGGTCTGGACCAGATTAATGTGGTCAAAAACTTATCCCATTTCTCCACGGATTTGTCCAATTTGTCGGCTCTTTCGTTTCCCCAACATTCTAAGACCCAGCACAACGTAAATTTGCATTTGTCCGTAATCTCGTGCAAAGATGTTTGGTAATTTCGATCATCTATCGAAGGCTTGGACTACAAGCACCGTCGACTGACGACTTGTGTGAAAATTTGGTTATTTTTGTTGCAGGATAACTTTGATTATGCTCTTGGTTGAGATGCGTAGCCTCCAGATTTCACTTTTCTCCCCGATTACCCCACCTACCAATTAATTTCCCAACAGGGCACCACAGCCAGCCTGATCCAATGAACTTCAGATCTGTATCTTCAAGACATTTTGAATCTTCAAATTTCAATGCCCCTTGATTTCTCACTAAACTGTCAGATACAAATTCCCTGACTGAGCATACCACCCACTCCTCTTCAGTACAACATTCAAACTGCTCGAGTTGTTGTTCAAAAACCCCTGGCCAAAAGCAGCCAAAGCAGCCACAATAAACCAAGCTAATCTCCACGATAAGCTCCGTCAGATCTGAAAGATTCCCTATCGCCTGTTTTGATTTTTTTGAATATTTTTCAAGCATCCCCTCAACGAATGTCTTAAAATGCCCCTTCCAAATGACCGTACCCCTAGATGGTCGCCTAAAACCTTTCGTTTGGTTGCTACCAAAACCATCACTCCCAACGTACCAGACAATCTCTTCCGAATCAAATTTTAAAATCTCTCTCCCCACTCGGCACTCGAGCCGTGTCACTCTTTAAAGCGATTCCACGTTCTCTCTCTTCCAATTCTCCTCAGAGAAGCAATCACGGGCGAAGGAAAAACAAGCGAAGAAACCCCGTCCGCGACAGACTTGTAGATACACACACTCACACACACGGGAACGTTGAACATAATTTATAAGTAACGCGCGCGCGAATGGTAACAAAACAGAGAAGAAAAAACCGATCAAAACAAAAAGAAACAAAAACAAGAAAATCTCAGAACACTCTGTGGCCGTAGCAGATCCACTGCACGGGCTGGACTCTACGCCAAAAACCAGTTGACGAGAGGGAAAAGAAAAAAAACCAAAAACACCATCGAATCGAGCACCACGAACAGATACACAGATACAGATACTAGAGCCGATTCCCGTCCCGAGTGCCAGCAGAGGGCAGCGCGAAAGAGAAGGCGCACAGAGAAACAACTGCGACTAGCCCACAAAATGATTGACTGTACTTTACCTATTTCAGCTTGTTGCTGCCACAGATACAGATACGCTCTCCGCCCGCTCGGGCTGGGCCGCAGCCATCGCACACTCGGGGTGGCTGTCGAGTGTGTGTCGCTGCCGGAGCCGCTGACGAGTGTGGGTGGAGAGGGCTTTCGCGATATGCGTGAGCTGATGCTGAAAGATACAACAGTACGCGCGATACTCTGCCTCTCGGATTCTTCGCAGTTCCTTCGCTAAGTGGACGAAATTATGTGCGATACACTGGCTGCTGCTTCGGCTGGTGGTGGTGTGGGCACGACGAGCGCGATGGATTGCTGTGGCGGCTCACTGTTGCGTAATATGGTTAAATTGAGGAAAGTTGACACATATGCGAGTCAATAATTCTAACTGTGGAATGGGGCCGGGACTAATTTATTTATTAAGGATGGTTTACATTTTTAATCAAAACAAACAGCCCCCACTGGGGTTGGCCGATGGGGTTAATGTAACGCGCTCAAGACTGAATTCGCGAGCTGGTGCGGAGGAGGCTTGCGTGGCTTGTGAGCAAATGTTCATCTGGTTTGATTCTGTTGTTTACTTGAGCAAAAAACCGTCTGCCGAGCACTGGAGTTGGATTTGGGAGACATTGACCCACAGGCATGATTCAATAGGAGGTTACACTTTGATTGTGACCTAAAACTAAGAGATCGTGGAATTGTTTCGAAATTTTGGACTTATTTTGATTCTGATGGTCTGACATTTAAGAAAAAACAGTCGGAAAATTATTTGGCGAGCGCAGTCTAGGAGAAGTGAATCATGGAAAGTGCGAGTTACTTACAGGTCGTTAATAAAGGTTACGACAAAAATGGATAATACCCAACAAAACTCGATAATTTTGGCTGGAGCTAATCCAATTCTATAAGCATTTAAAAAGCCAGAAACAGACATGTATTTTTTTAAAATGCTCTGTGGTGAGTCACGGAATCAGGTGCGATTCAGTAAGAGGTTACAATTTGATTATGACCTAAGAGCATCATTTTATGAGAGAATGTTAAATTATTTTGACTCGTTTTGATTGCAATGAATTGACGCAGAAAGACTTATGTCATTCAAGTTATGGTTTTGCCTGTGCCTATGGCTCAAGCTCAAAGTCAAGCTCAAGCTTTGGCTCTTGCTCTGGCTCTGGCTCTGGCTCTGGCTCTGGCTCTGGCTCTGGCTCTGGCTCTGGCTCTGGCTCTGGCTCTGGCTCTGGCTCTGGCTCTGGCTCTGGCTCTGGCTCTGGCAATGGCTCTGGCTCTGGCTCTGGCTCTGTATCCAGCCTCTGGCTCGACTTTGAAATCAGAGCCATTTTAGAGTTTTCTTTGGTTGTGGTACCAGAAATCTCAAAAATTCAGACACCATCCAATAATTTGGCTCCAATGCAGCCGATTCCCATCTGGGACTTGTTATCGTGCATAATTTCCTCCATCGCAGTTGTCCTGGACCGGCAAACACGTCGTAACATGATTCCAAATGCACAGCACACCCCGTTCACTCACCGCCTTCTCGTGCGCAAAAAAGGGTTGAACTTCAAGCAAATTATTGAAAAAAGCAAGCCATTTGCTCGTGCAAGCAATTATGCACATGGCCACACTCCGTGTCGCTCTCCCGAGGTCCACTTCAACGGTGCAGCATGCAATGCCAACAATCCCCTAAAAAAACAGCTCACGTCAAGTGCATTCCTGTTCGAACGTGTCCCAGGCGAGCGAAGCGCGCCAACTCACTGCTGGATGGTCCCAGATAAGAATCGACCTAAATATGCCACAATCTGGAGACACCCAACGAGTGGGGCGGTTTATGACTTGAAACTGGAGACCGGGGATCTAGGTGAAGATCTGGGTACGTTCTTGTGACTTGAATGTGGGCGGGTGTCCCGTGGTGTCATTTGGCGATGGGATGCAATATCGAGTGATAGAAGGAGTAGAGATAGTTGGCAAACGGTTTATGTTCCGTGGGTGTAGAGGGGTAACTGAATTCTTGAGATATGGGACAGAGGCAGAGTCATAAGCAGAGCCGGGGCCAGAACCAGAACCAGAGCCAGAGCCAGAGCCAGAGCCAGAGCCAGAGCCAGAGCCAGAGCCAGAGCCAGAGCCAGAGCCAGAGCCAGAGCCAGAGCCAGAGCCAGAGCCATTGGCAGAGCCAGAGCCAGAGGCTGGATATAGAGCCAGAGCCAGATTCGATTTTACTGCCATTCGAACCTGGGAGCCCTCTAATTTTGGGCAGGTACCTAACCAACTGCGCCATCCAGTCGTCGCTGTGTGACACTTAAGGTCTAACTTGCAGGAGATGCTTGTGTGTTGATGCTCAAGTTCACCCTAGACTCTAGCTCCATCGAGCATGAAGCAGCCGCGGAACTTCGCAAACTTCGTCTCAATTCAAGAAATCCTGGAAAATGCTTTGAACTCAGCTCAACGCGACTCAGTTCACAATCAAGTGGGCAGCAAGCCGATGCCCTGTCAAGCGATGAATGGACTTCATGTCAAAGAGAAAGTTCTCTATTCGATCCCAGCTTCTTTTGTCAGACTGCCTGTCTAAAGGCTTTTGTAAGAGACACAAGCAGACAGTTCGCTTTGAACGTCTCTGTGCGCGGTGCCGCCTCACACCTCTCGCCAGAGACAGAGGCCGAGGCAATTAGTGCAATTATCCGCACATCAAGTGACCAGGTGCACGCAATCGGTCTATCCTTGCACAGCCCCTTCCTCCACCCTCCTCAAACTGCAGCTTCGATTTGTTCCCTTTGTGCGTAGTTCTTGGATAAATATCTCGCCCACACGCACTCGGCCACCGCACAACAAGTTCCAATAAAACAGACCTCCAACCGGACGGACGGACCCCCGTCCACAGAGCAAACTTGTTGCAGAGACGTCCCAGTCGCCGTCATCGTCGACGGCGGCATTCATCGTCCTTTTGTGACGTGCCACACACAAATTCTTGCAGAATCTACGCAATTTTCTATTGCGGAGCACTTAGCCGGACTTAGCACTTCTTCGGCTGGCTGCTGGCGCGCCTTTGGTCTCCTTTTCATGAAAAATTCATGGCTAATTGCAGATGCAATTGGACTCTGGCGCTGCGTCGCATAATCGCCGGCAATCGTCTGCGGAACCGACTGAATAGACGAATGTGCACTTCCTATCGTCCCCTTTGATGGGTCGTGCCTTCAGAGGGAAGCTCTTATCGGCTCGTCCGAGCGGCCGTTTATTTCTGCTTGTGTCTCTGCACGCGCAGTAATTATCTGCGTTGAGATGGATGTCCAGCAGAAAGTTGCACTGAAGCGCATTGATTTGCGAGGAGCCGGCGGCCACCCGCTCCTCCTGCTCTCACGTGCCACCCCCAACTCGCGGCAAACAACTCTTCCTTTCTTTTATTCTGGAGGAGTTGCATCATCGTGCAGTTAGTGTGCTGAATCGGGCGACGGGCGACATCATCATCATCATCGTCGTCGTAGTCGCAGTCGTTCAAGGCCCCCGCTCCCTTGGGCCATCCACCCCATGGTGATGGTGTAATGGCCGTTGCTGGTGCTTGGGCTCTACTTACACGTTTGTTCCTCGAGCTAAATCGCTTGGGGGGCTGGTGTGCGGTGTGTGGTGTGTGTTCCCTTTGCTCTGGTGTGCACATCTGGAATAGATGCACGCTTCTTCTGGCTGCCACGGACACATACACACAGCCTCAGATACACAGATGCACGCCGCCGCTGGTGTGGCGTTCGTGTTCCTTAATTCGGATTGCGCTGGTGCTGGCTGCTGGCTGCGCTATGGTAGGCGACTGCTGCGGCGACGACAGGAGGGAGCACGAGGTACAGTAGCGGTTGCTAGAGGGCGCAAACAATTATTGTTCCATTGGGTCGCTGACCTATCAAGTGATTTGAGAAAAACGACGACGACGACGACGACGAGGAGACGTATCGTACGAGCATAAGCCGTTCATGCACACGCTTTTCTTTTTTTCTCTGCTTTCTGTGCAGCCGTGCTGCGGCTGTTGTTGTTGTTGTTGCGTAGTTGGGCCTCTTTTCTTGTTCTTGGTCGCTGCGTTGTTGTTGCTTTTGAGCTCCAAAGAGTTAATACCCACACTCGCACGGGGCAGACAGACACAGCTTGTGTTCAGGGATTCTCCAGCGCATCAGCCACGGCATCGGCAGTTGTGCCCAGATTCGTATTTGAATCCATCGCAGCAGCGGTTAGCGCGCAGGGCCGGGAGCCGAGAAGGAGGGCTACCATCTCCGTGGCCTCTTTGTCTTGTTGATCATTTGCACGCGTACTCGATGCGTTGAGGAGTGATCGTGGAGCTGATGCGGTCTTTGCTTGGCTGCTTGCAGGGGTTACGGCCAGTGGCCGGATACTACGCGACCCAGTGTGCAGATGGTTGATCCTGTGGCTTTTGATTGGAATCAACTAGAGCGGGGGGTGGTGGAGGACGACGACGACGGGGAGACCGGTTGGATGGGTCGTTCGCTCCCTTTGGCCGATAAGAGAGGCGCGCTCTCATTGAAAGGAGACGACCAAAGCGATTGTATGTCAAGTGTTCAATTACTCGTGCGTCGCAGTGGATGTGCAACTGGCCCGGGCGGGCATTGGACGCCATTCGACACTCGCCACTCACTGGGGCAGGCAGTTCATTTAGTTTTAATGATTCTAGGCTCGGAGTTATTATTTTAAATTGGAGTATCTAGTCCAATCGGCCAGATATTGACTGAGAGATGTTTTTCTGCGTTGCAATCGTGCGATGCGGCCAATTTCATCGATCGATGGGTGTGGACAGGTGTGCGGACTGGGAGCTAATTTGAGTTGTTATTCCAAATGCAGGTGGACTGAGGGAAACAGTCGGAAAAGGGGGTGATCTGCGTCAGATGTGAAGCCAAGAAATGGCTTTTAATCCAGGGTTAAGGTCATTCGACTCAGACTCAAGCACCGGCTGCGACTCTGTCTCCGGCTCTGGCTCTCGCTCTGGCTCAAGTTCGGGCTCAAGCTCAGGCTCAGGCTCAGACTCTGGCTTTGGCTCTGGCTCTGGCTCTGGCTTTAGCTCTGGCTCTGGCTCTGGCTCTGGCTCTAGCTCTGGCTCTGGCTCTGGCTCTGGCTCTGGCTCTGGCTCTGGCTCTGGCTCTGGCTCTGGCTCTAGCTCTGGCTCTGGCTCTGACTCTAGCTCTGGCTCTGGCTCTGGCTCTGGCTCTGGCTCTGGCTCTGGCTCTGGCTCTGGCTCTGGCTCTGGCTCTGGCTCTGGCTCTGGCTCTGGCTCTGGCTCTGGCTCTGGCTCTGGCTCTGGCTCTGGCTCTGGCTCTGGCTCTGGCTCTGGCTCTGGCTCCTGGCTCTGGCTCTGGCTTTGATTCTGGCTCTGGCTCTGGCTCTGGCTCTGGCTCTGGCTCTGGCTCTGGCTCTGGCTCTGGCTCTGGCTCTGGCTCTGGCTCTGGCTCTGGCTCTGGCTCTGGCTCTGGCTCTGGCTCTGTCTCTGGCTCTGGCTTTGATTCTGGCTCTGGCTCTGGCTCTGGCTCTGGCTCTGGCTCTGGCTCTGGCTCTGGCTCTGGCTCTGGCTCTGGCTCTGGCTCTGCCAATGGCTCTGGCTCTGGCTCTGGCTCTGATTCTGGCTCTGGCTCTGGCTCTGGCTCTGGCTTTGGTTCTGGCTCTGGCTCTGGCTCTGGCTCTGGCTCTCGCTTTAACTCTAACCCCGGCTTTGGCAGCGATTATGGCTCTGGCTCTGGCTCTGGCTCCAAAAAAAAACCCAAAAGGAAATTCGATCAAAAAGCACCTTCCTGCCTTTCCTTTTCAAAGAATCCGACAAGATGCCTTTAACCGTCAAAATGTTCCCTGTTTGCCATCCTTCCCCTTAGCCAGTATCACTGAGCCCTTTCACCAACAATCCACATTCACAAACCCCTCGTCGGTTGCCCCCTTGTCATCCAATTTCCCACGCAATCTCTTGGATTTTCTCGTAACGCTCTTCAAAACCTTTCAGGCACCACTCAGATCCCAAGTTTCACACTTAAAGTCCAATCATCTCCCGCACGGATCCTGTTACCTTGGGTAACTCTCTCTCTCGCATTGTCAATCAAGCATGCATTTCAACACTCCTACCGACTGGCTGCAGCTGCAGCTACTCCCCTCCCCGACCCGGGCACGAACACAAAATTTGAATAAAATCAAATCTCCGTGCGCATTCAAATCGCGATGATAATCCTTTTTATCGGGGAGAGGGCCCCCGAAAAGAAGGGTGCAACCGGGGCGATGCAATAGAAATAGATACGTTTTGATGGCTTCAGATACTTTAGTCAACCATTCAGGCGAACCTATATCATCATTTGTACGCTTTGCGCATGTTAACTCAATAGACCCAGATGACAATGCCAACAGCGACGACGACAAAGTCGACTGCGATGGCGATGGCGATGATGACGACCACGATGACGATGATGATGATGATTCCCATTGGGATTCATGTCAGTGTGTGAGGATCGATGGTTCCCGAGCGGAGGGCAGGTCGGCTAGGTACCACACCACCGACTGCCGAACGCCATGAACCCATTTATTATGCGTCTTTTGCCGTGCGCAGCGCAATATCTCCCGTGTCTCCCTCTCTCCGCCTGTGCGTACTCTTTGTATCCAATCATTTATCGTATCTTTTTATTTGTCATTCGATTCCCTCTCTCTCTCTGTCTCCGCGTCGTCGTTTTTCGGTTTTAATCCGAAACACTTGCGCCCAGGCTGCGTGCAGGGGACGATCATTTATCTCTTGTTTTGTTTGCGCAGGTTTGTAACTGCTACCTGTCTTACACTCGAGGCCGGAGACAACAACAAAAACGTATCTGGACGGTGTATCTGTGTTGAAACTTTGGTCGGGTATGTGGGCATTATGTGTGCCATTACGGAGGCAGAAAGCGAAATCAACTTGATGCCTGGAAGTACTCATTCGTGAAGCACACGCGATGGACGGGAGGACGGGAAGAGAGAGGGCGAGCGAGAGGCTGTGTCCAGCTTTATCTTTAAGTAATAACCCAGAAGGGCCTAAACGAGAAAATATGATACCGTCGAACTCTGACTGAGTGACAGGAACGAACGATCGACGGTGGTGGCGATGGTGGCGGGGAGGCCAACGAACGAGGAAAAGATTAATTATCTCCTATTCTTCGGCAGTGAGTTGTGGGCTCGCGGACGGTCCTCGACTGTCACACACACACAGCTGCGGGACTGTGTAAACACTCGGCTGTGCCGAGTCTGATCGCTTGAGATGTGGAACAATAAATTCCCGATTATGGCCCTGGTTGGGTTAATGAAGATAATCAATTAGGCGGTGGGGGCACATGTGTCGAATAAAGTTCGGGATTTTCGGTGAAATAGTGCAAACATGTGGATCGAGTTGGCTGACACTGGGCGGGTATGAGAATGGATTTTATGAGGCATTTGTCAGCAGACGCTTTGGGGGCTGTCTTTGGCGGTGACGAGATGTTGCGAGGGGGGAGGGGAAGAGTTCTCGGATAGGTAGCACGGTAATGGTTTGTTTATGGTCGGGAATGATGGTTCCTTGCGGTCAGGGCTTTGCGGTTGGAGCTTCTGTTTTTGAATGACAGGAGGGATTCTTGGAAAATTGTGTCTATCTTCATCGGAAATGGAGTTAATCTTCGTCGGAAATTATGTCTACCTTCGTCGGAACACTTCATCAGAGCATTCGTTTCACGAAATTCATGTGAAATACCAAAAACAACTGAAAAGCCTCCCAAATTTTGAGCAAAGTGTCAGAATGCATTTCAAAACTCAACATTTTTGAGTTTCCCGAATGAGAGATTGCGTCTTGACGTTTGATTTACTTAGCTTCCCCTTGCTTTCATTCGCATAGAACTCTAGCACTATTAAATGTCACTCAACGCACGCGCTAACGCGGCATTGTGATTCACACTTAGAGCGAAAACTGAACACTTTCAAAACTTCCCGAATGAGGGATTCAGTTTTTACGTGAGATTTGCATAGCTTCCCCTTGCTCTCACTCGTGTAGAGGCGTAGAACTGATGTCGCATGTCAAATGTCATTCAACGCGCGACCTAACGCATCATTGTGCGTTCACACATAAAGCGTTTTCCCGTTCGTAATGTGTCCTTAATCTTCTCAGGTTCCCCAATTTCTGCAACTGGTGGAAAGTGTGAATTCCTTGCACTAACGTAGCGTATTAAATGTCATTCAACGCCAGCACGCCAAAATTCAACATTTTCGAATATCTCGGAGGAGATATAGCCTTGGTATGTGACGTTACGTAGTTCTCCTTTGCTTGCATTAACCAGGAATTCTAGCACTGACGTAGCCCACAAAACGTCATTCAACGCACGACTTAACGCATCATTGTGGTTCATACTTTGAGTGAAAATTCAACATTCTCGAGCTTTTCGAAAGTTTTCAGGTGTATTTACATAGCTTACTCTTGTTCTAATTCCTATAGAACTATGGAACTGACGCAGCACATTTAAACGTCATCCATCGCATGCCAAAATTTGACATTTTCGAACTTCCCGAATGAGGTATTGTGTTTTTACGTGAGATTTACGTAGCTTCCCCTCCCTCTCACTCGCGTAGAACTCTAGAACTGAAGTAGCATGTCAAGTGTCATTAAACACACGACTTAACTCATCATTGTGATGCACACATAAAGCGTTCTCCAGTTTGTAATGTGCCCTTAATCTTTACAGGTTCCTCAGTCTCTCCAGCAGATGGAAAATTTGAATTGCTTTAACGCAGCGTATTAAATGTCATTCAACGTTAGAACGCCAAAATTCAACATTTTCGAATATCTCGGAGGAGAGATAGCCTTGCTATGTGAGGTTACGTAGCTCTCCTTTGCTCGCATTCATCTAGAACTCTAGCACTTACGTAGCCCGCTAAACCTCATTCAACGCGCGGGTTAACGCATCATTGTGATTCACAAAAATTCAAACATTTCTGAACTCGAATGGGGGTCTGCGTTTTTAAGTGGCTTTGCGTAGCTTTCTCTTGCTCTAATTCCCGTAGAGCTGTAGAACTGACCCAAAATTTAACGTTTTCGAAACTTTCGAAAGAAAGATGGCCTTTGTACGGGAGATTACGCATCTCTTCTTTGCTCTCATTCAGCTAGGACTCTATCACTAACAATGATGTGCTAAAACGTCATTCAACGCACGACTTAACGCATCATTGTGATCCACACATAAAGCGTTTTCTAGTTCGTAATGTGTCCATACTCTTTTCAGGTTCCTCAATCTCTCCAGCTGGTGAAAAGTATGAATTCGTTGCGGTAATGCAGCGTCTTAAATGTCATTCAACGCACGCCGTAACGCAACATTGTGGTACACACTTAGAGCAAAAATTTAACATTTTTGAATTTCTCGAATGAGAGCTTGCATTTTCAAGTGGGTTTACGTAGCATACTCTTGCTGTTGTTCCCTTAAAAGTCTAGAATTGACGTAGCGTCTTAAGCGTCATTCAACGCACGCGTTAACGCAGCACTGTGATTCGCACATTTCGCGTTCATCGGTCCTTAATGTGTTCTTAACTTTTTCAGGATTCACAAGCATATAAAATGTCATCCAACGCACTCGTTGACGCATCATTGTGAATCACCCATAAAGCGTTTTTCGACACTGAATCTCTTCTCAACCTTCTCTGGTTCCTCAATCTCCCTAAATGGGTAAAACTGTTAATTCATTGAATTTTAGAGTAGCTTCTGGAGTTCGTTTTGCTACGAGACGCAACCAAAAAGATGTGGCAAGATGTCACAGAGGTTTCCTTGCCAGCAACCAAACGGCTCAACAAACTGAAGGCATCTTCAAGAGTGACGCGACTTTTGACACCTCTTCTGGGAAAGTTTCAAGTTGAGCAACTCGCTTCTCCACGATCTGTCAAATATCCAATCAAATCCACGTTCAATAAACCATATCTCCTAGCGACCAATGCCCTCTGTCCCTTGAACCCCGATAGTTGATCATCCGTCAAATGTTGTCTAACAGTCTCTTCCCACCTTTGTTGCCCACCAAATCAGACACCAGTCGACGCCTAATGGAGCCTTGAGGTTGCACTCTCCCAGCAGAGTTCTCACTCTGCACTCTCCCCTCCCCACTCCCTCTATGCCCACACTCGGAATAATTTATGAGACTTCAAAATCACGCATAGATTTCAGTAAATCATCACCATGCCCCACATGAATCTTGCCAACACCAGTTCAGTGTCAAATTGTCAATCACATCTGGCCAACATCAATTCGTATCCGACGTCGACGACGACAAGAATTAATTACCAACAAATATCCAACGGCCCGACGACGACGACCGGCGGTTCGGTTTCGTAATGAATCGTCGACGCAAAGGAACACCTCTCGCAGCACTCACACACACCCGATATCCTTGGCACATTTCGGCCGCAAAATTCAATTGCGGCACTCCGGCCACAGACCGAAATATGCATCCAAAGGAGATCGCATTTTGAGAGCGACCAGCCAGCCCCAGCCACCGCCCTTTCGGCCTCCAGTCGGGCGCGATTGATATGCGGATTGTGTGTGATTCCTTGATGGCTGCCAGATCAATAGCATAAAATGCACACGAAAGTGCCTCGTTGCGCAACTCACTCCAGCGTCTGCGCGCGAGCGCACGCCCGTGGAACAGAGCCGAGCCGTCTCAGCCAGCACGGGCTATGAACCGAGTGCTCTGCGCCATAATTGAGCTCTATGACTTGTAATTAGCATTTTATTGCACAGTCGACGCTCTCGTCGAAGCGCTGCGCTGGGACATGTGCGCTGCGGCTCCCTTTCTGCGATCCGACCTGATGTGCATTAAATGCGATTTCATCTGCAGCCGAAGCGTCTGACAATGGCTCTGGGCCGGTGGCCGCTGAATATCAAATCTAGTTTAATTGATTCCACTTTGAGTGCTTAGCGGTAATTAGAAGCTTGTTGGAACAATACAATTGACTGCGCTCGATGTCAATCGGTTGCCAGGGACTGGGCTCGGCTGTGGAGTCGGGGATACGTGACACTCTGGGGGTTTCTTTTATTCATGACGAGCTAATTGCACCACCTGACGCAAGGCGCTGGTGATGGCTGTGTTAGGAGTGAACTGTGATTGATTGCAGGTGACAAGTGCGCTTTGAACCGGGGTCTGAAGGGACGACGTGATCTATGTCCGTCGAGGAGTTTGGAGAATTGTTTGTCCAGTTGACTCGCTTTGGTATGGAAAAGTACGGCAAATTGTTGTCAGTTCCTGGAGCAGCGTCTATTTTGCCAAAGAATTGGTGCCTTGATCGAAGCATCAGCTCGTTCGGCCTATGGAACGCTAGGATCTACTACGGAGTCACGTCAATGTCTTGAGCTCTGCTTTGACTACCCATCCGGACTATGGAACGCTGGGACCTACTGGGGGGTCCCGTCACTATCCTCAGCTAGCCTCTACTTTGAGGGTTCATCCGGACTATGGAACCCTGGGACCTACTGGAGAGTCCCATCAATGTCCTGAGCTCTACTTTGAGGGCTCATCCGGACTATGGAACTCTTGACTACCCATCCGGACTATGGAACGTTGGGACCTAATGGGGAGCCCCGTTAATGTCCTGAGCTCTACTTTGAGGGCTCATCCGGACTATGGAACTCTTGACTACCCATCCGGACTATGGAACGTTGGGACCTAATGGGGAGCCCCGTTAATGCTCTGAGCTCTATTTTGAGGGCTCATCTGGACTACGGAACGCTGGGACCTACTGGAGAGTCCCGTCAATGTCCTGAGCTCTACTTTGAGGGCTCATCCGGACTATGAAACGCTGGGACCTACTGGGGAGTCCCGTCAATGTCCTGAGCTCTACTTTGAGGGCTCATCCGGACTATGAAACGCTGGGACCTACTGGAGAGTCCGTCAATGTCCTGAGCTCTGCTTTAAGTGCTCATCCGGACTATGGAACGGTGGGACCTATTGGGGGATCCTGTCAAAACTGAGAAACAGCGCTTTCTGTGTCAACGCTATGATTTAGCGAAGTCCCGTATCATGGCATCTCCTAGCTGGTTGCTCGTAAAAGTTGCTCGGAAGTCTTAAGACTCGCTTGGAGCGACGTGACCAGATGAGGGATCCTGGATTCAGCCATGGCTCCTATGCAGCTCACGGCTGAGTGACTCCTTGCTTCCGTCGTTGCGTAACGAAAGCGGATCATTTCCTCCCAGAAGAGCGTGCAAAAGCTCTAAAGTAACGCTCGTCACAACCAAACACCTTCAGGATTAGCATCAAGTTAACCCTCACATTTCCCTGCTTCCCTCTCCACCACTCCATCGTCCCCACCTCATCCAAATCACTTACGTTTCATCTTGACTCCGTGTGCATCCATTCGAATGTGTTTCACTTAATTTACCTTGTCGCCGGGGTATTGCCGCTCTTCGAAATCCTGTTGCTACTGGTCTTCCATTACGAACTCATTATGACTGCTGCAGGTGTTAAATCACTTTCAGATGCGAGCGGGTATCATTCTCGGCCAACACACCACCAGCCGCCCAGTCCAGTTCAGTTCAGTCCAGATCCAGAAAAACTTGATTCCCATCGCCTGTTCCCCTTTGAAATCTCTCTCCCTTCCATCCTCTCCCTCAGAGCCATCCCACACCGCCACAAAGTTATAAACACCGAAATGGACGGCTAATGGAATTATTCATGGCGAGTAAACCCTTTTCATTAGGGACGCATCATTGCGCTCGCATTAAATGGTGGTTAAGTACAGTTCCATAATCCAATAACCGCAAGTGAATGACATTTGAAAATGGCTGCTGCCGGAGAGATGGCTGTGAAGAGAGAGAGCGAAAAGTGAAATGGGAAACTGACACCGCGCCCAGACGACACCGCTCTCGGTTTTTTTTCTGTTTTGTGTTTCAAGATGCGCCAACGAAGCTCCGAATCGAGAGTCGCCCTGTCGTCGTCATAGCGCCTCGGTATCGATGCCGAGGAAGAAACCAGAGACGCCGAACGGCGGTTAGGCCGCCACAACACACGCACACGGCTCCAACCAGATTTCTGCATGCATCGCCTGGCAGCAGCATAGACACTCACCGTGCCCAGATCCAATCGCTGCCGTCGAGCAGGAGCAGGTGTTGGATATCTATCCAATCGGCCCAAGTCGAAGTTAACTAGTACCTTGCGTATGGGAGAGGACACACTTTGTCAATTTGTTGCAACTCTCCGTGTGGGGGAAGCCAAAGCAAATTGCAATCACTCCCCATCGGAGTGGAGCGAGGCGAGACGCGCCTCCTCTGCAATCGAACACTCGAACGTCCCTCGAACTGGATCGAAGTCGGATTATTATCTCAAGTGGAGCTCATCTCGTTGCTCGTCCGGGACTGGGAATGGACGGCACGCTAGGCGTTTATATTGATGGCGAATAGTTTATCATTATTTGTAATTACACCGACGTTTTGTTGTCCTCCAGAGGGGCCTCTCTGGATACGCATGAGACATGAGGCTTCAGCTACTGTGTTGGAGGGGGGGGGGGACTCGTGAAATGATGGTTTGACCTTTTTGGTGGACGCACGATGGTTCAGCGATATTTCATGCCCGACTGGGTGGTTATTTATGACAAGCCAACCGGAATGGGGGGCAAGAAGCTGCGGCTGACGATGATTCGTTCGAGTGGTTGCACGCAGGAGAGGGGACTTAGTCCCCATCTGTACCTTTGAGTGAGTGCGACGATTTTGAGGTCTTTAAGAGATTCAATTAGAGCCAACCGGAATGAGGAGCAAGAAGCTGCGGCTGATGATGATTCGTTCGAGTGGTTGCACACAGGAGAGGAGATTCAGTCCCCATCTGTACCTTTGCTCAAAAGTGACGACTTTAAGGCCTCTAAGGGACTCAATTGGAGCCAACCGGTGGTTATTTATGACAAGCCAACCGGAATGGGGGGTAAGAAGCTGCGGCTGACGATGATTCGTTCGAGTGGTTGCACGCAGGAGAGGGGACTTAGTCCCCATCTGTACCTTTGAGTGAGTGCGACGATTTTGAGGTCTTTAAGAGATTCAATTAGAGCCAACCGGAATGAGGAGCAAGAAGCTGCGGCTGATGATGATTCGTTCGAGTGGTTGCACGCAGGAGAGGAGATTCAGTCCCCATCTGTACCTTTGCTCAAAAGTGACGACTTTAAGGCCTCTAAGGGACTCAATTGGAGCCAACCGGAATTAGGAGCAAGAAGCTGCGGGTGACGATGATTCGTTCGAGTGGTTGCACGCAGGAGAGGAGATTCAGTCCCCATCTGTACCTTTGCTCAAAAGTGACGACTTTAAGGCCTCTAAGGGACTCAATTGGAGCCAACCGGTGGTTATTTATGACAAGCCAACCGGAATTAGGAGCAAGAAGCTGCGGCTGACGATGATTCGTTCGAGTGGTTGCACGCAGGAGAGGAGACTTAGTCCCCATCTGTACCTTTGAGTGAGTGCGACGATTTTGAGGTCTTTAAGAGATTCAATTGGAGCCAACCGGAATGAGGAGCAAGAAGCTGCGGCTGATGATGATTCGTTCGAGTGGTTGCACGCAGGAGAGGAGACTTAGTCCCCATCTGTACCTTTGCTCGAAAGTGACGACTTTAAGGTCTTTAAGGGATTCAATTGGAGCCAACCGGAATGGGTGGCATGTAGCTGCGGATGATAATAATTCGAGTTCGAGTGGTTGCACGCAGGAGAGGAGATTTAGTTCCCATCTGTTCCTTTGCTCAAAAGTGACGACTTTAAGGGCTTCAATTGGATCTCTTAGACGGTTCCATTAAGCAAACACATCTCCACCTCCCCATCAACACTTTATGGCGCAGCTTCTAGCTTCTACGCCACATCTGAAGGGATCCCCTGCCCCAACGAGAGTAAATAAAGTCGAGGAACACAAAAAAACACATCCAGTGTTTATTTGTATTTGTCCAGTCCAGTCCTAATGAAGGCCAAAGTGGAAGACGCCCCCTTTTCGCATGTGACGTGTCCCACTTACCGTCAGGACAATGGCCGCACAACAAATCAGTCCGACGACAAAGGACACCCCGCACCCAGCACCGCACTCCCACCCAGCGCAACTCGTCTCTCAATATATCATGTCTCTCTGCATCTCTGGCAAGAGGAGATTACAATCTTTTGCTTAATAAACTGTCATTTATAACGTCCACCCCGCCTGACCTCATTCGGCGACGCTGTCGGTACCGACTCCACCTCCGACTCCAGACCGAAGGAGCAATCTGTCGAAATTGATTTAGAGACTCTCGCGTGCACACAATACATCCGTCTGTTTGTTGGATGGGGGTAAACAATGAGAAGACATCCTCCTCTGGTCATAAGGTGAGCGCGCAGTCCATCTGCAGCTCCTGGCGATGGTGAGGGTTCAATTAAAATGCTGGTACGCACTCATTGAAGAGCCCCCATGAAATTCAAATAAAGCACAGCACGGCTTGAGATCATGAGAAAGGCAAACACGCGAACAGTTAAGTCCACAAGACGCGTTTGGGGATGATGTGCAGCAGAGTGTTCCAGCCCTAGCCACAGCTGATGCGATGCACTCGGGGCGAGCACATTCCTCGGGATGAAAGTCTCGCCGTGCGACCGGTGACTCATAGGCCCCTCTGTTAGGTAATTCTGCGCGAGAGTCAGTAGACAAAAATGCGGTAAAGCATGTTCAATGCATGTGCCGTCGCTCAAGTCAGAGACTCTCCATTAGTCATCGCACGGGGCAGGCGGTGGGTTAGCGCAATGCCTCTGGATGGCAGGCTTGGGGAAGTGGTAGGCTTCTTCACTCTCGGGATTTGAATCGGAGCTGTGATGAAATTGGTTCGCAAATGGAGTTCAGTGAGTTGGGGGGGAGGGTGTGCAGGGCCTGCGGGCTTGAAGTGGTGATGATTCGTCATCGCGTTGAGAGTGACTGCGATTTGTTTGAACTGGGAGTCATTGTGCCTCGAAGCTAGTCATGCTTAGAGTGGAACAGGTGTTCGCATTTTGAAGAGGGGAAGGAAATTCCAAAGCGATTGAACTTCTGATTGCAACAGTTCGGTTGAGAACCCCGCAGAGATGAAGGAACATCAAGCAAACTGTTCCCAGATCACTTAAAGACAAAGCACACGAGTGATGCAACAAAAGCTCAACAAAAGTCAACGTGTCACCCGTCACCCGACACAGAATGCATCGATCAGTGCCCCCCTGACAGAAAATTGATTTCCCAATAAACTTGCACCTCCACCGACAACTTGTTCCCAGTGACAGCTCTCTCACAAGCAACACTGGTGACCACTTTTGGTTTCCTCCTCCTCTGAGTTATTTCCCGTCCCGAAATGTGGGACATGACACATTACCGATTGCACCACGGTGCCTGCCTCTCTCTCTCTTCTCTATTTTTACCCAAAACGACTCGGAATGACACCCCCGGAGTGTAAATATGCACGCACTCGCGTGAAGCCGCGCAAAAAGTAGGTCACCAACGTACTCTTTGTCTCCTCCCAAGTTGTTCCCGGTGCAGCGAGTGATGGACTTTTCGAGTATCCACCGAATGACCGAGCACGCCATGATTGACGAGCGTAATAAAATCGAGGAAATTCGTATCTCCGATGTGAGAGATACACGACGACGACGATGAGGATGACCCCCCTCTTCGGATGGCACGATGACTGATCGATCGCATGTTGATGTCTAATCCGTTGCTTTGGTTAATTTTATTGTTCTCATCCAATAATTTGAGTATCTGATGCTACCGGCTTGTTGTTGGCATCGATAACGACGCCACGGCGGGATGGTGTCTTGGGGCTGGCTGCCTCAGGTACTCCGGGATGAGTCACCGCGCGATGAATTGTCGGTTTTGTTTTCCTTTCATAATTTATTTGCCTCATGATCGGTGCGAGCGGCGGCGGTGGCACCACCACCACGATCGCCACTCGCACTACCGGAGGAAGTCGCCTATCTACCGGGTACGAGGCGTATATGGCACACTCAATGAGAGTGAAAAAAATATTGCAACCGAATCGATGAGTCACGGAGTCGGCAGGGAAAGGTTCTGCTGCTGCTGCCGAGACGGTACCTGTGCGCTGTGACCTGTGCTGACGATGGGATAGGGCACAGGTACACCTCGGCTTTGCTGAAATTCTCGCCGATGACTCACCGACGATCGCTGGTCGGATACTTGTTCTGTGGTCAAATGGAAGACGAATGTTGGCTGAATGTTTGTTGATTCTGGTCGCACTGGAAATGCGAACCGGATCATTTACAAGAAACACTGTGTGGCAGTCAAAAATGCGCATCTCCTGGGTGACATCTGCGCTGAGATTCCGTGAATCACTTGTCAGTAAAGAAATAATCAAGCGAAGAAATTCGCACGCAGATCGAGTCGGATGATCAGCGTGGCATGTGCCCTGATGATCGGCTTGTCCGCGATTGCGTCAGCCAATTCGAGACGAGCCCTCTCGGCGGTGTCGCCGATCGCCGATGTAGGGGACTGTGATTTTTGTGTTGACTTTCTGAAACCGACGGGAAAACACTCGCAGCCTGAGAATAGCTGAGACGGCTGCTCGACGTCTTGGTGCAGGCGGCGGGAAAACATTTGCGGCCTGAGAAAAGCTGAGACGGCCGGTCTGTGCCTTGTTGCAGGTGCAGATGGAAAAACTGCTTGTCCAGCGAAGATTGTCGATGTACGCAGTTTTTCGAGAGCGTTGTCATACGATCCGGCGTGTCATGTGACACCTTGACAGCGGTCGGTCAACGCGAGGAGATCGAACGTCTTATCTGAGGCACTTAACGTGGGCTATTTGTGTCAGCAACGGTGACGTGGACTCTGGACTGTAGAGTGGTCGAGAGTATCTGACGAGGAATCAACAAGGTCTTGAAAAATTGGCGAAATTTGGAAAATTTGCGTCGTATGTTGTTGAATGTATGTTCTTCGGGTGATTTTCGGTCCCGTCTGCATAGAGGGTGAGTGGAGGAGAAGATATAATAACGAGCTGTTCAGCGACATCGACTTAGCCAGAAGGGTGAAGATCCAACGATTGAGATGGCTAAGTCATGTTGGGCGAATGGAAACCAATGCTCCAGCCCGGAAGGTCTTCGAGTCCGCCCCCGAGGGACGGCGCAGTAGAGGAAGATCGCGACTCAGATGGCGCACGCAAGTGGAAAGGGACCTCCACCAACTGTGCGTGCGAAACTGGAGGCAGCTAGGTAAAGATCGAGTTGGCTGGAGACGCTTGTTGGTTGAGGCCCACATTAAGAATGATGTTGAGGGAAATTAAGTTCAAAAGATGCCCAGTTAATTGCGAGGCTTTCTCGTTCTAAGTCAAGTTTGACGATCGCAGACGATCAGGAGGCGTTTGTAGATCATCTTCTTCTTCTTGCGGCGCTGGATCTGGGCCTCAACCAACAGACCTCGCCAGCTAGCACGGTCTTTTGCTAGCTGTTGCCAATTTCGGACGTCAAGTTGGTTAAGGTCCCTCTCCACTTGGGTGAGTCAGCTTAGGCTAGGTTAGGTTAGGGGGCTGCTAGTGCATTCACCAGCTCACTAAGACCATGCTGGTCCATTGTGATACCCACAGTCACTCTACTACCACTGATCGACCGCTCCAGTGAGTGGCGTTAATTTGATCCCAACGGCAAATGGTGACTGGACTAGATTTGGAAAACCGGATAAAAGCGTATTAACTTTGTTTTCACTGGGATTCGAACCTGGGACCCCTTTAACTTAGTGCAGGCGTCTAACCAACTGCGCCATCCAGTCGTGCTTCAGCTTAGATGTGGACGTCCTCTGTTACGTTGTCCCACTGGTTCAGAGGTGACTCTGACAAGATCACTTCTCATAAAACGTTCTCGAAGCTCCATCGAGTCTGACGGAGGCGATCTTGTCTTGGCACAGAAGAGGCAACTTCTGATCGTTGGGGTGCCAAGACAAGATCGCCTCCATCCGATTAAAGCTCTGGTTACGACGGTAAAGTCAAGACTGTTTAGAGCAAAGGGCTCTTGACAATAGACTGGGCTCTAGAATGTTGGCTTCATGAATGAAGAGTGAAGAATAGCCAACAAGACAATCAATTGTTCTCAAAAGCGATCGATCGTCCTGAACGCCATCCACTCAATTGTCTTTCCATGAAGTTTACTCCCCAAGAGAAAGAAGATTCGTTCCTAGAACGTCATCTGTTGCGTTGTCCCACTGATTCAGAGTCGACTCTGGCAAGATCACTTGGTGGAGTCTGACGGTGGCGATCTTGACTTGGCAACCCCACGAAGTGCTTCAACTTGTGTCCAAGATCGAAAACGGCGACCTTACGATGATGACTTTGGCTACGACGGTGAAGTCAGGACTGTTAAGAGTACAGGACAGGACAGGACAGGACAGGACAGGACAGGAGAGGACAGGACAGGACAAGACAGGACAGGACGGGACAGGACAGGACTCTAGGTTAGCTCCATGAATGAAGAGTGGCCAACAAAATGATCAGGCCAACAATTGTTGTCCTGAAAAACGATCGATTGTCCTGAACGCCATCCACTCAAGTGTCTTTCCATGAAGCTTACTCCCCAAGAGAACAAAGATTCGGTCCTAGAACGTCATCTGTTCCATTGTCTCACTGATTCAGAGCCGACTCTGACATGATCACTTGTCGCAAGACGACCCTGAAGCTCCATCGAGGCTGACGGCGGCGATCTTGTGACCTCCACGACGTTTTGTCTTTTATCCAAGATCAGGAACGGAATCCTTGCGACGGTGAATTCACGACTGCTAAGAGTAAAAGACTCTAAACAAAAGCATGTTAGCCCATCGAAAAGGAGCTTGCCTTGGAAATTATCGATAAGCGACTGGATGGCGGTGTTGGTTAAGAGCCTGCCCCAAGTTCGAGGGGTCCCAGGTTCGTATCCCAATGAAAGCAAAGTTTTTATACGTTTTTCAAATCTGGTCCAATCACCATATGCCTTCGACACCAAATTAACGCCACTCACTGGAGCGGTCGATCAGTGGTATGTCACCATTTGCCGTTGGGATCAAGTTAACGGCACTGGAGTAGGTTGCTACCTGTCAGTACAATGGACCAGTTTTGAGGCGGAGTGCTCCAGTGTAGTGTTTCAAAAATCTGTGTTTTCAGTGACCCGCATGTTCCACTAAAGGAGTCGCGGGGGCAATGCATGCACGAGGGATCTCCAGGCCACTCGATCCTGCGCCATCGACTCTAACTCATCAGGAGCTGTGCCCAAGAGCAACCAGGCGAGTGTTTGGAGTGTTTCAAAAATCTCCGAAAAAAAAAAGATCGATTATCCTGAAAAATGATTGACTGTCCAGAATCGATCGACTGTCGACAAGATCGACTGTCCAGAACACCACCCGCTCAAGTGTCAGTACACGAAGTGTACCTCCCAAGACAAAGAAGATTTCCCCCATCGATCGCCATAAAAACCCCCTACGGATCTCACGCATGATCACTGATCGCGCCGAGGGCAAACGTCGCCCCCCCCACCCAAAATCGATAGCACCCTCGGCGAACTCACTCACAGTTCTATTGTCCACGCCCGCAGTCACTCGAAAACACGTGTAAACAGCTCCGAAAACATTGATATTCTCACGTCGACCCATCCCACGACCCGAGTGCAGCTTAGCGGAAAAATGAAATTTAATTTGATTTCACTTTCCACCCGAGTCGTCAAACTCCGTCTCTCCAATTGTAGGACTTCAAACCACTGCCCGGCTCCTTCCCCTCGTCGTAGCGCCTCTGGCCGAATGTGTGTGCTGCGCCCCGAGTTTGCGGAACCCATTGGCAGGCCATTACGATCCCAGAAGACAACCGTTTCCCTGCACGCACCGATGGCTTTCCTTAAGAAGCAGCACTTCTCGGTTGTTTATGGTCATCCCAGTCCGTGGACGGGCCTAAGTACCGCTCACAGAATGCACAAAACCTCAGCGGAATAATAATTTAGTGGAACTACGTGCCCGGCCGCCAGCAAGGCGGGGTGTGTCGCACGGTCCGTGTTCCCACAACTCTGGTGGCAGCAGAGATGCACTTCATTAGCCACAAGCGCACTTGCACGCCGGCCACGACTTAATTGGAATTTGTCAAAAGTCGATTTATTCTCTGATGCCCGACGAAGAAGGAGTCGTCTCCTCGACAAAATTGCACGGTGGCTGAGCACCCGCGCACAGCCGCACTCAGGCCAAATCACTGTGGGAACAATCGGTTGCTGCGGCGGCGGTGGCGGTGGAGAGCGACCACCATTGTCTGGGGAGTCATAGCCAACCTGGCCCGACCACAAAGTGCTCGCCCGCGATATAATCCTTTATTTGGACGTCTGAATAGCCGTATAATTACCGGAGATGTAAACCCGCCCATTAAGATACGCCGCCGTCGGAGCTGGTCTGGCGGTGGATTATGGCACACTGACTGACTGACTAAGTGACTGAGTTGCTCTTGGTTGGCTTGGCATGGAGCCCGGTCTACGCATTGTCCCGGTCAGAGTGGACAAGACTGATGCAATGCCATAATTGGACTCACCGGAGTGGAACTTGTACCGAGCGGTTGCGCTGCGGGCATTGTGTCCGCTCGTAATGAGTGGCCTATTGGTTTCGTTTTCAATATCTGTCCCGTGGAACATTAACGCCGAGTATCCCTGTTGGGTAAACAGTCGGATTATGATGAAATTGGTGTCGTGTCTATTAATTATCGGCGCGGGGTGATGGAATTCATTGTGCGACTTCCTGGTAGCCTGCTGCTGCTGCTGCTGGTCGCCCAATGAGCGCGGCAGGTGGGCCAGTGAGGCTGTCGAATGTGATTGACACCGAATGCCAGCATCGATTGGGGGATAGATGCAATCTTGAGTGGACCTCATTCTGCTTCAGGTGATTCATTCGAAGTGCAGGAAGTTGGTGTTGCAGTGGTTCTCACCTCCATGGACGTCGCAGGCCGATTCTTGTTCTTTTCATCGCACCAACGAAAGTTACAGATTTCCCAAGTCTCCATCGTTCCTCAGCTTCACTCTCTGGTCACTTGACGCCCCGGCGGCGTACAAAACCCAGTTTCCAACTGCAATTCAACCCAAAAAACACAGTCTTCAAGTGGGCGCATCCCATCCACACATGTGAGCTGAACCAATTCGTCCCACATGTTCGCCTGCACAGCAGAGATCCGCACAAGGATTCCTGGAAAGCACGTGTTGGTGTCGTCAGACACCCGCATGCTCAGGCCATAAATCGAGACAAGTGCCCCCTCGAGTGCCTCTCGCCATGTCCTCCAAGGACATGAAATCGAAGAGGGCCATAATTATCCCTCGTTTGTCGTTGGCAGTCCGCTTAATGATGCCAAAACAATGGCAGTCCGTTGGTCCGTTGCCAGGGTGTCCTTGCGGACGACCTCGATGCATCATTTCGACACACTCGACCTCATGTGACACATGCAGCACGGGACATGTGACCTGATGCACATCTGACGTAACCCAATAGCGTCTTCGGTCACCCATAAACCACTCAAGTCCTGCCGTGATTTGAATCGACTCCATTTGTCTCCGTCTCTTCCCCGAGTGCTGTTGGCGATAACGCCTCCTCGACACAACTCAAGACCGAGACAAAGATCCCAAGCAGAACTTATCTATCGAAACGCATTACGCGCTCGAATGCAGCCACATGGCCTGCGTGCGTTGGAAAATCTCGAAATTTAAAAACTTATCACGGCTCGCGGGCAGCGGCTGAGATACAGGCGAAGACGTGGTCCCACATGAGTTGGGGTTAATCTCGTTTTTATCGGCGGTGCCTCGGCGCAGTGATAACTGCCCCGCCGCCCGATGCACAGGCGAGCGCTGGCGGAGAGTATCTTTGTTTACACTTGTGCGCCCATGAGCCATCCATTCGGCTACCCCTTGGCTGTGTTCGTCGTTCGAATTTTTCAATAAGAAATAAAACACGACGAGCGACGGAACAATAAATGCGCTCGTAAGTGGGCCAAATGGTCTCGAAGTTGGGGGCCACTGCGACTGATTCTTTTTCTTGTTTATCTTCTCCTGCATTGGGGCACACAAATGGGACGAGATGCGCTCTCAGTGGGGACAGATACACTCTTGGCAGCTTGTGTCGGGAGAGGGAGAGTGACACAGACTCGGATCGCATTTGAATGTCACTTAGAATGCAGTGCGGGGGGATTGGTGTTAATTACCGAATCTGGCAGATGGACACGTTCAACATGCGTCGCAATGTGAAGGTGGCCATTTGAGTGGGTCTGCGTCAAATGTGGGTTAATGCAATGGAAATGCAATTAATGTCACACGTCACAAGCTTCTAAGACAATTTTGTTATTCCAGAGAGTAAAATGTGGGGTTAGGTGTGTAGGTAGGAGGCAGATGGAGACAGAGATGCGTTAAAGGGTTATCTTTGGAATTGAACGCTCTGAGGGTCTATTCAAGAATTTGTCAGTTCTTAGGTAAGTTTTCGTTCTCGAGGAACGTGACAGCGAAGGAGAATAGTCAATAATTAAACGCCGTGCCCCTGTGAGGGGCTCAGCCGTGCCCCTGTCTAAGCCTCAGTCGTGCATCGTAACGTAAGACTCAAAGAGATGACCTTGCATGGGGATGCTTTCAAAATCATATTCGTGACCGATTGTGCCCGTCGGGACGTAGTGGGTTAGTAATTTGACTCATTCGTTGAAGGTCCGTGGTTCGATTCCGGACACACTAACTTTCATTTTCTCGATATCACCTCTCTTGAGTCTCTGACAATGCTCAGATGGTCAGAGTTTAACTGCCAAGAGAGAGTTCATTGAGCCTCTGTCGTTCGTAGCCGGTGTAAAACTGTAGGTCCCCTGCACTCATAACAGATCAACAGCAAGGTAAGTGCGTCAATTCCTACGCTAAAGCTCCATGATTCGATCCCAGACACACTGACTCTCTTTTCTCTGTGCCACCTCTCTCGGGTCGTTACGTCATTGACAATCCACGGAGAGTTTAACTGTCAACAAAGGCGTCGTTCGGAGTCGGCATAAAACTGTAGGTCTCCTCCACTCATAAGTGGTCAGCAGCAAGCACAGCGCGAGTTTTGGGCATGTGCATCGTCTCCTACGCTGAAGACCCATGATTCGATCCCAGAGACACTGACTCTCATTTTCTCGGCACCACCTCTCTCGAGTCACTGACAATCCACGAAGAGATTGACAAGGGAAGCGTCATTCGCAGTCGGCGTCAAACTGTAGGGCCCCTCCATTCATGACAGTGTCCTCGCAAGCACAACGCTAGTGGTTGCTTTATGAGCCATGCTCTAGTCCCCCACAGACTGTGGAGCCATCAATTGAAAGAACACGGGTAAGTGCGTCAATTCCTACGCTAAATGTCTATGGTTCGATCCCAGACACACTGACTCTTATTTCCAGAGGTTAGCTGTCTAGAGTTGCTTAATTCCTTAAATCCTTCCTTAAATTTTTGTCGTTGGAATCGGCGTAAAACTGAAGATCCCCTGCACTCATAAGAGGGCAACAGCAAGCTCAACGCGAGTTGTGGGCAAGTGCGTCGTCACATACGCTGAAGGCCCATGATTCGATCCCAGCCACACTGACTCTCATTTTCTCGGCACCATCTCTCTCAAGTCACTGACAATGAATAGAGAGTTTAACCGTCAATAAGGGCGTCGTTCGGAGTCGGCGTAAAATTGTAGGTCTCCTCCACTCATGAGAGCGTGCTCGCACAACGCGAGTGGTTGCTCCTTAAGCCAGGCCTTAGTCCCCCACAGACTGTGGAGCCATCAATTGAAAGAAGATGACGTTAGAGGAGCTCAAGCGCCATAAGATGACAACAGCAAGTTCAACGCGAGTTGTGGACAAGTGCGTCTGTTTCCGCTGAAGGTCTATGGTTCGATCCCGGAAACACTAAATTTCATTTTCTCTCGAGTCACTGACAGTGGTCGGAGAATTCAACTGTCAAGGGAAGCGTCATTCGCAGTCGGCGTCGAACTGCAGGACCCTTGCTCATAAGATGATAACAGCGAGCACAATCCGAGTGGTTGCTGTACAAGCCAGGACCTAGTCCCGCACACACTATGGAGCCATCAATTAAAGGAGACGAGGTTAGAGCGTCTTCATTTAAGCGTCTTCATTTAAAGCGTCTTCATTTAAATTGGGATCAGGGCTCGTACCAGGGCCATACCGCACCAAACAGTGGTTGCTGCAGAAGCTAAGCTTCAATCGACTGGATGGCGCAGTTGGTTAAGTGCCTGCCCCAAGTTATACGGCTCCAAGGTTCGAACCCCAGTGAAATCGAATCGAATGGTCCAGTCACCATTTGCCGTTGGGATGAAATTAACGGCACTGGAGTAGGTTGCTACCTGGCAGTACAATGGACCTGTTTTGAGCCAGAGAGCTCCAGTAGTGTTTCAAAAATACTTCGAACAAAAAAAGCTTCAATCGCGACTGTGGCGCCATCTACAAAAAGAAGACGACGTCAGCAAATGTCTCAGATGACATCTTCCGTGTATATTCAAATTGCGATCGAGGCGATATAACGAAGACTTGTCAGTCCAGACGAACACAGAACACAAGGACAGTTACTGCGACAGCTGCGGTCCCGTTTTTTTTTTTTTTTCGGGGTGTTTTTGAAACGCTACTGGAGCACTCAGACTCAAAACTGGTCCAGCGCAACGACTGGATGGCGCAGTTGGATAAGTGCCAGCCCCAAGTTAGAGGGGTCCCAGTTTTGAGTCTGAGTGAGGACCGCAGCTATCGCAGCAACTGTCGCTGTCTTCTGTGCTCGTCTGAACTGACAAGTCATCGTTACAGCTATACCCTGCTCCTTAGACCGTGGTTGTCATCGTGCAGGGTCTTGGTTTCGTCGGTTCGTGTCGTCAACAGTTCAACTGAAGGACTGTCGAAAAGTGCATAACAAGTGTTAATAAATCGGATTTACTTGCTTTTCCTTAGACACACTCTTGGTGGCATTTATCCACTGACAAGCCCTTTCTACTCTCTTCGCAATTCTGCTCGTCTCACCACCATCGCGCTTTAATTTGATTGGAAACTCCTCCTTCGTAAAATTTGGCAAAAAAAGGAATCCAAGAGCAGGTACGCTCTTCCCTGAACAAAGGCACCTGCAACACGATCTCCTCTCCTCCACTTGAGCCCCCAATTCAGCTTAGATTTGGGTACATAAGCCATCCTTGCATCGTTTTTCGATTCCATGGCCATTTCAAGTGTCGAAACCCATGCCATCCCTAATTGAGCATCCCTCCCGACGAACCCGAAACCCTCAGGATACCTCGACTCCCAATTACGAGGGATTACAATTTCGCCGTAGGGGCAGTTTCTCCCATTCACTCGCAATAATCCCCTCACCAGCATCCCTGCTGCCATTGATTTGGCACATTTTTCAAACACCAATTCCCAATTAATCTCAATCGAATGCATCTGTTTGCAGTCCGAAACGTGATTCCGTCGCACAATGCCCTCTCGAGGAGCACAAATCCACTCCGTCCGTGCGTCCTCCTTCGCTCTGTGCTCGCAGCGAAACGAAAAGGCCACTTGTCTGCGCCGCGCCAGAGATTTCGGATAATGCAACTCGCCAACAAGCGTGTTCCTTATGTGTCTCTGCACATGGACCTGTCTGTCTCCGGCAGTCGCCACATTGTCTGGCCAGATCCCGTCCTCTCTCAGGGCAGCCGGAGAAAAGAAAAGAAAAAGAAGGATTCTCTCCCGCTCCTCTCGTTAATCTCCTCCTCGAAATCTCATCCTTCTCAAAAGAAAATATCAAATTTCAGAATCTTGTGTAAATGTTAATGACTTCCCATAATCCATCATACATGCAGCCAGGACGGCGCAGGGGAGGCTTCTGGGCCCCGATTGATTAGTGATTAGGTTCAGTTGTCAGGTTGGCTCGTCCGACATCTGGTGCACAGCACTCCGTGGTTCTTTGTTCGGCGAATCTGCGTACTAGGCACGTAGTCCCGAAGGAGACGGACCCATATGCCCGTCGCAGCAGCAACCCCAGAGACTTGTTGCGAACACTCGTTGCGAGGCCGTCTCGTTGACGCGAAAAAAAAAAAACTCGAAAACGAAACAGATTTTCTCACGCAATTGAGCACAGCAACTCGCTGTGGAAGACATCACGCCCCGATTGATACGCACAGAGAGACGCAATCGAGTTGTAGCCATGTAGCCAGTTCGAGTTGATTGATTCCCACGTCCCGCGATCGATTGGTATTGGGGCATGAACGTTTGCGTTCTAATCTCTGTTTCGGGCCGTCCATCAGTGAATTTCACACGCTTGATGAAAGGCGATGGGCTCCTTAAGTGACAGTGACATCCTTGCCCCTTTTTTTCTTCACTCATTTCGTTCGCTTTGACGCATGAAGTGCTATTGTCTGCGCTTGAACCTCTGGGATGCATCATTGTCGAGGGATTCCCGAAGAGACACCTGTTACGCGTGAGGGGATTGCGTCTGAATCAACAAATGTGTTATTTTGCGTTGCGAAGAAGGGTGGGTTTCGTTAAGCCTTTAAATACACATGTGCACAGTTTCTGCATAACTCAAGGCAGGCCGGGGCATGGGAATCGGGTGGGTATTCTTGCGAATTTTCAAAAGATTTCAACTGATTTTGCTTTCATCATGAAACTTTTGACATTCACGGTGAATCGCTGTGGATATTGTTCGAGGGATTCGTTGTGGATTCGCAGTCTGTCATGAAAAATGACTCAGTCAATCGGGATTACATCAGTTAGAGGAGATCTGCAGGGTGCGCCATCTTTTATGTCGGTATGGGACTGTTTGGTTAAATTCCAAGCGAAGTGGACGGTCTGTCGGCGGCACTCTTTGTGCGAATCATTTTTCAAAATGTGCCGCAAGGTGGTTCCACTGACGCCGAAATTAAGCGCGCGGTGTTGACACACCACATGTGGGTTCGCGGCAAGAGTCTCCTACCGCTTCAAACGATTCATTGGAATGTTTTGGGCGTTGATGGACGGCATGTCGACAATCTCCAACAGTCCAGTGCTCAACAAAATTCGACACCAAACGACGAATATTGTTGTCGGACGGTGCCTGTTGGCTGCCATATTTTCGACGACAACTGACGGCTATTTTCAATGTACAGCTGCACTATTTCGGTGCCTTGTTTCGTTATAAAACGATTCATTCATGAATCATGAAAATTGTTTTGAACTGAATTGGCGTTTCAAAAAAAGTCTGCTCAAGTCAATCGGTTGTTTACATGCCGACATAAATGTTAGCGCACCTTGTGGTTGGACATGGTCGACACATGGATGAAGCCTCAGTTTTCCTGCACGGAGCTCAATCGAGGGATTGGTGTCCTCCAATCGCCTATACATCATTCCTATATATATTCTTGTCTGTCTTCACAGAATGCTGTAAACTATCGACACTGTTTAGACAGCAATAGCTTCGAGGTGGACAAGGACTTTGTTCTCCTCTTTCGAGTCACTGAAAAAGAGTACTACTGTCTAGAAAAAACTTCTCAATCTCGCCGTTCGGAGTCGGCATTAAACTGTAGGTCGCCTCCTTTCATGAGAGAACAATAGCACGCACGACACGAGTGGCTGCTGAGAAGCTAGGCCCAGGTCCACCTCGGACTGTAGCGCCGCCATTTATTTATTATAAGTGTCTTGAATCGTCTCATCAACAATAATCCTTGGAAATCATAGAAAACATGGAAGAACTCGTCGTAAGTGGAAGCACATCAGCTCTTCATGACTTAGACATCTTAGATGACAGACTCGAATTCGTTTAACTTGGTCGATGTCGCTGTACAGCCCGTAAAGATCGTCGTTTAGTCTTCTTCTCCAAGCACCATCAGTGGATATGAGTACGAAGACCTTTCTCAGCGATCGAGAATCTTCTAGTCCACTTTGGAAAAAGTCCATGCTTCTGCGTCATACAGCAGGACGAGGACTATTAAGGTCTTATATAAAAATATTTTCTTTCATCGAGAGACGGTTTTATTCGTCAATTGCCTTGTAAGCCCGTAGAGACACAGCGCTTGGTATGAGTAATCCTTTATTTTGTCTCTACAGGTGATGTCTTAGCTTGATTTCCTTTCGGAGCCTAGGTAGACAAAGTTTCTCCTGTTGCTGTAGAAGAGGCCCAAGTCCACTTTGGAATGTAGCGAAACACTACTTCAAAGCTACAGATGCCTATAGAGATGCTCAGGCCAAGATGCCGGACACCATATACTTAGCCTTACCCTCAAGACCCATCATAGTCGCCTCCTTCTTAATCCTCTCAAATGTCCCACTGACAGCCAGCTGTGTTCTTCCGATGATGTGCATGACATCGGCGTATGCGAGAGATTTGAGAAAGATCTTGCCTCTGATGTTGACATTTTGGTTAGGTTAGGTTAAGGGGCTGCTAGGAATTTACACTTAGATCATGTCGGTCTATTGTGATACCCACAGTCAGACAACTACCACTGATCGACCGCTCCAGTCGGCATTCTACATCGTCATCCTGCATAGACGGGCGAGTAATGCGGGGATGCCAAAACTAATGCTGTATAGCTAGTCTCTTTTTAATTCTGTCTTCTTCTGGGGCTACAGTCCGAGATGGACCTGGGTCTCAATAAAGGAGTTTCTCCAACTGTCACGATCTTTAGCCAGATGCCCCCAATTACTCAAGCCAAGTTGGCTGAAGACCTTCTTCACTTGTTTGCGACAACGGTTTCGTGGGCGTCTTCTTTCGCGTTGTCCCATCGGCGTGGAGACGAAGATTGTTGCACGACTTGAGACTGCTAGGTCTTTACCAAGATCTGCCACATAGCTGGTCGATAGTGGACTTCGTTGGCCTAAAACCGCACTGACATTGGCTAGTCTTGCTGTTGACGAAGCATTTCAAGGGCTTACACAAGACGGTAGAGAAGATCTTCACACATGAGGGGATAAAGGGTTTCATTCCGGGGACAGTGGTGTCAGTAATCACATCAGATAGCGTCTACGTTGCTATCCAGGAAATGATGGAACTCCTAAAGAAGTGTCATCTAGAGATTCCTACTGCAGTAAGTCAACTAGCCATGAAATTGAGGTCCTGTTCATCATCCCTGTGTTGACACACAAGATCTGTGATTGTGCCTCTTTCTGTAACGTCACGTGAGGATGTAGATGACTTCCATTCAACACCAGCAACTCGCCTCTCTTCATCCATGATTCCGCTCAGCTTTGGAATTGCTTGATTCCTTAGAACCAGCTCCTCATCCTTGCTGATGAATGGATTTTCAAAACCTACTGCGTACTTGGTCCAGACAATGTGACGAATTATCCTCTCAGAAAAACGGCAGAAAATCATTAAGTCTCCCTTCTCCCATCGGAAAGACATTCCCCCAGTGCGCACCCCTTCCCCCCGCTGCACTCGAGGATAATTGATTAATTTATTCATAACGCATCCATTGATGACAATGACATGCATTCTTAATTTCCGCGAAGCGGTGACACAAAAATACACGCAAAAAACACACAAAACCCCTGACTATCTCAAAAAATATGCAGATTCATCGCAAAGATACATATCAAACGAGCAAACGAGTTAAAGAGGCGCACACTCCCCTCGGCGGTGACGTGACAAACGTTTATCCGAACACAACCGAAAGAGCCGGAGACAATGAGGCCCTTTGCCACTGCCACCAGGCCCTCCGCTTAATCACTCGTGATTTATGCATCTGCAGCCGGAGCGGGACTTGCTTTTCGTTTCGTTTTTGTATCGCGAAACCCTTGAAATTGATAGACCGACGAGCGGTACACGCTCACGTGTTGATCAAGGCAGACACTCAGCCCCGGGTTTTTGTTTTTCGTTTTCCCAAAGGTGTGCATGCAAATTGCCATCGAATCGCTTTCCTTCGACGTATCGCGCCACCCGAAGGGACACGGCTTTTTGTTCGAGCCTTGTTCCCTCGAAACTGAGAGTCATTAACAGGCCATCAATCATTTCACGAAAAAGATTCATAATCACTAACGACATCACAAACAGCGTGGAAGCCAGTAGTCGGCAGCCAGGCAGCGGAGATGGAGGCGCGACACGGGCGCTTATCGTTGCATAAAATATGTTTAACACGCTGCATGGGCCAGTGTCCCGACTGCAGCCATGCCACGACTACCTACCGGCGTTCTGCCGGATTGGAAATACATTTTCATGCCCATTTTCCATACATCAGGCGCATTATCCATCCCGGCAGTGGACAGTCGACATGACAAGACATGCCCACCGCTATCTATCGCTATCTGTCCGGAGATACAAAAATCCACTGTTTGTACACACGCCACAGCAAAGACGAAAAACATGGAATCATTAGATTAATTATCGTACTTTCCGATTTGATATGACGGCCGTTGTTGCCGTCCATCTCTTCGGCTCCCTGAGATACTGCAGGGACTGCAGGGACTGCAGGGACTGGGGATGGATTGCACGCAACGCACTGAGCTGCAATCTCGGTCTTCAGTTGAACTGTATCTGAGGGATTACCGATTGGTCATGCTACGAGGTGGCTTCGGCCGGGACCGCGCTCTATGGGGCGACGATTGGGTGGCTCTGCAGCCACACACATAGGCTGCGTCTTTGTTTGACGGACTGATGGATCCCTGATAAGTGGGACAACTGACGGCGGCGGTTCGCCTCCTACTTGAGGAGCCACAGAGGATGATGCGGCAGTCTGGTGTGGTATCGAATCTGGGATCTCCTCGTTGTAGTTGGTGTGATAATTGGACTCATTAATTGTGGAGACTGACCGCATGTGGGAACTGTGATCAGACCAAGAATCTGATGCAAATACTGATTGATGATTATTTTGGTCTCACGGCATGCATTCCCATGATGCGGAGTGGTTGGAGGGGATCGTTTTCCATAGAAATAGGTGGAAGATGCCATAGATCCGATGGCACTACATGTCTCCTGGACTAAAGTTAATTCAGACGTGTCAGCATGTCCTTCGACGTATGACGCCACCCGAAGGGACACGACTTTTTGGTAGGAACTTTTGAGGGAACTGAAAAAGCACCTTGAGTACCTTTACCACAAAATGAACCCAAGAGGGACTCACAGAGATAGGCTCACGGCTCAGGCCGTGGTCATGAAATAATCCCGGGATGGGACCAGAGGAAAAAGCATCCTAATTACTTAGGTATTGTCTCTGAAAACTAAACTAAACCTAAGCTTTGAACATTTTGTGAAAAATATTTAAAGTCCAAAAAATGTGTCATCCCACAGAAGACCATTTTTAATGAAAAATATTCCAAGTCGAAAAAATCTCTCTCGAACCATCGCCAAGTTCGTCAAGTACGTTCAAAAGTAACTCACTCTATTCTTTGAATTGCCTTCGCCGAACGGTGGACCACATTTCCTTAAAGAACTCACTCAATTTGCATGCATAACAGGTATTGTCAGATAAGCAATAATTTCTATGTTCAACTGCGACGTCGTGAAAAATTCAAAATTTCGTTTTCCAAAATTTCCAAGGATTCAGAGTGAATCTTATGACTGAAGTCACTTTATTTACCATTTCCACATTCGACCCCATTCATTTAACGTGAAATTTCTGTTCGAAAATCGAGTTTTAAAAAAATTACAAATATCACGCAAAAAAATGCAGTCAAGTGTCAACACAATCGGGTCGTATTTTTTGCTGAAAATGAAAGCATTTTCGTCGAAATGAATTTGAGATTACAAAATGTTGTGAAACGATTTTCTCGGGATCTAGGACGAAAAGAGGGACGTGGGATATCAGGATGGAAAGGAAATTAAATGGAGAAAAGTAATAAGTCATGATTTTGTAACGGAATTGACTCGGACGGCTATTTGAAAACGAAGTTTGTGGTGTACTACTTTGTCGCATGAAATGCATGATTTTAGAAGACATGATGTTTTGTGAAACGATTTTCTCGGTAATTAGGATGAGCTGGAAGATGTGGGATATCAGGATGGATAAGGAATTGATTGGAGACGCGTAATAAGTAGAGTCCGACCGAATATTTGGCTTCGGCTTCGGCCGAAAAACTTGCCTTCAGTCGGACTCTAGTAATAAGGCTTGGCTTGGTTTGTTGGTTGGAGGCGGCACTTGAGCAGCCCTCTTTTCGTACAGAAAGAGTGAAAACTGCTTGTGTTTCCATTTTTTTGTACACGGTATTTTTAGAAAATTAACTTGGAGTAAGGTGCTCGATAACTAGGCATCAAAAGTCCTTGGAATTCATAGAATACTTGGAAGAACTCGTTGTAAATGGAACCTCTGGGGATGCTGTTTAAGTGACGGTTGCTAGAATGGAACTGAAATCAGTGAATGGTAAATAGCAAGCGCCATTTAAACAGCATTTCTAGTGTGTCCATCTACGGCGAGATCTTCCAGGTATTCTATGAATTCTTAAGAGGAAGTGCGCACACAACTGAAGACTTGATTTTTGTCCTTGATTAATGGAAATGCTAAATTTTGTCTTCCTTCTGGAGGATCGTCTTTCTCTGGAGAAGCGTCTTCGTCTGGAGAATCATCTCCCTCTGGAGGATCGTCTTCCTCTCGAGAATCGTCTTCATGTCCGATTCTTGCAGCTGACTCAAACTACTGGTCAAATCATGGAAAGGAATGATGTCAAACACTTCTTCTTCGAGAAACTTGTCACACTTCTAGTCTTGACAGTTTGAGACCTCAAGTCGGACAATTTGCTTTAGAAAATCTCCGCCTTCTGAACAAGCCTCTTAATGATGCACTCTAACCGGCGTAGTAAAGGTCTGTACATCAGCACGATCACATATGGACGTCAAAGACTTGGGTTGTTGGCAGGGCTGCAGCATCATCACTTTTTAGTTCTTTTTTTTATAGATTCCAGAGTCTATAGTGGCAAGAGTATCTTTAAAGCATTTTAGACTTCGAACTTGTAAACCAGGACCTCAAAGGACGCCCAAGTTTTAGGTGGCGACAGCAAGGTACTGAGACAGATTGCACCACCAAATTTTAGCTTTCTCCCCGACTATCCCAAGCAAGGCTCCTCAGTCAGCACAAGGCAATGAACGTCAGAATACAGTCGACTATTGCAATATCTTCGCCTGTAACAAAGTCTTGAAAGTAGGAGGTCAAACCTTAACCTCCAATGTGAAGGCATCGCTTCACAAAAGGACAACAGGTTCTCCTCCTCAATCAAGGACTCCTTACTGGCTGCCTTTTTGTCCCTCGAACACTAGTTGCAGTTCAGATATCTCCGTCCATCCCCTGTCTAAATGAGAAAATCGTGTTTCGCATCGCCTTGAGACAAATATCAGGCTTCCAAATTGAATTAGCTGCGGCAATCATAAATCACGGGGTATCCTTAGACCCTCACCCGCAGGTAGGGACAAATCAGCCATTTATCAATTTGCAAGGATCCCTCCAAATGGACAAATGGAAACATAACTCAGTCATCAATAGGCTCAGATGCTCACTCTCTCTCTCCCCCCTCCACCTACGCACACAACCCCAGAGTGATCCTCCCTTGTCCTTGTCCCTCAACGTGGTGCACTCAAGCAGACAAAACAAAACACAAATCCAGGACACAAGTGTGCACCGAACAGATGACTGGATCCTTTGTCTTCCTGCGGATCAGGTCAACCAGCTACCTAACACGCATCCAAGGCAGATCCCTCCACTTAAAAGGGAAACACCACAAAACTGTCGAAAAGTTTTAAATTTCTCGGAAAAAAGACGAAAAAAAAACTTCCATTTGTGGCCCACAATAACAATCAAGGAACTGAAAGCAAACAACAACAACAACAACGACGACGACGGCGATGAAGACGACGACGACGAGTACAAAATCACAAACAGAAGAAGATACGAAAGAAAAGGTTCGGTTCTGGCGATTTGTACACAACCACTCTCTGGAGCGGCCCTCCTACTCCACGTCCATCACCGAGTGCTGTGTTCGGTCGGGATTTCGGATTGGGATTGGGATTGGGATCTTCCCCTCGCCTCCGCCTCCGCCCCCGTCCCTGGCTGTATTCGCCCTCGCCACGTCTGTGCCGATAGTCAGTCGCCATCCATTTTACATATTATACTCGGCAGCGTTGTGTTTTTTTCCTGTTCGGTGTCGTGGGGGCAGGGAGAGGCCAGGAGACGGTGCGAAGGAAACCTTTTTGCCTCGCTTAGGCTATGTGTGTATAGATACTTTTCATTTTGTGTATTTTCTTGTATTTTTTTTTTAATTTTTTTTCCATTTTTTTGTGTTCTTGAGCGATCTGAAACCGTGCAGGTGTCCAATTTTGAAAACTAGTTCTAGTCCGGCAGTGTATTCAATTCTCGGCTGGATTGCGAGTGTATATCTTCACGTTTTCGCTTTTTATCCGAGCGATACGACAAGGAGAGAGAGATACATATTTTGTGTCGTGCCTTGGTGGCGTATTTTATGGTTGAAACTGGAACGACCACGACAACGACAACGACGACGATGATGATGATGCGGTGTGTGCTTAGGTTTGTGCGGCTGGCTGCGGTGCTCTACACCCGATGTGTGCCTTTTATCCCTGAACTCTCTGCAGTTTGATAGATAAATTGATGCATATATGGATGTGCTACGCATATAATTCGTTTTAAATCGCTCTGAGACCTGAATACGGGATCCGTGGTGGTTGGGCCTCTGAAGGATCTCTCCCTCTCCGCTTGATGTGTGTTTTATTCAAAGTGTAATAATTACCTTTTCTATGTTTTTCCTCTTTTTTCTTCTGTTGTTCTTCCTCTCCTCTGGTTTTGTACTTTTGTTGGGCTCCTTTTGTGTGCTGAGGGGGCAGTGCGCGCAAGGAGACGATGGCGGGAGTTCTGTTGGCCTTTTTCTGTATCACTTTTTTTTGCGTCTTTGTTTGATGGGCAACGTATTTAATTAGGGGCGCGGATGAATCATCAAAATCGCGCATACATCCATGCAGTGTCTGGTGGCTAGAGAGAGGGGGAGTAGAGAGAGAGAGAGAGAGATGTTGAAGGTTAATACACGCATCGATTGACATGATAAACGGCTCATGGCGAATGAAGCACACAACGAGAGGCAACGCGGAGCGATGGCAAACAGGAGACTTTGTCTGCTGGTCGAAGGTATTGGTCTGGCCTAGACCGGAAATGTTGCAACAGGCGAATTTGAAGTTTGAAATCGTTTGTGACCGGGTTTCTGAGCTAGGAAACTAGGGTCTTTACGGAGACAGTATTTTCGAGAGGGACCTCAATCAGCTTGATGTGCAAAACTGATGGAGGGCTTATTGGTTAAGGCCCAGGTTCACCCCGGACTGTAGCCCCATACAAAGAAGAAAAATTTTAGGAACGGAGGGATCTGACTCAAAAGTTGCTGTAGCATGGTTCTGGAATAGTCAGAAAAATGCGAGCGACTTATTAGCCTATACATCACTGAGAGCCTGCCAAACAACCCTTCAATTGGAGCATCAATCCGTCACCACCAGTTGCACATTTTCTTTCCCTCAAGTCCTCCTGTGAATTCAAAACAGACTCCAAAAGGCTGGCAAAGGTTCAAAAAGGACATTTTATCGAATTTCCATTGGACTGACTCTCGAATCATTTAGCATACGAATTTTGTCATTGATTGATGGAAATGCTAAATTCTTGGATCGTCTACCTCTTTAGGATCGTTTTGCTCTGGAGGCTCGTCTTCCTCTGGAGGATCGTCTTCCTCTGGAGGATCGTCTCCCTCTGAAGGATCGTCTTCCTCTGGAGGCTCGTCTTCCTCTGCATGATCGTCTTCCTCTAGAGGATCATCTTCATCTGTAGGATCTCCTTTCTCTTTAGGACCGTCTTGCTCTGTAGCATCGTCTTCCTCTGGAGGATTGCCTTCATCTGGTGGATCATCTTCCTCTGGAGCATCGTCTTCCTCTAGAAGATCGTCCCCCAGTGAAGGATCGTCTTCATCTAGAGGATCATCTCTCTCTCTGGAGGATCGTCTTTCTCTAGAGGATCATCTTCCTCTGGAGGATCGTCTTCATCCGGAGGATCGTCTTCAAGTCCGATTCTAGCAGCTGACTGAAACTACTGCTCAAATCACGCAAAAGAAAGGCGTCTTCATCCGTCTTCATCAAACCCCTGTCAAGGTGGAGTCTTCGAGTCACTTGTCACACTTCTAGCCTTGACAGTTTAAGACGTCAAATCGGTCTTCTCTGACAATCTGCAGCTTCTCAACAGGCCTCTTAGTGACGCACTAACTAACTGGCGTAGCAAAAGGTTGTCAGTTAATGCTTCGGAAGCTAAGATTTGTCTGTCTGTCAGTTAAAGATCGATCATTGCCCTCTTAGATCACGAGATCGAAACGAAGTCTAAGATGCAAACGCAGAAGCTAGTGAGACTTACCTTTCTTACTTATAAGGCCTGCGTCCCATGGAGGGACTGGGCCTGAGCTATAGCTGTCTTCCATCCTTGACGGTCACGCTGTTTCCAGTTGTCTAGACCAAGCTGTCTTGCGTCGGCGATGACTTGGTCTTTAAACCGGAGGCTCGGTCTTCCTCTCCTTCTCGAACCAGGAGGCTTGGATTCGAAGACCCTCTTGGCTCTTGGCTCTTGGCTGGAGTATTGTTCTCCAGTCGATGTGGCCGAGCCAATGTAGTCGACGGATTTTTGCCTTCCGGACTACGTCCACATCTTGGTACAGTCTATGGAGTTCGCGGTTATGCCTGGGGGAAGGAATTTAAGGAGCCAAAAATGCAAGAGAGTGAGGCCCTATGCAGCGGTTGTGTGTTCCCATAAGAGCTCAAATCTTACAGGAGATCAACCACGCTTCAAATGGCAAGTCAGGCTCAAAGGACACCGTGTATCGGAGCACGGAAAAATACGGTCACTTCACAAGATCTAAGGGTTAAACTTCTTCTCCTTCTAGCTGTCGTCGATTGCTTGGTTGAGGACCATCTCCACTTCGGCGCGCCACTATAGACGAGGACATCCTCTGTTGCGTTGTCCCTCTGAGTCAGAGAGAGAAAAAAGAAGAGACTGGATAGAGGAAGAGGAAGAATTGGTGCCAAAGGTGGTGATCAGATGGAAGCTTACGAGCCCTAGATCAAATTGCAGCCAAACCTAGTCCGTCCCTTTCTCATTTCCCGAATACACTCTCGTGAGGTTCATCCTCCATCCACCTTCAAAAATTCAACGGTATCAGTGCTGAAATCGCCTATCCTCCCTTCAGGCCTATCGTCACATCGTCACGACTTAGATGAAAGATTGTGACAGAAAGCCCCTTGGAATGACTTAACTGACCACCTCGCCATCTAAACGTCTTGCTAAGCCCCATTTCCCCACATCAACATCCTCTCATAAATGACCACCTTTTTGGACAACAAAAATTCGAAAATCCCGTCAAAACACACTCATCTCCTAGGCCGCATTAAAGCGAAGACTCATTCAGCCAAGTCCGCCTCTGTCACGAGAGCATCAACCGAAAGTTTGGTAACGATATCATCATTTGGGGACTCAGCCGTCAGACAAAGGGTTCCCAGTTTGTCCTCTTAATTTGGACCGCTAAGTAGATTACGCTCCAGCCTCGCCACGACACGACCCGTATGCCGGGGCGTATCAGTCATTTTCTCACCGAAAACAGGGAGCCGTAATGATAGCTCGGATTCGACATAATTACGTTAATCACACACCCCAGACGCAGAGCGCCCAAATCCAGAAGCACACCACTGATTCCAGTGGATCCCCTGAAATTATCATGCAGTGCCCGAAATTACAATGATTGCACTTGGTCCTCATCGCAGTCGTCATTATCGTCGACGTCGACGTCGCCGTTGTCGTGTCGTCGTGCCGTGTTGCGCTGCTGTCGTTGTCATTGTCGTCGACATCATCATCAACGTCAACTTCATCGCAATCACCATCAAATGAAGTGTGGTTGGGCCTGCATCCGTGGATTCTGCATTCGATTCCTTCGACCGCTTCGACTGCTTTTTCGTTCGCCTCGTTTGTTTTCCTTAAAGTCATCAGCATCCACCTCAGCCCATCAGTCAGCCCCAGCTTTGGAGCGGCTTGTCCTTCTCCGGAGAGTCTCACTAATTTTCGGTTCACACTTCATGGTCGTGTTCGCCGGGCTGGCTCGGCGCGTTGTGACGCCCCGCGCGTTTATTGCGTTCGTTTTGTTTTGATGTCGATGTTGATGGCTGTTGTATGATGTCTGTGGGTCTGACTCTGTGGTAACGGTAAATGCATGAAGGTATAATTTACCCTACCCCTTGGAGGTGGGCAGAGAGACGGGCAACGCGAGAGAGAGATTACCCAGTTCGAGTGTGCGCGTCGTCGGCCTATAGATGGATTGGCATGGAGTGACGCACGCGCATATAAATTAATCATGGCTTCTTAAGAGTCATGATGTGGTTATGTTTTATGATTACATAACCCTTCAGCTTTGTAGGGAAATATCGCAGAAAGACGCACAGTCAAGTGGGCGATTCACTTGTCGGTTTATGCTGAACGAAGGAGGGTATCGTCGGCGTTCCTTTGCAGACAAATCTGTTGCGTCTAAAGATTTTGTTGAAAGCACAGATGATCGCTCAAGGATCTCGAAAACTGCCGAGATCGCGATGTGAGGTCCGTCCCTCAAATTTCATGCCCAAAGTCTGGCTTTCAAATCGACGGTAAGTTAAGGAATATCGAGGCAAGCAAAAGCGATCATCAGGCAGCAGACGATCGTCAGGAATTTGGCAAATCTTGAGGAAGATCGATGAATCTGATCAAAGAAAGGAGATTTACTGATCCTCAGAGGACTTAGGATCCCCAGGAATCAAACGATCCTCATGAATTTGCTGATTCAAACCCAGTGGCTGTTAGAAATGAAGCGATCCTGAAAAGGCATATGATCGTCTTCAATCTGATGATCTCCAAAGGCTGAAAAACAAAGCAGAAGATCACCATCGTTCGCCTTTTAACTAGTGGATGATCCTCAGAAAGGTTCAGACATCCGATCAGCTAACGATCGTCACTAGGGATCTTGCGCTTGTAGCCATCAAAGAGTTAACAATCCAGGGGAAGTTGATGATCGTGATGAGGGTTAAAATCCTAATGCCATCGAGCTGATCATTCTTCAGCCGGAGGAGGACCATCCTCCAGAAGAAGACGATCCTCCAGAGGAAGACGATCGTTCAGAAGAAGGCGATCCTCCAGAGGAAGACAATCGTTCAGAAGAAGGCGATGCTCCAGAGGAAGACGATCCTCCAGATGAATACGATCCTCCAGAGGAAGGCGATCCTCTAGATGAAGACGATCCTCCAGAGGAAGGCGATCCTCCAGAGGAAGACGATCGTTCAGAAGAAGGCGATGCTCCAGAGGAAGACGATCCTCCAGATGAATACGATCCTCCAGATGAAGACGATCCTCCAGAGGAAGACGATCGTCCAGAGGAAGAAGATCCTCCAGAGGAAGACGATCGTCCAGAGGAAGAAGATCCTCCAGAGGAAGACGATCCTCCAGAGAAAGACGATCCTCCAGAGGATGACGATCCTTCAGAAGAAGGCGATACTCCAGAAGAGGATGATCCTCCCCATTTTTCAGGAGACGACGATCTTTGAAGTATGTTGAGCCTAAGGACTCTAATTGTCACAAGATCGTCAAGAAAAGAACACAAGATCGTCAACAGAACAATGCGTGTAAGATGATGATCTTCGAAAGAACAAGATCACTAAAAGACAACAGTAAAATCAGCCTCAGAGACCTAATCTGCGGAACCTTACTTTAGATGCAGTAATGAAAATGATTGCCAAGGAAGCCAAGGAGATTAAGTTACTCACAGAGAAGAAAGTTATTGAACTAGTTGTCCCCTAACTCTTGCTCAAAGTTGGTCCCACTCAACTCGTGTTTCCCACCATAGCCCTTGTTGTCCTTCTCCGTCCATCCACTTCCACGACCTAGCCACGTTCAGCACGTCTTGAGATCCAGCGCGTTGCATGAATGAAACCCGAACCGGCGTCGATTACACAAGACCCAGTAAAGTCCAGCTGCAGCCCACAGCTCCTAACCTAAGCCCCATCACTCCTCACCCCACCACGAGCCTATTCCAATGCATTTCTGCTTGCAATGCATCCATTTGAAGTCTCATAACCGCACAAGAGCCACATATGACAAGCGCGTAAGACTGGAAGTTCGTCGGTCAGCGCGGAGGGGGAGCAAATTTTGATCGAAGTCAGATAACAGCTATACGCCGTAGTACGTGCCCTCTTAATGACTTCACATTAAGTCTCACTCGTCTGCAGTCCTAAGCGCAGCACCTCTGTAAGTGGGCACAGGTTCCTCGAACTGACACTATGTCGTTACCATTTCTTTTTTTTCTTTTTTCAGCCGTTGGCCATCGTCTGGGTCATAAAGACAAGAGCACCACCATCAGGTGCACGGCCCAATGCGCGTCGTTGTTGACAATTCCGCGTGTGTGCCCGTAAAAGGTTGTGCTTGGTGCTTTTGGTGCAGACAATAGAGAGAAGCCGATCGTGCTGCCGCCGCCTCCGGTGTGTTGGGTGGCTGTGATTAGCCCCCTTGATGATGGCTCTAATGTGTGGCTCTTAACTTGATGGGATTTATTAAGACGGAGGGTTTATGGCGATCGTTGAACTGTCGTACGAATTGAAACTCGATTCGTGACGAACTTGAGGTCACACTTTGGGCTTGTGGATTGAGTGTCTGCATGCATGTGATGGACGGGAGAAGGGATTTGTGATGTGATGAAGTCGAATTAAAGACCACGGGAGTTGACAAGCACACGATGCGATGAAATGGGAGAAGGAACGCATCAGATTCGTTCAAATTTTAGGTGCATTCAGGTGTTAATTGTCTGAAGTCCCTTGAGTGCAAACAGAAGCTGTGGAGTGGTATAATCTCAAGCCACGATGGATAACAGACGAAGATGGGTGCTTGGTCATATCCTTGAGTGACAGACGAGAGTTTTGAGCAGTCTCCTTTGAGCCATCTCCTTGAGGGACAGACGAGAGTTTTGAGCAGTCCGTGAAGAAATTTTGAGCAGACGAGAGTTTTGAGCAGTTCGTGAAGAAAATGGGGCAGAATCCAGGGTTTAAGGGGGAACTTGGCTCTCTGTAGATGACCCTGTTGGACCCTGTTGGACTATTTGAGTCGCGACAGTGCCTCCTTAATTCCGCCTAGAGGGCGCCACAGTTGCCAGGAAGGCATGAAAAGTTGTGAGTGTTGAGATGGCCACTCCGTCCTATCATCGACAGGCATAATTGAAGAAGTCTGCTATCTATACTGCCTTCTTCTTTTGGCGCTATAGTCCAAGACGTATGTGGGCCTCAACTAGTCGCTGTCCATAGGCAGGGAAATCATGAAGACAAGCCGGACAACGGCAGAAATCTGATGAGTCTAGGCAGTCTTTCGTGAGAATGGCCACATTTCCAGTGTCACTTAAACTGTGCCCATGTGTTGACTGTAACAAGGCCAATGTCCTGAGCATGTCAAGCACCTCCTGGTCCGCATTAGTCCACCATCTCCATCCCGTGTCGAAGAGTCGACGACAGAGGAGCCATCTGCAAACTCAAGTGCATCCCCAAACAGCCGCGAAGAAACCTCCAAATGGATACAAACACCAATCGGGCGCATACAAAACGTCTCACACCACATTGACCATATCTCATCATCTCATCCCGGCGCAGATACATCTCATAAATACCCTCGCACAACATCTATGCGAATCTATTTATAGCCCAACGCACTTCTCAACCCGCCGTGTGTTGTGCCTAAAATGTGGGAGGGGGAGTGTGGCCCCAGTCGACAATGAATCCATCATCTCTCCGCATCATTCCCAGTCTCTCTCTCTCTCTCGCGACTCGAGTGTTCAGCATCTTTTCGCGCACGCTGGCAATCTCCATCGCTCCCTCCCCGTCGGCCGACTCTCGGCTCCTAGTTCAATGCTACACACGAGTATTTATAGCACGGACCATGGATTTAATGGCATGTGCCCAACTGCACAGTCACAGAGAGAGCTTCGCCATCTCCAGCGCAAGCGACGGCATTTAAGGACCACGCGCATAATTGAAATAATAAAATAATACTACCGCTGGAGAGTGGCATTAGATTTAGTGTGTTAATGATATTTGTTAACGAAGTGAGTTTTGGCACGGGCCCAGCGGCCCCCAGGGTGCTGCCGGTGCTGCTGTTTATGCTGCGGATGCAGTTTGCCTGGTGGATGCCGTGATCTGGTGCTCCCTGCGCTGTGCCGGGTCGGCATCTGTTGGTTGCGACATTAATGAAAGCGCAGCTCGTTCGCTGTGGCATAATGGATTCGCGAGGTTTTTTTTTTCTCGCATGCATCTCCTCCTCGGCCAACACTTGGGCGGGGTGCTGTGGCACTCGTTGTCGGTGTTTGCCAGCCAGAGCTGTGCACTGGTTGGGCTTAAGTGGATTTAAATTGGCGATTTATTAAATTTCACATAATTTGCCAAAAGGATTACTTAGCACACTCATTTGGTGTGCGAGTGGGGGATGGTGGGGGGAGGGGGGAATCTGGTGTTTTATTATTATTCCAGGTGTGACTTGTCTAGGAAGTCGAAGTGGAACTGGTACCGAGTGTTCCTTGAGGGAGTTTTGCGTTTATGGGCCCATCATCCGCGGTGGTGCTTAACCTCTTTATCCGTGAATGCCTGGAGGCACTGTTCGTCCATCAGTTCGGGTGCCATTCGAAACCCATCAATCTGCAGTGTGGGGTGCTTTCATAAATCGTTGCCCTGCAGAAGGATCAGAAGGATTACACGTCTGCGAAGAGGATCACTCTCGATCGTTAGAGGGAAATGAATCAGATGCAAGGCTTTTCAAAGAGGATTACGACTTGTGGCTCCTTGTTGAGTTTGATGAGGACGTGGAGCCTCAGGGCATTTGATTTCGCCTGTAATCACCATCAAACTGAAGATCTTTCAAGATCAGTGTCGATTCGGTCTCTTGGATCGTTTAAGTCCTTTATTCAATCACCTTCAGAACCAGGAGAGGCCTAGACTGTCAAGACTGATAGACGATGTTCATAAACGCGGGCTTATGTTGTCTCGAATTTTTGCACGAACGAAGGAATTTTTGTACGATCAATGGACCCTCACGCAACTGGCGTATTAAGACGCCCTGTTAATCGCATTTTTGTGGTCAGCTTAGGGAAGAATTCCTCTGTGATCTCTGATGTCATCCGCACTCATCAAAATCGCTACATGCATCAGCACCGTCGTGACCCTAGACCATTAACACCTTACGCTGCTTATGCCCGCCTCAAGTCATCAGATGATGCGATCATGCCACCAAAACGATCACGAAATGAGTGACGAAACTCTGCTCTGCGCAGAAGATTTAGCATGATCAGCGATCATTTTTACGACGATCATGAATCATGCTTGCAACGATCACCACGCTACAGTGATCATCGCGAGTGTTTACCATTGCAGCTCGATCGCTAATCGGATGATCAGAGATCACGCCACCAAAGCCCATCAAAATCCATAGGCAACCGGGATTAGCCGGCAAACAGATCAAGTGATCGTGGATGCAAATCGAAATGATTGATCGATCGGAACGGATCGGCAGTTATCTTGCTTGACATTACGTAGGACAGTAGTCGTTGCGCGTCCCGCATACATGAGCAAATATTGACGCTGCTCCTGTTTGAGGATTGATTAAATTATCGACGCAGATGTCCGCCAACAGCCAAGCGTCCAAGCCTGTTTGACCACAAGCAAAAGTGTCAGTTTTACTGCACGATATCGACGATAATTCCCAATCGTCGATCTCAAGTTTATGTATCTCAGCACTTTTATTTGGGTTAAGGGCTACTTACGCTTACGTTTTCAGTTTTTTTTCCTTCTTCTCTCTTCGATTCTGTTGTGTTTCTTGTGCTCCGTCGATTCGTTCATCGACGGTTTTGTGTGTTTTTTTTCCCGCTCTCAGGTGACTAATCGGGCAGTGCGGTGTGTGCAACGGAGCCCCTCGTCGTCGTCGGTATGGATGCATACACGATTGCAGATACACACCGCACCGGGGCGCACACACTCCCGTACGTGCATATGCTTACACGTCGTGTGTATCTTTATGCATTGATTCGGTTTGGAACTGGTTTTCGAATCCATCTAACGATTTTTTTCCTCGCTCGTTCTCGCGCCGTGTTCTCGGGCCGGGGAAAAATAAGTCGCAATTTATATGTTCTAGGCGGGTTAAAGTGATACAGGTGTTCAAGAAATCAAACAAAGGTTCGGTGGATGTGTTTTTTTTCGTGTTCGTTTCTTCGCTCGTTCGTGTGTTTTTTTTTTCGAGACTGAAAACCCAAACACCGAGCTGGACGACGTCTGATTGCTGGTGATTGAAACCCTCGCAGTTTGTGCTGCGGACGTATTGGTGTGCGGTTCGGGGCGGCAGGAGTAGCTTGCAATTGGCCGGGTTTTATGGTCGCTGAATTTTGAATATAATCGAGTGGACACTCTGTGTAACCCTAGATGTGGTGTGAGTGGACTTGCAGGGGAGGCTGCGCTGATCCGGAGAACTTGATTGCGGCTGATTTATGACATGGTAATGAGTGGAGGAGGCGGAAGGAACGAAACAAGTTTTCGAATGGCTTACATGCGCTCCTTACAACAGCTTCTGTCTCGTAGTTTTGAAAAGTCAGCCATCAGATGGTAGTCATGCGAGGGGAAGCGTTTTGTAGAACTCGATGAATGATTGAGGCTACGTGTTAGGGCATCTAATGTACAAAAGGTACAGCCCAGTGGGGGTTTAGGAACTTTTCCAGCGAAGGGAGTGTTCAGATTCATGTTCTTCTTCTTCTTAGGGCGCTACACTTTGAGGTGGACCTGAGCCTCTCTCAACATGCTTCTCCACAAAGACGACGACGGATGTGAGCTGGAGTTTGAAAAATAATTTTCATTCGTTTTTTGATGCGGTACTCAGGCATGTGAAGTACGAATTTTTCAGACCTTAGTGTCTGAAGAAATAGCAACGACTGGTTAGGAATAAGGCGCTGTTATAAATTAAGAGGACATTGTTCTACCAAATTTCTTAATCCAGTGGATTAGCCAGGACAGCCACCAGAAGATGTAGATCAAAAGTTAATATGCCTTATACTGAATCTTCGACTCAGAGCCTGTGGGAGATCGCAACAGAGGACGTCCGAATAAGGTGGCGCACACAAGTCGAGGGGGACCTCGGCCGGCTTGGTGTACGAATCTGGAGACAGCTGGCGAGAGATTATGCTGGCTGGAGGGGCATGTTGTGTGAGGCCAAGGTCCACCTCGGAGTGTAGAGCCCTAAGAAGAAGAAGAAGAAGGCTACGTTAACAAACAAAATTCCCGCATTTGGGGCTCGGAAAATGAAAAACCCGCACGTTATTGTCGAGAGGCCAATACATCCACAGAGAGTGACAGTTTGGTGCGGATTGTGGAGTGGTGGCATTAGCGGGCTATTTTTCTTCGAAAATGTGGCTGGAAACAACGTTTCGGTCAACGGTCGGCGTTACAAAGCCGTGCTAATCGATTTTTTTTACTGATATTGAAGACATGGAGTTGGACGACCTTTGGTTCGTGCAGGATAGCGCGCCATGCCGCACAGCCCATGGCACAATCGATCTTTTGCGCACCAAATTCCCAAATCGTGTTATCAGTAGAGTCCGACCGAAGGCCAGTTTTTCGGCCGAAGCCAAAGCCTAATGTTCGGTCGGACTCTAGTTATTAGCCGTCTTGGCGGTGAAAATTGGCCGCCTCGAAGATGCGATTTGACCCCTTTAAGCTTTTTTTTGTTGGAAACCGTGAAGGAACGATGTTATGCCAACAATCCGGAAACGATTCAAGCACTTAGGGCTAATATCATCCAAGGAATCCGTTAGCTACAATCCGAAACCATCAACAAGGTCTTGGAAAATTGGGGTGACAGACCGCGCTACTGCGAAGTCAGTCGAGGCAGCCACTTGAACGATGTTGTATTTCTTATATCGTTTATTAAATATGAATGTTTGTTCTTACTAATGAAGCCATAATACATGGGAAGGATTTAATTTCGTTCATTTTATTGCATTTTTAAAAAGAAACTTGTAATTGGCCCACCGTTTACACTCCATACTGCTTGTGGTTGAGTCTTCATCTCCATCGCCATCAATGCAAACAGGACAAAACTTCCCATGCATCTTATTCTGGAGGAATCTGATCTACTGAATCCTCCAGTCTCCTAAGCAACTTCTTGCTGTTCCTGACGTTGTCTGGGTCATGTGCCTCAACGCTGTAGAAAATGTTGTGCTCGAAATGAGAACTAGAAGCCATCAAAGTGGCAACCTGTCAAACAGACTTAAGAACACACCAGCTGGGAAATCATGAAAAGTGTTGCCAGATCAAAAATTGAAGCTTCGAAAAAGATATCCGAACCACGATAAACTGTCTTCTTGTGGCAATTCCCTCGCTTCCAACTATCGCCTCGTAGAATAAATTCTGATTCCAAGGAAACCCTCTGCTGATTTGGACGACATCTCCAAGGAAACCCATCACATTTCCCGAATCGTTATCATCAAACGATGGCAAGGGCAACTTTTCATCGGTCATCGACGCTGAGCAACGATTCTGTCAGTGCGTTCGCTTATTAAACAGAAATCGAAATGTGAAGAGCATAAATCACTCAATTGTCGCCCCACCCCCAGATCTCCATGCATACATCAAGACACAAAGCAATCGAGTCGTTTTCATTATCATCTAACGGCATAATGAACCCATTGACAAATGAATTTCCAATTGCCTGGCTGCATCCATGCACTGGGCTTTCAATAATTACCCTAATGCACTGATAAAAACCCCATCAATTGATCCAACTCAATGGCCTTAGGCCGTCCGCCAGCCCGGCTGCACAGTCAAAGTGCCCCCGCGACTGTCGCAGATGTAGATCCGAGCCGTAGAGCAATTGTTTCGAGTCGTAATAGCGCATATCAATTATGATTGAGGTCAATGTAACGTTATGTTCGCGATAACTCCACACAAATAGCCCCGGCACAAGGCTCCCCCACTGCCCACTGACCCATAGAGTCGAGGTGAAGTCCTAACATCCATCATCCCCCCCTCCGTAATTAATTATAAACTAATTATCATCGTCTTTGTCATTTCGTCAAGTTCGTCATCATCGGATGCAGATGCAGATGCGGCGTTGGTGCGCCGCGCCGCCGTGCGATAGACACGTGCCAGAAGCATACGTGATCAGTGTGGGCCGCTGCCCTGGACAGGCACTCAAACAAATGTCAGTCAGAGTAACAGACTTGTTGCATTTCCCTCTCTCGGGGGTCACTGAAAAGGTTTATTACTCCGCCACCGCCGGATTGCTCTTGTGGAAACCGTTAGAACCCATCTCTCATCCATCCATCCAACTGGATAAGGGCCTCGAGGCTCCCGCGTACCTACACACGCTGCGATCTCTTGAAAGTGTTGTTCAAGCGCGACTTCATTAGAACCCAGACGCGAGCTGTGCTCTGTGTACCCACGGGTAACACAGGAGTCCGATGTTAACAAGAAATAAACCCCGAAAACCCCTAGGAGTGGATCCGATTTTGGAGTGGCGAGCTCTAGGAACGCGAGCGCGCGGCTTGAGTCATTAAACCGCGATCACCGCGCCATTAGTTTCCGAAAACGAAAAAAGACGGAAAAAAACCTGAAAAGGTTTAATTAATCTATCTGCACTGCAATCTGGTCTTTTTGTTGGATCTTTTTTCTTGTTTCGTTGAAAAATTAATTAAACACACTCGTAGACACGCTGCGCGTGTGTGTATCTGCCGCTTGGACCGCACGACACTTTGGCTGGTGTACGGGCCGAGTGCGTTGGCTCGGTGTTGGTTCTTCGGCGCAATTAAATGCGCGCTAGTGACGGTAAGTATCTTGAAGAAAAAAACTTATAAACAAACTTAACCTGAATTTTAGGTCATGTACGTCGAGTTTGTTGGACGAGCCGTTGCAATTTCCGCGGCGCATTTAAGTCGAGATTGTGGCGGGGGCTTGTCCCGCAGAGAGACGGAGCTCGGATTTAGTTTGTTCAATCCATTAGATGCGAGATGCACTTTATGTGTGGCACGAGATGATGGGATGTAGGTTTATGATTCGATGCTCGCGCTTGATAGTCAGGTGCGCTGTGACAGAGTCCATTGTGTTGGGGTCTGATTGGGTTTTCAATTTGTCCGTGGCTTGTCGGAGATTCTCTTGTGCGATTGAAAGGGTCTCGAAATGGGGTCAACGTGAAGAATGGAGTCAACAAATTGAGGCGGCAGCTGATGTGTTGTATTGGAGGCGTACTCATCGGTTGGTGGAGTAATAGTCACATAACCGCAAATTCTATGATCTCTACAGACGAGAGGGGAAAGATCCTTCCATTAAACTGGCCTGACCACAACGAGCGACTGAACAGCGATGCTCCGCGTACGAGAGTCTTCGAATCCGATGGTCTTGGTTGAAGAAGAGGAGGAAAGCTAAAACTCCAGGCTACTGTGTCGAGAAGGAGAGGAAGGCCGGAACTCTGGTATAAAAACCAAGTGATCATGGACGCAAGACTCATTTTTTCAGCGTAGCAAGGACCACCAAGAATCAAAGACAGCTTTAGTTTGGGCTCAAACCCTTCATCTTAAGCTGCTCTGAAGTAAATAAGTGAGCCAACTGGTTGGAGAAGGATACGAAACGGTTTAGAAATCAAGTGATCGCTGATTGCCCAAGAGAGATGCAAGCAGAGTGTGAGAAATCGTCAAAAAGAGCGAGGTAGCTGGCCTTGTAGTGAGTAAGTGGAGTCGTGACTTAACCTTCGAATCCCTTTCACCTGATTGGAGCAGGCAAGGAAGACCGAACCCGTTTAAAGATCAAGTGATCGCGGATGCAGGATGACCACGAGCAACGCACCTGTGATCGCCAGGATTGTAAAGCGGGATTAAAACAGGCACAGACCCTCCATTGCAATCTGGCTTAAAAAGGCATGCAAGTGAATGCGTAGATTCGCGATCTGATCTTCAAGGAGGATGGCTCCGAATCGGCTTTGAGGTGAAGAAAGCAGCTCAGATCTAACATATAGCAAGCTGGTGTAAGGAGTAAAGTAATTAAGATCTGATTCTCTAAGGAGATCGACCAAAATCGGCTTAATCAGTGATCGCGAACCCCACACACCACACGGAAGAAAGGAAGCTATGGTTTAGATTCAAAGCCTCCATGGCAAGCTGGCCTAAAAAGGAAGTAATTAAGAGGAGTCGTCATCTGATCTTCGAGGGAGATCAACTCGAACCGGCTTAGGGACCACGTCATCACGGAAGCAAGATGGCTCCAAGTAGCACGACGAGGGCTCTCAAGGACGGACCCTCCATTGGAATCTGACCTGAAAAAGCAAGCAAGTGAATGTGTGGATTAAAGAGGAAGTGGTGTGGGAGAGATCGTCAAGGAGAGAAAGCAGTTGTAGATCAGACTGAAAGCCTCCACGGCAAGTTGGTCTGAAAAGTAAGGATTCGTGATCTGATCCTCAGGGGAGATTGCTCCGAATCGGTGAGAGACCAAGTGACAGCGATCGAATGGGCATTCATTCTTGAGACCCTAATAAATGGAAGTAGGCACCCACCAGGGACAGTCAAGCAGCTATGAGCTAGAGAGGTGTGCTGAAAAGTAAGTTAGTAAGTGGAATCATCATCTGATCTACAGGAGAGATCGGCTCGAACGGGAATAAGTGATCGCGGAAGCAAGATCCAAGAAGCTCCAAGCAGCGCTGCAGGGACTGTCAACCTGAACTGAAAACTAAGCAATTCACATCATTGATTCGTGATCTGATCTCTATTGACGTAGCGAGTGAAGCCTCTCTAAAGCTGGTCCAAGTCTTCCTCCGACCGTAGCTCCACTTAAAGAAGAGGAAGAAGAGGCTAAAAGGGGAATAGAAAAGTAGAAACACTGTCAAGTTATTGCGAGCTGCTACAATACTACAAGAAACCACGCAGTGATCATTGTGTTGGTTTTATAGAGCAAATGAAAAACACTGACTCGAATAAAAGAGTCTTCTCAATCCCAAATCCGACAGATGTTCTTTTTAATGACTAGGGTAAAGTGGTCCTGCCGTTCAATTAGTCCCAGATGGATCCACAGTGCCACAACCAACATGGCCCCCCAAGCAGCACGTTCCTTTGCTCGTTTCCTTCAGTATCAGACCCCAAGTTGGTTGAGGTCCTTCTCCACTTGTGTTCCACCTGAATCGTGGACATCTTCTGTTACGTTCTAAGTCGAAGACCTGTTGAGCTAAAGCTAGGATCTGTAGCCTCTTGAATAGACTCTTGTCGCTGTACAGCCCGTCCAGTTGGTGGTTGAATCTTTAACTCCAATCACCATCAAGCAGGACCAAGGACCGTTTGCAAAACTTTTGCTTCGATAAGATCCAGAGCATTAAGACCAAAATAGATCGATTGGGCTGTGTTTCATACCTAAGGCTTATTGGCCTTAAAACTCGCAACTACATCGTCAAAGAAGCAAACTAAGACAGAGTCTGCCCAAATCGGAGTACGAACAGACGACGGCCAGCAAGGAGCTCACAGTCACGGGTTACCTTCACATCATTCACAACAGATAAGGCTACTGAAGCCTGACTGAGCCTTCGGGCTCTAATTCTGCTCCGAATGACTCCCAATCACTCCCATAACTGAACAAGCACCGCTTAAGCCGATGGTGGATCAAACTGGCTCCTGAAATGGCTCAATAAAAATGTGTACTTAACTAAACATCTCATGAACTCCCTCGCCTCGGGCTGACATCCTCAAACTTCCACTCGTTGTCGAACATCTATAAGCGCCCGAATCTCAAACTGGGGTATAACTCCTCAAACGAGGACCAGATAAATGCCAATGAGCGTCCTAAACCCACATAGGGAACCCCCCCAAAGGTTCACCAAACACAAGATCCAACTGCAGCCAAAAAGCAATAGAAATTCATTATTTCGTACGGTTCACGTTCGTATCTTTTTTGTTCAGGACGATAAAAGCAGAGTATCTACAATCCTGCATCTCACCCTGCACCACAGTTTATGATGTAATACATCGGTGTGCCTTCAGAGAGGTGTGCCCCCTCCCCCTCCCCACATTTCATTGCTTTCGACACATGAACTTGGTCATGAAAGGCAGTAAACATAAACGAAGGCCCGGCGAATAAAGAAGCCACAACAAGAGGTAAACAAAAAACAAGACAAAAAAAACCCATTTACACAACAACAGCAACAAAAAGATGTAAAACCAAAAAAACAAGCGGAGGAAAAAATGAAAAGAAAAAAAAAACAGTCAACAAGAAGCGTAAAGATTCGATTCTCTCTCGTAGTAGCTACCGGTTTTTACCTGAGCCTGCGCCTGCGCCTGCGCCCTGTGCCTCGCTTCAGCATGGGGGCTCAGAGCGGAGCCGGATCGTGAGCATGCTGAGCCAAATGGGTGCATCAGCATATCTAGATGGGTATAGGGTTACCATTTAGTTGGCTCCTAACTCTATGGGGCTCTTGTGCCAGCCACGACAATCTATAGAACACAAGACCCCTCTGCACACGATCGTTTCTCGTTTATTCCTCTCCCTCCCTCTTTCGCGGGCTTGAGTTGACGGTCCTCAAGCCGACTGTATGCAGTTTTTATTGCTCGAATCCTAGGATAAAAGTACAACGGAGCGGGCAATGGAAAGTGAGATCAATGAACCCATCCTTGCGCGCAGATCGTTTGCTCGATCGGTCGGTCGGTTGGTCGGTTGGTTCGCTTCACTCCACACTCCTCGACGTGCATTGACCGACGACGCTGCTGACGGTGGGATACCCCTGCGCCGTGAGTGCCCTCGGATTTGTGACTTAGCCTAGGGCACATTTGCTTGGCTATCGATTGTTTACAGTTCGACAGTCCCCAGATGGGGGTGCTAAAGGTATCGATTATCAGGCTGACAGCCATCAATTGTGGACGGATTCATTATTTCGTTTCACTCAGTGTCCCGGGAGAGCGGTGCGGAGGAGGAGGGCACACAAAAAAGCAGAACAGCACACGTGTAGGGATGGATTCGTTGATGTATCGCCAGTGCTCGGTGCATCCACGGGAGATGGGTACCCACACAGGGACGGATGACAGGTGAAGCATGTCGGAACACGTCTCCGTCTCTTGCGGCAGGTCAAATTATATTATTTTATGCTCCTCTCCGAATCTCATTCGAATTCAACTCGTGGATGGCACAAGTGTGCGTCCACTGTGCTCTCCTCGGATCCGAACGCAACCCGGTGTCCTCCTAAATGGCTCAGCTCCTCGCCAGAGGAACAACAACGATGAAGATGATGGCGATAGTAGTCGGACGGACGGTGGGAAGAACGAGCGAACGAACGAACGAACGAACGGACGGACGAGTGGATGACTGGCTGGATGGATGGATGGATGGATGGATGGATAGGCGTATAATGTTGACGATGATTTCCCCCCGGGGGCAGGCGCACAAAGAGTTTATAGGCAGAGTCCTTATCAAAGGGACACATCTATATTTACAAATATTCACCATGCATGCACCCTAGCTGTTTCGGTTGTAAAGGCGCAGGCGGAGGGGACCTGCTGCGTCCGTGTTTTATGTTTTATCGTTTGACAGTTTGAAAAGCAAATAGCATTCGGGGAAAGGATTTGCTTCGAGATACATTTTCAGTGTACACGACGAGGGTGAGATGGGGGTTTGCTTTTAAAGAAATGGAATTTTCCCGTGACCGCAGTCGGAGTGGTGTTTAAGGAAGCCCCAGGTCGGGGTAAACAGTGGATTACTTGGTGAATTTAATGAATAGGACATTGGCTTCGGTTTGAAAGTGATTTCGGGGAAACTGGGGCGCGGATTTGGGAGCAGAGGTGACACATGGATGCTGAAATGGAGAAGATTGATCATCTCCGGGGAGATAATGGATAATGTCTTTCTGCTGTTTAGTGGTGACATTTGCACGGAGACTTTGAATTGAGTGGTTTATTGGATGTCGTTGTCCCCGTATGATGGCGGCAACAAATCGAATATTGGAAAGGAAACAATGTCAGGCCTCTGAAAAAAAATTCAAAAAGTTGGGTCTAAGTACCTAATTATGCGCGATGTCGATAGAAAATCAATTTTTTGCTGTCTACAGACTTGAATTTCTTTTGATCCACTGGCGGACCCTCGTTTGCTCAGGAAAGCTTCTTAAAATGTCTTAAAAATTTAAAATTTGATAAATTGATAAATTTTTTTGAAAATCCCTAGGGATAGGCAACATTTTTTGTTTTTCCATCTTTCGTGCAAATGGATAATGCTGATGGTTTGCCTACTCCTGATCAAGGCTCTCCTTGTGGTTTTTGAGAAAGACTGAGAACTCTGAATGTTTTCCTCAAATTTCCAAGGACTGATCTTGCGCGTTGTGATTTCTTAAACATCGTTCTTCTGAAGATTGCGCAGAACTCACTGGACAACACAGAGGCACGATCTTTTAAAAGTCCGTTCAACTGCTAGCTTACGCGGATGACGTTGACGTGATTGGGCGAACATAGCGAGCTGTCAATGATGCGTTTGCTAGCATTGAAAGGGAAGCGGCTAAAATTGATCAGGCGGTAAACGAGGGCAAAACCAAGTACAGGGCGGTCCAAATACAAGTTTCTTTTTAAAAATGCAATAAAATGAACAAAATTAAATGTTGTCAACATATTACAGCTTCATTAGAAAGAGCAATCGTTCCCATTAATTATGAAATACAAAGTCGTTCAAGTGACTGCCTCGGCCGGCGTCGCAATGGCGCATTCTGTTACCCCAAATTTTTCAAGACCTTGTTGATGGTTTCGGACTGTAGTTCACGGCTGTAGCTTGGATGATATTGGCCTTAAGTGCTCGCATCGTTTCCGGATTGTTGCAATAACATCGGTCCTTCATGGTTCCCCACAAAAAAAAAAGTCCAAAGAGGTTAAATCGCAGCCGAGTTGACATCGCCAAGACGGCTGATAACACGATTTGGGAAATTGGTGCGCAAAAGATCGACTGTGGCATGGGCTGTGTGGCATGGCGCGCCATCCTGCATGAACCAGAGGTCATCCAAATCCATGTCTTCAATTTCAGTAAAAAAAAGTCGGTTAACATGACTCTGTAATGCCTACCGTTGACCGAAACGTTGTTCCCAGCCTCATTTTCGAAGAAAAATGGTCCAATGAAGCCCCCACTCCACAATGCGCATCAAACTACCACCCTCTTTGGATGCCATTGGCTTCTTGACAATAAAGTGCGGGTTTTCCGTTTTCCGAGCCCCAGATGCGGTAATTTTGTTTGTAAACATAGCCTTCTTCTTCTTCTTAGGGCGCAACAGTCCGAGGTGGACCTGGGCCTCACTCAACATGCCCCTCCAGCCAGCATAATCTCTCGCCAGCTGTCTCCAGTTTCGCACACCATGCCGGCCGAGGTTTCCGTCGACTTGTGTGCGCCACCTTGTACGTGGATGTCCTCTGCTGCGTTGTCCCACAGACTCGGAGACGTAGCCACCGAGATGAAAATACGCCTCGTTAGAAAAGATGATTTTTCGCCCAAAATCGTTGTCCAATTCAAGCTGCGAGTCCAGGCCCAAACTGCGAAGCGATAACGAATCGGACGGTCGCGCGCCTTCAATTGCTGAGTCAATTGGACCTTGTAAGCGAAGAGTCTGAGATCTTTGTGCAGAATTCTCCTCAGGCCAGGGCGTGAAATGTTGTGCTGCTGAGATCGATGGCGTGGCGAGTTGATGTTTGTGAATTGAGTCTCACACTCTCGGCCACAGTAGCCACATTCTCTCATCTGTGCGCACCGTACGACGACGGGGACCATGAGTGTTGTTCACTAGTGCACCAGTCTCATGAGCTTTTTGCACAAACTTGCGTACAGCAGTCGCGGTGAGTGCTTCATTTCGGGCAAAACTTTTTTTCAAAAACGCACTGTTCTTGCTACACAGCACTCACTTTGGAAATAAGGATTAAATATTTCCCAACGTTGTTCAAGCGTAAACGACTCATTCGTCAAAGTTCGGAAGTCCCTATTGGAAGACACTTTACAAGGAGCAGAACAGACCGGGGTTTCCTGTGACGGCTTAGAGCAGATCCGGACCGCAACGACTCATTTCGTTCCGCGGAGGTACGATACCGACTTTCTCTCAAGATTTCGTTCGGGAAACGGCTGTAAGTGTCAAAATAACCTATGATTTGAAAAGAAACCACTAGATGGTCCGCCCTGTACACATCTCAAGAGGCGCCTCAGCTCAATTTTATTCAGATCCTCCAGCTCGTCGAAGAAGTCTTCTTTTCGAAGGATTTTTTGATGCACAACAGGAGCACTCAGACTCAAAACTAGTCCGTTGTACTGCCTGGTAGCAACCTACTACACTGCCGTTAATTTGATCCAAATGGTCACTGGCCCAGATTCGATTTCACTGGGATTCGAACCAGGGACGCCTCTAACTTGGGGGAGGCACTCAACCAACTGCGTCATGCAGTCATTCGAAGAAGTTACTGCCCAGTAGTAGCAGTTTCCTTCCCTGTAGAGCTGGACAATCGGAAAGTTGGTGGCGGACAGACTCTATTTCCTCCTTGTCCCTGCAAGAGCTGATCCGTAACTGGATCATTTTGGATCATTGATGGTGATCATATTCCCAAGAAAGAAATGAGCGAGTTTCTTAACAGCTCATCTGTGTGATCAATTCAAGGGACAAGATCATGAAGGATCAGCTTAGGATCAGCGAAATGCGGCCGTTGATCTGTTGATCTTCTGTCTTGTACCCGGTCATGCTTCGGCATTGGAACGGAACTTGGGTAAGTTTGGTTTTCCCTTTGCAGATGAAAGGAACTTACAATAAAATGAATCAAAATATTTGGTCCCCACGGGCAACCTTGGGTGTCTGATCATCAGATCGCTTTAAAAATGGCAAAGATCAGATTTTTTTTTTGTTTTCTTTTTGTCGGAGGTTTTTGTAGCACTTCACTAGAGCACTCAGACTCAAAAACTGGTCCATTTTACTACCAGGCAGCAACCAACTTTTACTGAAATTTCATGTCAGGCGCTTCTGTGAGCCTACATCATCAGCTCCCACCTCATCAGCACCAAATAACTGCCACCTGATCCGAGTAAAGACGGAACAATGGCAAAGGAAGTGCTCTGCTTAGTCCCTACTCCAAATGTTGAATAACTCAGTGCCAACTCCTCTTCTCTTATCCAAGCCTTATTTCTTGTCAAGCAAACGCCTGCCTCAATGACTGTCATCACTCCTGATCGACTTGCATACGTCCACAAAGCAAATCACTCCCTTACCTACAACGGCAACACTCCCCACCGATCGATCTCAGAAGTTTCCCTCTTCTCTTACCATCTCTTTCAGTCAATTCCCCGCTAAGAGAAACCCCCTACATGCCTCTCCAAAGAGAGCACTCAAATCCAATTGGAAACGATCGTTCCGATCATACGATCTTGTCTCGTATAGTATCCCGCCAAATTTTCCATTTATCGCTCGTTCTCGAGTCCGTGGAGGGGGTTTGTTTTGATACGTCCTCTCCACACGACTTTCATAACACACGATCGATCTGGGCGTGTGTGAGTGTGTGCGTGCGTGCAGCAGATTCGAATCAGAGCTCCGTGCGTCCGTCAGTCAGTCGAGTCGAGTTTCGAAAAAAGGTTGCAGGCCACTGGACACAAGACGGGTCAGCCTAGACGGCACCAGAGATGCGATTTAAAGCGTCGCCATACGTCTAACTCGTATTTCATGCTGCCGGAGGGGGGAAGGGGGATACAAGCACAGCGCGCGAGAGAGAGAGAGAGAGTGAGGATCGGGAGCGGGGAGCGCTGGAAAAGAAAAACGAAAAACCATCATTAACTTGATTTGATGGGTGTTTGGATGCATGTGTGTATGTACATGCATTTTATTTGCTTGATCGCGAACACCTGTGATCGTTTTTTGTGCCCTTTTACGATTCGTTTTCCTCCTTTTTTTCCGTTTTATTCATTTTTTTTTGTTCGTCGTTGTCTTGGTCTTCGTAAACCCCAGTCCGTGCTGCTGGCTTTTGTTTGTTCTGTTCTTCGGTTCTTTAGCAGCAATCAGCAAGTTGATGATGTTTTGATTTTTTTTTCCCTCTTCTGTTGGTTCTCCTTCTCCTGCTGCTGCTGCTGCTGAGGTGGTGAGTGTGTGTGAGTGAGGGTAGAGTGATCGTTGGTCTTCGGCGATCGGGGACAGAGCAGTGGGGGCTCCTCCAGATCATGACGGAGCAAGTAGATAATGGGTCAGGTAATCGAATGATCGTACGTGCAACTCGTGGAGGTACTTTTGTTTTGCTTTTTTGGTATCTTTTTGGGCAGAGGCGGAGCTTTTTCCGAATCGAATCCACACTCGGAACTGGATAAGAGACGGTTTTTTTTCTGTTTTTTTTTCGATTTCTGTTTTGGGGATCTAATTCGGAGACGTCCAATCGTCGAGCGAGCGTGCATGAACTTGTCCGGCGATCATAAATGGGGCAATTATGATGGGGTTTATGCCCATGGTCGTAGATACACGGCTCCATGGCGATGTTTGTTAAGAGGGACTTTTGTCAATTCGCGGATTAATCGATCATTAACGAGTCACTCTGAGTCATCGTCAGAGGCGGTGAGGAGGTGAACGCCTTGTCATGGTGACCATGACTATTGACGACAACATGTGTTTGAAATTAGTCACAATTGACACAACGAACGTCGATAGATACGAGTTGACGGGCATGACAAAGAGGTGTTTCAGCGCGTTAAACTGGAGTGGGCAATAAAAAGAAACGTTGAGTGGAATCCATAATGTTTGCTTAGAGCTGGTTATTCGCAGGGATGTGTAGCTGTGCCCGAATTTACATAATCGAGCGCTTGGTGGATAGGTACATCCAGGAGTATCGACCTCACGCCAAAATGCTATGCGTTTGGACTGGGATCTGAGGCCATTGGTCTGGATTCTGCGTAAGATAGGCAAAGATCGAGTTTTTGGTCAATTTTCTGGTGTACTTTTGGCCTGAATTTTCGATTGATGTGCGTTTGAACGGACTCCGAGAATCCTCGATTTTGTCCCCAAAAAAAATCATGGGCTAAAGGTAGCCCTAAACGACGACTTGCTCGCCGAACTTGCTCCTTTGCGTTATCCCCTACACGGCAAACACATTTGACGAACATTCATTTCGTGTTGTTTCTTCAAACCGTCAACATGCAATCAACCTCCGAGCCGAAAAGGACAAAAACTGCCGAAGGATCTTCCAATGCCAATAGGCTCAATAAGCCGTACAGTCAACCCTCCGCTTTCCTGCACAAGGCTGAGGTAGAAGTTGTTCAAACCTCGTTTAATTTTCCTCCAATTGGAGGGCGAAATGCAGCCATCGACATCGCGGAGCCGAGGTAGACGAAGTCCTTCACTACCTCAAAGTTATAGCTGCCAATGGTGACGTTCTGGCCAAGTCGTCGATGTTGTGCGTCCTTTCTTGATGACAGCATATACTTTGTTTTGCCCTCGTTTACCGCCAGACCCATTTTAGCCGCTTCCGTTTCAATGCCAGCAAACGCATCATTGACGGCTCGCTGTGTTCGCCCAATCACGTCAATGTCATCCGCGTAAGCTAGCAGTTGAACGGACTTTTGGAAGATCATGCCTCTTGTGTTGGCCAGTGAGTTTTGCACGATCTTCTGAAGAACGATGTTAAAGAAATCACATGACAGCGCGTCGCCTTGTCTAAAACCTTTTTTGACATTGAAGGTCTCGGTGAGTTCGTTACCGACCTTGATGGAGCAGCGAGAGTTCTCCATCTCCACTTCATCGTCCGCTAAACCTGTCGGTAATAGACCGGCCGCTGTCAATGAGAGGAACGCGGTGGAGCCGTCTCCCTCCACTTCATCTTCCATCGCCAAAACGGGAGCTATCCCGTCAACCTCTTTGGCTCCTATGGAGGATGAAGGGGAGAGGAAAGGGACATTCCAGAGCACTCACCAGATCCAGAGGCTCGAGAGGAGGATGTTGATTGCATTTCGAACTCATTAGTACCCCCGCCGAACAGCCAAGACTCTCTTTTTGAGATCGATCTTGGTAACGATCGATCTTAGCGACGATCGATCTTGGCGACGATCGATCTTGGCGACGATCTAAACACCACCTTGGTGGAAGGACCACCCGATGGCGCTGCTTCGGATAGTCCAAATTAATCTTCACCATTCCATTTCGGCTTCGGCCGCTCTACTTCACTGTCTCAACACCTACGGAGAAGATATTGCCCTAGTCCAAGTACACTGGGTCGTCAATGACCACGTGTGTGGACTTAGGACTATAAGCTCTTCTTCATGAGGTAAGCCCAGAACCTGCATTCTTATGAAGAGCCCGCTAAATGCCTTTCTTCTCTCCAATTACAGCGATCTGATCTTACAGCGATTCAGTCGCCGTTTGCCTATAATTAGGCACAGAAAAGTTCTGGGCAATTTCGACGTACATGGCACATGATCATGTTGAACCTCTCCCCCTCTACTACAATCAAGAGGACGATCGCTGATGCGGAGAGAGCTAAAACCGCGCTCATTCTGAGAAGCGATGAAAGGCGACGAGAAGCGATGAAAGGCGAAGTAAAGCGAAGTAATGCAACGAGAAGCGATGAAAAGAGACGAAAAGCCAGATAAAGTTGCGAAAAGTGATGAGAAGCGACGACAGGCGATGAAAAGCGACGATACACGACGAGAGACGGCGAGACGCGATGAAAAGAGACGAAAACAGCTGAAAAGAGAAGAAAAGCGAGGCTAAGCGACGAGAAGCGATGAAAGGCGAAGTAAAGCGAGGAAATGCAACAAGCGGCGAAAAGCGATGAGAAGCGAAGGAAAGAGACGAAAAGCACAAGAAGCACAAGCCTTTTTTTTCCTTCTAACGACGTTAGACAAGCTCAGGCGCCTTCGTTCAAATCGAGATCGGAGCTTGTACGGTGGCTATGACGCACCAAACATTGGTTCCTGCAGAAGCTAAGCCTCAATCGAGACTGTGGCGCCACCCAAAAAAAGAAGACGACGCCAGTATCCCTCTCAGAGGACATCATACTCTATTTAAGTTGCGATCGAGGCGATGTAACGATTGTCAATCCAGACGAACACAGAACACAGAGACAATTGCTGCGATAGCTGCGGTCCTATTCTTTTTTTTTCGGAGTATTTTGGAAATAGTATTCGAGCACTCAGACTCAAAACTGGTCCATTGTACTGTCAGGCAACTGGTACTGGAGTGTACCGTTAATTTGATCCCAATGGCAAATGGTGACTGGCCCAGATTCGATTTCACTGGGTACCTACGAACAGTAGCATTGCCCCTCGTGCGAAACCAAGGCGCCACTGTTGAGCTCGCCAAATGTGTTAACAGCATTCCATACGTGTGTTCACAAGGCGTTGTCGTCGCGCATAAGTCATGTCCACACGATGCGTGATGGGAGATCACGAGCAGACGCATTTTTCCAGGCGGGCGTCGAGACTATTTTCATTGGAACTCGCTGTCATTACCCGAAACGTCAACAAGGCTGAAACGTGGTCATGACACGACTTTATTGGCTGTCGAACATGCGACACGCTCGAAACACAAGAAAGGAATTTATTGGGGCACGAGAGTCGATGCGGAAATCGGGCGCGCGGCTAAAGGATAAGCGGAATCATGTCGATGCCGATTTGGGAAAGCATCTCAAAAAAAACAACTGATCGAGGTGAGAAAGTGTCGTGCGATACTAGATCTGGACCCAGTTTGGTCATGCTGCGGACTGTCGTTTGTCCAGTCACGGTTGACGCCCCTTGTGAGACGATCCGGTGCGATGTGCGCTCACATAATGCTCGAGGTGAGGCGTTAAAAAACTTAGAACACGGAAGAGAGAGACATTCGATCTTGAAAGCCGAACTTAGAGCGATCGGATGAAGTTGAGACCACATTTGGGTTCGATTCGAGTGACAAATTCATGCACTTCCCTCGTTCGGATGATGCATTGTTTCCCAGGCACCTTCATGAGCAGATGAGAAGGAAGCCTAACGTCGCCATCTGAAGCCTCCCAACGCCCACTTGAGGTTGTTCATGTTCCTCGCAACTGTGTCCAATTCTGAAAGATGCCCTCTCCTTGACACTTGATGCTGGCACAAGGCCCTCACGCGATCGTTCCACAGCCATACAGAACCAGTTATGCGAATCCAAGGAGGAAGCTACTGCCTGGCCCTGGACCGGACCCACGCAGCCGTGTATACTGGATATGACCGCCTGAGTCTATGCGGCTACTGTGCGCAAGAAGGGAGTCGCTCTTCGGTGGATCTTTGTTTTGGTTGCATCCCTCCCCCCTCTCTCTGCCTCTCGCTGGCATATCGAGTGATTCATTAGTCGTGCCATGCATTACAGCGCACATGAGGTCCGAAGAGAGGCCTCCAACTGAAGCACAAGATGAGTGCTTTGTAAGTAAGAAACGAGTAGTTTCGCTTTTTTTGCGGTCGCGTACGCTTAAGACGAGGAAGCGATAGAGAGAGAGAGGGGATGGGGGGAACACGTGGTAATGGTAAATCATTGGGTTACTGCCCACTTCAAGCCGGACCAGGAGTAGTGGTCGCTGGAAGCGTGTAATAAGGTGGGCAGATGGTACACTACAATGAGTCAATGTGATGTAATTAATCTAGATGAAGGCAACAACTGTATTCGAGCTTGAGCCTAGAGAAGGCAGCTGGAGCCGCGATGGGGGCACGGACTACCTGCGGCGATACAGCGAACAGCAGGAGGTGGTGGTGGTGGTGGGCTGGTGATTCGTTACGGAGTAGGCGATTTATTTATACGTCCATCGGTACGTAGATGCATTTGAATGCATACGCGGCTGCGGAGCCTAGAATTCGACGATGGGATGAGGGAGCTTTTGGAGGAGATCGCAGAGCACTGGAGTGGAAGTGGGTTCAATTGTTTGCAAGCTCAAGCGGGGCTTGGGTGAGTAAAGACAAGATTTTGACGATATCGTTGGGGAACGAGTTGTTCTTCTGGAAAAAAAAATGAGCAGGAGAATCTTCACAGCGGCCGGCTGATCTTCACGCCGATCGAGAGTTTATGAAGACCAACCGGCACGAGCTAGGACTGATCTTCAGCAGGAACGGTCCTGTACACGCTGCTTCTAGTTGCTTGACTCTTATTGGAAGCAGCTGCGGTTCTCAAACTTCATTCTCCGCTGGAATTCCTCGAGTGTGTCGTTAAAATAAAGAAGAAGTCAACTGTAAGATCACCTCCCAGCTGATGGAGGGAAAGCTTCTTCTACGAACTGTGCGGGCTGCACAGCGTCATATGCCAGGTCAGCCGTCCACGGATCTAACGTCTAAGATGTCTAGCCCATGAAGAGCAAATGGAGACCACATCTCCGTCCCAGAGGATCTTGGAAAAGAGCAGGGGGCAACCAGAGAGACGGTGGAGCGTACAATTTGAAAGGAACCGACTGCAGCCCTGCTGATAGCTGGTAAAAGATGGCGTTGGCTTCATGTTGATTAAGGCAAAGGGCCACATCGGTTCTAGCGTGACGCGATTAGCTGGTGATCCTCAATTCGGTCTCTGTCTGTGGACACAGTCTTCTAAACGCGACGCGATCAGCTGGTGATTCTCAATTCGGTCTCTGGCTGTGGACACAGTGTTCTAAAGGCGACGCGATCAGCTGGTGATCCTCAATTCAATAGACGCCACAATCTCCTCCTATTCAACTTGCGCCCATGAAGTCCTAGGTAAGTCTCAGAAGTGAACATCCCCGTTTGATCCTTTCCCACTCACGTACATACACCTCGCACACATTTTGTGTTTTCAAAAATACACACCGATCGCACACCACCGCTTGATTTCTCCCGCAGCATAGTCGGTCGGTCGGTCGGTCATCTCCTAGCGCTAGCCAGCGTGGATGCTGCCACTGCCGCCGCTGAAGACGATGATGATGACAAGCCACGTCTTCGTCCATCGTCCATGAAATGCCCTGTTTTGTGTGATTTTTTTTCTGTTTTCCTTCCGAAACTCTGCAGCACATGTGTGGACGAATGTTGTTTGGTTCGGTTCTTTCCGAAGTCGTTATGCCGAAGAATAAATAAATACGAGCTGGATGCCACTCAGAGTGTGCGTGTAGTGGGCTGCCATTGATTTTACGATTCTCTGGATCCGAGCCAGCTGACTGGTCCCGGAGTCTCAAATCTCATCCCATAAAGTTGCTAATTTTGTAACGACTGTGTAATTGAATTGTTACGACCATGCAAATGATGGGATCGATTCGACGGTATAGCGTCGTGAACGTGAGACGAGGTGAATGCAGGCGAGAGCGTCTTGTTTTATGATGTTGTTAATTGCAAGCAGATTTTCAGGATAATCGCTCTAGATTCGGATGCGAGGTAATTAAACGGTGCAATTCGTTCAGATTGATGGGAATCATATTTCTTGGAAACGGATGATGGGGAGCCTCTGACGGGGATCCTCTGAGGGGGATTCTGATGGGGACTCTGATGCGGAAGCTGTGTCGGTGAGATTAGGTAACGATGGAAACAATGTCAAGGCAGATTGAGTTGATGAGAATACGGTGGAGGTCGACAGGGGAGGCAGGTTGGGCCAGTACTGGGAAGTGATCTTGAGGGATGGCAGGTTCAAGGATGCTCTTGCGGCTAGTGTCTCGGCTCACTTAGACCAAGAGTTTGGGTCAATTTGTGCCGATTTTGAGGGATACTCAGTCTGCTTCAATGTCTCAATGAACATCAGAGGGAGAAGTGCGCTTTGGAGGTACGGTTGACATCGCCCAACAAGATGTTTGAGGTCCTTCTCCACTTCTGCGTCCCAACCTAAGACTTTGCCACACAGGGCGCGTTCTTAACGCCGCTGTGGGACACATGTGGGGTAGAAAGCTTATTTTTAACATAACCAGGCGTCGAAAAGTAGCTCGGTGTGGCAGAGCCTTAAGTTGGGGCACGCTAGTAGAGTAGGACCTCAATCACGTTGGTAAGCATGAATACAGGCACCGGGCAAAAGACCGTGATAGATGGAGAGGCTTGTGGTTTGAGCACCAGGTCCAGCCGGGAAAAGCCAACACAACACTTTGCGGCAGATGGCCCCTTCTGAACTCCACGGTGACTCTTTTTGGGCGCCAGTACGGCTTCCTTGACATAACGAGACGTCAAAAGGAAGCTTTAAGTGCCAGGGCTTTAATTTGACGCACGTAATTGAAGAAGAGTCTTAGACTCTGAGCCTGTGGGATAACGCAACAGAGGACGTCCACGTACAAGTCGAGGGAGATCTCGGGCGGCTTGGTGTGCGAAATTGGAACCAGCTGGCGAGAGATCGTGCTGGCTGGAGGCATGTTGAGTGAGGCCCAGGTCCACTTCGGACTGTAGCGCCCTAAGAAGAAGAAGAAGAGGAATTGAAGAAGGGCCTCAACCCCTTTGGTGCTAAAAGCAGCTGACAAGAGACCGTGCTAGAGGCCCAACCTGGACAAACTCAACTTAACACCTCGCCACAGAGAGCGTTTTCTTAACGCCACCGTGAGCTTATTTTGAGCGACAGTAAGGCTTCTTTGACCCAACGCGACGTTGAAAAGGGTATCGTTTGGTGTGGGTGATAAGATGCCTCATCAACCATGATGTGCGTAACGGGAGGCTGTTAACAAGAGGCTCTATTTGGAAGCAGTTGCGGTTCCCAAGCTTCGTTCACCGCTGGAATTTTTTGAGAGTGTCGTTGAATTAAAGAGGAAGTCAACTGGAAGATTGCCTCCCAGCTGATGGAGGGAAAGCTTCTTCCACGAACTGTACGCGCTGTACAGCGACATATGCCATGTCAGCCGTCCACGGATCTAACGTCTAAGATGTCCAGCTCATGAAGAGCGAATGGAGACCACATTTCCGTCCCAGAGGATCTTGGAAAAGAGCAGGGGGCAACCAGAGAGACGGTGGAGCGTACAATTTGAAAGGAACCGACTGCAGCCCTGCTGATAGCTGGTAAAAGATGGCGTTGGCTTCATGTTGATTAAGGCAAAGGGCCACATCGGTTCTAGCGTGACGCGATTAGCTGGTGATCCTCAATTCGATCTCTGTCTGTGGACACAGTCTTCTAAAGGCGACTTGAGAAGGTGACGCGATCAGCTGGTGATCCTCAATTCGATAGACGCCACATTCCTCTTCCAATCAACTTCAGTCCTCCGCCAAGCCCTAGAAGTGAACAGAAGCGTCAGAATGCCTCAACAACCATGATGTGCGTACCTGGAGGCAGCTGACAAGAGCTCGTGCTTAATGGAGAGGCTTGTGCTTAATGGAGAGGCTTGTGCTTAATGGAGAGGCTTGTTGGCTGAGCCCCAGGTCCTCCAAAGACTGTAGCCCCACGCCTAAACGTCGCCTTAACAATCTGCACTGCAAGTCCCTGCAAGAATTTTGAAAAGGGGCAATACCGCTATACATTGCTAAAGAAACCACAAAAAATCCCAAATCATCCCCGCATCCACTCCACACATTCGAAACTTCAATCAGTCCCTGGGGAGCCCTTAAACTTCCAAGTCAACAAAGCCCAGCTTTCACATAAAGAAACCCACACTCGCCCATCAATCTTGTAATCTACAAGAGCGTTCGGCCATCGTTCCCTTTATTCCCTTTTTTGTCTCCACCACTCCACCACTCCTCACGAAGGCACAAAAAACAAAACGCAAGAAGGCCTGTCGCCTCTCCACGACTCAAAAGTGTCTTCCTCGAGTTATTATTTACTCTTAATTTTTGTTCCATTCTGTCCACGCTGCGCCTCTCTGCGTCTTCCACTTTTCGTTATCGTATTTTATATCTGCCACTCGAGCAATAATTCTTTTTCTTTCTTTCTGTTCTCCTCCTCCTCGTGCTCCGTTCCCTGTTTGCTCAAATCTTTATCGTTTTGGTTTTGAAATCCATTAAGGCAATGACCTGTTTTCGATTTGTTGTTGTTTTGTCTCGCTCCAACGCGTGGCGACGCTGTGAGACAACTGCACACACACACAGCACACCACAGAGCACAGGATCGACGCGATATACATTTGGCGTGCAGGCTTGTCAAACGGGTTTTTCCCTCGCTACAAACAGCTCTTCTCGGCTCCACCTCGAAAAATTGGACAGAAGACGAAAATCAACACGAAAACAAAAGCAACGAGAATGGAAGGTGAACACTTGCGTTTTCGCGTTTCAGATGCACGCTCGCTGTGGTTCAAGGAAATAGGTGCACACAGAGTATCTGGCACCACTTGGCCGTGGCAGGGGACGGGGGCCTGTTCGCAGTTGTTGGCTGCAATCACAGCAGAGCTGCGTAGCACACAGTGTTGCGCGGTTGCCTCTGCCCCAGCGCCCGCCACGGGACCTCTCTCTGTGCCCCACTCGGGCCCTAGGTGTGAGTGGTTTCTTGTGACCAGTTTTGTTTTGATGGCCCTCGCTTGTGTGCGGCTGATTTGCGCAGCGTGTTGCTTATTCGGGCGGGGACTCTGGCCATATGCCAGCGCTTGCGAAGCCGTTTGCCCTCTGGCCGGTGCGGAAGTGAGATAATGGCTCTAGCATCCATGAAATCGAGGAGTCGCTTGCCGAGATTTGCGAATTTTGGGGCGATGCTTACCAGAAAAAGTCGTCCCTGGCCAGATATACAACCCCCCGTGTTGGGGCAGTTTCTAGAAATACAGCTCCGGGTTGGGGCATCGTCCCACAAAGCGAGTCTCACGTCGACTTGCTCCAGTCAGTTCTGTCGTTGAAGCTTAAGGCGCCTGGCCAACCCCCGATCCGCTCGTGGAAATGCTAGATACACCACCGCCACAGCTCGCTCGCAGACTGGTCGAGTGGGTTTTGTTGGGCTCTTTTCCTCTCCCATCAGGCTCCGGCCACAATCTGCAGCTCGTATCGGTGTGTAGTGTACGAGTATGTTGCCGTTCGGACATCTGAGCCGGCCCGAGACATTTGACGGTAGCGAGTAGTGGATTATCTTTTGATCGAGGCACGAGCTAGTCGAGCCGCTGCCCTGTGTGTCGTGTAGATGGGAGTCGATCTGGCCCGGGGTTCATGTAATAATTTCATCATAATGAACAATGTTTAGAGAGCCGCTTCACCTCCCGACCGGCGTCCCTCTGCCGGCTGTAGTTCGTTCAATTTACAATGTTATTGGTATTAATTGGCATAATTCGTTCATCGCGTGGTAATTAGCGGGTGCTGACATGATTGGCTTCGTTGTCCAGTGGCTGCTGTCGGCAGCATGCGTGGTTGGGGAGAGTTGTGGGTGGGGGTCGGGTGCGGAAGGGATGCAGGGGACCAATTGGCATTTCGACCTATTTTCTGTGACCACTCGCAGAGGCGTTTGATTTGCAGACAAACTTGTTCTGCGGACTCTTTGTGTGGTTGGGAGACACAGAAAGGGCCCCAATGGTGAAGTTTTAATGCGTCTGTTGGTGGAATGAGCAAAAGCCACTAAGGCTCATGGAATTTTTGTTGGAATGGAGTCATTGACGGAGGATCGATCTCGAATGCACTTTAAACCCGCGTTAAGCTAGGAAAGGGATGCTGAGGATCAAATGGGGACACACTTCCAGCTAATCCAAGATTTGCACAAAATTCTGTCCGAAACTTAATCTTCTAGCTCTTAATTCATTCATAGGCATGCCCAACACGAAGTCTTGTTGTAGAGGCTAAGCCTAGGTCCACCCCGGACTGTAGAACCACTTGAAGGAGAGGAAGCCTCTATACTCCTATGAAAATGAGGATGAAGATGAGGATCTTTTTTATTTTCGGAAAATTTTTGAGACTCCACCGGAGCACTCAGACTCAAAACTGGTCCATTGTACTGCCAGGTAGCAACCTACTCCAGTGCCGTTAATTTGATCGCAACGGCAAATGGTGACTGGACCAGATTCGATTTCACTGGGATTCGAACCTGGGACCCCTCGAAGTTGGGGCAGGCACTTAACCAACTGCGCCATCCAGTCGTAAGATGAGGATGCTCCGCCCTGGAAAGTCTTCGAATCCATCCCCGAGGGACGGCGCAGTAGAGGAAGACCGGGACTCAGGTGGTGCACGCTAGTGGAAAGGGAGAAGAAGCTCCTATGCTCCTATGAAAATGAGGATTTTTTTTTTCGGAAGATTTTTGAGACTCTACTGGAGCCTCTACTGGGACCTCAACCAACTACGCGTGTGAAACTGGAGACAGCTAGCTAAGGATCGAGGTGGCTGGAGTCGCTTGTTGGTTGAGTCCAGGTCCTCCCCGGACCTTAAGTAAGTAAGAAGATGAGGATGGCGATGAATCTACTACTTCAACATTTCGCAATGAACGGTGGCATTGGAGTCGATCCTCGACGCGGCGGTCCACTGCATAATTTAGATGAAGCCACCATTTAAGGGCCACTCCACTATGCCTCGAGATCAGGTCTGAAGGAATAAATCAAAGTTTAGGTTAGCCTCAGGGCACAATGGACTCAACTGTTGGTCTAAGTGAGCCGCTACACAGTCGCAAGGGCACCCTACTTACATAAGATTAGCCCCGGATAGTTCACGACACCAGCGAACAACTTTTTGATGTGAAACGTCTAGAGGCAGCAGACTAAGCAGACACTTCCACAGTTTAGCTAGGACGGTCTTCGACTCTGAGCCTGTGGGACAACGCAACAGAGGACGTCCACGTACAAGGTGGCGCACACAAATCGAGGGGGACCTCGGCCATTTCGAAGAAGAGAAAGGGCTCTTCAATCTCTGGTTGTGAACACACTTGAGGAGGTGACACGATCAGCTGGTGATCCTCAATTCGATGGACGACTATATATGGCTGTGAACAGTCTTCTAAAGGCCACTTGAGAAGGTGAAGCGATCAGCTGGTGGTCCTCAATTCGGTCTCTGGTTGTGGACAGTCTTCTAAAGGTAACTTGAGAGGGTGACACGATCACCTGTTCACCTTTTCCAATCAACTCCAGTCGCCTTTTACCTCCGCCAAGGCCCAAAGCAAATCCCAGAATTGAATAGAAGCATTAAAATGCCTCAACAACCATTATGTGCAAAACTGAAGACAGCTGGCGAGAGATTGTGCTTGCTGGAGAGGCACGTTGGGTGAAGCAAAGGTCCACCTCGGATTTTAGCGCCTTAAAAAGAAGAAGAAGAAGAAGCTAGGACGGAGAGGGGACATGAAAGACTATACTAGGGCAAATGAAAGACTACATCTACTGTCCACTGATTGCCACAAGAGAGATAGCAAAGAACTTCCAAAGGCTCTGCGGCTGTGTAACTGAGGCGACTGTCTTAAGCAGCAGCTCTTTAGTTATTGACTCGAAGACGATTTTCTTATAAAGACCCATCGATGCTTCAACCAAGTTTGCTCCCAAGGAGGACAATGATGACAGCGACAGTTCTACGATCTACCGCAACCTTCAGATCCTTTCCTGAAGCCATGATTAGGCTACAAATAGATTTTACTATTCTCGGGGAATACGTGAATCAAAGATCGATCGCCATAGAAGGGGCCCTCGTAAACCACTTTAACTCTTGTCTAAAATGACGGACATGGCTTTCACAATGTTTATTCGAAGCCTAACCACAGCTTGCCTTGCTGTATGAAGCTAGGCGATAAGCATGATAACGGAGTGATTCGGTCGAAAGAAATCATGCTTGGTCCTCTCTGTTTTAGGCCTTAGGCGATCAAGTTTCAAGCGATCGTGCTTCAGGCGATCAGGCTTCAGGGGATCAAGCTTCAGGCGATCAGGTTTCAGGCGATCAAGCTTCAGGCGATCAGGTTTCAGGCGATCAGGTATCAGGCGATCAGGTATCAGTTGATCAGGGTTCAGGCGATCAGGCTTCAGGCGATCGGTCTTCAGGGGATCAGGCTTCAGAGGATTAGGCTTCAGACGATCAGGCTCCAGGCGATCAGACTTCAGGCGATCAAGCTTCAGGCGATCAGGCTTCAGGCGATCAGGCTTCAGGCGATCAGGTATCAGTTGATCAGGGTTCAGGCGATCAGGCTTCAGGCGATCGGTCTTCAGGGGATCAGGCTTCAGAGGATTAGGCTTCAGACGATCAGGCTCCAGGCGATCAGACTTCAGGCGATCAAGCTTCAGGCGATCAGGCTTCAGGCGATCAGGCTTCAGGCGATCAGGTATCAGTTGATCAGGGTTCAGGCGATCAGGCTTCAGGCGATCGGTCTTCAGGGGATCAGGCTTCAGAGGATTAGGCTTCAGACGATCAGGCTCCAGGCGATCAGACTTCAGGCGATCAAGCTTCAGGCGATCAGGCTTCAGGCGATCAGGCTTCAGGCGATCAGGTATCAGTTGATCAGGGTTCAGGCGATCAGGCTTCAGGCGATCGGTCTTCAGGGGATCAGGCTTCAGAGGATTAGGCTTCAGACGATCAGGCTCCAGGCGATCAGACTTCAGGCGATCAAGCTTCAGGCGATCAGGCTTCAGGCGATCAGGTTTCAGACGATCAGGTATCAGTTGATCAGGGTTCAGGCGATCAGGCCTCAGGCGATCAGATTTCAGTGTTCAGGCGTCCTATACTTCGATTATAGTGCCTCGGCTACATTGAACACAAGACCATCAGTTTTCTTACTTACAACTCTGAGAAGATTCGAGAAGAAGAGGACGACTAAATCTCTGGCATGAGGATCAAGTGATCGTGGATGCAAAACAACACGGTCTTGGAAGTGGAAGTAGCCCACCCAAGACCATCAAGGATTAAAACCGGCTCAAGATCAGGCTCAGACCTTTTATTGGCCACAAGCCTGATATAGAAGATTGGCTTTACATATCCCACAAAGGGTTGAAGGAAGCCCTGGTGCCTTAAGGACTTTATATTGGCAACACGCAGCAGATATTGGTCCAGAAATAGTCTATTTTGTTCTATTTTTCGTCGACTTTACGTATCTTTGCATGTGGGCAGGCATTGCCAGATGCGCAGCAATTTCTTGGTTTACAGCGGTTTCAATGAGTTCAATGTCATGAAAAATGAAAAAAATCACTGTTTTTCAAAATTGCAAGGATTCAGAATGAAATGTTCGCGTGAATTATTTGAACATCTCTTTGTCGTATTTTTGGAATGGTAAACTGAAGCATTTTCAGCATCGCCTCTGCAAAACGATGGACGCTACGCCAACCGACACACCACTGCAACCGACAATGAGTCCGAATCATCCTGAACGTCTTCCTAATGCCTCCAACTAATGACCATTGAACCAATGGTTTACAGAAGCAATCGTCTTTCAACGGTCACTGTGATCAGTAAAAACACGTCACAACCATCGCGTGCCCTCGCCTCGTGGACCGATCGCTCGTCATAAAGTCTGTTGCAGCAATTAAAGCGGAAACTGATGGGCTAGTAAAACTGTTTCCCTTTTTTCCTCGATCACCCTCAGATTAGCTGGCGACGAGGTGAGGAGATCGTAAAACCTCTCGAACCGTAAAAGCGCCCCATCGGGGAGTAAATTGTTACAAGAGGTGGAACATCTGAGACGGACGCCCGCTGTGATGTGGCATAGATGTGCCCGAGTGCGAATAGGAGACCATCAATCCTCAGAGAGTCCGCAGTCAGCCGCAAAGACAACGCGCTCAAGCCTCAAAATTCCCTCAACCTTAACCACAAGCTCTAACCCTAATCCAAGGTCGCCCCAATCACTCTCGCGCTCAACGGAACAGCCACCGCGTCCGTCTGTGGGGGGTCTCTGTGCAAACAGAAGCGAACCCATCCGTGACCATCGCTGTCAACTGACTGACCGCAGCCAAGTCCGAGAAAAAGAAATCGACGTAATCATTCTATTAAAAGGCATCATTATGCAATGCTCTCCTGGCGGTTAATTGGATTCCGAAGACTTATTGCCATCGCAACCAGAAATTATCAGAGCCAGCTCCACCAACACGTGGGCCTGGTTGTGGCCTGGCTGGTATTGGCTGCGCCGTACCCTAGCCGGTAATTGCGAATAATTATTAGCACCAGTCAAGCGCAACTGTGTGTACATATGCCATCCGTTTGGATTGGACCGCAGCGCAGGGACAATGAATAACCTGACGCTGTCTGTCATACGCTCCCGCTGCCTTCGTCGTCGTCGTCGAGCCAAAGCCACCACCACCAGCAGCACCATCGCAAGCGATGACGAGTGAGACGGGTTTTAACTGCGACGCAACTTTGATTCCTTGCGGTGCTCGTGGGGGTACGCGAATGGAAATGCCAAGCAAAATGCATTTAGGATTGGCAATCGGGAGCGTTTATTTGGTGGCACTTGAGAACGAACGCGCGATCGCGCGCTAAAGCAGTTAAGCTCGCCCGAGGGGCCTCGCGTTTGTTATTAATTGCGGCACGACGCTCGCGCGTTTGTTCCTCTAAAGATACCTACTCAGCGCAACAAAGTGCAAATCAAATTGTTGCCACAAGTGGTGGGTATTCCAAGCAAGCAATCAACGATGCCAACGAGACTTCTACGACGCGCTACGCGATGCTGGTGCTGCCATGAAATTATGATCGTTTCGGTTGTTGCAGTGCGCAGCTGCTTTGCATTGCAGAGGAGGTGAGTGATTTTCGCTTAGGATCTGGTGTGATGATGGCATATTTGAAGTTTTTTTTGGCGAGAGGCTGCCCTGCGTCGGTGGACTGTGGACAGTGGCTTATGGCTGCTTAAGCCTGCGTGCCCAAAACTCCTCATTTTTGGTCCTCACTCAAGGCTCAATAACTACGCCTGCTTCCCGAATCCCCATCGATCCACCAATTCTCGCGCCAACTTGCGTCACCACTTTTTGGCGAGAGGCTGTCCTTCGTTACTTGACGCTGGCTTAGAGGGCCATCAAACACTCAAGCCTGAGTGCCTAAAATTAAGGTTCTCTCTCTGGGCTCTTTCAGACCAACAATGCCCCCAACCGCAAGTCCATCCATCGATCAGTTCTCGCACCCACTTGCGCCACCGTCCGACGCATGCCAACAGTGGCTTAGGGGGCCGTCAAGCGCTCAAGCCTGAGTGCCCAAAACTAAGGTTCTCCCTCTAGGCTCTTGCAGAAGAACAACGCCCCAAACCGCAAGGCACAACCCCTCGAATCCGTTCATCCACCTTCCGACGCATGCCGACAGTGGCTTAGGGGGCCGTCAAGCGCTCAAGCCTGAGTGCCCAAAACTAAAGTCCTCCCTCCAGGCTCTTCCAGACCAACAACGCCCTCAACCGCAAAGCACAAGCCTTCGAATCCATTCATCCATCAATTCTCGCGTCCACTTGTGCCACCGTCCGACGCATGTCGACAGTGGCTTAGCGGGCCGTCAAGCGCTCAAGCCAGTCCTCCCTCCAGGCTCTTCCAGACCAACAACGCCCTCAACCGCAAAGCACAAGCCTTCGAATCCATTCATCCATCAATTCTCGCGTCCACTTGTGCCACCGTCCGACGCATGTCGACAGTGGCTTAGCGGGCCGTCAAACGCTTAAGCTTGAGTGCCTAAAATTAAGGTTCTCCCTCTGGGCTCTTACAGACCAACAACGCCCCCAACCACAAAGCGCAACCCCTCGAATCCATTTATCCATTAATTCTCGCGCCCACTTGCGCCACCGTTCGACGCACGCCACCTGCCAGCCAGCGTCAAGCTCATTCACAAATTAACACAAACAATTAAGGCCCCAGCCTACTCGGATAAGCCCCGAGGCCTGGCACACTTCTCCACCTGCTCCAAAGCGTGGGCCGCCACTCTGATGACTTTGATTCATATTTCCCGCGGAAATCAGTTTCAGGTGGGGGCCTCAAGACCCCCAAGATCGGACAAAGACACCACAAATTAGCGCACCACTTTTTTTTCCGTTTGATTTCCACAAAATCTGTGCCGTGGGCTCATTTCTCATCTGCGGCTCGGTCGCAACTCCGTCATTCGACACGCTCCACGAGATCTTTGATTTCGATCTCGATCTCGATCTTGGTGGCACGCTTCGCGCAAAGTGGTTGTTTGGCTGTTCGTTTGTTCGCCTCTCTGGCAGCCTACACACAGCAGCGGAGTGTCTCTGAAAAGTACTGCACGCTGGATGCCTGGTCTTGGCTCGGGAATCGTTGCATATGTCAATTCACGGCTAATATGCCATAAAGGAGAAGACAAACGACTTAGTGACGCGTGACGTGAGCTGAATCTCGTTGCCAGCAAGGGCAACAACTTTCTTGACTCTCGCCACAGCACCAGGGACTGTAGGGGACTGCAGGCAGCAGCACCAGCGGCTGTAGAAGCAGAGTCAGCAGCAACATCATCTGGCCGTGCGCTGCGGAGGAGCAAAATCAAATAGAACACGAAAGGCCACTTTATTAACTCTCAAGCCTCCACCAACGACTTTGGCTTCAACTTCAACTTCAACTTCAACTTCATCTTCGTGTTCGTCTTCACCGTTGACTTCGTCTTCGTCGTCGTCGTCATCGTCTTCACCGTCGTCTTCGTCGTCATCTTCGTCACCGTCGTAGTCTTCGTCGTCGCCGTCGTCTCACCGTCAACGTCGTCTTCGTCGTTTTCGTCGTCATCATCGTTTTCACCGTCGACGTCGTCTTCGTCGTCCCCTTCGTTGTCATCTTCGTGCTCGTCTTCGTCACCGTCTTCGTCTTCGTCTTCGTCTTCGTCTTGGTCTTTGTCTTCATCTTCATCTTGGCCTGTTCTTTTCCTCGTCATTTCGTGTGTGGAATCGTCGCTCGTCGCTCATCGTCCGTCGATGGTTTTGGCGACTCCGGAGGCAGCCGCAATAGCAGCAGCAGCAGCAGCAGCAGCAGTTTTCCCGTTTAGTTCGGAGAACAAAAACTTAAGACGCAGTAAAGTTTGCATACCTCCCTCCTCCGCCCGTTCGGCCGCGATGGTTGAATAGATAGATACGCTCCCCACCGCGAGATACATTTATACACTTGTACACTTTGACTTTGCGCGTTAACCCGCGATGTGTGGTGTGTGCTATCGGCGGGGATCTCGCGGTTTCTGTTTCTGGTCGTTTTGCTTTTTAATTTTTTGATTTTATTCATCGTTCCTGCTGGGCCTTGTGGGCAAGTTATTCCGCGCACACAACGCGCGCAACCGGTTGCTGGGGATGTAAACAAAACGAATTTCATAATCCTCGCACATGGTGTGTGGAGCTGCTAAAACTGGAGAACTGGAAATAATGCGTCCACCAGGACGGTGGGTCGGTGGTTCTGCTGCGGTGGCGATTCGGCGGATACCCAGATTGAGTTGGGTTCTGCGGTGGCTCCAGCGATACCGAGATTAGCTCTTAACAAGATGCAAGCCGTTCGCTGGCCGGCTAGCGGGCAGTAATTGCATCCGCGAATCAGTGGTTATCTCCGATAATTGTTGTACTTTGGGCAATAATTGGCAGATACCCGTGTAGAGCCGATAGGGGCGCTCATTTCCTGGTCAGGCCCCTGCAATCTAAATTTATTGGCAACTCGTACATACGTGTGCTTGTCGGACACTCCTCAAAACAGTCGAAACAGTTGCAGCAGTTGAAGCAGGCGCAGAGCTCTGACGCTCTACAGGTGAAGTGTCAATTCCAAATGAAGATGTAACCACGACGGAATAGGGAATCACGGCTGCAAAAAAACCAAGTTGACGTCGTCTCCTTTGGCCGCAATCACGCTCGGAATACCAATTAGCACTTGACAGGAGTGCTGAAGACTCCGCTGAAGTGTTGGACGACAGAGCAGAGCGAACGGCGGCCGAAGATCGCGCGATACACGCACGACCAATTCTAATTTACGACGACGACATGCGTGGTTATTATTCACTAGCTGTCAGAATTCGAATCACCGATCGGGTTTGGTTCGGTTGGGGGTGAGGATGGAGGTGTGGACAGGACGGGTTTTCCCTAATTTGGCTGAGCGCTGTAAACATTGTGTGTGCCGTGAGGGGTTTTTGCGCGGCGCGCAGTCGGCTGACAAAAAGTATGTTACACGTCATGTGGTATTAATTGGAAGTGGTAGCGCTGTAAACACGGACAAGGATGAACAGGGAGCAGTTCCTTTTGAGGCGGAATTTATGGACAGCAGCCAGAAGACAGGAGGAGACTGTTTGGCTGCGGATTGGAGGATGAGTTGGGGGCAAAAACGATTTTGTTTTGCAGCAGATGTCGAAACATGCACGTGTTGAGTTGAGTTGAGGACAGTGACAGGATGGAGAGTGAAATGGGAGATGACATTTGAGGCAGTTCAAGGGACTTTTCTAAGCACCTTCAGATGAGGAAATGTTCCGAGAGACAGCCTACGGAGCAGAGAAACAATCAGTCGAGGGAAACACCGCGCAGAGATTTGGAAGCAGTTGAAGCGAAGAGGCCGTCTTGTCGCACGGTCTTCACCAATCCCATCTCTGGTCTGCACTAGAGGACCCCTAGAAGGGCCTTAAAACGCCAACCAACCCCTGAAGTCAGAACGCAGAGATAGAAAACATTTCGAGGTCAAAATGAGGGTCGTCCTGACTGAGGAGCTTGGGGTAGTCGGGAAGAAAGCTAATAAATGGCGTTGTTAACTGTCTCCGTGTGGGCGCCGCCATGGCGTAGTGGGTAGGTGCGTCGTCTCCTACTCTCGATGTTGTCGGTTCGATTCCCGAAAAAACATCAAACATTTTTTTTACGGCTCCACCTCTTTCGAGTCACTGACAATGCTCAAAGAGTATAACTGTCTAGAAAAAGCTTCTCAATCTCGCCGTTCGGGGTCGGCATTAAACTGTAGATCCCGCTCGTGACAGAACAATATCATGCACAACACGAGTGGTTGCTGAGAAGCTAGGCCCAGGTCCACCTCAGACTGTAGCACCGCCATTATTATTATTATTAACTGTCTCCGCACTTTGTTGGGACCACCTAAATCGTGTTCGTCCTTTGAATTGCTGTTAAGCTAGATACACACGAGGCAACCGTCGAAGCAAAGTGTTTGTTCATAGCTCGAAGTCGAAAGTGCTTCGAAGAACAGCACGTATCAACCAGCCAATTCCAAGGCACTCCCGTCACAAAATCTCGCCTCAATATGCTTCTCCAATCAATTTCCTATCCATTCTGACATCCCACATCCTTCCCTTCCGTCCTGATTATCGAGCAAATCCTTATAATCATCAAATTCACCACTCGACGAAATTCGTTCAGTTTCGGCGGAAAAATGCGACCCAATTGTGTTGTCAATTGACTGCATTTTTTCTTGTGAAAGAACAGAAATTTCGACTCAAATGTATGACACTGAATGCGGAAATGATGAATAAAGTGAATTCAGTCAAAAATTCACTTTGAAACCCTGGAAATTTTGGAAAACTGAATTTTTCATTTTTCACCACGTTGAGCACAGGAATTATTGTTTATCTGGCAATGCTTGTTTGGTAGGGCCTCGAGGGAGGTCTTAAACAACTTGGCGTGCTACAGTGGAGACAGATGACTAGAAGGGCCAGTTGGTTAAGTGCCTGCTCCAAGTTAGACGGGTCCCAGGTTCGAATCCTAGTCAAATCGAATCTGGTCCAGTCACCATTTGCCGTTGGGATCAAATTAACGGCACTGGAGTAGGTTGCTACCTGGTAGTACAATGGACCAGTTTTGAGTCTGAGTGCTCCAGTAGTGTTTCAAAAATCTTCCGAAAAAAAAGTTGACAGGTGACCGGCAGATTCTGCTCCTTCTCCAGACTTTGGGCACAATGGACCCAACTGTCTGTCTCAGTGAGCAGCGACCCAGTCGCAAGGGCATCCTATCAGCTACCTATCCACCCCTAGACTTTAGCGCCACAAGAAGAAAAAGTGAAGAGTTACAAGGTTCTGGACGACTGGATGGCTCAGTTGGTTAAGTGCCTGCCCTAAGTTAGAGGGGTTCCAGGTTCGAATCCCAGTGAAAGCAAAGTTAATACTCTTTTATCCTGTTTTTCAAATCTGGTCCAGTCACAATTTTCCGTTGCCAGTGGTAGTACTCTGGCTGTGGGTATCAAAATGAACCAACGTGGTCTAAGTGTGCTGGTGAATTCACTAGCAGCCCCCTAACCTAACCTAACCTACACTGAAGACAGCTTCTGGCAGTTAGTCCAGAAAGTCCTTGAAAATGTGTATCTTTGACTTCAAACGGCGGGAAATATTGTACACCCGAGGAAACAAACGTTACCAAGATGAAAAGAAGAGGTTGTGAAGCCCGTATCGGATTTCCGCCGAAGTCAACATCATTTCATGAGTTTTTCAGCCCAAAATCTCCTCTAGGATCTTCTGTGATTTATTTGTCTCATAAACTGCTCGCCTTCCTCCACTCATCTCAAAATTCACGACCTGTCACGACGAAAGGTCATCGCGACTCCACTTTGTTACCTCATAAGCCCAGCTCCTTGCATCTCCTTTCACTTTCCAAGATGAATATGCGTCTTCGATCTTCGCAGCATCACCTCGCAGATGTCGGCGCGATGACATCGAAGCACACAATCCCGCTGGATAATGTGGTGCCTTATCACGTTCTCGCCCGGTCGGTGTACCCTTTTGAGTGCATTCAAAATGACATATCGCCTTGCAACCCTGTGCCCCGTCTATTTTCGTCCACGAAGACGAGGAAAATCTAATTGGATCCCCTCGTTGCCGCTTAATCACTCGGGGAATTCCTTCACAAAATGTTTACATGCCAAACATTCTGTATCTGGCCAGAGGCGGCGACGGCGGCGGCGGCGGCGTGGCAGCGCAAGTACCCCCAATTCGTCTTCGGTCTCAATTAGGGTGCGTTAATCATTTTATTTGAGTTTTACGAGTTCCACAGGCTTGTTTGATATTTATGCGCGTCTCCAACAGCCGACCAGCCGAACAGCCGAGGACGTGGATAATAAAAAGATTTTGAAACATTCCCGAGATGAATTGATTGTGTCAGAGGATTGTTATGAAATACTGCACGAGGAAGTGACGAGGGGATACCGATGCAAGGATCGTGCAGCGGTGCTGGGAATAATTAATATTAACGATCGCACTGCGTGGTGGATGTCTTTGTCAGAAGTACTTTGGGGAATCACTTCATTTCGGCATCTGATGGGGCGCGACCTTTCCGCATGCCATATGGCACGGAATCTTCCGCGAAACGAGGAACAGTTGGGGACTGAATGGGGGGACGTATAGGAAATTGAGACGAGTGTTTGGTGGACTGGCAAAGTTGAGAGGACCTGGAGGAAGCCAGGTGACTCTGCGAGGGTGCAGCTTCAGATTGTTGGGAATTTGAAAAAAAAGAAAGAGTATAGGTCCGATCCGTGAAGCCATTGAATGCTCCCCAGCCCAGAGTAGAAATTTCTGAGTGACAACAGCCCCTGTCTTCCTAAGCCCTTTGCCGACTTAGATCGGCTGACAGTCTGTATGACATCGAGGCTATTTCCCAGAGGAAGTGGACTTGTTACCAGATCTCAAGATTTCGAGGAATATCTCGAGGGTGTCCACTTTTTTCCACCACAGCTCTTATCTTGCTAAGCCTCTTGCTGCCTGACAACCTTGACATCGAGGTTTCTTCACAGAGTAGGAGGAGTCGCTGCGAGTTCTCCAGATTTCGAGGAACATCTCGGGACTGCTCAATTTTTTCACCGCCTTTGCTTTGCTAATTCCTTTGCCGACTAAGACTGCTTCACAGCCTTGTCTTCGAGGCTTCACAAAGGAATGAGGGTCGCTGCTTTTTTTTCAAGACTTCAAAGAACGTCTAGGAGTGTGCATTTTTTCGCCCACAGCCCTTGTGTTCCTTAACCTCTTGCCGACTAAGCCTGGTTGACATCGACACTTCTTCACAGAGGAAAGGGAATCGCTGCTTGTTCTCAAGACTTCGAAGAACATCTCGGAAGTGCTAAATTTTTTAACCGTCCTTGCTTTGTTAGATCCTTTGCCGGCTAAGACTGGTTGACGGTCTTAAGCGGCATCGAGGCTACTTCACAAGAGAGTGCATTTGTTGCCAGTTCCCAAGATTTCTATGAACATCTCGAAAGTGCCCATTTGTTCACCACAGCCCTCGTTTTGCTAATCCGCTTGCTGCCCAAGACTGGTTGACATCGAGACTTCTTCACAGAGAAAGGAATCGCTGCGAGTTTTTCAAGATTTCGGAGAACATCTTAAGGAGTTCTCAGACTTTGACCATAGCCCTGGTCTTGCTAAGCCCCTAACCGACTAAGACTGGTTAACAGCGTTCTCTTCGAGGCTTATTCATAGAGGAAGGAGTCAAGATTTCGGAGAACGCCTCGGGAGCGCCAATTTTTGCAACACAGCCCTTGTCTCGCTTAGCCTCTTGCTGCCTAAGGCTGGTTGACAGGCTTGCTATCGAGACTTCTTCAACGTCGAACTGGAGTCGGTGCGAGTGGTCGCGATTTCGCCAGAATATCTCTCGAAAGCTCATTTATTCGGAATTGATCAAGGGTTTCACAGGGAAACTGAGTTCGGTTTCTTCTTCTTCTTCTTCTTAGGGCGCTACAGTCCGAGGTGGACCTGGGCCTCACTCAACATGCCCCTCCAGCCAGCACGATCTCTCGCCAGATGTCTCCAGTTTCGCACACCAAGCCGGCCGAGGTCTCCCTCGACTTGTGTGCGCCACCTTGTTCGTGGACGTCCTCTGTTGCGTTGCCCCACAGGCTCAGAGTCGAAGACTCTTCGGGCCGGAGCTAAGTTGTTCACACGCTCTACATTTTCATTTTCATTTCATTTTCATTTATTTGTTACATGGCCTAGCCATCTTAGGCGTTGGATCCGTAGTCGCCTGGCTAGACTCATGTCGCTGTACAGCCCATACAGTTCGTGGTTGAACCTTCTCCACCAAATGCCATCAACGAAAACAGGACCAAAGATCGCACGCAGAACTTTTCTCTCGAAAAGGCCAAGAGACTGTCCATCCGCTTGGGATATTGTCCATGCCTCTGCGCCGTACAGCAGGACTGGGATGACCAAGGTCTTGTATAGAGTCAGCTTGGTCTTCCGAGAGAGGTGAGTGCCTTTTGAGCCCAAAAAAACAGCGGTTGGCAAGAGTTATTCTGCGTTTGATCTCGGCACTGATGCTGTTTGTACTGTTTACTGCGGAGCAAAGGTAGACGAAGCCCTTAACAACCTCAAAGTTATAGCTGCCTATGGTAATGTTCTGGCCAAGTCGTCGATGTTGTGCGTCCTTTCTCGATGACAGCATATACTTGGTTTTGCCCTCGTTTACCGCCAGGCCCATTTTTGCCGCTTCCGTTTCAATGCCAGCAAACGCATCATTGGCGGCTCGCTGTGTTCTCCCAATCACGTCAATGTCATCCGCGTAAGCTAGCAGTTGAACGGACTTTTGGAAGATCGTGCCTCTTGTGTTGGCCAGTGAGTTTTGCACGATCTTCTCAAGAATGATGTTAAAGAAATCACATGACAGCGCGTCGCCTTGTCTAAAAGCTTTTTTGACATTGAAGGTCTCGGTGAGTTCGTTACCGACCTTGATGGAGCAGCGAGAGTTCTCTATCGTCATCCTGCTCAGTCTGACGAGTTTGGAAGGAATGTTAAAACTAGACGTGGCGCTGTATAGCTCGTCTCTGTGCACGCTGTCATATGCGGCCTTGAAATCGACAAATAGGTGGTGTGTGTCGATCTGCATTTCTTGGGTCTTCTCCAGGATCTGCCGCAGTGTGAAGATTTGATCTATGGTGGACTTCCCCAGCCTGAAACCACACTGAAAGTGACCAGTTTGGTGACGAAAGGTTTCAGGCGTTCACACAGAATGGCAGAAAAGATCTTATAGGCGATGTTAAGGAGACTTATCCCTCGATAGTTGACGCAGTCAAAGGGGTCTCCTTTCTTGTGGATCGTTCGGTTTCAGTTCCCAAGATTTCCTAGACCACCTCGGGGTTGCTAAATTTTCCTGAACTGCAACGGACTTGTGTCTGTGTCAAATCGGGTGCATTTTTGCTTGACCTGGCATGGATTTTGGAATCTCTCCTGCAAGACGAAGCTTTTCGACTTTGATTTCCTCTTCATTTCCAAAGCACATCGTTTCCCGTGTACACCAGACCAGAATTGATGTTTCCCCCGAATCAGACTCCTGCTTCACGAAGCCTAAACCCATCCTTAACCCCGAATACCCTTTCACAATAAAATCGCTTCTCATGACTTAAGCCGTCACCTAGCACACCCATCGAGTCGAATAACCCTTCGTTCCCACACACCTCTTCACGCGTCTCCTTCGCAGCTGACTGGAGGACGTGATTTAAAAAGGATTTAACTCCATTCATCCTACCCTCCTCCAGATAGTTGACTAATTTGCATCTCCATCCTCTCCCGCCGACCATGCGACGCTAATGAAAACCGTTTGCCAATTCAGACTTGATTGACGAGCACCTTCATCCCCTGATTAATTACCTCATTACCATGTGAATGAATGAACGATGAATAAGAAATGAGCCCCCAGCTCGCTCGGTGCTCAGCGCTCAGCGCCGTTGTCAAAAGTTAAGCCTTTGTCAGATGTGTGCCCCCGTTTAACCCTTTTCTCGGCATAAACGTTCACGGATCATCACGCATTTCACAAAGCGGCCTCCGAGGCGAGGTGTCGACAAGCCCTTGCGGAATGCCGACGAAGATTTACATTCCACCGAATAGTTGTGCGATGATTAATCACGGGAGTAGTTGACACTCCCCCACGTCCCGCCGAGGATGACTGGCAAAAAAAGAGAAAAACTGACGAATCCACTGAATTGATACATTTTTTACCTCACCCATCGCACACAAAGGACATCTCATGACAATGCGGGATCGTGAATCGGAATAATGGCCACAAATTGCATTATGACAGGCCCGCACCCCTCGGCGGCGAAGAATTTACGCCAAAATCGATGATCCTTAGACACAGGGATGCATTAACATAACTAATGGCATTTATATCTCCTTTTCGACTGCATGCGAGCGGGAGGATAAATGTCCACATATGGACGTCTAGCTGCCCCGGGGGATGATTGATTGGCCAATGACTAGACGATTATTTCGACTTCCTTGCGGATGAGTTGTTTCCGTGTCCTGTCGTGGGAGTCGGAGGTCCTTCACATGTCCGGGGCATCATAATTAATAAGGCTCTCTCCGGGTGGATGGGTGGAAGAATTCCCGCAAATCACTCGAAATAAAACTCTCGGGCAGTGTCTCATTAATTCAATCTAGTTCGGTGATCACTGGACGAGTGCACGGGTATCCGTGGAGTGTATCCATAGCCAGTCCATGTGCGGGGCTAATGAATAATTCATCGGTCGAGTGGTGGTTAATGTATTAATCTCCATTGGCGCGGGGGTGGAACGGCGAGCGAAGCACTTTCGTGACACCATCTCGGGTGGAGTGGTGTGCGGCTGCTTGAGAAGTTCCAGCAGAACTTCGCCTTAATCAATTGGCTTATGGAGATGTCAATCAAGTCTGATGAATGATCACGGACGGGATTCGATTGTTTCACTTGCGAGTTAAGTCGTTTTGGGTGGATGGAGTTGGAAACGAGTTTTTCGTGTGGAGTGGGGCAGGGTTACATGCTTGGCTTGTGTTTTTCTTGGGTGAACAACGGGGGTGGTGGATGGAGAGGTGACCACGGGCTTAGGAGTAAGTTAGGTCTTAGACAGACAGTCTCCCTCTTAAGAGAGACGGATTTTGGCAGAGGAAGGTCTCATGGGAGAGGTGGGCTTAGAAGTCCCTTGGCTGCCTCCCTTGGACCTCCGAGGAGTTTATTCATCGACTTTCGCAAGCGAATTGAAACTTAGGGAAGACCTCTGATAGGTCCCCTATTGTACTCATAGAAATTCTTTGAAAAAGTAGGGTCCTAAGAGCAGGCGTCTTAGACAGACCCAATACAGACATGTACAGAGGAAGTGGAGGGCAGTGACCACGACCTCTTCGTTCAGGCAACTGCGGCAGATGTCGTTGGAGAAGAGGACTGTCCATTTGGCATGTGACCTTGTGTAGGAACATCAGTAACGACGGTTAGATTCCGAAGTCTGACTTTGTCCCTCGCCAAGACCCAGGAGAGTTTCTTTCTCATGATCATCATCATCTGTCTGGTCATCCTTAGTGGGCTGCTGGACTAAGCCGCGTACGTGGGCTCTCCAAGCTCGATTCTTTGTCGACATCTACGACTCATCAGGAACTCAAGAAAAGGAGGAAAGAGGAAGAAGAAGAAGGAGTTGGAAAAGAGAAGAAGGAAAAGAAGGAGATGGAGGAGAGAAGAAGGAGACGGAGGAGAGGAGAAGGAAAAGAAGGAGATGGAGGAGAGAAGAAGGAAAAGAAGGAGATGGAGGAATGAAGAAGGAAAGAAGGAGTTGGAGGAGAGAAGAAGGAAAGAAGGAGTTGGAGCAGAGAAGAAGGAGGTGGAGGAGAGAAGAAGGAGACGGAGGAGAGGAGAAGGAAAAGAAGGAGATGGAGGAGAGAAGAAGGAAAAGAAGGAGATGGAGGAGTGAAGAAGGAAAGAAGGAGTTGGAGGAGAGAACAAGGAAAGAAGGAGTTGGAGGAGAGAAGAAGGAGGTGGAGGAGAGAAGAAGGAAAAGAGGGAATTGGAAGAGAGAAAAAGGAGGTGGATGAGACGTTAATACTTCTCCGAACGAAATGGGCTATAAGTCGGTGGTTTAGCCTTGCTTAGCGAATGTATTCCAAAACTTCCTTTGAACTGCATACCATCAGGCGCTTGCTTGGTGCACCTAGGATACGGTGGTTGGATAAACTTCATCAACTCTCCTGGGCTCGCATGCATGTCAGCAGCAATTTATGAAAACGAACACAAATTAAAACGCTCCCGAGGAGAAGCGCTTCTGTAGAAGGTTATGCATGAAAACTCGACAATGACTCAAGACATCGCGACGATGACTTCAGTCACAATCTTGGTTCTCTATCTACTCATAAGATCTCTCATTCAGAGGGCAATGAACCACCCGCTAAATCGTTTTCCATCACAAAACTCCGAGAAACCAATCTGGACTGCATTCCCAGACCACGATCGTCCACATGTCCAACCACAATCTCGAAAATCCCCCGTTTACGACCTAACCCTCAACTCGCTTCGCATCTAAAACTCAAAAATTCCCTCCCACTCCTCATCGAGAGAGGCTACACCCGAAAACATTCGTCAAACAAATTGGGTGGCCGACCACATCCTTCACCGTAAAAGTGACAAACCTATCTGTCAAACGAGCAACTCGCTGGAACTCACAGACAGCAGTTCGGTTCGAGTTTTCACAAGAAGACGTCATGCCACATCTCTGCGAGGCTATAAACAAAACTCCCCCCATCCCTCTGCCACAAGAACACTCGCTAGCAAGCAGAATTAGTATTCCACTTCGGCTTCAAGGCGGCCCCAGCACGCGCATGCTGTGTACACTAAATTGTGCGCACAAGAAATCCCAGAAGAGTCCAACCACAAGTGCGCACCACCTGCTCCTGGTGCCGCTCCTGCTGCTGCTGCTGCTGCTGCTCCTAATGCATTTCAAAGAGCGCATCCATCATAAAGCCACCCTGCACCCTAATAATAATAATTTTCCCCCTAAGCGCACCCTATAACGGTTTATTAATAAGACCAACAAATCCATAGTTCTCCGTAATTAAAACTGAAATAGTTGCGCCCCAGCACCACGCAGCAGAGGCGGGAGAGCACCGGGAGCAGGAACAAGTGTCTAATCTGTTGGGCTGTCGTTGCACTGCAGGAACTGATGCGTGCAGTGCTCCTCCGACCAAGGGTGACACAACTTTGAGCGAAAATAAAAATAAACAAGCGACCGAGCCGGCATCAGGTCAGATCGTTTACGCCATCGCTGGGTACCGACGACCGCGATGCTGCCGATGCAACTCCATCGCCGTCACCGTCACCGTCGCTGTCGTCGTCGTCGTCGTTGTCTCTCGTGGTAGGTTCCATCTGTGGCTGCACACGAGTATAAACATGCATCTTTATGTGACACATGTTGGCTTCGGTGTTCGTCGAAAGCGCGCCTCTCAAATCGAGCCATCGCCCGTGGCAGTGCCCCGACATGGCTGCTGCTGCTGTGTCTATGATGTCGAGCTGGAGGAAGTGTGCGCAGAGAGGCACAGGCGCAAGCGTTTTTATTTTGGACTCATCTCAGCAGGAGACGCTTTGGCCGGTTTCCCCCAGCCTCATTGGGAGGGTGGATCGTCTATTTAAAGATCACGTTGGCCCGATTGGAGTGCTGAGGACCGGTCGAGGGGTTGAGTTGAAAGACTTCCCCCCGTCCAGAGATGATACTCGGCAGTGAGAGCATGAAATAAAGTCTTAGAACTCATTGTACCCACGGTTCGGGATGAATATTTAATGAGTGCTCTCAGCGAGAAAGTGGCAGGGGGATGGGGGAGGGGGCACAAATGGAGATACGGACTGCAGATACGCATGTTGTAGGGTGTCAGTCAAATTTTGTCAAAGATAAGTCGTCAAATGTGACATGGGCACATGAACGCTGAACGCTCGTAGTTATGTTGCAACGACATGAATGTGAATGGCTGTGGTGGGGGACAGCGATCGGGGTGGGAGGGGGATGAAATTTGAATTCTGAATGGCTTTGTTGACTTGAAGAGATAGTTGACATGTTCCCTCGGAGTGAATGGAGGCAGTCGTCTTGGGGATGAGATAACTCGCGCGGGAGTGGAGGAAAGGTCTGCTACGGCTTCATGCGATAGTCTCTGTTGAGATATGCTTAAGATCTCCAGCCTCGTATCGGTCTTCAAATGCTTCATTGCCTGTCCACATAAGCCTGAGGAGTCCCATATTTTGATTGGATTTTGGTGGTGTGGTAGATCAGACTGACGCGGGGTCGTATAGGAACGGATCTCTTTCGTTCAGAAGCTCTACATAACCCAGCGACTTGAGTTTCAATCACCAGCAAGCAAAATAGGGACAAAAGACCGCATAAAAAACGTTCCTCCAAATCGGTCAAGAGCTTTTTAAGCCGCGATTGTTGCGTCCACGTTCAGGAGTTGGTCACAAATCCTGCTAAGGTGCGTAGGACCACGCTTTATCATCCAATTGCCCCAAAGAAACAACGAGTGGCAAGACTGATTCTGCGCACGAGCAAAGATGTCCTCAAAAAGGACGCTCACCGTCGACGACTTGGACAGAAGGTCACAATAGACAGCTAAAACTTCGAAAACGTGACAATTCTCGTCTACCTCAGCTCCGAATTAGCAACAAAAAGCGACGAGAACCAACGAGATGCGATGAGAAACGATGAGAACCGATGAAATGTGACAAAAAAAAGCGACGAAAAGGGACGGAAAACGATGAAAAGCAACCAAAAGCAACTAAAAGCGATGAGAAGCGAAAAAAAGCGACGAAATGCGACAAGAAGTGATGAAAACCGGAGAAAAGACATGAGAGTCTACGAAAGGCGATGAGAAGCAATGAAAAGCAACGAGAAGCGATGAAAGGCGAAGTAAAGCGACGAAATGCAACGAGAAGTGATGAAAAGAGACGAAAAGCCAGATAAAGCGGCAGAAAGCGATGAGAAGCGACGAAAAGCGATGAGAAGCTATGAAAAGATATGAAAAGCGACGAAGAGCGACGAAAGGCGACGAAAGTGATGAAAAGTGACGAAAACCGACAAAAAGCAGTGCACTAACGAAAAGAGACGAAAAGCGATCAGAAGATATGAAAAGCAACGAAGAGCAAAGAGAAGGCAACGAAAAGGAACTGAAAGCGTTAAGAAGCGATGAAATGCGACCAAAAGCAACGAACAGCGACGAAAAACGATGAGAAGCAATGAAAAGCAATGAGAAGCGACGAAAGACGGCGAGATGCGATGGAAAAAGGCGAAAACAGCCGAAAAGCGAGGAGAAGCGACGATAAGCGACTAAAGACGGCGAGATGCGATGAAAAAAGACGAAAACAGCCGAAAAGCGAGGAAAAGCGACGATAAGTGACGAGAAGCGATGAAAGGCGAAGAAAAGCGACGAGAAGCACAAAGATTTCGTGCAGAGTAACTTCAAAAGTGGCGCCCGTCAAGTCGTCTTAAATCCCAGCTTGAATTCAAGAGAGGGTTCATGTCTCGAATGGATTTCTTTGAAAGCGGGTGCATCTAGAGAACTCTCCAGAAGCGCATGATGCATTCTTCACACCCAATCTTGAGCAACGCCTTGCTTGTCTTAGACTTTTTGGCCTGCACCCCCTGGGGAGCTTCCTTCGAAAGCCAATAAACGGCAAATAAAACGCATATCATTGCATTCGTTGCTCTTGTTTGACACATTTTAGAGTCCATCAATCTCATTTACAGGCCATTCCGAGCAAAGCACTCAGAAACTTGCAAAACAGTCGTTAATGTGTCGTTCAAAGTTCTCAAAGACGCGTCTCCGCCCCGATAATTGCCACATACTGTGCACCATGACAACACTGAAAGTCATCTCCTTTGTCCGTCCGGGTGCCCTGTGGGAGTGGAGGCTGTTTTCCACTTGAAACTTTGATTTAATAACCGAAAACCGAGAAAAGCCAGACGACGTCTGCTGTCGGTTAACGACTGACAAATTCACAATTAGGAGCCGCGCTGGCACCCCCCGCCGAGATTAGGCCGCAACAATTTATTTCGATCAGCGCTTCCCCGCGAGACTGATTGTCGTAACCGATAACACGGAAATAATTGCCGGGCGCGTTATGGTGGATACAATTATGGCAAAGTGATTCGATGGAAATAAATCATCCGCTTTGGGGCGTTCAGCGTTCAGCGTGTCGGGTCGAAGGTTCAATTGCATTGTGATGTGCTTGAGAGAGATGAGCGAAGGGGTTAATTGCCCAAATGGGACTCGGACAATGCGAGATGAGGCGGTGCAACAAAAGGCAGACACGGCTAATAGGTGCATGCGGAAAAAAGGTGCCTCGCATGGGGAAAACAAGAAGTATTCAAATGGTTCGAATGATTCGAATGGTTCGAATGGTTTCGGTGATCGTTTTGGGTTATTGACATCACTTGACCCTGGTTGGGGGTCAAATCGTATTCTCTCCAGTTGATTGGGGTCACGCAAGGGGATTTTTGGGTTGGAGGGATGTCATTTATCAAATCTCGACTGGAATTTCCTTTTCAGAGCTCTTGAGTCAAGTCCTGCTGGCCACCACCAGCGCTTTCTAAGGTCAGTCCCATGGGTCGAGGGGGCAACAAACTACAGCCAACACCGCTTAAGTAGTCTCAAGTTAATAGCGCTGCGATGCAAGCATGGGTGAGTAAATTTTCCGGACACTGTTTGGACGAGAGGGCAATGCCGTCAAAGTGACTACGCACATCAACTTTGGGCGATCAACAGCGGCTCGCGTTTGGAAGAAAACCGAATATTCCATGTGACACTGCGTTGAAACTGACCTGTCTTACCACAGCGTTCGTTGAGACCATCGTTTTGCAGAGAACAAGTAGACGCGGCGGTGAATTTGAATGCAAGACCGTTAAATCCTCCCATTTTCCAGTAGAAACATACACGCCCATTTCTCAAACTAGCATAGAAACCTGGACGTCGATGTCTATGGGTGGCTACGAGATTTTACACAATTCCAAAACCTCCCGTCAAAGGAAGTCAGTCTTTCACTGGGATTCGAACCTGGGACCCCTCTAACTTAGGGCAGACACTTAAGAACTGCGCCATCCAGTCGTGTTCGACGAGTGTAGAGGTTTGTCTCAAAAAGTGGGCGCGAGTTCGGATACCCGTCCATCTTGCAAAGGCCAAAGGCCCGAGTTTCTAGAACCTCTCAAGGACTCCAAATCCCTTAACATAAACCATTAAAAACTACGTTTTTTCACCGCACTGTCTTCGCCCTGAATTCAAAGGTGTCAAGTCACACGCTCCTGGAGGCCACTCAGAGAAATCCGTCAACAAATTGATTGCAACTCAGACACTGCGACATGTCCTACAGCTTGTCGAGGTGTCATTGAGCCCAAGCGGATATTCATGACCTCAGACGACGACGAGTGCAGACTAACCCATCCGTGTCGCCGTGCACCATAGAAACCCAAACTGCATCCATAAAGTCACACTCTCACGACCACTTCAACTGTCATCAAATCCCTCACCGCGCCCTGTCCCCACAGATCCACAGATTCCATCCTTGAGCACACCTAACAAACATCTCATTACAAACCGCAGAAAAACATACACTCCTTGTGGCTCATCCGAAAGGACTCGTAAATATAATCGACTTTCACTTCAGTTGAGCGATTTTCATTTCCAATTTGAATGCACAGATCCGGGGATTCCTTGCAGGCACAACCGCACATCCCGGCCGCACACACATATCCCCGCAGTGACATTCCGAGGACAGGCAAGGCACTTTTTATTGTACTCGCCGTTCATGAATATGTAATTGGGCGGTCGCTGTGTGTGCGCGGCGTATCGGTGTGAAGGTTTTAAAGTCTCTTCGAGCGTGAAAAATCAGGACCCAATTTGCATAATTTGATTCCGTTTGCTTTCAAATGGGAAATTCCATATTCTTTTCTTTATTTTTCCCGAGACATCACATCAGACGCACACATGAGGCGGGCGGTGCAGCGCAGTGGGTCGGGGGGATATTCAATTTGGCGAAAACTTTCGACTCTCACTGTGTTATCCTCGTGGAATCGGGGAAAATTATGAGACTTTTTATTGCCGCAAGGATAATTTATTTCCAATCTTTATTATTATGTTTTTATGATTTTCTTTTTCTGTATTTTTTAGAAGCTCGGATTGTTTTGATGCCGCCAGGAGACTGGGGGCTCTTGTGTGTTTGTATTTATCTCAGCATGAGTTATGTCGCTGGAGGTCCTCGATATTCGCTTTTATTGTACAAGCAGGAACAATAAATCGAGTCAAGCATGAAAAATAATTGGCCATTTGAGGGCACACCACTGCACCGTCGACGGCGGGGAGGGGAGGGCGTTGGAGCGAGCCATAAAAGTGTAAAGGAAGCCATTTGCTCAGGGAGATAACAGGAAACATCTTCAATGCACTTTCATTTCAATTCAAATGTTGTTTTGATTTCCCGGTTGCGTTTTTGGCTTTGAAAGCATTTCCACAGCGATCTCTGGGCGGAAGTGGGCTGACCTGCGGGTCCTTGAAATCATCGTTCATCTCATGACATGCTCTGACTCTTGCTTAAGTGATCTTGAGCCTCAGTTCTAGTGAAAGCAAGGCGATCAGGAAATTGAAGAGATTTGAGATCAAACAGCAAGTCATTGGGATTCGGAGAAGGAACCTGGAAGCTGGTGGTGCTACAGTTCAACCAACGACCCCAAATCTTTGAACACGTCCATGCGTGAGCTAACCTTGGTGGTGTTCAGACTAAGTCTCCTATAAAAACGACTGGATGGCGCAGTTGGTTAAATGCCTGCCCCAAGTTAGAGGGGTCCCAGGTTCGAATCCCAGTGAAATCGAATCTGGTCCAGTCACCATTTGCCGTTGGGATCAAATTAACGGCACTGGAGTAGGTTGCTACCTGGCGGTACAATGGATCAGTTTTGAGTCTGAGTGCTCCAGTGTAGTGTCTCTCTCGCAGGGACTATTGCGAGGTGACCCGATTTTGCTACATTTTCGGAGACGACCTCTTTTTCTCAAAATTCTGCTCTCCGTGAAATTCTGCAGATTTCTCGTCTTCTCCTAAGCATTTGTCGCAAAAAACTACGAATTCGTGGTCCTCGTGGTCATTTGGACATCCCTCCTCTGACGGGAAGTTCTGGAATTGTGTAGAATCATGTAGCCTCTCATAGGCCTCGACGTCTAGTTTTCTATGACGGGAAATTGTGGAGCTTGTGTAACTGCATGAAATGTTGGGTTCTCCTATAGGCCTCGTTGTCTTAAGTGTCTATAACGGGAATGAGCCTGAAGAGGCTCTGGAACTGCGTGTGGACTTCCCCAAACAGCTCGATTCCCAAGATTCTTTGACGGGGGTAAGCTTGAGTTTTCATCTACCTTCCGTGAAGTTCTTCCATCTAGCCTGTCTCAGCGCTTTCGATGCTGCTCTCCCGTTGTCCCTTAACAGTTTAGTCTCACAGTCGCATCGAAACTCGCCTACGAGGCTCAATTGACATCGGAATAGAGCACACATCGTATTGTCTGAAATCGTCCCGTAGCTGGTGAAAGCTCTGATTACACAAAGCATGTACTCCGACAACTTAATATGGCTTAGGAAGGGAATAGACTAAGAATAGTTAGCGAGGAAAGAAACCTCTAGTGGATAATTAGTCCAGTTCCTGAGGGAGGAAAATGGACCACAAGGAAACCACGAACTCCATGAGCTGCATAAAGTTGGGGATACAGTCAAAGAAGCAAAGATCCGTTGACGAAACTAGCTCAGCTTACCCGAGGGTAAGTTCATCCAATGCTTCTCCGAGCGCCTGACTCTAAGCCTCACGCTTTGAGAAAAAGAGGAAGACCGAATATCCGACAGAAAGATCAAGTGATCGCGGATGTGGTACAAAGGCCAAGTACTTTGAGCTCCACAAAGATGTGGTTACAGTCCAGAAGGCAAAGGTCCGTCGACTGAACTGGTTCGGTTATATCGAGGGTACAGTGCTTCAGAGCCTCCACTTCGAGAAGGGAGAGGAAGATCGATACTCCAGCATAAAGACCAAGTGATCGCTGATGTGGTACATAGACCAAGCTGTCTGAGCTGCGTAAAGATGTGGTTGCAGTTAACGAATGGCAGAGATCGCTCGGCTAAACTGGCTCGGCCACATCGATCGTATGATACTCCAATGCTTCAGCTAAGAGAGCCTTCGAATCCGAGCCTCCCGCTTCGTGAAGGGCAGGAAAATCGAGTGATCGCGGATGCGTTACAAAGATCACGCAGTCTTTGGTCATGATGACTGGAAGCAGAGTGCCCAGAGCTGCACTGCAATAGCTTTAGCTCAAACCTCAGTCTGATACGTAAGTAAATAGAAGACCCTTTTGATCTTGACATTGCCTCTTGTCAAGAATACTCCGAGATATTTCAGATACTCCTTGAACGCTCCTTGAAACTCCGATCGATCATCTGATTCCCCTGTTGAACGATCGCATATCTGCTGATCTGCCTGCCTGAATTTAGACCACAAAGGCGAGGATCTAATCGTAAACGATCGTGGAAAAGGTGGAGTATGTGATCGTCTGGTTCCCCAACTGAACGATCGCATATTTCATCTTCTCCACGATAGTTTATGAGGACATCCTCACTCTTGTTGCCTAAGTCCAGGCTGTCAGATCGGCAGATATTCGATCGTTCAGCAGGGGAACCAGACGATTGCATACTCCTCTTTTTTCACGATCGCTAACAAGAAAATTATCCTTGTGGTCTAAATTCAGGCCGATAGATTGGCAAGGAAACCAAACGATCGCAAACCCCACGTTCTCTACGATCGTTCACGAGGCGAGGACTCACTTTTGTTGCCTGAGTTCAAGGCGGTAGATCAGCAAATATACGATCGTTCAGCGAGAGAACCAGACGATCGCATACTCCACCTTCTGCACGATCGCTTACGAGAAGATCCTCACTCTTGTGGTCTAAATCTAGGCCGGAAGTTCGGCAAATACGCGATCGTTCAGCAGGGGAACCAGGCGATCCCATACTTAACTTTCTACACGATTGTTTACGAGGAGATTCTCACTCTTGTGGTCTAAATTCAAGCCGGCAGATCAGCAAATATACGATCGTACAGGGGAACCGGACGATCGCGTACTCCTCCTTTTCCACGATCGTTTTCTAGAAGATCCTCCTTTGGGTCCAGTCCAGGTCGGTGGACTGTTATTTTTGCAAATGAAGCGCGGTCATTGCTGCCATGAGACGATATAGACGCGATGGCGGATAGTCAAAGTAGACGGCGTATGGTCCACAAGATGACACACGAAAGAAAAAATGACGCATTGGCTAATTGCATCCACGTCACAGGTTCCTTTTCTTTATTCAAAATCTCCTCACCGTTCCCATCAAAAGTCGCACAAAACTCACACGTCGGTCATTCCACTCATTCACCCGCCCCGGAAAATCAAAAGTCATCTACGCAACCCCGGGGTTCCCTCAGTCCATCTCTGTGTCATCTCGAATCTATTCATCTCGTGTCTCCGCATTCAAAGAAAAACAATTGACATCCAGTCAACAGTGATCTTTTATCAATTCTCAAACACCAAATAGATACAAATAGATACCAGCGTTCCCATAACACGGCCCGATGCATTACGACAATATTTGGTCATAGGTCGGTCGCTGCGAGTATGACTCACTCTAGGTGTCATGAGAAATGGTCGTTCGTACCCCGAACACGTTCGTTGTTTACATTTGTTTTCTCTCTTCGCTCTTTCTTCCTCTAGTCTGCTGTCGTAGTTGTTGTTGTTGCTGTTCTCCGGTCATCAGCCCGGAGGTGTATATGTTGCGTTATCAGCGAAGATCAGATTAGTCATCACAAGATCACTAGAAGACGGGCCTCGATCCACCTTCAACGGGTCCTCCTTTTCCCTCTCCTTTGCTTTTGTTGTTTGCCTTTCTCTGGCATTGATCTCAATTAGCTGCGTCCTCTTTCGTCTTGTTTCGTGGATACACGGGATAGTGTGTATCTTTTCGTGTGTTGACTTTGAAATAATTGACAAGGTTTGTTGCGCGTTGTTTGTGGTGCTAATTGACTTTGATTTGCCCTCGCACTTCGATGAGTCACGGTCTGCAGTCGAAGCGGGGGCAGAATAGGTGTCAGGTCCCCTCCCTGAGGCACGCCAAGATGCACTTAATCAGAAGAAAGTGAATTTTAGATTTCGCAAATCACTTATTCATGCAACAGACAGCCGAGGCGACGGGAGGGGCGGAGGAGGTCCAAAGTAACTCTGGCAGCCAATTAATAATGTCCTTGTTAGCATGGATCGTCCTGAATTATCACGATAATTGAGTTTAGATAGATGAATGACAAAGTGCACATGGGCGCGCACACAGGCCGTGTCCTCGGCTAATGCAATCGGGCGTCGTTAAATATGAAAGGATGTGCAAAATTACAAACATGGCTGCGCCCTGCAATCCTGTCTAAAGTGCAATAAATTGAGGCTGAGCGCCATTAATCATCACCTGCCATTTGCGAGGCTCGCATGTCCTCGGCCGCAAGGAGGCAATAATAATTTGATAAATATGCACGACACACAGACGCACACACGCCTGCAACGGCCATGAATGGGTAATGACATAAGGAGACTCCGAAGAATGGGAACAGCTTCTGGTCGGATGGGTGGGTGGGTGTGCTAATGCCTGGAGGCATTCGGGCCGGTGGTGCGAGGTGCCAGAGATGAGTATTTAAATTACTTTGACACATGAGTGAATCGACAAATTATAAATGACCATGGCCGGCCACAATCGAATGAAGCGAGTGTAATCAGGTTCGGCCGATAATATTGGAAATATGGCCAAGGTATGGATTACCCCCGAGCAGTTAATCCAATTAAACAAAGGGCGTCTTGAACAGGGGAGCGGAGTGGGGGGATGGAGATGAATTAATGGAGTTTTTGCAATCGAGAGGGCTGCTGGGACACTTTGTCCGGCAGTAATGAGATCTAAATCATTTCAACAGCCTTCTGCTGCAGGGGGACGGGGATGCTTTGTGAGGGAAATGTTATTAACTTTTGTCGGGTCGATTATCTAGCAGCTCCTCTCTTGCATGCTCATTTGAAGTATCTTCTTCTTCTTGGGACTCTGCAGTCCGGAGTCGACCTGTGTCTCAACCACTTGAAACTACACAAAATGATAGTGGATCTCAGGGAGTAGTGAGTAAGAGCGTCACTCCTACGAACGGCCCGCGGTCGATCCCGACAACACCAACCTTCATTTCCACAGCATCTCCTTCCTCAGGTCACTGACAAAGCCCGGAGACCACAGCTGTCAAAAATAAAAGTAACTGCCATGGCGCAAGTTGTTCCTACTCTGAAGGTCCAGGGTTCGATCCCGTACATACCAACCCTCATTTTCACAGTATCTCCCTCGAGCCACTGGCACTGATCGAAGACCATGGGTGCCATGGCAGAAATACCTCAACTCATTCGCTGAGGGTCCAAGGTTTGATCCCGGAAGCACCAACTTTCGTTTTTATAGCACCTCCTCCCTCAAGTCACTGACAATACTCGGAGGATATGACAAGAATATTCGTGGCTGTCAAGGCGTAAGTGGGTCGACTCTTACGCTAAAATTCCAGGGTTCGATCCCAGACACACTAACCTTTGTTTTCACAGCATCTCCTTCCTTGAGTCACTTGCACTGATCGGAGACTATAGACGTCAAAATGAACCATGGCTTATCTGGCAGAAGTGCCTCGACTCATTCGCTGAAGGTCCAAGGTTCGGTACCGCCGCACCAGCGTTTGATTTCACAGCATCTCCTCCATTGAGTCACAGACAATGCACAGAGGGTGTAATAAAAAATTCACGGCTGCCTTTGCGTTATGGGCAAGTCTGTCGTGTCCTATGCTTAAGGTCCAGAGTTCGATCCCGGACACACTAACCTTCATTTTGTTCGGTATTTCCCCTCGTGAGTTACTGGTAATGCCCGTAGAGTAAAACTGTCCGCCATGACGTAATGACTTAGTAGGCCGACTCTTACCCCGAGGGTCCAGGGTTCGATCCCAGCAACATTTTATCAGCATCTGCTTCCTCGAGTTACTGATAATACCCGGGGAGTTACTCTACCAAGAAAAAATTGTGGCTGCCCTGGTGCTATGGACAAGTGTGTCGACTTATACGCTGAAAATCTAGGGTTCGATCCCGGACGCACTGACTTTCCGCTTCGCAGCATCTTCGAGCTTCTTCGAGTCACTGCCAATCCTCGGAGAGTATAACAAAAATATCCGTGACTGCCATGGCGTAAGTGCGTCGCCTCATATGTAAAAGGTCCAGGGTTCGATCCCGGACATACCAGCTTTCGTTTTCACAGTATCTCCTCCATTGTGTCACAAATAATGCATAGAGAGTATAACTGTCAAGAATAACTGTGGTTGCCATGGCGTAAGTGGGTCAACTCTTATGGTGAAGGTCCAGGGTTCGATCCCGGAAGCACCAACGTTTGTTTTCACAGCATCTCCTCCCTCGAGTCATTGACAATGCTTTGAGAGTAAGTCTGTCATGAATAACCGCTGCTGTCATGACTTAATGTCAGAGAGGGTCCAAGTAGGCTAAAGGTCCAGGGTTCGATCCCGGGCACATTAATTTGCATTATCACGGCGTATTCCTCTTCGCGTCACTGACTGTGGTCAGAATTTCTCAAGAAAATCTCAAGAAAAGCTTCTCAAATATCTTCTTTCAGATTTGGCATCAAACTTTGTGCCGCTCGCAGAAGAGAAACAGCCACCTCTCTCAAGTCAACGTCAAATCACTGCTCTTGACTCACCACTTTCCTCTCCCCCCTCTTCATCACCTGTCACTGAGTACCTTCCCACCACCGTCGAGAAACAAACGAAGACTAAGACCAAACAAATGCGGGCTCATATCACATCCTGTCTATCGACACGCGGAAAAGTCGTAAAACCAAATGTCCCAGAGCGCCAGACGAGATGTGTCGCAGATTAATGACGTCTCTTCACACCAAAAAGGCAAAATTCAAACTCAGACATCACGCAAGTCAACCCGCCAATATAATTAACGCTTCCCAAAAATGCAACAGACTCATTAACTGTCAAGGAGCCCCCCAAACAGTCGCCCACTCTGTCTAATCCCCAGCAGTGGCAATTTAAAAGGTGACACCACAGGGATTAGGTGCATCTGAGATAAGCACAAATTGCAAATCGGATTGTCCCCCACCGCCTCGACTCGTCGTCGTCGTCCCTTTTGGACACATGACGGGGAATGGTTAAAACTGATTACTTGTGCTGGATTTGCGTTTTGCTTTTTAATTTCCTCTCGAGGATCCTTAAAAGCATTTAATTGCTTTTGGGTGCAGTTACCGACAACACATTGCCTCTGTGTGTGGTCTATGCCACCCGTTTATCGACAGATTACCGTCGCATGCATTTGCCGTGTGTGCTGGGGATGTGTACACCTTCCTGGGATTTGATTGCTGTGCGCGCGCTCGTTAAGTGAAAATGCATAAAGTGGTCAGCTGCCTGGACGTTCTGTGTGTATCCTGAGATAAGTTACCTTAATCAAGGATTCACTCATAAACTTTGTTGTCTCTCGTGTCCATCGAATGTGGGGGGGCCACCACAGTCGGTGGGGGACACCCCCGGCAAAAAAGGACTCTATCATGTTTTTAGTTCATTTTTCTTATTTCAGCTCGTCTTAATGTTTACGATTGCCATCGTAATGTGACTCCTCACAAATGATTGTGCACTTCGTTGTAGCCGACAGAGTCGTCAGAGTCGTCAGAGTCATCGTCACAGCCAGAGACAGTGTCGTCGTTGGCGTTGCCGTTATGTCCTGCTGCCGTTGTTGTCCTAGTCGTTTGCGCCCTGTTCCACGGCGCTGGGATCAAAGTTAATGCCGTTATGAATGTGCCACCCGTTTCGGCAAAGGTGTCTGAACTCTCCTGCACAAGCCCTAGGACAAGCGGGAAAAAAAGGACCTCCAACCGAACGAACGACCAAATCCCAGAGTATGACGAGTTTAAGTCGACACACTCCGATGGGGTTGGTGGGTGGGTCGGGAGGAAAAAAATTGCAAAACAGCGAGTACCGTTGATGGAATTACTTTTTTGTCAAGTTTATGAAAGGACATTAAAAAAATATTTTCACCGCTTCGCCGAGGAGCGCAGGCGATCGTTTGCCGGCGCGCACTGGGAATGGAGTTTTGTTGTGGCATGCAATGGGTTTCGGTTTGGCTTTGACTTCGGTTCGTTCTTCGATTGCATTTGGGTGTCGCGCGTGGGGAGTTGGAAAAATTGTTTATGGCGTCGTAGAGCGCAGTCTACCGTTCGGGGGGCGATACCGGTTCCGAGCGCAACAATCCTTCGGTTTTTTTTTTGTCTGCTTCTCGAGGAGACGAGGAAGACTGACAGTGTTTTGGGTTTAATGACAATAATTAAACTCAGTCCCATCACTTTGGCCAGCGACGATCCTTCGCGAGGAGTTGGCTGGCCCGTAAATGCTGTTGCTTTTGTTTTTCGCCTCACGGTTGAGTAATTTTTTAAGGGTTTTACCTTTCGGATGGGTCCCGGTGGTGGTGGCGGCGAGGGAGCAGGAGGATGAGGAATGAAAAGTTTCTGAATGACGTGACAGAAATGGTATCATTAATTGAATTAATGCTCGCAACTGAGTGATTCCAATGGGAGCGGGGTTTGGGGCAGGGGCATGCAGGATAACAGACCGGGGTTGGGATACTTTGTCTTCAGCGAGCACTGAGTGTCCTTATGAGCGACAGGAGAGGTCAGAAAAAAGGAAATATTGTGGAGGACGTGACTATGTCCAGAGATGACATGTGGTGGTGGTTGTTGTCTGTGATAATTTAACTTTTTTCATGATTTTTTGACTGAAAATCTCGATTTTTCGGTGAACAATTCTCTAAAATGTACTCGACGCCTGAGCTGGGTCAGATCCTGCTTGATTTTGGAGGACATGGTTTCTTCATTAAAGAAAAGAGTTTGAAGATATGCTAAGCATTCCCCAGCCTTAACTTACTGGAAAAAAGTGTGAAGCCTGAAGCCTGAAGCCTGATCGAATGAAGCCTGATCGCCTGTAGCCTGATTGAATGAAGCCTGATCGCCTGTAGCCCGATCGCCTGAAGCCTGATCGCCTGAAGCCTAATCGCCTGATCGCCTGAAGCCTAAAGCCTGATCGCCTGAAGCCTGAAACCTGATCGCCTGAAGTCTGATTGCCTGAAGCCTGATCGCCTGAAGCCTGATCGCCGGAAGCCTGATCGCCTGATCGCCTGAAGCCTAAAGCCTGATCGCCTGATCGCCTAAGGCCTAAAGCCTGATCGCCTAGTCGCCAGAAGCCCGATGGCCAGAAGCCTGATTGCCTGAAGCCTGATCGCCTGAAGTCTGATCGCCTGAAACCTGATCGCGTGAAGCCTGATCGCCGGAAGCCTGATCGCCTGGTCACCTGAAGCCTAAAGCCTGATCGCCTGAAGCCTGAAGCCTGATCGCCTGAAGCCTGATCGCCTGGTCGCCTGAAGCCTGATCGCCTGAAGCCTGATCGCCGGAAGCCTGATCGCCTGATCGCCTGAAGCCTGATCGCCTGAAGCCTAAAGCCTGATCGCCTGATCGCCTGATCGCCTGAAGCCTAAAGCCTGATCGCCTGAAGCCTGAAACCTGATCGCCTGAAGTCTGATCGCCTGAAGCCTGATCGCCTGAAGCCTGATCGCCGGAAGCCTGATCGCCTGAAGCCCGATCGCCTGATCGCCTAAAGCCTTAAGCTCGATCGCCTGAAGCCTGATCGCCTGAAGCCTAAAGCTTGATCGCTTGAAGCCTGAAGCCTGATCGCCTGAAGTCTGATCGCCTGAAGCCTGATCGCCTGATGGCCTGAAGCCTAAAGCCTGATCGCCTAGTCGCCAGAAGCCCGATGGCCAGAAGCCTGATTGCCTGAAGCCTGATCGCCTGAAGTCTGATCGCCTGAAGCCTGATCGTCTGAAACCTGATCGCCTGAAGTTTAGAGCCTGATGACCCGAGGCCTGATCGACTGAAGCTTGAAACCTGAAGCCTGATCGCCTGATCGCCTGATCGCCTGAAGCCCGATCGCCTAAAGCCTGATCGCGTGAAGCCCGATCGACAGAAGCCTGATCGCCTGAAGCCTTATCGCCTGGAGCCTGATCGCCTGCAGCCTGATCGCCTGAAGCCTAAAGCCTGATCACCTGGTCGCCAGAAGCCCGATGGCCAGAAGCCTGTTTGCCTGAAGCCTGATCGCCTGAAGCCTGATCGTCTGAAACCTGATCGCCTGAAGTTTAGAGCCTGATGACCCGAGGCCTGATCGACTGAAGCCTGAAACCTGAAGCCTGATCGCCTGATCGGCTGATCGCCTGAAGCCCGATCGACAGAAGCCTGATCGCCTCAGGCCTGATTGCTGGACCCTGATCGCTAGGATTGTATAGGGTCGTCCAATAAGAGGAGTAATTTGCTATTCAAAAAGAGTGCACCAAACAATCCTTCCAATCCCCTTTCCAAATTTTGTTCCTGTCGAACTCTTGCCTTCCTTTCATGTTCCATCGCTCAATTTCCCCTTGAATGACATTCTGGACAATCTGTGTGGTCTCAGCCATTAGGCGCCCCCCTCAAAACCACAACAATCGTCATTTTCACGTCATTCTTCGACTTCGACAAAACTGATTCATTTGCAAGACAGGTGGCCACCACAAGATGCATTCTATTACCCACTTACCGTTTACAGTTCGTAGCCATTAACACAAAGCAGCAGCGCTCCCCGAAGGTTTAGGTCCAAGCGCGTCGCTCTCCCTCCGCTTTTGGTGAGTGTAACCCGGGAGGCTCTGCTTCATTAAGTATGTCTAACTCGGAATTGTATAATTATGCAATTACCAATATTACCAATTGATGCAGCGGCGGCGATTCCAAAACGGGCTGCGGTGGGGAGGAGGAAGGCGACTCATTATCGGGCGACGAAGCGGACGGTCTTGAGGCAGAGGTAGCGCCAGACGGTGTGTACCACACACGTGTGTAGTCTTCTTCGGTTTTGTTTTTGAGAATCAGTCGCCAGCCATCAAGTGTTCCGACCGCAATTAAGTGCCATTATGACGAATCATTACCGACGTCGAAATGGGCAAATCTATGATGCTACTGATGGTGCTGCTGGTGGCGGAGGTAATCATCGCCGGATTGTCGATGCCAATTACAATTATCTCGCTGTGACCGTTGATGAAATGTGTTCTGATGGATAATCACGTCAAGAGAGGTCCTAATGGGTGCTGCAAGGAGGCTGGAGATGTGCGTTTTTGGGTCAAGCAGTTCGAGGACTTCATTTTGATGGATCAAAGAGAGGCCGAAATTTAGCGTCCATTTTTTGAGCACAATCAGTCACGACTCTTGAGCGTTTCTCGTCAGATATCGGACCACATGTCGTCGAGTAATTCACTCAATTTGCATGCAAAGCGAGAGCATTGCCAGATAAACAAGAATTTTTGTGGCCAACTCTGACGCCGTGAAAAATGAAAAATTGACTTTTCCCTTATTTCCAAGAATTTGCAATGAAATTTGTGACTGAATTAAATCTCTTTATCCTGTCCACACTCAGCCCGATGCATTTGAGTCGAAATCCCCGCCCGAAAATGCAGAAAATCGACTTTTGAAAAAATGACACATTTCACATGAAAAAATGCAGTGAACTCCTAACACAATCGGGTTGCATTTTTTTCCTGATAATGAACACATTCTCCTCGGAGTGAATTTGGCGATTGCGAAATTTTGGGAAACGAATTTCTCGGGATCCAGGGCGAATTGAAGGATGTGGGGTATCAGAATGGAAAGGGGATAGATTGGAGTAGCGTAATGAGTTAATTTTGTAACGGAAATGACTGCGTTGCTTGTTTGGAGGCGTCGTTCGGCGGAACCTCTGTTAAGCTCTGATCTTGGAAGACATGATGTTTCTGAAACGATTTTCTCGAGACTTAGGAAGAATTTAGAGTTGAGTGGCACCAGAATGGATATGGAATTGATTGGAGAAGGAAATAAAGCACGATTTTGTAACAGGAGCCCCTTGGGTGGGTGTTAGGAGGCGACACTTCTGACACCCTTTTCTGGCACATCGGTAGTGACAACTGCTTGAGATTCCGTGCAATTTTTTTGAAAACAAGTTAGAATCAATTGCTTGACAAATAATCACCACCATTACCGTCCTTAGAATTCATAGCACACTTAAAAGAGGTCGACGTAGGTGGACGCAGAGGGCAAGCGCTTGCTGGAGTGGTGAATGAAATCATTCAAAACAGACGGTAACTGAGAACTTGACAAAGAACTCTCCGCACACAACAGGAAACTTGGTCTGAATATCACCAAGATCAGCTTGACGTGGTCCAAGACTTGATTCAGTGGTAAAGCTGTAGCATCGATTTCCTTCTAGACTATCCCCCGTACGAATCAGTGTCCAAGCAAGGCTCCTCAGCCAGCACGATGCAATCAACTTCAGAACTCTGTTTTGAATTGATGTCCCATGCCCATTTGTGACTTCTTCTTCTGATGGCGCTACAGTTCGGCATGGATCTGCCTCTCCAACTTGCCCGATCTTTAGTCAGTTGCCTCGAATCACTCACGCCAAGTTGGCTAAGGTCCTTCTTTACTTGTGTGCGCCATTGGTTTCCCACAGGCGCAGAGTCGAGCAGTGTTGTCCATGCGCTCTACATGGCCTAGTCATCTTCGGCGTTGAATCCGTAAATGCCTGGATAGACTCATGTCCCTGTACAGCCAATAAAGGTCGTGGTTGAATTTTGTTCTTCAAATGCCATGAACCCAAATAGGAGCAACGATTGAATGCAAAACTTTCCTCCCGAAGAGACCACGGTCTTCTGCTCTTGAGATTGTCCATGTCTCCGCGTCATAGAGCAGGACGAGGATGATCAAGGTGTTCAGATTGTTTAACCACTTATTCATCATACTGTGTCTCTGAGGAGCCTTCTGAATTGCCTGAAAGTGACTTTAAATTTCAATTCAGTCTGCACAGTTTACTCCCGCGCTATTCCACCAAAAATGAATGTGCAAGCAAGGCTCCTCAGCCAGCACGAGCTTGTGAACGTCAGAACTACATTTCGGATCGATATCCTCAAGGCAGGAGGCCCAGGTTCACCCCGCAACAAAAGGAAGAAGAAGTCTGCCAACTTCGCATTCCATTCTTAAGCCATTAGTGAAGAGAGATCCACCAAGATTCACTTGGATTCCAAACTGCCATCGATGTGAATCCCAATTTCTAACGACGTAACCAATGAACAGAACTGTTACAATACAATACGAAATTCAGTTTTCTAAAATTTCCAAGGACTCAGGGTGACATTTTTGAGAGAATTCACTCTTTTTTCCATTTTCACATCCATCCCCACCCATTTTGGGCAACATTTCTGTTCGAAAATTTACTTTTGAAAAAAATGACACGTTCCACACGAAAAAATGGAGTCAACCGCCAACACAATTGGGCCGCATCTTTTGGCCGAAAATGAACGAGTGTTGGATTTAATGATTACAAAATTTTGTGAAACGATTTTCTCGGGATCTAGGACGAATTGAAGGACGTGGGATATCAGGTTGAAAAGGAAATTGAATGTAAAAGCGGAATGAGGTAAGATTTTGTAACGGGAGTGACGTGGACGGGTATTTAGTGGGATGCATGAAGTGCAAGATTTTGGAAGACATGAAGTTTTGCGAAGCGATTTCCTCGATAATTAGAACGAGCTGGTGAATGTGGGACATCAGAATGGAAAGGGAATTGATTGGAGAAGCGAAGTAAGGCGAAGTTTGCAACGGAAGTGATTGATCCCCAGTTCCACCTCGGTCGAGGAGCTTGTTGATTGATCCCCAGCTCCACTTCGGACTGTAACGCCACAAGAAGAAGTTTAGTTTACTTATGACAAGAAGAAGAGCTCCTGGGACCGTCGACATCAGCTCAGGTTCAGACGCTGCATCACGTCGCTGAGCTCAGAAGCAATAACAGCTACGAGCTTCGCAGTAAATTCGAATAAACTGCACCCGGGAACTCAACACGACTGTGGACAGACAATTCCGGAGGGAAACACGACTGGATAGCGCAGTTGGTTATGTGCCTGCCCCAATTTAGAGGGGTCCCAGGTCCGAATCCTAGTAAAAGCAAAGTTAACAGGCTTTTATCCGGTTTTTCAAATCTCTGAGTGAAGTGAGGCTGTTGGCGACATTTGTGATATGCAGGGGCAGTGAAGACTGTTCGAGTTTCCTTGCAATTCTCTCAGAAAAGGAGTTGAAATAAGCTGCTTGCCAATTCCAGACCAAAAGTCTTTAGATTTCATGCGAAAATAACTTGGAAAAAGTTGCCGAAAGTGGACACACAACTGTCTACACCGCTAAGACGCTATAAGCCTTACACTCATCACCGCATGAAGGAAAGGAGTTATAGTCTGAACGTGAACCTCATGAGATCTTCGTCAGATTAGTTCCTCGTCTGAGCCCGCTGTTCAAATCTCAACGTTCCAGCCAACTACTCAACGATGCATCCATTTTTAAGCTTCCCCCACTCTCAACCACAAGCTTCCGATAACAAGTGAAGATTAGTCGCAATCAAATGTCTCATCATTGTATCGCCTGAAGTGGATACAAATTCGAACACGTGCGCTCTCTTGAAACTATGCCCACACTTGGGCACCGCCATCCAACTTCCTCGGCCGTAACCGTTGCACCACACTTCAGTCCCATCTCAAGTTGTATGCACATTCAAATGTTTCGACCAACAAAACACCAAGACAAACACTTGAACTCCGTCAACAGACACCGAACTGCACACACAATCCACGGATGAGTTGATGTCCAAGTGCTCATGGACAAGTACACTAGCGGAGATCACAGTGCGAGTGCAGCTCGTCGTAGAGTGTGCACTCGAGGCCTCAGCCTGGTAGCCCGAGTCAGTTGAGTGTAAATGAAACAACAATCGAATCCCTGATCACTCCGATAATGTCAAAATTAATTTGTAACACGAAGTCCACACAAAAAGCGATCATCCCGTCGTGGACGGGGACGGGGGGGAGCTTCCCCGAGTCTGGGGCTGCGGTTTCAGCGGCTCATTACTTCCATTAGCACCGGAGTGGGAAAGCCGGTCAATGTTTGGACGAGGAGTTAGCACCGGACGATGGGTTTTGTGGTGGCTGATTGATTCAATATTTGCCTGATCTCGGAGCTCCGCGAAACACATCCAACCAGCAGACTCCCGAGTCTTCCGAAACCTGTTTGCCGTTCCCACAGCCTCACGCAACACATGGCCGCGTAGGCAATCATTACCAGATACAGATGACAAACGATTAATTCCCCGCGTAACAATGTCACGAGTGACATTGTCGAGGAACTTGAATTAGTTTCGGCACTCGAAGGCGCTCGCAGATACGCAATTCGTCAGGCATTCATACGGTCACTCGGAGAGGCCAGGAATCAATTTGTTATCTGCCAGCGAGCTGACGCGCAGAAGATTCATCTATCGTCTACGAGGTGTGCTCGAAACCCTTTTTCGGGTGTGATTTATCTCGAAGACAACAAGTTTCGAACGAGATGAAAGCGATGCAGCCGAAGGATGACAAAAGTCCAGTCGGAGAGCGTCTTGCCACCCCTCGGCACACACACGTGATGTTTATTGATGACCATGGGATGGACCGTATTGTTGCGTAATTTTGATGGAAACCCATCATGCGCTCACCAAAGTGGAAGGACTATCGTGGACAAGATTAATCAGTGTCATTAATCTTGGTTAAAAAAACGGATAAATGCAAATAATGGGAAGCTGTGCGATGGGCTGGTCAGTTGGGAGGGGGAAGAGGCTTGCCGATACGAGTTTCCTTTTTGAGGCTGATGCTGAAGGAAGTTGTGTGTGTGTAGCGGCTTAGATGGACTACAATGGATTGCGTTTTAGGCGAAAGATCTGTATCGTGGCTCACGTCTTTCATTTGGAGCGGGATTGACACAAGGGAGGCATTTGTTTTTCGGCCTGCTCGCTGATGATGGGCACAATGGACACAAACTGTTGGTCTAAGTGAGCCGCGACACCAGTCCCAAGGGCACCCTTTAACCTACTTGCTGATGACAGAAAGCAGCCTGCTCGGGACCGACAGAATTATCTTAGGCTCAGACCCTCCATCAGGCCGCTGACCTACTCTCTGATGACAGAACGCAGTCTGCCTGGGATCGTGGGATCGACAACATTAGCACAGGCTTAGACCCTCCATCAGGTCGTTGGCCTAAGAGGTAAGTAGGTCCCTTACGACTGGATTGCGCAGTTGTTTAAGTGCCTGCCCCAAGTTCGAGGGCTGCCAGGTTCGAATCCCAGTGAAATCGAATCTGGTCCAGTTACCATTTGCCGTTGGGATCAAATTAACGGCACTGGAGTAGGTTGCTACCTGGCAGTACAATGGACCAGTTTTGAGTCGAAGTGCTTCAATAGTGTTCAAAAAACCCCAGAAAAAAAAGTGTGACACAGAATGTTGGTTAAGTTCTTCGTCAACTGTCGCCGCCATCGCCGCGATCTCCCTGGCTCTGTTTCTAGTGGTCATTGAACCCAATAAATTCGTTGTAAGAAAGTAAGCACTGTCTTACCCCAGTCCCAAAAATGAAGAAGACAGTCCTTTGCGATCTCTCGCGAAGCGTTGAGATCTGCAAGAGTGATGCAGCTGCTTGAGCAAAACGGACGGTAACTTCAGATGGACAGGAATGAAGAGTGGCTGCCCACTTTGGCTCAGAGTCTTTATACAAGCAGGGCAGACATCGGGTCTTAAGCGTTGGACATATGATGGGCGTTGATGGCGATTGGAGGAGAAGGTTTAACCAGGGCTCTACAGCGACATGGCTCTTGCCAGGCGTTTACGGATTCAACGCCTAAGGTGGCTCGGCCATGCAGTGCTCATGGACAACTTGACTCCAGCCTGGAGAATCTTCAACCATGAACCAGTGGGACAACGCTACAGAGGACATCCACGTCTAAGGTGGTGCACCGAGTGGAGAAGGACCTTAACCAACTTGCAATTGGCGACGGCTAGGTCGTTCTAGGTCAAAGAGAATGTTGATTGATCCCCAGCTCCACCTCGGTCAAGGAGCTTGTTGATTGATCCCCAGCTCCATCGTGGTCAAGGAGCTTGTTGATTGATCCCCAGCTCCACCTCGGTCGAGGAGCTTGTTGATTGATCCTCAGCTCCACCTCAGCTCAGTTTGCTAAAGACAGACAGGAAGCAGACCGCCCGAGACCGTCAAAATCAGCTCAGGGCATCATCACACCTTACATCACGTCGCTGAGCTGAGAAGTAAGAATAACTACGAGCCTCGCAGAAAATTAAAATAAACTGCACCCGGAAACTCAACAAGACTATGGACATAGTCCGGAAGGAAATGATCCGTCGTATAAACTCCCTCGGCAACATTGGGAGCATGAACTCCAATGCTGTAGCTTAGAGAGTATTGCCTCCAGCGGTTTATGCGAATAGATCAGCCAATTGCCCATCAAAAGCATGAACATCGCTGAAAATGATGACTGGATAGCGCAGTTGGTTAAGCGTCTGCCCTAGAGGGATCCCAGGTTCGAAGCCCAACGAAAGCGAAGTTTATACGCTTTTATCCGGTTTTTCAAATCTGGTGCAGTCACCATTTGCCGTCGGGATCAAATTAACGGCGCTATCACTGGAGCGGTCGATCAGTGGTCTGACTGTGGGTATCACAATGGTCTAAGTCTACTGGTGAATGCACTAGCAGCCCCCTAACCTAACCTAAGCTAACCTAGTCCCGAAGGGAAAGATCCGTTGAGTAAACTGTCTCGGCCACATTGAGCTCATGAACATCAATGCTGCGGCTTAGACAGTGTTGCCCCCAGCCATTTATGTAAGTAGGTCGTCCAAATGCCCACCAAAAATCACGCACATCCCTGAATCTTGGTTTCATAATAAAGGATGGCAAGTCCCGACGAAGCAGACCCTTCGTCACATCAACACCTCAGCAACTGCCTCCGCAGCCTTTCTTCGAACATCACCACCGGTGCAGTGCATTTTCAACAAAAAGACGCGCTCACACGGTGCCAGACAACGAGACACCCATTCAGCCGTGACACTAATTACCCCCGTCAATGGTTCCGATTTCGTCACACTCAAAGTGTCAGTCCTTTCTCTCCTGTCTCTCCCATCACCTCCACTCTCTAAGCAGCTCCCCGCCTATCGACTGCACAACCATGTCCTGTCACATTCAAACAACAACACATCCGTTTACGGTTAAGATCATTTAATCGGCATAAATAAACAAATTACACACGTTCCCATGTCATTTGTGAAGGAATGCCGAGCGCCCAGGCCGTTCTAGGGGACCACAACAACGAAAGGAAAACTAAAAATACTCGAATCTTGAAGTTCCGGTTAACCGCACGCACAAAAAGAAACACATCCTCGGGGGAATTTAGTTTCAAATTACCCCCAAGGAACCAACCGCTTTACGGGCACAATCGCATCACCAACCCTTCACCCGACGAAACGAACCCACTTGACCATTCCGCATTCGGCAGCCTCGGACCGACCCGGGGAAAGGATGCGCTGCAGAGAGCCAAAGGACTACGATTTTACTTACAAATTACTCACGGATAATAAATCATTCCGGTTGTCAAAATAAATGAATATTTCGCTACGGCCCCGGCCTGTTGTTGTTTGCATAAGACTGTGGACCTCTCAATGGATTAGCGGACGGGGCGGGGGAATAATTCAGCTGATTCAAGGATATTTTTGGATTTCTTTCCTTTTTTGATAATTTTTCGATTTGTAGTCAAGGCAGGATAATGTATTCGACACCAACGACTACGATTGTCTGGCTCTGGACAATCGTTCATTTGTATCTTCCGTTTTTTTGTGCTGTTGTTGTAATCGGACCTCGCAGACAAGGTGATTGATGATCCTGATTCGGGTTTGACTTATTTATCATGTCTCGGTTCGTTTGGGAGCAATTTGGCGATACACCAGTGAGTTTCAAGTCAATTGTGAGAGATTAAGAGTGTTTTTTGCTGAGATGCATATCTCGTGGGTCTGGAAAGGGGTTGCTCACTGGGATGGGGGTCGTTGGGGACTGGGGATGGTCGTGTATGGTTAAGATTATTTTTATTTATCGATTGGGTTGCGGGGAAACAGGTAATTCTGTGTCGGCTTGAGGCGGAGACTCGTGAGAGATCTTGCTACTAACAGCTTTCAACCTCCTCACCATTGCCACGCGTTCAAGATCTCTTGAGGCCGTTTTTGTCATGAAATCACTTTAAATTTTCTTAACCTCTCATTGAATTGTGGTATTAACTCGTCGTTCGAGTACAATGGACCAGTTTTTGAGTCTGAGTGCTCCAGTGTAGTGCTACAAAAACTTTCGACAAAAAAAAAACTCGTCGTTCAGGTCAATGAATTTTAGGTAAGCGTCGCCTTAAGTCTCCTCCATGGACTGCCAGTGCCATTGCTCCGTATAGCCCAAAACAAAATGGGGAAATGCTTAAATGGCTGTGCGGTGGACAGTCCCTTTTTCTCTTGCAGCATGTTTTTGAGACCCATCAACATCATCACAAAATGTTTGTGATTCTAAATCCGTCCGTCACGGAACTGGGTTTCAGCTAAAATGCCACTCCGGGTTTTTTTTTTTTTTCGGAGGAGGATTTTTGTCTCCCTACTGGAGGACTCAAAACTGGTCCATTGTACTCCCAGATTTGATCCCAACGGCAACCAGATTCGATTTCACTGGGACTCGAACCTAAGACCTCTCTAAGTTGGGGCAAGGACTTAACCAACTGCACCATCCAGTCTCATGCCACTCCATTTAGTCCGTGCTTTAAATCACCCACCACCAGCTAACTAGAGTCCCTTCTCGGGCCGACTTTTTCCAAGCATACCCTGTATTTAAAGGATCTTTGGTGATGATTTGTCAAACAACTTATTCCAGCTTCATTTCTTAGAATTTCATGCGAAACACACGGAAACTAAAGCTGTCTTTGTGTCAAAATGAGACGTTCTGGCCAAGTCGTCGATGTTATGCGTCTTTTCTCGTGACAGCATATGTTTAGTTTTGTCCTTATTAACCGCCAGATCCAAGTATGTAACTTATTTCAACTATATTCCGAAGAATATCTACCGAAACACTGCCTCTGTGCCAACAGAGGACGTCACAAATGTCGCCTTCCACCAACCAACCACGGCACTCCCGTCACAAAATCTCACCTCATTCTGCTTCTCAAAACAATTCCCTTTCTATTCTGATATCCCACATCCTCCAGCTCGTCCTAATTATCGAGAAAATCGCTTCACAAAACATCATGTCTTCCAAGACCATGCATTTTATGCGACAAAGTAGTTCTCCGCAAACTTCGCTTCCAAATAACCGTCCCCGTCACTCTCGTTGCAAAGTCGTACCTTATTACGTTTCTTCTTTTAATCTCCTTTCCATCCTGATATCCCACGTCCTTCAATTCGTCCTAGATCCTGAGAAAATCGATTCACAAAACTCTGCAACCATCAAATCCAATTCAACGGAAATTTGTTAATTTTCAGCAAAAAAATGCGACCCAATTGTGTGTCAATTGACTGAATTTTTTTGTGTGAAATTTGTCATTTTTTCAATAGTCGGTTTCTGAATAGAAATGTTGCCTGAAATGGGTGGAGCTGAATGTAGAAATGGTAAAAAGAGTGAATTCAGTCAAAACTTCCACCCTGGATCCTTGGAAATTTTGAAAAACTGAATTTTTTATTTTTCACGACGTCTCAGTTGAACACAAAAATTATTGTTCATCTGGCAACGCTCTCGCTTTGCATGCAAATTGAGAGATTTATTTCTGGAAGATGCTGGCAAGGAGTTGTGTCTTGAAGTATCTTCCTTATCCTTGTCCGTTTGATCAGTTATGCTTCGTCTTTAGTGCACCAAGTGGTTATCGAATGCCGTTATAAACGACCACGAGATTACCCTTTTCACCGACGAATCAAAAATGGACACAGATACTGGGGCCGGTTTCTACTCGGAGATCTTGCAGGAATCATTTAGACTCTCTAAATTGTGCAGTGTCTTCCAAGCAGAGATCCTGGCAAAAGAGAAAGCTGCTAGACACATACAGGTAACCGATATCCCACCATCGGATATCACAATTTTTGTAGACAGCTAGGCTGCACTGAAGTCAATAGGATCCTGTACAATGAGATCAAAGGCTGTTATGAATTGCCGCGACTCACTGAGTTCCATCAGCCACCACAAGGTCAAACTCTGTTGCGTCCCGGGAAGAGCCTTCCTCATGGTTCGATGCAGGGTTGCATCGTAGAGCCTTTGCTTTGCTGCACATAGCTGCCTGCAGTTCTCGAAAAACCAAGGGTTTTTTTAGATGATTTTGCATGACTGCAACTACTTTTCTCCAGTCGTACTTGCAAGCCAAGGGATGCGTGATCTGCTAGAGTTCTCTTGAGTCCGTCTTGGCTTCTGGCAGCTCTTGCCTAGCCTGTCGCCACACTAGATGAAGCAACTATTCCCAGGAAATTGATGTTGCGTTCATTGGCCGGACCTGTTTTTCTTCAGATATTTTTTACTAAGCGTCATCTACTACAGCTCTTTACCCCGCCTTAGCTCCTGCGAACCTCAATTGCTGGAAACGAGAAAGCGGACGAACTGGCCAGACAAAGGTCTGAAATGGACATCAGCGAAGCGGTCACTTCACTATGACCACCGATCAGTGCACTGTACCGGATCATAAGCGAAATAATACAAAAAGAGGCCGATTCGACGTCGCTCACACGACAAGATCATCGTGGCCAAAGCTTAATTGCGGCAAACCTAAGAAGCTTCTGGCGTTGGACCGAAACTCGATCCGTATGCTCGTCGGAGTGATCACAGGACACTGCCATCGGAACAACGCTCCGGAAATGGAATGCAGAATCCAGCGATCTCTGCCGGAGGTGCGGAGATGAGGAAGAGTCCGAGACGATCCAACATCTGCTTTGCCACTTCCCAGCTCTCCAGAATCGGCGCCTAGCTTAGCTGGGCCAAAGATTCTTTACTGAGACTGCGGACTTGGCGAAAGCAGATACATCGGATCTTTTAAGATTCATAAGGAGAACGGGGTGGTGTCAGTCATCATGTGACAGGATAGGATTTTAGACCTTGTGCTCCGCAATTGAAGGGATTCACAATGGGCTCCATGGCCTCCGTGGGGAAATGATGCCTTAACCATCACACTCCCCTTCCAAAACCTAACCTAACCTAGTGCACCAAAGAGGACGCCAATCTTGTGACGGAGAATCTTAAGAAGCAGTCTTTTAGTTACCAAGTCTGTCCCAAATTTTGTGGTTCAACGCCACAAAGCTACTTGTTGCAAGCGAAGTTCCCATGCCATTTTGATTATCCTCTGCTACGAAATGACTTTCAAGGTAACCCCGAAAAGGGTTCCATTTAAATGAAGCCATTGTCTGGCTCTGTAACGACAAACCGTGTCTGCCTGTCCCCAAAAGGTTTGATTTGTATCAATTAGCATCCGACATGTTTGACGACCTCACAATCAATAGCCGGTCAATTAAGGACCACAATTGTGTCGAAACGAAACAATTGCTTCATTTTTGGTTTGCCACAAGCACCTCCTCCTCCTTCGACTGGCTGATCCTCCGCCAGTCACTTAACGCTTTATTTAGGAATCTCTTCATAGCACATCCAACCGATTGAATCGACCATTATGCCCCCAACAATACGGACTAATATGCCAGCCCTGACTCACCGCATCGACCGTCCAACGATCGACGAAGACGATGTACCCAAGTGCTCCAAAAAGGTCATAAATAAAAACCAACAACCGTCGTCGTGAGTGAGTCGAAGGTAATTTCACACGGTACCCGTCGCCGTCGTCGTCGGTTAAGTGGCAAAAGGGAGGACAATTGGCCGCAGTAAAATTGCCCCCATTATTCATTTTATGATCTACACAGGTCATGCATTAGATGCCCATGCATCCATCCATCCCCAGATGGATTTGGACAAATTTTGAAATAACAAAACGCTGATCGTTAAAGATGCCTCCGACTGATTGAAAAAAGAACGAGCATCAGCGACCAGATACGCATCTGTAATAAACCGAGCGCTATGGGGACCTTTCTCCGGCTGATCTGAATTGAGGAATCATTTTCCAGCGGATTACTCAACTTTGACAGGACAATTTTTTCGGTGTCTGTCCTCTGTTCGAAATTTGGTTTTCATTATGATTTGAGATGAAAATTGAGTTTTATGATCAGTTTTTCGACAGAAGGTTGGATTTTAATGAGTCGCTGGTGTCATTGACCACGCTCGCAGCTGGAGGGGGTGCGACTGCGACTGTGAGTGCGAGTGCGTCTGTGCTGAGAATTGAAGTCGTAAAATGAAAACTCGGAAGAGATGATGGAATGGGTTTGGGGAAAGTTCTGATATGTTTTTTTGGTTTCGTTTCGAAATGAGATTGTGTAGAGTTTTATGAGTTTTTAATAAGAAACGGTTTAATTGGGGAGATTTGTATCTGGATGAGAGACTCGGATTGGATTTGCTCCTCGGTGGCAAACACTTGACGAGACTAATGACGGATGATGTTGTCTTAGGGGATTACATGTGGCATTTTAGAGATATGCGTGCGTCTTCATTAATTGATGGGGAATGGGGTACCGCAGGTTGGTGTACTGGGACCTCGACATTTTTGTGACTATGAAAATGTGATGTGGAGTGAGATGGGACACAATTTGGCAGGGTATTGGGTACACTTCGACACGTCGAATACACTTCTTCTTCTTCTTCTTCTTCTTCTTAGGGTGCTACAGTCCGTAGGTAGAACTGGGCCTCACTCAACATGCCTCTCCAGCCAGCACGATCTTTTGCCAGCTGTCTTCAGTTTCGCACACCATGCCGACCAAGTCCACCTCGATTTGTGTGCGCCACCTTGTATGTGGACGTTCTCTGACCAGTCGAAGATTCTTGGACCTTGAAATATCGCCAGGCCCAGAGTGGAAGACTCTTCGGGCCGGAGATAAGTTGTCCATACGCTCTAAATGGCCTAGCCATCTTAGGCGTTGGATCCGTAGCCGCCTGGCTAGACTCATGTCGCTGTACAGCCCATACAGTTCGTGGTTGAACCTTCTCCTCCAAATGCCATCAACGCAAACAGGACCAAAGATTGCGCGCAAAACTTTTCTCTCGAAACGGCCAAGAGACTGTTCATCCCGGATATTGGGATATTGTCCATGCGACATGACTACGCTAGCTCAGGCATTTTCAAGTAATGAACATCAGTGCTGCGTCAGAGAGTCTTTGAATTCGGCCTGGTGGGTCAAGAAGACGCATATCTCGTAAAATGTCATTGGAAATGGATGTCAGTTTTGTCTCGATAAGTGGAGGCCGAGCACAGGGAAAGGCAGCTCTTGCTTTTTGTTTTGTCGGTGGTTTTTAAACACTACACTGGAGCACTCAGACTCAAATACTGGTCCATTGTACTTCAAGGCAGCAACCAACTTTCGCTGGAATTGTCTGGTCTTCCGGAGGTAGGCCAGCGGGCGCTTCTGTGATGAAAAGCCTACATCATCAGCTCTTCTTCATCAGCACCGAATAACTGCCACTTAATACGAGCAAAGGCGGGATAGTGGCAGAGGAAGTGCTCTGCACTGTCATCGACTTCTCCACAAGCGTCGCAGAGGATTTGATCGCTTAGGCCAAGGATTCTGGTGTTTGGCGAAGGTGTAGTGGCCCGCTAGCACGCCCGTAAGTTGTCAGTAGCCAAGAGATAACAAGAATGAATCTGGACCTCTCGAGAGCACAAGAGAAATTCTCGGGACCTGAACCTGCAATGGGATTGCCTGCCACCACGGGATCACAGAAAATGAGATCTCCGATGAACTTGCTGGAAAAGGGCCAGAGGAGGTACTCTCAAGACCTTAACCGCTGCGCTGGGACTGCCTGTGTCTTTGGCTTCCATCGATGGCTGGGCTCCTCGAAGGCACAACTGGAGGTGGGATGACTCTCCAGGATGTAGACAGATTACGGTAGGTCTCGAGAGCACAACAGACTGCGGTTGGTCTGTCTACATCCTGGGCAGACATGCCACCTCCGGTTGTGCCCTTGAGAGGTCCAGCCATCGACGGAAGCCCTAATCAAGAACGCAGGCAGTCTCAGCGCAGGTTAAGGTCGTGAGAGTATCTCCTCTGATCCTTGTCTTGAGCTTGAACTTGCTGTTCATCGGCGATCCCATTTCCTGTGATCCCGTGATGCCGCCTTGAGAGTGCACTCTATGACGTGGTGATCAAGGGGAAGGTGGAGGTTCAGCAGTGCATCAAGAGCAGAGCCAGGCGTACTAGGGAAGGTCGCTATGCAGCCGAGACAGACCGTTGAGCTCTTTAGCTTAGTTACATACTACACGGGAGTCGCTGTCGTGATATCCTTTATAGTTTACAACATATGTACGTACCTTTAAGCCGTAGATCGGGCTTAGAGACTCAGACTAAGGATAGAAATAAAAACACAAATCAGGCGCATGCATTGCCCCCGCGACCCCTTCTGTGGAATAAGCGGACCACTGAGGATGAGATGAGATGAGGCAAGTGGATGCGTGGACTAGTAAGTTACAGCTGCCAATGCAATCCCTTCCGTATTGTTCGTCAAAATCAACAGACAAGACAGAGGAAGACAACAATTTTTCGACGAAGGTCGACAATTTTTGGCGAAATTTAGGTAGAGCTCGTTAAGGCCTTCGAAGTCCACGTTAGCTTTTCGAGTACCCAGCGCGTTTCATTACAATTCGTTGCATGGACAGACGAATTCCAGCCCTTTTCCCCGGAGAGCCATTCATCAGTCCCATTTAATCGCCTTCAATTTTCATAATTAAACAGCTCTCTGGCTAATCCTTTCGAATCAGCAGAAAGGCCCTAATTGATATCGCCAATAAACCCCAAAGTGTCTAGTGTCCCACAAAAACACAAATCCTCCTTCCCCAGCCAATCGCACCCCAGAGCAGCATTCCAATCGACTTCCTTGAGGAACAGCAATCACACATGATTAATCGATTGTTGTACCATTAAGGAGCTGACATCCTTTTATTTAATTGATTGATTTTGAAAAGTCCCCATCACCCTTTGCCGAGGAGAGACACACACAATTGTGTCCCACAAACCGAATGACAGTCACCCCACAATGCAACCGCAAATAATTTCGTAATTATTTCCAAGATACACACTCATTCAGTCACTCACACCACACCACACACACAATTGTCAATTTATCACGTAGACTTTTTGAATGCGAACGAAACAACGAATTACCCATGGAGAATCCGACTGTGTTACTGATGTCCTTTTTCACAATTTCGAGCCGTGACACAAAGGACTCATAGAGTTTTAAATTGATTTACACTTTCGCAGGAGCAACAACAAACAGCAGCAACAACAGAAAGGATACGGCGACAAACAGTGCAACAATGGACTTTTGTAAACATGTTCCACATGTGAGGACGAGGAGGGACGGATACATGTCACTCTGTCAGGACACACATGTACGCACAGTATTCGGGGGGAAATGTCCTCAAGGAATAGCTGATAAACTAATACGAGGGACCGCTGCAGGTAGACGGGAACATTTCGAAGTTTTTTTCTCATTTTGATTTGAAAACTGATCCTTGCAGGGTGCTGCGGTGTACTGTCGTTGGGAATGATAGCCCTGTGTGCGTTTCTTTATTTTGGGCGCTAGATTGGTCACAGTTCGTCGACCTCGATTACTTTGTCAGAGGCAACGAGAGTGTAAAGGTTGATTGAAGTCAATTTAGATAGCTGCCGAGGTGGGAATGGGAAGGCAATTTTGGATTCATTAGGCAGCGCGAAGAGGGTGATGGTGTTTCCATAAAAATGTGAATTTTTGTGGAGAGAGAAAAACATGTGATTCAATTGGAGGTTACAAGTTTGAGCGGAAACAACAAAACTTGAATGTTAAAGACAGATGAACATTTTTATGTCAGATGATTGAGGAGATGCAGACATTTTCGAGGAAAGAAATTTAGTCAATACGGCGTCAAAATGAGGTGTGAAATGTGCGGACATTCGGACAACTTTCTACGTGACCCTACAGCTATAGTCCATTTGAGAAACTTTATGGTGCCTTTCATGGCGTATTTTTGCTTTATCGACATCTTGTGGTCTATGGAAAGACATGTCGCTCCTTTCTGTGCATGGAGGCACAAATATATTGTATTTTTCTTTGGAAATGGTCAACCCTTTACGGTAGCAAATTAACGTACCTCCATTCTCAGCTACACTTTCATGCTTTGCTTCGATGTTTTGTGTTGAACGACTTGTTAAAGAACGGCCAGACTGCTTGAGATCACTAATTTATCCAGTCCCCTTGCATTTTTGAATAAATCTCTTCACAGTTGATAAAGTTCCATCGCTGTTCCGACTGATATTTTGTACGAAAATTGCCAACGTTACTTTTTCAAATATTGCTCAACAGTGAAAATGCGTTATTCCATCTGGTGCTCCGTAACACCGAACTGCCAGCTGTCCCCTAGTCTTTTCTTCTTTTTTGTTGCTGGCAATGCCTTTCCGCAAAATTCAAATTTCGCAAACCCCTAAGTTTCTTTTTTACTGGCAACGCATCACCGCAATATTTTAATTTCGCTTGAATTTTGGAACACCCTTTGCCATATCTTCTTATTTGTTGGCAAGGCTTCAAGGTACAAATCAATATTTCGTGTGAATTTCGGGCCAACTTTTACCGTCTTTTCTTTTGTTTTGTTTGCTGGCAATGCCTTACCGTAAAATGTTTGTTGCTGGCAATGCCTCTCATTTCATCTCATCTTATTTTCCCGCATGTTCCACTAAAGGGGTCGCGAGGGCAATTCATGCACGCCAAATCTCCAGTCCACTCGATCCTCCGCCTTCGCCTCTAACTCATCAGGAGCTATGCCCAAGCGCAACCAGGCGAATGTTTGGATTTGGTCCAATCATCTCGTCCTGGGTCTGCCAAGCGGTCGCCTACTTGATGGAATCGCATTCAAGGCACGCCTCGGAAGTCGTGATGATGGGGACATTCGTGCCACTTGTCCAACTTAACGACAGCCCTTTCTGTCCTAGCTGGCAATGCCTTTCTGTAAAATTCAAATTTCGCAAAACCCTTCGTTTCTTTTTTGCTGGCAACGCTTCACCCCAAAATTTTAATTTCGCTTGAATTTTGGAACATGCTTTGCCATCTTTTCTCATTTGTTGGCAACGCTTTTTGATTGGGCCAACTTTTACCGTTTTTTTCTTTTTTTTTTTTGCAATGCTTTACCGCGAAATTTTAATTTCCCTTGAGTTTTGGGATCCCCTTTACTGTCTTTTCTTTCTTTTGTTGGCAACGCTTTAGGTCAAATTCAAATTTCGTACGAAGTTTGGGACACTCTCTGTCATCCTTTCTTGTTTGCTGGCAACGCTTTTGCAGGAAATTCAAATTTCGCGTCAATGTTGGGCCAATCCTAACCGTCTTTTCTTATTTTTGCTGTTGCTGGCAACGCTCTGTCACACAATTCTTATTTCGTGTGAGTTTTGGGGCACTCCTTACCGTCGTTTGTTTCTCTGTTGGCAATGCCTTCCCGCTAAATTCAAATTTCACATACATTTTGGGGCCCCTTTTACCACCCGAATCCTCCTTCTAGCTTTAAATCTATTTCAAAAATCCCTCAAAACACGGGCGCGAGTATCCACCAACTCCCTTAACTCCATCAACCATCAGAAATCGCCTTTAAATCACTCATCCCAACAAGGACAGTCTCGTTCCCCTTTAAAGCACCCCATTCCACAGCCCTTGACAAGAGCGCAATGTTAAGGCAAATTGCACGCATATTAACCCCCATCCGCGAAGGACACTCATCCGTTCGCTCACCGACCACCGTCGAGCATGACATTTAGACACGCTTGACAGATTAGCGGCGGCACTTAGCATAAAATTTGCATCGATTCGCGCATAATCGTCGAAGGAAAAAAATGTCAATTGCGTGATTGAATGCAATTCGCGCAGCCGAACAGGAGTTTCGCAATTGTCTAGGCGATCTATGAGAAAATAGTCAACGCGGGTAATGAGCGCGTGAATCGAGGTAAGAGCGACGTGCTAATTGAAACTAGCCGTTAAAATGCAAATCGCCTGGGCGCGCTGTGGTGGCGTGCCATTATCTATGAGCCCATATGTGTCTAGCGGGCAGTTATGCTATTTTCTGGTGAAACGGAGCAGATGCTAGTTAATGAGGTGCTCTACTGAGCGCGAAGCGAAAATTATCTTCACGAAAATGTCACATTGTTCCTGGAAAGGATACAAGGGCATGGATGACGGGCCCTATGATGGACGGGCAGCAAACGAATGTGAACATGGCTTGCACCTGGACTGGAGAACACGAACTTATGAGTTGTCTAAGGATGTGTCAGTTTCCTTGCAGTCAGTCAGTCAATCATTGGAATTCTGACATCTTAACGATAATCGGAAGGATTAGGAAGGCCGGGAGGCAGCCTAAGCGGAGCTCGGTAGACAAATAGAGCTCCGGAAATAGAATAGGCTCAGGAGGCAGACGGATCTCAAGATATTGAAGAGGCTTAGGAGACAGAGGAGGCTCGGTAAATAAACGAAGGCGAAGTCAAGAGACAGACGAGGTTCAAAACACATATGGAGCTCAAGACAGAGACGGAGCTCAGAAGACAAATGGGGCTCAGAAGATTGATAGATATCAAGTTACAGACAAGGCTTAGGATATATGCGAGGCTTAAGAGACAGCTTCAGCTCAGGAGACAGACGAGGCTCAGGAGACAGACGAAGCTCAGGACACAGATGAGGCTCTGGAGATAGACAAGGCTCAAGACAGCGACAAAGTTCTGGAGACAAACAGAGCTCAGAAACCTGAGGGAGCGCAGCAGGCCGACGAGCAGACTCAAGAGGCCCAGGAGAATTATGGAGCTCAAGATACAGACGAGGCTTAGCAGATAAACGAGGATCAGGCAGCAATCGAAACTCAGGCGAAAGATTAAGCTCTGTATTCAGATGAGGCTCTAGAAATCATCGAAGCTCAAGAAACAGACGGAGCTCAGGTGACAGATGGAGCTCAGGAGGCAGACGGGGCCCAGGAAATAGACGGGACTCTGGATTCCGACGAAGCTCAAGAGACAGACGGAGGTCGGGAGACATTCGATGTTTAAGACAGACGAAGCTTAGGACAGACGAGGCTCAAGACAGAAACAGAGCTCAGGAGACAGATAAAGCTCAGGAGACAAATGAGGCTCAAGAACAGACGGGGCTCAGGCAACAGACGAGGCTTAGAAGATAAATGGAGATCAGAGGGTAGACGTAGCTCAGGAGACAGACCAAGCTTAGAAAACAGTCAGACCTCAGAAGACAAACGGGGCTCAAAAGACTGACAGATCTCAAGTTACACACGAGGCTTAGGAGACAGACGAGGCTCAAGAGACAGCTGGAGCTCAGGAGACAGACGAGGCTCTAGAGACAGACTGAGCTCAGGAGACAGATGGAGCTCAGGAGCCAGACGGAGTTCAGGAGACAGACGGAGCTCAGGATGCTGACGAGGCTTAGGGGACAGATAAAGCTCAAGAGACAGACGAGGCTCAAGGCAGCGACACTGCTCTGAAGACAGACAGACCTCAGGAATCAGATGGAGCGCAGGAGACCGACGAGACTCAGGAAAATTATGGAGCTCAAGATACATACGAGACTTAGGAGATGAAGGAGGCTTAGAAACAGTCGAAACTTAGGTGACAGATTAAGCTTTTTATTCAGACGAGGCTCTAGAAACAGACGGAGCTCTGGGGACAGAGGAGGCTCAAGAGACAAATGTGGCTCAAGAGGCAGAAGTAGCTTAAGACGTAGTCGAGGCTCTAGAGACTGAAAAGGCTCAAGAGACAGACGCTGAGCAAGAAGACCTCATGTTACCATTTATTTTATTAAGGTTCTTAAAGAGATCTTCTGGTCTGCATTCCGAAGCTCTACTAGATCGAGTTTCCATCACGCTCTTCCTCGTACGTGGTGCCACAGTCCCTGACCATTAGCCCCAGCCAACAAGTCTCTCCAGATAGTCTGATCTGCTTCTAGTTGTAAGTACTCCCATTCGCCATGTAAGTCGAGATCTCTTTCAACTTGTGTGTCCTGTCTTAATCATGGTCCTCCTCTGCTGCGTTATCCTAGTGTCTCGAAGGCTCTCCGTGGCTTGCATGATTTTTACAAAATTCTCCTATAATCACGAACATTTACTTAGTCTTCTTCATGCTCAGCTTGTCGGCGTAATCCAGCCCATCGCCTCCCAATCAGCGACTGGACAGAGATAATTCTTCATCGAGGATAAGTGTAATGCTCCCACTTGTTACGACACATCTGAGTTGTGTCGCGCATTGCCGCCCGAACTTGTCATCATAATTCTCCTTCAAATGGAAACGACTTCCACGACAGTGACAACATACCAGTCAGATAAATTCGTCCCATAAAGCTCTTGATCCCCCTCCCCCCTCCACCCACCACACACATCTCAAAGATACTTGTAAATGCCATTGAGCAATCCCCAGCTACAGCACCGCCATTCGACATCCATCAGCATCTGTGGCATCGCCAGTTGTTCTCGAGAAGTTTTCGACATCATCTCTGACATTGAAAAGTCATCGTGCAACGTCTCAAGTGCTGCCACTGACAAATACCCTCACTTGACATTGGACAATCGATCGTGAAGCTCGAGCATTCATTCCTCTCCTTGACATTATCCCCAAGCGCTTCGTGATTCCCCGTGACTCTGCCGCAGAACAAAGCCGCACAGCCACCACGTCAGCCAGCGGGGTTTTTTTTGGAACGCATCAAAGGGCCAGGCGCTCGGCGAATCCACCCCACTCGCACATCTGTTCGCTGCGACACCTGATTGAAATTATCTCAATCCCCTCCTGGATTTAATTAGCATCGAAATAGATTCTCCGCTCGCTCCCTCTCGGGCGGGGGATTCATTGGAAATCCTAATAGATCCGAGTGTAAACAACAACAACACGGACGCGTGTAACGTAAACAAATTGCCGCATCCGAGAGCATTTTACACGCGATCCCGGCGCAATTGACAGTTCGGCCAGCAGCCGACACGCACTGCGCGACGTCTAATGCATCTTCTTCGGAAATTCCGTGTCAAGCAGGGGTCCCCTTCGCGCCCCTTGCCAAATGCACTTCACGATTTTTCGATTTTTCTGAAAAAGATGAAAATGAATTTCTCTCTCCGTTAAACCGGGCGGTGGCGGTGGTGACTGTAGATCCCCCTCTCACTCAAGTGGATTTCCACTGAAATTGATGCGTTTGGCCGTCGACGGCGGCAGCGGTTCCATCTCAGTGGGGGACCTTTTGGCATTCGCCTTGCATCACACATCATCCCCGGGGTGGAACCCCAAATGAATCCGGTCTGCTCGCGATGCAGTGTGCGCTGTTATTTTTACCGCGCCGTGATAAATTACTCCGTGAGTTATGATCTGAGGGAACCGAAGCGCAAACGAAAACAACTTGTCGCCCTCCTTCTTTCCCGAAATTGAGAGTTTTCCCCCGGCACCTAGCCGCGTCACTCCCTTCGGCGCAGGACATTCGTCTCGACCGCGATCCTGTGAAAATTATTTTCAAGTTTCCCGCTCGACATCGTTATCGTCGGAATCAATCGCCGGCTTAATGGCTCCGTGTTGGGACACATTTTACGAGTCTTCACGCGCACCCCTCCCGGCTGCGGCTCTCGGTTTCCTGTTTCTCGTGGGAGGACACCGAGAGGGTAATAAATTAGTTGACCTAGTGGCACCTCGGGCGGAGGGGACCGATCGCATTTGGTTGCCGCTCCGTGTTTGCCGGGGAAACAAACGATAAAAAAGGCAATAAATGTCCAATAAAACTAATTAGTCGAGCGGTATCAACTAATTTCGAGTGTCCTCGCATTAATCTACTGTTCGACTGCGGGAAGGAAGTGGAAGTGATTGTGGCGTCGGCGTTGGTGTACACTTTGCACCTAATCGCTTTGTCACTGCGTTAAGCTGGCTGAGGGTGGATTAGATACGATTTGTCGGGCAGGTGGGGGGGTGACAAGGAAGGTGATTGAAATGATCGTCGGGTTGTGGGAATCGAAGGAGGAGCGGGGAGTCCGATGAAGGAGCCGGGCGACCAGGAGAAGATGCCATCGATGGAGGAGCCGGGCGACCAGGAGAAGATGCCATCGATGGAGAAGCCGGGCGACCAGGAGAAGATGTCATCGATGGAGGAGCCGGGCGACCAGGAGAAGATGCCATCGATGGAGGAGCCGGGCGACCAGGAGAAGATGCCATCGATGGAGGAGCCGGGCGACCAACAGAAGATGCCATCGATGGAGGAGCCGGGCGACCAGGAGAAGATGCCATCGATGGAGAAGCCGGGCGACCAGGAGAAGATGCCGTCATTGGAGGAGCAGGGTCCATCGATGAGAAGCTGCCATCGATTGTGGACATCAGAGCTGATTGTGCATTCCTTTGAAAGGAAAATTAGCGTCACGCGGCTATTTTGTCGTGAAAAGCAATGGACAACATCCAAGCCGACGTTGTCTTGTTCCCGAGAGAGGGAAGTAGGGGGCAAGACTGTGGCGACGTGGGTGTTGTCCATTGAGTCCACTAGGCGTGAGTTATCGTTGCGCCAGAAGACTGCTTGTTAGCCTTGCCTCATGTGCTCTGTGTTCTTCGAGTTTTCGTTGGATCAGGAGGCTGCTTGTTTGCCTGGCCACAGAGCACGTGAGGCTCTGGTGGATGGTGGATGGGGTCCATTGAGTCCACTAGGCGACGCAGGACACATAAGGCCAGGCAAACAAGCAGTCTCCTGGAGTAACGAAGGATGTCAACTAGAAGGATGTTGTCCACTAGACCACATCAAGCGCAAGAGTCCACGTAGACCAGAAGCCTCCTGATCCAATGAAAACTCGAAGGGAAAACCTCAGCAGAAGCGACTAAATCATCGCAAGAAGTCAGCTCCTCTGCCAAACAAAAGACAACACGACGTCTCAATCGAAGCTCTGTCAAGTGTCGTCCCCAAACCATCGCGCCTTCAGTCACATGCCAAAGGGACCACCCGAAAGGTCCGTGCAATTAGATTACTCCCGCGGAACGCACAGATTTTCCAATTACGTGCTCCGTCATTTCGTACCGTCGATTCGTTAAGGCCATCGCGACCCGCCTTAATTGAGTCAAGCTCTAAATTAATTAATTTCTCTATAATTTCGGTTCCTTCTATCATTTTTCTTTCCTTTCACTTGCCTCAGTCCTTATCTCGCGAAGGCATCCCACTCGGGAATAAGACGTCCATCAGGGGAACACGCCGTGGCAGAGCGAGCGTCGTCGTCATCCCCCCGAAGGGACGGTTGTTCGTTTGACTTTATAAATGATTCCACTGATGGAAGATAATTAAGTGTCAACTGCGGAGCGAGGTTCTGCATTCCAGGAGCGTAGTCGTCTAAATTCATTAAAATGCCACCGCACTTGTGGCGCAAGCCGGGGACTGACTGGAGCCACCTCGGTGTCGCTGATGGAGTTCAAACCTTTTGCCAGAAGAAACCGCGTTCATCCCTCAGGCGTCCTGAGACGGAAAGAAGGAAGAACTTCTCCGCAGTAAGGAAAAGGTGTGCTGCTGGTCCGCAGCATCCCGAAGCGCAGCTCTAATGACGCGGTGAAAAAAAACCCGTCCGTAATTAGCAAAAAAGCGCATCAATCACATGTGTGCACACATTTGATTCAAATTTAATAGCGATACCCTCTAATGGACGGTGGCGCATGAATCGGCGGTCATTCCGACGGATATCCAGTGGCAGTCGTCCCATCGCCGAGGCACCTCATTTGCATAAGAAACGGTCTTCTTTCCGTCTCCTTGCAAGGACACACATTCTCAGTCTAATTATGAGCGGAATAAATCCTGGCAAAGTGTCCCATTAGGGGTGCTTCGGACATGCTCGCAGTGGATAATGGGATTCAATTCCTTAGCCCCTGCTCGAGGGTATTCACTTCAAATGGGGTGTTAACAGATTCGTGGACAATGATGTAGCGCGCTTGTAAAGGGTTGATGAATGGCGGCCATTTGATGAGACACATTTTTTCGAATGTCCTTTCAGTGGCGGTGCATGTGTGCTGCTTCGGAGACAATGGACGACATGTAGCGGTTCGAAAGGAATGCCTCTTAATTGCGGCAATAGTTCACAGTGAATGAGTTTCTTTAGGACACGCAGAGGGGACGACGCTCGGTTGATATATTGAATGGGTGGATCCTGAATACTCATTTGGGAGTGGGTCATTTGCATGACGACCGTTGAAGGGGAAGATCTTACCTTTTTTCCGTGCGTCTCAAGGAACTGAGCAGAGATCAGGGACACAACTTCTTGGATTTACGCCGGTTTCTGTGGTTGAATGGGAATTTGCTCAAAAGCTTGAAAAAGTTACCAGTCTCTGAAGATTTGGCCATTCCATGGAGAGAGCATTGTCTGACGTCCACGAAGACTTTTTTTCGCGGGATTTTTGAAACTGCACTGGAGCACTCAAACTCAAAACTGGTCCATTGTAGCAACCTACTCCAGTGCCGTTAATCTCTGCCTCCGGCTCTAGCTCTGGCTCTGGCTCTGGCTCTGGCTCTGGCTCTGGCTCTGGCTCTGGCTCTAGCTCTGGCTCTGGCTCTGGCTCTGGCTCTGGCTCTGCCAATGGCTCTGGCTCTGGCTTTGGCTCTGGCTCTGGCTCTGGCTCTGGCTCTGGCTCTGGCTCTGGCTCTGCCAATGGCTCTGGCTCTGGCTCTGGCTCTGGCTCTGGCTCTGTATCCAGCCTCTGGCTCTGTATCCAGCCTCTGGCTCTGGCTCTAGCTCTGGCTCTGGCTCTGGCTCTGGCTCTGGCTCTGCCAATGGCTCTGGCTCTGGCTCTGGCTCTGTATCCAGCCTCTGGCTCTGTATCCAGCCTCTGGCTCTGTATCCAGCCTCTGGCTCTGGCTCTGGCTCTGGCTCTGGCTCTGGCTCTGCAGCACTCAGACTCAAAACTGGTACATTGTACTGCCGGGTAGCAACCTACTCCAGTGCCGTTAATTTTATCCCAACGGCAAATGGTTACTGAATCAGATTCGATTTCAATGGGATTCGAACCTGGGATCATCTGTCGTTCCACGAAGACCATAATTTTATGAAGAAATAGTCGCTCTGGTCTTTTGAATCGGACTTCAGGACTTGTCTTGAACTCTGATCGGGCGCCACTCCAAAAATTACAAACTCCCACTCCACTTCGTAAACACCTCGAATCTGTCATCGAATGAGCACCTCTTAAGGACTCACTTCAACCGTTCTCCCCTCTCCCTCACCACCTTCAACAAAGTCTCATTTAAACGCGTCAAATTGTCAACAGATTTCCTTCGACGCATTTCTGCCTCGATTCATTTTTTATGAAATTTTTCGCCACTTATACGCGACAACAACCGGACAACCCTCGATCCACTTTCCCTTTTTCCCCTTCATCGACTCCGTCGGCCCTCGGCCAGTCAATCCAAGCACTTCTCCAGAAATGATTAATTCTACGGTCTCCTCCTCCGCCACCGACTCGTTTTTTGTATGCACTTCCACATGACCAGCAATCAATGACAACTTGTAGCTCCAAGAACCCGGAGACCTAATGGCCAAACAAAGAGCAAACAATGCACGCAACAATGCCTACATGCGACAATGGCTGTGACATCAAATGGAAATGATTTGCACTTACGCAACCCACATCGCCTCGGCGTTGTCACTTCAATGGACGCGCAACCGGGAACAACAACCGAAGAGCGCCTGGATTGGGACCGATGATGACAATGATGACAATTAAAAGGATGTCAGTTGGTGCAGCTATCCGAGTTCAATGGCCAGTCAATACACGAGTACTCGCAGTTGATAGTTGGCCGACGACGTCATAGCGCAGGGGGTGCATGCAGGAATGTCCTAGGCACTCATAGACCGCGCAGGGATGACAGAGCACACACACACCCCGCGCGCTGTCCCGGGAAATATTATAGCTCCGAGCATGATATGCAGATATTGCACGTGTTCCAAATGCCATCAATTTTTTATACGCACGCATGTGGAGAGGGGTAGTGCCATGCAAAGCACCAAGAGACTTAAGCACACAATATGTAGCGAGCTACTCGGAATTCAATGCGACAGATGGTCAGTCATCATCGTCATCATATCGTAGATGGCATAGGGGTTGCACGGCGAGCAGCGATGCGCCGGGGATGGGGAACGAAAACGAAAACAACAAAAAAACGAGTGAACGGGGCTGGGGTTTGTTTTTTTAGGAATCTCCTTGGTTATGGGCCGGCTTTCTTGGACAGCGCTCTATGGTCTGGGAAAGCGGGAGAGTTGCCAGGGAACCGCCTTGGATTCTCTCAGGTGTTCGGCTGTGGCAACAGAAACAGAAGCAACCAACGCGGAGCGATGAAATGTAATTACTTGCGTTCGATTGTCGCCATAAATACGCATTAGGGGTGGAAGCGAGGCGATGCGGGATGAATATTTGTGTTGACAAACGTGTCTAATCTGGATGACAATGAGTGCGTTTTCTGGTTCGTGTGGAGGACTCGCATGGAGACTGACTCATTGCGGAGAACAATCGCTTGCTTTGTCTTGAGAAGCTATGGCAACTGGTGATGGTGGGGAGGAGACGCTAAGCAGTCGCATCATAAAGTAAATCCGTCTTAATGAGGAGTCAGTGGGTTAATGTCGGATTGTGGACTCTCGGCAAAGCGACGTCGCCAACGAACGTCAAGTAGTCGTTTTTGAGAGCTTGAAACGCGACGTGGTGTGATGGCATACGTTGAGAATACAATGCGATGACAATGACGTTTGACGTAAGTCTGGTGCGATGTCGACGACGTAAGACATGAATCCGATGGCATTTCGAGGACATGCGTCGCTGATACGACGCTACGTCGACGGCATACGTCCCAAAAGTGATGCAATGTTGACAACGTATGCCACAGATGCGATGGGATTTCGAAGGCGTGAAACTTGGACATGATGCGTTGCGGTGACATACGTCGCAAAAACGACGCTATGTTGACGTCCGTCGCTGATACGACGCGATTTTAACAACGAAGTAGACGACGCCGTGAAACCTGAATATGACGCGTTGCGATGACTAACTTTACAAATACGACGCGATGGTGACGACGTACGACATGAATTCGATGCCATTTCGACGGCATACGTCGCTAATACGACGCTATGTAGCGGGCATACGTCGATGATCTGATGCTATGTCGCCGGCATACGTCGCTGATATGACGCCGACGAGATTTTGACGCAGTACGGCTTGGATACGACGCGTTGCGACGGCTTACGTTCGATACGACCTCGTCTTTTACAGATACGGGCCAATGTCGATGGCGTACGACTTGAAAAAAGAATTTTGAAGGCATCCGTCACTGATGCGACGCTATGTCGACGGCATCCGTCGCTGATTCGATCCTATGTTGACGGCATACGTCACAAGCAGAATTATATATCGATGGCGCTCATACGGCGCGATGTTCATGACGTACGTCCCGGAGAAGATGCGGTTGCAACAACTTTTAATGTGAATCCGACGAGATTTTGACGGCGTTCATCGCAGATACAAGATTTCTCCCACGCGATGCGAACGCTGTACGTCAGGGATTTGAAGCAATTCCCTGACCATTTTCCTAACTTCACGCTACAAACCTGCACATTCTGCTGACAAAACTGACATCGGACATGGACCTCTGCATGTTTCCTCACCCAATCAAACATCAAACCTCCCACTTGTTCGGTCAATTAAGTTCCAATTTCAAACCCGTATTAGAATCGTCAATTATTCCATCAGTTCGCCGACGAAAAAACGACACAGAAAATACCTAAGCCAACGGTTATGAATAAATTAACTCGCAGGACGAGGCAGGTCCTCCGGTTGCACTCCGGCCAAAACCAATCGAACGACAGGCCCACCCACCGCACCACACTATCAATCAAATCCGAGAATTTTTAATGGAATATGAATAAAGTGAGAATTTGCATGGGCACTCGTACTCGCATACCCTCTGCAGAAAGGACTCGTCGCTGTCCTCTACCCCTGGAGGGTGGAGGAAAAAAAAGAAGGAAAATCCGTGAAATGTTCCACGGGGAAATGGCGTGTCTTCGGCTGGTAAATGTCTAATTTAAATGCATACTCTCTTGGCTCGACAGAGATTGATGATTCGTTTCCATTTTCGACTTTTCGAATTTTCGCTGCTGCTTGTTGCTCAATTTCCTTTCTGCCATTCTTCCGTCTTCCCTCTCCGCCTCTCCTCGTTCGCTTTGCAACTGTCAATAAGGATTTCCTTCGAGGAAATTCAGTAAACCTCGCCTGCGGGAATTCGAAAAGGGCTCGACACCGCACACGATAGGGGATCCGCTTAACCCCATCTGTTTGCCCATTAATCTTGTATCTCGCGCACCGCACTCATGAAAGTGCATTCGATCGGTTCGAGCACGTCGCGCCCGCATAAGTGACCCCAGAAGGCGATGGTGAGCCGTAATTAATTTATCTCGAACAACAAATCTATAAGCCATCGAGTGTAAACAGGCCCAGATCGACATGACGAGCAGTCCACTCGACAGGGGGAGAGGAGGGACGAGAGCGATCATTAATAAAAATCAAAGAACAACGAGGCGTAACAAATACGTCACGTTTTGGTAATAAGTAACCGCGTGTTTGGAAGATTCTTTTCCGCATCCATCGCCACCAAACTCGGATACGGATGACCCCCTTCGCCGAGTGACAGCGGATTGATGCAGCGAAGGCCCGTGATTGTTGAGCGATAAGCCAGTCGGTTATTAATTCATTTCGACTGTGCGACTGGGCGACTGTATGGCAACTGTAAAGTGTGACAAATTTTATTAATTGACATCTCGGAGATGAATTAATTGCTTCGGTGTCATATTTTAATTGAATTCTTTTGCTTGAGCGTTTTTCGCTTCGCCATGTTTGGGAGTGTGCGATGGGGGGAGGTCGATGTGCACTGCATCCCCATGAGTAGATGTGTCTACGGTTGACTTTTGCATCTTTGTTTGTCTCAAACACGCTGTAGGACGACACACACATGGACTTATGCTGCTCAGCAGGCTAACCTGATGACGAAGGGGTTTGCTTCTCTTTTCCACTTGAAAAAAGTGGATTTTCAGTCCGATATTGATCTGCGGTCGCATCTTCTTCTTCTAGCAGAGCTACACCCCGAGGTGGACGAGGGCCTCAACCTACATGCCTCTTCAACAGTCTTATGCTATCTGTCTTCAGGGTTCCACTGCCTGTTGGTTCATATCTTCTTCAACTTGAGCCCGTACTCGTATTTGCGGTCGTCCCTGTCTCAGTGGTCGTCCCCGTCTCTGCGCTCATCCCCTGCTGCGTTGTTCATTCATGTTAGACTCCAAGACTCGTGTAGGTTATGATGTCCATTCGCTGTACTTGGCCTTGCCACCTTAAGCGTTGGAGCTGGAGATGTCCTGACAGCCCGAGCAGTTCGTAGTTTAATCTTCTCCCCCATTCACCGCAAAGCAGCGAAAGCAGGCCCTTCTCTCGAACCATGAAGATCTTTCTTTATCTGCTGTTAACAACGTCCATGCTTCTGGACCATGAGAGTTGCTTCAGGAAGACTTAGAAATGGCGCTCGGTGTAAGACACATTTTTGAACATTTTTTAAAACAGCTCGTCTTTGGTCATTACCGTCTCAGTGGTCGTCCTCGTCCCCGTCTTAGTTGTCGTCCCCGTCTCACTGGTCGTCCCCGTCTTAGTGGTCGGCCCCGTCTCAGTGGTCGTCGCCGTCTTAGTGGTCGTCCCCGTCTTAGTGTTCGTCACAGACTCAGTGGTCGTCCCCGTCTCTCCCGGCCAAAGCTTTGATGTCCTTTCGCTGTAACTGGCCTAGTCACCTTAGGCGTTGGAGCTCTAGACACCTGATCAGGCTGAACAACTCGCGGTTTGATCTTTTCCTCCATTCAAAGGAACGCAAACGTGTTTCTCTTGAACCAAGCAAAGGCTTCCAAACCAGATGCAAGATTCTGAACCAGAAGATTGGCTTTAAGAAGATTCAAGACGCTCGGTGGTCAAATTGTTTACCATTTTTTAGAGCAGCTGGAGGCGCATTAGACAGCAAGGATTACTTGGACTTCAACTGACCTGAACGGTCTTCGAATTCGTTGACGATGTCTGTAAGGAAGGTGGCCTCCATAAGGAGGACTTTGAGAACCGCAGTCTAGACCGCTGGGATCGGGGCAGGAAGATCCGCCTTTGCCCCGAATGAGGTTGGATACCGGGGAAGAAATAAATTTCAAATTCATCCCCAGATCGTGGCGTTTTTTGGCAAAATGTCCTGTTTTTCACGAAAGGAGCAATATTGTGTGAAAAAGAGAACTCGGAGACATGCCAGACAACGGCTTAGACCTCCCGAGTGAACACACAAGGAGTAGAAAATGACTCATGGGTCACCAGTCGAATGTGCTTCAAATGCTCAAAAGCTAGCAAGGAACATCCCATCCCTCTGTTGTCTTCCCCCTCACTCCCTTCAATCCTTTCCCTTCACCAAAACCTGAAGCTCTCAGCAAAACAAACAGTTCAAGACTTCTATCGAGCCTCCCCTGTTGGTTCGCGCCCATTGTGCACTGCACAGTCCCCACGCAGTTCCTCTCGCACTTGATTGCCATTGTCTTCCGCGTCTGCTAATGTATTCCATTCCCCCTGGAGTCAGTGCGGGCAAACTCAATCCAATCCATTTCAGGTCAGTTAATTGTCAATTGTGCCGACACGACAGGGTGGCTCGTTCGAATGTTGCTCTTCTGACGCTGTCAGTCCAGACACCACTCGACGCCACCCACCAGCTATGCGCACATCCATCTGTGTGCTTAAATTGTTTAACTGTGACGAAAAGTCGCTCCATAATGTGTCAGTGAAACTCGAAACAAATGCAAATATTCCCGGCACACCCACTGACGATGACATCTGTTGTTGCTGCGTCGACGACGACGATGACACTCGAAAATGGAAAATACGCTCGAGATGTGTTTTCAACAACAAACACCTAATTGCCTGCTAAACGGATGTGTACGCCGATATGTTTATGAATTTTCCGAGCCCTGCCAGCCCCAGCCAGGACCCCCGCCCCCGGGGACCGTTGGCTTAATCAAATTAATGGAGAAAATAGAGATCGTTGGTATTTACATTGCTAATTGAAGTTCGGAGAACGGATTGTATTTGCGTGTTTTGGATTTTGCCAATCAGTCGGAAATGGCTTTTGTGCCTCGTCTCGGGTGGGGCGGGCGAAGTGCGATTTTGCTGATTCAATTTGTCTCAATGGGGTCTGGGCGCAGGAGATGGGTGTTTGCTCAAGAGGACTTCGATTTTGAGATGCGTACAGGAGGCTGGACTGGGCGAACAGTGTTCGAGCTGGATCCTGGGACAGTGGGGGTGATGGGGATCAGTGTCTTCTTTGTTGACTTGACTCTAGAGGCACTGATTTTCTTGGAAATTGCCGCCTAGTCCGTGCGAGCGAAGGAGGAAGGAGGACTACAGAGGGAGTTCCGAACTCGGTTTTGAGTGAAAATCGGCTGTGAATCGTCTGAGGCTGCTGCCACGGAATTGAGTCACTGGTTCATGCGAACGATTAGACCACGAATCGGCCACGAAAACTGAAAGTCCGCAGTTCCAAACGCACCCCTTACTTTGTCCCCCGCTCCACACGCATTCAGCTGCCTCGAGCTGTGCCCTAAAATCAGATCTCCTCAAAGGAATCTCCGAATCAGTTTGCCCAGCCATCTCATCTGATTTGTTCGACAAATATTGTCAAATTGTCATTAAACCCCTCCCATCCGCCCGTCCCAATAGAGCTGCCACCTTCATTGCCACTCATCTGCAGACAATCTGATTCAAAAGTCCGCAACTAATTGTGAATTTCCACAGCGCTTCACTGTCAAGTGCTCATCGCACAGTGAACGCAGATAACTTTCCAAAACTCAATAAGGTGGAAATAATGCTCAATACGCTACGCACACGCACCCCAAAAATGCCATCGAACAAAAGGTGAGCGCACAACGCTCTCCTCCCCTGAGTTGACATGTTTATTAGACAATTTTAAAGTGCACATCCCGGCGGAGCGGCCCGCAGTTTAGAGCAGAGGCACAAAGGCGTCACCGAAATGACCAACAAACATGACCCCGAATGCTGGGTGAGCACTGGACGGCAATAAAAACGAATCGGATCGAATCGCCGATGAGGGGTGGCTGTCCTGCGAGGGGGTATCCTTTCTCGATTGTGTTTCCTTTTCTCATTTACCGCGGAGACAACAGAATCAAATGATAAATGGCAGCCGCGGTCAGTGAAGGAGCGCTCAATTACTTCCGGGACAGTTTTTCGGGGATTGGCTGTCGCCATCCCCGTTGGATGTCCTACGTGGCTCGTAGCTCCGAGTGTCTGGCTCTGGTTGCCGATGCCTCATTTGGATATGTGCATCCCGTGTGTGTGCGTGCTGAGGGGAAATTAATATCACAGCCCTGTCGGAGAGCGGAGGAGATTCCTATCCGCAGGCCGCTCTAATGAGCATACGATTGACCACTTGAGGCAGTTTCGGGACCAAATGAAACTAGATTAGTGAGATCGTAAATTTCTTTAATGGCCTCGGTTGAGGGGGAGACTGCAGAGGTTGTGGGAAGCCGCCGAGAAGCGCATAGTGTACACCTGGCTGCCAGGATGCGATTGGCTTGGGTGCTGGTGGTCGGATGTGTGGGAACGTTTCGGAATTGATTGCGTTTTTCATTCGGAGGGCAATTTTGAAGATTTGTAGGAATTCAGGATGAAAATTTAACCGTGTACACTATTCAAAAAATGTGGAAAAAACTTGTATCTATCGTCACATACGACATTTTCGTCACTCTCGTTACTCTCGTCACTGTCGTCACTCTCGTTACTCTCGTCACTGTCGTCACTCTCGTCACTGTCGTCACTCTCGTCACTGTCGTCACTGTCGTCACTCTCATCACTGTCGTCACTGTCGTCACTGTCGTCACTGTCGTCACTGTCGTCACTGTCGTCACTGTCAGCACTCCTGTCACTCTCGTCACTCTCGTCACACTCGCTACTTTCGTCACTTCCGTCACTCTCGTCACTCTCGTCACTCTCGTCACTATCGTCACACTCGTCACTATCGTCACTCTCGTCACTCTCGTCACTATCGTCACTCTCGTCACTCTCGTCACTCTCGTCACTCTCGTCACTCTCGTCACTCTCGTCACTCTCGTCACTCTCGTCACTCTCGTCACTCTCGTCACTCTTGTCACTCTCGTCACTCTCGTCACTATCGTCACTCTCGTCACTCTCGTCACTATCGTCACTCTCGTCACTCTCGTCACTCTCGTCACTCTCGTCACTATCGTCACTCTCGTCACTCTCGTCACTATCGTTACTCTCGTCACTGTCGTCACTCTCGTTACTCTCGTCACTGTCGTCACTCTCGTTACTCTCGTCACTCTCGTCACTGTCGTAACTGCCGTCACTCTCGTCACTGTCGTAACTGCCGTCACTTTCGTGACTATCGTCGCCGTTTTCAACCTGAACTGCTTAGCGTCGCAACTTCACTCTTGTCTGTCGCAACCGATGTCCGCCCAGAGTGTTGAGTATCCTCTTTGGTCACCTGTCTTTAGGCAGTTTTCCGTTTACGTTTACAATTTTCTTTTAACTCTCAAACACAACCATCTGCTTTTATTCCGCTGTACCAAATTGAACTTAACTGTTAACATTGACTTCTTAATAAAACAATACAAAAACGATTACAAATGGAATGGGAACAAACGAAACATAGAAAAGGAACAAGTAGTAGATTGTTGTGGTGCTGCCAATATATCTCTCATTTTGTATTCAAAAATAATGAACTGCCCTTACAACTCAGCCATTCCTGCATTGTGGTCGTCCTCGACCACAGATGTCTCTGGATCGGAAGTCTCGCTGTCATACTCGCTGTCAGTATCAATGAGATCATCGAGGTCCAAGGATGCTCCGCACCACGGTTTCATTTTATCTGAAGCATAGATTGAAACGAATTTGCGATTTGTGTTAGTAGTACCGTCGATGCTCTCAACCAAGTACCGGTCATTGCCTAGAGCTTTTGTCACCACAAATGGCCCACGGTACTTCGGCTCCAATTTTCGTGAGGTTCCAGTTGCAGGCGGTTCATGTTCCAAGACGACTAAGTCATTTTCGGAATACTCCCTCGTCTTGGAGTGTTGTCTGTCATACCGCTCCTTCCACTTCATGCGTTCCTCGTTCAAGTTATTCAAAGCTTGCTGACATTTATCAATTGCAAGGAGATCATCGAGAATCACTTCGAAGTTGGTGTCGACGTCCTTCTTAGCACTGTCCACCTCTTCCTTCGATTTCTTTAGCTTTTTCTTCCTCTTCTTTGACTTCGTTTTGGTTTTCGCTTTAATGAGTTTCTCCGGGGTGAAATGTCGTTTCTCATCGTCCTCGTCGTCCATCAGGAACTGCAGCGCCATAGCTCGCTTCTCCTCTAATTTGAGGCTGTCTTTGCGAGGTTTCTCCTTTTTCCTCGTTCGCTTAGGCCGCTTCATTTTGCCAAGTAAAATCTCGCTGTCAGCAAAGTTCACGACGATTTCATAACCGCTTGTGAGCACGTGTGGAAAGAGTGCACCTTCTTCGCCGAGAATGAATTTGTCGAATTCAAACGCTGTACTAAGATCCTCCACGTTCAACGTGAACTTTATGGTGCACGGGGTACTGTTCAAATTCAAGTAACATCCAATAACGTTGTTGAACTTGAATGCTTTTCCATAATCCTCAAACTCTCCCTTTAAAGCCTTCTTTCCAGATTCACAACAAGCAAAGGAATTTTCGTCATCTCTCAGTAAAAGGTTTGTTTCGCAAGTCGAAAATCCACAACGTAGTCCTTTTATTCTTCTTTTCCGATGCGCCATTCGCCTTCGCTGCTTCTGAAATGTTTGCGGAAAGCTCTTCTCTTGTTCTTGTATTTGTCCAACAATTTCACGTTTGGCGAAAGGGATTCTGTACGGCTTTTGGTTAACAGGAATATTGGTCGTTGTTGTTATTACCATATTTACCGTCGAACGCTTTCCTAAATCCTTTACGCTTTTAGAGAAACATTTCGGATGTTTAGCGAGTATGTCTTTTAATCGTTGCTCTTGCTTAGCTGACAATCTGCTTCTTCAATCCAGCAATCAGCTCCTTCGATAATCAAACGGTTATTTCCCTGACAGAGTAGATCACGTCCCAAAAGAATGTCATTCGAAATGGACTCATCGTTGACAATTAGCAACTCCACGTCATATTGTTTTTTATCGATTTCGACGACTTTGCGAATCTTGAAATCACAACTGTATTCGCCACCAGCAAATCCCCGCAAAATAACGCAGCAAGGAATTTTCGTTTTGTCGTTTTTGACTAAGGACTTCTTAATCAGAGAATATACGCTCCCTGGATCAATAAAGGCAATCGTTTCACTTCCATTCACGGCGACCGTTTTCAGAACTGCTTCGTTGTTCTGGGAAGTAATATCCTTCGTTGTCCCATCGTCATCCATTTCGTTGCAGCCGTTTGTTGTTGACGATTCAGTCAAAACCGTTGCTGCAGTAATTTTATGAACGTTTGGTTGTGTTTTCGTTGTTTCTCTTCTGTAAGGACAATCTCCGGTTGAATGACCAGTACGGTAGCAAACCGCACAGCGTTCCCGTCGCTGTGGTTCTGGACAGCGTCTTGAAATATGTCCTTCCCTGGAGCAATTGAAACAAACAATCTTTTTGGCAGTATTCGAGTTCGTGTTTGATGGCTTAAACTCACCTGATTTCCGAGAGACGTAAACGTTCGTCTCTCGGTTCCCTTTTTGAAGACGATTCAGATTTTTGTTGCCCAAATATCGTAGCACAGCAGTGAGCACCTCGTTGCAAGTGGTGAAACACATCAGTGAAAGATTTGATTTTAAGGTATCATCCTTGATACCACGTATCAAATACTTTATTATGCTGGCTTCTGAGAGTTCTCCTCTACGACAAACTGACAGCATCGTGTAGAAATAATCCTCAAAAGAAGTGCTTATTTCCCATTTTAAATTGTTGGCTTCTAAATGCACATCTGCAATGTCAAAGTCACTTGGGAAATCCCTTTTAAATGCTTCAGTGAACGCAATCCAGGTCGGAAAGATGAATGATTGACCCTCTGCCCAGATTTTCGCCGGACCTCTTAAATTCGTCAAAACGCCGAATATCGCAGTCTTATCAGACCACTGATAAGTTGTCTTGAGCATCTCTACACGCCGAATATATTGCTGTGTCGGTAAAGAGGAAGGAGATGTTGGATCGAAAGCTGGTATAATGTCGATCGCCTCTCTGACATTGTTCTCATTATTGCATGTCGCGGATGGTATCTGTATTTGTTCGCATCCCATATTGATGTGTTGTGGCAATGGCACTGGTGAAGACACGGGACAGCCGTACATTTGTGTCTGATGCAGAGGTGTATGACTTGTTGCATGCCATTGGTTCGTGGTTGGAGGAATGATTGTCGAAGTCAGGCTGCCGAAACTATTGTATGAGTATGTCGAATTATACTCCGTCGTACATGGTGTCGTCAAAACGGTAGAATTTGATATCTTCATATCCTCCATACGTGCATTTAAGCGGCGTATCTCATCTTCAAGCTTTCGCATGCGTTTCTCTTTCTCCTCCTGCTGCTGCTGATGATACGTTGTTAGTGCCTCGACTAATTCGATCTTTTTTCCTTGCAGAGGAAGTCCAGCGTCCTTGCATCGTCGTCTTAACTGCTCCACGTTCAGATCGTTGAAGTTCATTCTTTTTACTTTTAGATATTTTATATATCAATTTAGAGTCGCAGATCCCACTTCTGAATATTGTAAGGAATAAAACGTTTACAATTTTCTTTTAACTCTCAAACACAACCATCTGCTTTTATTCCGCTGTACCAAATTGAACTTAACTGTTAACATTGACTTCTTAATAAAACAATACAAAAACGATTACAAATGGAATGGGAACAAACGAAACATAGAAAAGGAACAAGTAGTAGAATGTTGTGGTGCTGCCAATATATCTCTCATTTTGTATTCAAAAATAATGAACTGCCCTTACACATGTCCATGACAAACTCTTGCCATGCCTCAGTTCGTCCACGGGAGTTACGCAATTATTTCCCTTAATGATCGTCCTGTTTATTGCACAGTTCCATTGAATTAATTTCGCATCGAGGCAGCACCTCCGCCACGACGGACGCCCACCATTCCCTTAAACACCGAGGCACAATTTAAATTAACTGCTACGCCATCGTTTGTGGCACCATTAGGGGCGCCTTTCCTCGATTTAAATTACCGCGTGTATGCTGCTCCTTTGATTGCCAGCTTCGGTGTTTATTGCACTCCCCATTACCTAATGGCGGCAACTGCCCGCCCCCCGCGGGCGTTACGTACCAGCCATAAAGGTAATAAGCTCGTGGATTAGAAAACTATAAAAAAGCTGCGCTGCAAAACGCTCAGAGGAGCGCAATAAAACGCTGAAATCCAAAGCTTCCCCGCTCCACGGTGGTGCCTGCGACAACGACCCCGCTCCGATGTTTACTGCTGTCAACATTCTCCCGGTCGTCAGGTGGCTTACAATTGCCAATAAAAATGGCTTGCAATCATTTGCCGTTTAATGACAGGCGACTGACTGACTAGTTAGCTGAGGTATCACCTGGGCGTTGCTCGGTCCCGGCTTTATGGGTTGACACAACGCCCGCAGAGAGCGAGCGCTGCTGTGCGCCAACGTAATCAGTTGTATCTCAATCTTGGTTTGATTACCGTCCGGGTGTTTGACGGAGTTTTTTGTGCGACGAGAGGCGGTGGCCGTGGCACGAACGTTCGAATTGACACATTATCCTCTCGCTCGGAATTGGCGGTCATGCTGATCATTTAGTCTGCAATAAAGTGAAGAAAATTGCCAATAGTTTTCATCGTTGATTTGGCCAAATGGGATTTGGTATTAGATTTGGTTTTATGAGCGACGTGGAGTAAGGGTTCGACTCAAATGGGACATAATGATGGACGCGAGATGCGCTAGAGGAGAGACCTCTTTGAAATTCCCTGCAGTTCGAAGTGGTTACGGTAGCAATTTGCAGCTTATTGTCCTCTTGTCTTGCATTGTGACTTCTTCCTCATCAAAACTGTAGATCTAGGAGACCACTGAGGTATCATTGGCTCATACGGAAGGTCTTCTGGTGCAATTAACTTGTCCTTCATTTAGTCAACCTGACGTTGCTCTGTCCCTTCTCATCTCTTCGATGGTGTGGATTAAAGTTCCCCAAAAAGGACGTCTGTTTAAAGATGCATCCGCTCCTTGTGTGGATAGACAACGGAAGGCGAACGACTGCATAATTCCTTTGATCCCTTTGAGGCAGCCTTCTGCGAGACTGCACTCGCACTTTTCTTCTGCAAAGACCGACATCCCTTTGACAGGACTGAGCCGCCAAGTGAGGTTCAAAGTCGGTCCTTTGACAGCGCAACCCTGGGCAGCCTACTGTGCGGTCCCTGTGAACTTTCGTCCGAGTCCTTGTGCAGGAGGAACACGCCTGCTTCACCAGACTGAGTCGGAGAATTTCCAAACGCCCCTGCGACAAGTTCAACACAACAAGACACATCCCCTCCCGTCGCAGGACGAAAAAAAGGGAAAAAAGAACCATTAACTAGCGTAACTCTAAAAGCAGAAATAACGAACGTATCCAAAACAATTTTAATTTTATTACAACTCGCAGATACTCGCGTTTGTATCTCGCCATTGAATGGCATCATAAAAGCAGAGAAGAGTCGAGCAAGAGCAAAAGAAAAAAGAAATGAAAAATTACTCAGCAATCATGAGAGGAATTTATTTTTAAAATCGAATTTATCATCGCCACAGGAGTTGACACCCCAATAAAAGTACAGTTACGTACATATAATATTACCGTCAGTTGAACTCAGTCATCGCCCGTTTTAACAAGCACCACCGCACCACCACCCATCCCCCAGGAGCTGGAAGGAACGCATATCCTTGATCGAAAATAAAAGAAATTGCCTGTGCCACTAAAGATTTTTAACAGTTCCTTCCCCTTCAATCCCCCGGGGAACGTTCTCGTTCATTTTTTTTTGAAATATCATCTACGGAATTGTAATGTACTGTTATTTTTTTATTTTTATTCTCTTTTTTTTTTGTCGGGTCTGAGGAAGGATAAGGATTCTGTGAGGAGGCAAGCAAACACGGGAATGTCATATTAGCAAAATTATTGGTTGCGAAGATAAGGATATGAGGGCCTTATGGAATGAACGGGAGGGAGTTTTGTATCTTTGTATCTGCGGATCTGTTTGGGAAGTTGCTTTTCGTGAAAGAACATCACCTTCGGGTGATGGGAGACGAGGGTTCGATGCCGTATCAGATAAGTGGTGATAAATGATGGAACTTTTAATGTGAAATCCTTTATTGGTTGATGATGTTCATTTCTTTGCGAGGAGACAATCTTGATAGTGGATCCGGATGAGCAGTCATCGAATGGAATAGTTTGTGATGACGCTGAAGTTTAGTTGTCCCGGATTAAGTTCGCTCAGTGAACGTCTCGACTTCAAAGCCGCATACGACGGACATTCGGCGATGGCCGAATTTGAGATCCCGGGAAAACTGATCCAATTGTGTCGTGTCACACTGAAAAACATGCGGTACATAGAGTTCCTCTGAACTATTCCAAACATGCATCGAATTTCGGCATGGAGATGCGCTGTCGTGTGACTTCTTCAACTTTGTACCTCGGAGCAGATAGTGCGCAAGGCAAGCGTCAATACAGAAGGCACTATCTTCAACAAATCCTTTCAGTTGCTGGGCTGCGCTGACGACATTGACCTCATAGGTCGCTCCCAGCGAGCTGTTATAGAAACTCTCACGGCCTTTGAAGAAGAGGTGAAACGAGATTTTTTTTTCTGAGGATTTTTGAAACTTTGCTGGAGCACTCAGACTCAGAACTGGTCCATTGTACTGCCAGGTAGCAACCTGCTCCAGTGCCGTTAATTTGATCCGAACGGCTAATGGTGACTGGACCAGCTTCGATTTCACTGGGATTCGAACCTGGGACCCCTCGAACTTGGGGCAGGCATTTAACCAACTGCACCATCCAGTCGTTTAAGGCAAGCATTGCCAGATAAGCAAAAATTCTTGTATTCAACTCTGACGTCGTGAAAAATGAAAAATTAATTTTTTTCGTATTTCCAAGGACTCAGAATTAAATTTTGACTGAATTAATTTTATGCATCATTTCCACATTTATCCCCACCAGTTTCAGGCGAAATTGCTGGTTGAAAATCGACTTTTGAAGAAATGCACATTGAGGTGGCGCACACAAGTGGGGAAAAGCCTCAACCACTTTGGTTGTACGTACGAGTAGGTACAAGTGGCTAAGGTGTGCACTTAGACCAGAGATGATCCATTGAGCAGTTGGTTGTGCGTAGCTAGAGAAAGCTAGCAGAAAATTGTGCTATTTAGAGATGCTCGTTAGTTGAGGTCTAGGTCGACCCTGAACTCTAGCTCAATGAAGAAGAAGACATAATGTAGAAAGCGAGCCTCTAATTGAGAAACATTTTAGAACTGCTTTGTTCAATCACAGGGATATGCTGATAAATCTGTGAGGCAGTCCAAAGGATAAACCGATTTACTCAGGCCAAGTTTTTGACTTGCATCTACTGACTATCCAGTCCACCTCCTTAAACGAACAGAGAAATGCGTAAATCTCGAGACTTACAGCTTCTTCTTCTTCTTCTTAGGGCGCTACAGACCGAGGTGAACTTGGGTCTCACTCAACATGCCTCTCCAGCCGGTGCGATCTCTCGCCAACTGTCTCCTGTTTCGCATACCAAGACGGCTGAGATACGACCGAATGGCGCACTTGGTTAAGTGCCTGCCCCGAGTTAGAGGGGCCCCAGGTTCGAATCCCAGTGAAATCGAATTCCCCTCGTCTTGTGTGCGCCGCCTTGTAAGTGGACGTCCTCTGTTCCGTAGCCATCTTAGGCGTTGGATCCGTAGACGCCTGGCTAGACTCATGTCACTGTACAGCCCATACAGTTCGTGGTTGAACCTTCTCCTCCAAATGCCATCAACGCAAACAGGACCAAAGATTGCGCGCAAAACTTTTCTCTCGAAACGGCCAAGAGACTGTTCATCCGCTTGGGATGTTGTCCATGCCTCTGCGCCGTACAGCAGGACGGGGATGATCAAGGTCTTGTATAGAGTCAACTTGGTCTTCCGAGAGAAGGCTCTACTACTCAATTGCCTGCTACTCAAAAGACTTACAGCTTAAAGTGCCTAAAACTCCGACAGAGCACGGACCATGTCCCCTCCCAAAATAACCTTAAAATCTCAACAAATCCTACTCAAAAATACCAATTCGTGTCGATTCCCTAATTCGTCTGTGGACATCTTGTCAAACAAAATTTCGTGCTGTCATGCATCCTTGGCCTGCAAGCAAATGCACACCGCACCTGGAACCACATGGCTGCCTTGCAACCTGCTCCGACAGCTCCCCAAATGTACCCCCACATGTCACACACACAAGTAATTAGCATACATCCCCCTGCACACAAGCACACACACACTCATCCTCCCTGCCCCGTCAATGGATCCGGAATGTCACAGCGACTGTCAAGAATCATGAGTCGTCCTCTTTGTCTCGTCTCGGTAAACGGATTTTCGTGTTTTCGAAGGATACGTCATTAACACTAAAAATAAAGAAGTCTTATCCCAGGCAAAAGCGAATAACAAGTGAAGCAGACTCGCAACGCAGGGCATACCTCGGGGGCATTCCTTTGTATGCGCCATCCTCGTGCCTTACATCAAAGGACAACAGGAGTCGACACGGAAAGCGAATATATTCAGAAAATTCATGAACCTAATAGAATCCGTGCAGACCAGGCGATGGCATTCTTTCTTGCTCGTCGATGGGGTGAGAAGGAGGCGCCCCCACTTGGAGTCGCCTTTCCATATCTGGCGGCAAAAATTAATCGCAGAATACGGTGATAAATGCACGAAAAGCTGCTTACCATCCAACGGAAGGATAATCGTCCTTCTCTCTCGACTTTTTTCTGGTTTTGTTTTCATCCGCACAAAGGGCGCCTCCTTGAAAGCGAAGGATATCCTGCGGAGCTGCTGGGAGATTATTTTACACGTTTATCACCATCTTCGCTGTGCAGCATTAAAAATGAAAAATACCCGTTCCCGCACCCCCTCTGTTAACCGGGTCAAGAGTGCGGGGGAGCGGAGGACTACTCAGAATAATTACGGCCAAGCGATGGCACCCGCCGCCTTGCCGAGGGGTCTGCTTGGCAGCACCGGAATGGAGAAGAACGAGGCGAAGACCGTGCCGGGTGCAGCGGGGTGAAATGTCAACCAGGGATGAGTTCATTTATTTTAACCCCGACGGATGAGGGCTCGGGTATGTGCGTGTTCCCGTTTTGAAAAATCAGAGCATATCCAATTGGAAGTGGTGCGGATTAATGTTCGTCGGTATCTGCCGCACGTGACACGGGAACAAATTCATGTTTCGAGCGGGGCTCGGCCATTGAAAGCCGATTACTGGGATTACTTCACACTTCGGCGTCGCGATGAATCAATTTCTTTGAACTAATTAGTGCGTCCTTGAGAGTGGCTGACGCAAGTTCGAGTGGCCGGGTGGACGATGAATCGATGCGATAATGGATTCGGGACATCTCTTTCCCAGGACGTCTCATTTGCGTCTGGGTCAGGGGGTTCGGCGAGTGGACATCACTTTGGGAGCGATTCGTTGCGGTTATCGAGTTTGAGTGTCTGATTTGGTTGGGAAATCAATTTGTTCGCAGGCTTGGGAGGCGAATGAGGTCCTGTGGGTGCTGCTGGGACGTCGGTTGGTTTTCTCACGATGCGTGTGGTCAGCGGAGTTCCGAGAGCGGGGATTTGCGTGGTCAAGAAGTCATCTCTTCTTATCCGTGACGTGAAACAGCCCAAGCGACGCCGACGGAATCAGGAAAGTTGTCCGACTAGGAATTGGACATCGTCTCTGATAAGTTAGAGTCGCTGGTGGAGCCTCAATGATGCATGACAATGAAATAAATGAATGAGACTCCATGCTTCAAATTTGCTGGCCGGAAAGAACGGAGCAGACCGTGCTTACGCTGGAAGGATGGTATGAACCGGGCTTTAGAGCTGGATGACACTGGATCTTAAGCTGGAGCTAGAGTTGGATGCAATCGGGCCTAGAGCTGGATGACATCGGATCTAGAGCTGGATGGCATCGGGTCTAGAGCTGGATTAAGAGCTGGATGGCATCGGGTTTAAAGTTGGATCTAGAGCTGGATGACATCGACTCTAGAGCTCGATCTAAGGCTGGATAGCATCGGCCTAGAGCTGGATGACATCGGGTCTAGAGCTGGATCTAAGGCTGGATGGCATCGGGTCTAGAGTTGGATGGCATCAGGCCTAGAGCTGGATGACATCGGGTCTAGAGCTGGATCTGAGGATGGATGGCATCGATTCTAGAGCTGGATCTAAGGCTGGATGGCATCGGGTCTAGAGTTGGATGGCATCAGGCCTAGAGCTGGATGACATCGGGTCTAGAGCTCGATCTAAGGCTGGATGGCATCGGGCCTAGAGCTGGATGACATCGGGTCTAGAGCTCGATCTAAGGCTGGATGGCATCGGGCCTAGAGCTGGATGACATCGGGTCTAGAGCTGGATCTAAGGCTGGATGGCATCGGGTCTAGAGTTGGATGGCATCAGGCCTAGAGCTGGATGACATCGGGTCTAGAGCTCGATTTAAGGCTGGATGGCATCGGGCCTAGAGCTGGATGACATCGGGTCTAGAGCTCGATCTAAGGCTGGATTTCATCGGGCCTAGAGCTGGATGACATCGGGTCTAGAGCTGGATCTAAGGCTGGATGACATCGGGTCTAGAGCTCGATCTAAGGCTGGATGGCATCGGGCCTAGAGCTGGATGACATCGGGTCTAGAGCTGGATCTAAGGCTGGATGGCATCGGGTCTAGAGTTGGATGGCATCAGGCCTAGAGCTGGATGACATCGGGTCTAGAGCTCGATCTAAGGCTGGATGGCATCGGGCCTAGAGCTGGATGACATCGGGTCTAGAGCTCGATCTAAGGCTGGATGGCATCGGGCCTAGAGCTGGATGACATCGGGTCTAGAGCTCGATCTAAGGCTGGATGGCATCGGGCCTAGAGCTGGATGACATCGGGTCTAGAGCTGGATCTAAGGCTGGATGGCATCGGGTCTAGAGTTGGATGGCATCAGGCCTAGAGCTGGATGACATCGGGTCTAGAGCTCGATCTAAGGCTGGATGGCATCGGGCCTAGAGCTGGATGACATCGGGTCTAGAGCTCGATCTAAGGCTGGATGGCATCGGGCCTAGAGCTGGATGACATCGGGTCTAGAGCTGGATCTAAGGCTGGATGACATCGGGTCTAGAGCTCGATCTAAGGCTGGATGGCATCGGGCCTAGAGCTGGATGACATCGGGTCTAGAGCTGGATCTAAGGCTGGATGGCATCGGGTCTAGAGTTGGATGGCATCAGGCCTAGAGCTGGATGACATCGGGTCTAGAGCTCGATCTAAGGCTGGATGGCATCGGGCCTAGAGCTGGATGACATCGGGTCTAGAGCTCGATCTAAGGCTGGATGGCATCGGGCCTAGAGCTGGATGACATCGGGTCTAGAGCTCGATCTAAGGCTGGATGGCATCGGGCCTAGAGCTGGATGACATCGGGTCTAGAGCTGGATCTAAGGCTGGATGGCATCGATTCTAGAGCTGGATCTAAGGCTGGATGGCATCGGGCCTAGAGCTGGATGGCATCGGGTCTGGAGCTCGATCTAAGGCTGGATGGCATCGGGTCAAGATGAGAGAAGTTATGATTGTCGGCTGAGTAGCTCAGGGACGCGAATGAACGCAATCCTCTCCTCTGAACAATGATCACTAGAAGGAACAAGATGTACGTTGTGGCACAGATCGATCAGTATAAGCAAACGCCGTCCATTCGTGCAGGGAAGCCTCCCCGTTGATGCAGGATGCAGATGACCACAAATTTTAACCAGAAAATCCTTTCCCCACACCAGCACGCCCACAAATCTCTGCAGCAAAGAAAATCACAGCCACCACAAGTGCACTCAACAGTCGACACTCTAAGGTTTACTGCGCTCACTGAGGAGCCACATCCTTTACACACCAGCACCCAAGTGCTGTACATTCCCAGTAAATCATAGACGGCGAGTGTCCTTGCAATTTACGACATGTAAGATCCATAAAGTCCTTTCATCACTTCCCGTGCACAAGGACCTCATTTTAATTAAGATAATGTAAGTCGCAGGACAAACGACTACCGAAAGCCTTCGGTATCCGCTTTTGGTGTGACAGCCAAATAATTAGAATCACCCGACAGGACACTCGACGAGATGACACCCATCCCATCAGCGGCGCAATAAGAGGAAAATCTAATTTCCAATCGACTGATGTCGAGTGCTTTGGCAGTATTTCCACGGTAATGGCGCCAAAACATGAGCACGTCCGTCCCCATAGTCGCCCCGTCGCAGTTGTTGGTGTCGACGGCAGCCTCTTCCGAAAGCAAAGGTGCATCGTCATCGCAGTTGGATCCGTTCGACTGTGTTCTGAGATTAACTTTATTACACGAAGAACCTAATTCGATTATCTTGCTGAGGGCTGTGTGTGTGCGACTGGTCCTAATGTGCGCCAGGCCCCATCCCCCAGACGGGGGTGGCTGCGGTTTCGCATTGACTTGGGAGGTTTTGTCAAAGCAATTTACTGCCTTTTAGTTGAATGCAACTCACAATTATCCTCGAAACGAACACGGAATGTTTGAATGACGCTTTGGGAGGGGAATTTATTACGCATCGGGGATGTTGGCGCTAATTAAAATTCGCCAGATCTGACTGACAGTGTGCGCTGATGGAGGAGTAATCCCATGGGGATATGTTCTTCGACGGTATTGATTGGGGGCAGCAATCGCGTGGGTGTGGGTTGATGTGTGTTGGGGAAGGATGAAGGGATTAGGATGTGGTCATGGTCGCGCGGCGTGGGTTGTGGCATTTACTTGTGGTGATAGTCAGCGTTGACTAGGGAGTGCTTACTTTACGGGGATTGTCCATGGCAGGGATTTGAATAATGAGAGGGAGTCAATTAGTGGTCCAGGCAGAGTCACAGGTCCGGCTTGAAGGGGCACGATAGTCGGTCTAACAGATCGGAATTTGAAGGCGCATTTGATGCTTCTTAAGTCCTCTTAACTGCCTTGTAGTTGCTTCTCAGAAACGGGTCAACGCAGGGACTATTCAAAGGGCGCGAGGCCATTCAGTTTTTGCCACAGAAAAGGATGAACCGTCGCGACCAGACCCGACGAACGAACGATCCACTTGTGCACGTTCTGAGGGCTATTCTCGAGTATTTTGTCAAGTCTGCCATCTTCCCAGATCGCAACAAACTCCATCCGCGACGTAGTTTCCCCTTCAATTGACTCCACGTCACGCTCAGCGTACAAACAAGCCCGTAAGTATGTAAATCAAAGGCTCGTTACTCCGTCTTAGTCTTGTAATCCCCGTGTAGCCCTCCCTACCAGCAACTAACGAACTCTAAATGTCAATAGAATCGCCCCAATTGTTGTTGTAATTAAAGAAACATCCCTCCACTCACCACTCTCTTTGCCACTTGAGTCAGAGTTTCTTTTGAAATTCAATCGACTCGCCCCTATGTTCCCAATTCGACCTAAATACGACGTGCAAACTGCGAGGGCCACTTGACACCCAGTTGGGTGCTGCCTCAAACCCGACCGCAGCAACAAAGAGAAAAACTAGCCGGCACTACTTTCGGTCTCTCCTTTGATCTCAAATAAACAAACCCCTAAAAGGGGGGTTTTCGGTTGCACCACTGACGTCACAAAGACAGACTGTGCATTCTCCCCCCTCCACCACCGGCCCTCGTCTGGCTTCAACGAAATTAATATCAATAACAATCGCTAACAGAAATCAATTGGGCGTAAAGGGATTTCCAGCAGGAAGGACATCATTGTTCATCGGATTTAATTTACAGTTTACAATCCTTTACAATGTTTTACAGTTTTTTTCTCCCGTCCTTTCTGTGAAAGGGTTGCGAAGGGCAATTTTAAACGCCACTACAAAGCAGAGCACTGCTGCTTGTTCGGAGGCATTTTTTTTTGTGTTGGTTTTCTTTTTTCGAAAGTTAGGTTATTTAGAGGTTTGGCCGGGGGTAGGGGGTTAGGTTGCCAAATGTCATCAAGGGAATTAATCGAAGAGAAATGATTTATTTACGCCGAGCGCGGAGGGAGAAGGGTTGCAGAGTGTTGCTGCTGGGTTTCGATTCTTAATTCGGCCCGGCACCCTAGAGAGTGTTGATTTTGCTTGACAAAGGGTTGTTTTGAAAGGGGCAGGGGATGTGTGGAGTTTTTATTTTTTTAAAGAAATGGAAACAATTGAGTAATCGATTATGTTTTGAAGTTGGCTTTTTATTTTCGAAATTGAAGTCATAAACGGATTCAGTGGCTCTCAGGGCTTTCCCTGATGGCAATCATTTATTGCCTCTTTTACGGATGCACCGTGTGACGAAAATTTGAAATTTTGTTTTCTCTCGATGGTGAGGAGCGCTGAGGACCTTGGGAGGCATTTTATTTCGGCAGGCATTCGGAAGGAAAAGTCGATTCTTTTAAGAATTTTTTTTGCGTTGAATCGATTCAAGCAATTATTCGTCTAGTCAGCCAGTCAGCCAGCCAGGCTAGCCAGCCTAGCCAACTTACCCAGCCTAGCCAGCTCATCCAGCTCTAGATCCAGCTCTAGACCCGATGTCGTCCAGTTCTAGACCCGATGTCATCCAACTCTAGACCCGATGCCATCCAGCTCTAGATCCAGCTCTAGACCCGATGACCAAGTCTAGCCAGCCTAGCCAGCCTAGCCAGCCTAGCCAGCCTAGCCTAGCTTGCTTAGTCAGCCAGATTTATAGTCAGCCAGATTAATAGGCCTAAAAATCTGGCTAGGCTTGCTGGGCTGGCTGGGCTGGCTGGGCTGGCTGGGCTGGCTGGGCTGGCTGGGCTGGCTGGGCTGGGTAGACAGGCTGAACTCGCTGATCAAACAACGTCGGCGGTCTTCACAGTTCAAGTCCAGTCCGTTCAAACTGAATTGTGCGACAGCGCGCTTGGTGCGCTTCAGTTTCAGAGCGTCCAATGGCTGACGTTTTAATGATAAAAAATGCCAAAAATGTCTTACAAAAACCGAAATAACCAGGAATACGATGCTTTTTCTAATCAATTCTGCAGATATTAGAGCTTTTCAGTCACGTTATTTGCTACGTGCATGAAATACGCTCACAGGGCACACAGTACAGACCGGGTACTTGAGTGACCCCATCCGTAGCCGCTGCAAAAAAGACGATGTACTCATTTCAACGAAATATAGTTCCCGATGCCTTGAGAGGTGGGTTAATACGTGAAGTCACTCTGCAAAGGCATTCACCATCGATACCTGAAGAGTCAATTCTATAAAATCATGCACCTTTTGGCAACAAAGTACCCACCGTCGACCAGAAATCCCTTACCCCGATGCAGGCGACGCTGCTCAACTGAATAGCCTTTCAATCATCTCCTTGGTTTCATTTTAAATCGCAATTAACTCAGTCATTAACCCCCACTTCAGGGCGAATCAATTCAACCTCGTTTCGTGTTTGCATTTCCCACAGGATACCTATCAGCGCGGCTGCATCCTGCATCCCATACGGTCGCCATGAGGGTCTCACCAGAAGCACACACAACAGAACTTCATCTCAAAACAAATTTGACATCAAGATGCCCTCGAACCAAAAATCCATCCCATCAAAGGACTCTCCGTGTGCCCACATATCGGGGCGTGTTCACAAACAAGCACTCTGGCCCGTCAATTTGCCAAATTACTGCTGACTAGTGTCTCAAGCAACACAGTCCCCCAAGAACCTCAATCATAATTTAATGCCTCATCGATTGCAGGATCCCGGCGGGAACAAGGACGAACACAAAAGTGCATACTTCTTCTCCGTCTCGGAAAAGGGTTCGCTTGCGGCCGCAGCGCAACCCCTATCGCTCGCAGCGGCGCGCATCAAAGGGCGACCAGAGAAGAATCACTTTTGCAAAATATTTGCAAGGATGTACAAAAGGCGGTGCCCGATGCATTTGTGTTCACACGTGCCGCCCATTTCGGGTGCACGTGTGCGGTGCACTGATTCACTCAAGGACCCACAGAGTCCTGTCGACATAATGTAATTTGCGCGTCCACGCTGCTCCGATGAGGCTTGGCAGGGGAAAAAGGACTCCAAAGGACACCCATTTGCATTCCGCGGAAGTGAGCAGTGGAAGCCGCAAAAGGGTTAAACAATGCGACTGCGAAGCGTAGCGTTAAAGGGCATTTCACGCTCTCGCGGCGCAAAGGTGGACATCTGCCGTGACAGATCCTTGATCCCAGATATCGCGCCTTATCTTAATTCAAATCGCAAATTTTTAAATTTAATTGTGGAAGTCGGCGCTGGCGTGCCACGCACCCTTTTACGACGCCTGGCTTTGTAACCTCTTGTGTAATTGGAAATCCGATGGTTGGGCGCGATAAAAACGAAAGAGAGCAGTTCCCGTCGCCTTTTGCGCAATTATGGCGATTTCCAGGACGAAAATCGCTGACTTTGCGTGTGGTCTGCGGTGGCGGTGTTTGATAACAGTTTTCGACCGCTTCCGAGGACATATGGTCCTGGAAATATGGTCGCATTTTACGATTGACTAATTGAGGTAATATTTGTCGCACCAGAGCGGCTAATTGCTGGGTTCACTGGAATGTCCTTTCGATCGGTATCTCTGCTGGTTGGTTGTTGCGGCGTTTGTTTTGTGCGCAATTTGTCACTGAAACGAGGTGCGAATCATTAGTCATAAAATTTGGGGAAACTTCGCAGTCGGGGCAAATGTCTCGTGGGTGAGACTGACACGAGTTGTCAATTGCCGTTTGGCTTGACACGAACGGGAGGTCTATTTACGATACGATTGCGTTTTGCCGTGGCTGTTGACTTTGTTGACTTCGTTGACTTCATTGACTTCAGAGAAAGAAAAGGCTGACTTCGTCCTGCCGAAGGACTGCCATTCCAGAGCGGGGTCGTGACTCTGTAAGGACTGAAGCTGCTGCACCATACCTGGCTTGGATCAGTTTCGATTTGGTTTTGCCGTCGCTGCTGACTTCGTTGACTTCATTGACTTCGTTGACTCCGTTGACTTCGTTGACTTCGCTGACTTCGTTGACTTCGTTCACTTCGTTCACTTCGTTGACTTCGCTGACTTCGTTGACTTCGTTGACTTCGTTGACTTCGTTGACTTCGTTGATTTCGTTGACTTCGTTGACTTCGTTGGCTTCGTTGACTTCGTTGACTTCGGAGAAAGAGGAAGTTGACTTCGGAGAAAGAGGAAGTTGACTTCGGCTTGCTTTTCAAGAGCGGGGTCGTGACTCTGTAGGGACTGAAGCTTGGATCAGTTCCGATTGCGTTTTGTCGTGGATGTTGACTTCGTTGACTTCGCTGACTTCGTTGACTTCGAAGAAAGAAGAAGAAGTTGACTTCGTCTTGCCGAGGAACTGCCGTTCCAGAGCGGCGTCGTGAGTTTGTGAGGATATGCAAGCATCAGATGGGGTTTACCTCCACAGAAGCTGGGGCGAGGCCTGGTTTGGGCCACTTCCTCTATCAAATCCCAGCCAGTTCCTCCGATGCCGTTGCTGCGGTCACACACAACCGCCCGGCCTAATCACAGCCACTCACAAAACTCTCACCTCCACCCCCGTCCGTCAATAACCGGCGCATCTCATCTCACTCCCACCCCACCCCCTCCTCAGTAAGTCGAGAACATTTTAAATTAAAAGGAGCGTGCCACACATCAGTCCACATCCGTGTCCGTCCGCAGTATCTCCCCGACCGCATCGCTTCACACTTCAAACAGATAGATCTCCTGTTGAAAAATGCTTACAAAGGACGCATCAAACAGGATGAGGAATCATTAATTATTGCTTCACAACCCCTAAGCGCGCAGCCCTCACTCCCACTCTCGAGGATGGTCGCATGTTTTTGCGCCACCAGCGCCGATGTTATGCATCGCATAGCGTCCGGACAGCGTTCATCCATTAACTTCATTTCGCTCAGCTTCCCAGCGGAACTTCCGTTTAACCGTGTCCTCGAAGGGGGCTAACTCTGAAATTAATTACATGCCACGCCGAGAGGTGTCAGTTCGCCACCGTGGCAGGAAATGCAAATATTGCACCATCGATTCGATTACCAAATGGAACCAGGACCCCGTTCCGTCCCGTCCACGTCTCCGGTGATTTGTGGTCAATGGATTTTTGAAAAATGACAAATTTCCCATCCAGCCCAGTGGGCGGGGCTGTACAACAACCTCGGCGGGGGTTAATACACTGCCCTGACACTGATTTGAACGGCGACGTGCCTTTGTTGATGTAATGAGTATTATTGCCCTGCCATCAGGTAATGTCCTCTGCTGCACACACACGGAAGGTTGTGTTTGTTTCTTTTATTTCGGTAACGGACCTCCTGTGTGTGGCCAGTGGCGCATCAATTAATCATAAACTGACCTACGAGGACCGCTCGGGTTGGCTTGTTCCTTTGTTGCGAGGAATGCTTCTCATTAATTCTGGTAGGACACGCCACGGTGGCATGGACGAGGGAACACGGAATACATTGTTCTCGGGTGTTGACATTCTCGTTGCGAGGATGGCGGCGAATAGCGTATCGTCGATAGATTCGGAGTCATATTCCATCCATCGACTGGGAGGTAATTGAATAAAGTGATATTGCTTAATCGTGTTTTTGGGTAATTGGGAACGGCTCTGCTGATGCCGATGTGGGTGAATGCCATTTCGGGACACTTGGCGAGCGATACGAAGCCATCAAGGGTGGTCCGGGGTGGAGTTAGGTAAGAGTGTCATAAGAGCACAGCGACTGGAGGAAGTGTTATTCAATGTGTTTCCAGTGAAGTGCATGATATGAGGTCGTTTGGGGAAAGGAATGAAGACAAATGGTCGTTAACGAGGTCCTGTTGAAGATCGGTAGACTGCTTAAGGCGCTGGCAGAGACGGTGTAAACCCAAGAATTCCACTCTGATCAGTCGGGTAGAGGCGATTCATGCCAGACTGCTCACCATCACCTGACGGTAACGACAGATCCCCCTGGGAGGCTGCGGTTGCTTAAATGATGTGTCCTTGATGATCTCATAGGGTTGCGTAGACAATCAACATCAGTCCTGCAGGATCTGTCTCAAGAGTTGGTCACATTTTGATGAAGAAACAAAATGCCTTAAATTCCAAATGGCGCCCTTTTCGATTTTCCCCTTCTCTTCATTCATAAACTGGTCGCTAGGGGGAGCTTCTTAAAAGAAATCAACGTCCTGCCCATCTCCACTTCATGCTTCACAATTTTGGTGAACAAACCTGTCATCTCAAAGAAACCGTTATGTCAGGAGATTGGATTTTGCCGAAGAATGATTGGATTGACTGAAATTTTTGCATGTGGATACAGGCACCTTTGATTTGAAATATCTCAGGAATGGTGCAACTTACGACAAAAATGAATATAACGGTTCTTGTAACTAAGAAAGCGTTCTATAAAATGCAAGTATCAAAAATTAACAATCAACCCTCAGTAAGACATATTTTCAAGAAAAACTACTCTTTGTCAATTATCTTATAAATTAAAGGTTCTTGAGAGGTCCTTTTCCGATATCTTAGAGGTTCGATGCATGAGCTCTTAGTCCAGCAAGTTTCAATCAAGTCCATTGAGTACTTCGTGAGATATTTGTGATAATTCAATGTAACATAAAACAATCATGTTCAAAGTCCAGTAGCTCGAGAACAGTATGTCCTTCAAGAATCCTTTTCGCCTGATTTTGTAGGCTAATAAATGAACTTCCAGAATGACAAGTCTCAATCAAATCTGTTGATTTATCCTTGAAATACACCTCACAACATAGATAAAAAGTCAAAAATCTACTTCCAAATCAAATATCCTTGAAACCAAATGTCCTTCAAGGATCCTTCTTATTCCCACTTAAGGCCCAGAATATGCGTGTTAAGTGTGTCAAGTTTCATTCAAATCGATTCAGCCGTTTCGAAGATATTTGCATTTTTCCACTTTTTCTGTCGAGGAAATTGCATTTTTTCAGTTTCGCCAAAAAGTCGAGAGAAAATCTAATATTTTCAGCTTGGGATTTTTTCCACGAAAGGACGCAATCTGAAAATTCCTAAAAATCAAGTTTGATAGCGGATATCTCGAGAATGCGGCGTCCAAGGACCAAAGTGACCAGAATGAGTTTTGCAGGAAATTTCATGATCTGTTGAGATGAGATAGTGACGAGATTGATTGACCGTTATTTTCGGCGTTGATGGAAGGAAAAGCGGAACAACCTCGGGAAACGAAGGTTTCGTGTATGAACGAATTGTTCACGAATTCGTTTAAGTCTGAATCTTTCTTACGTAGGGATCCAGAAAGGATGCGATAAATAGTAGGAGTCAGATAAGGATACAGTCCAAGAAGAAGGGATAAAAGCTTGTCTGTAGGGGAGCTCTAAAGTGTATCAGATTGGCTTGATATATCTTTTGCTGTGGGTTCTTTCGCATGGATAATATTTTTGCTAGACTTGCGGGAAGACTGAAATTGAATAGGTTCGCGAATGTGACCAATTCCTGGAAGGCTATAACCCACTCCATTGTCTAAACTCTCATGGCTGTTTTCATTAAGTTTCCCAACGACCGAAGATGAGCTAATCGTAATAAACTCCTCCAATAGATCAAGACTGATTGACTCATGGGCCCCTGGCTTACTTCTTCTTCATCGCACGACGCTGGAATTCGAGTTCGACCAAGATTTCAATCAAGAACGCTCAATGAGTCTTTCCCAGCTGTTTCCAGATTCTCTCTCTATGTTGGTTGACGTCCTTCTTCACACGTGTGTGCCGAATTGAATGTCGATGTCTTCTGTTGCATTGTACCACAAGTTCCGTGCCGTTTTAACGTACTTGGTCTCTTAATCTGTACTGGACCCCCATGAATATATAACTTCATTCTCGTTAATTTCACCTTCCTATTAATTCTTATCGTTCAATTTTCGCTTCAAGCATTCGAAGACCCGGAAAACTTCTGACTCTGACAACGCATGAATTCTTGATAATTGTGTTCAGTGTGAAACGCTGTTAAACAAGTTCTTTGAAATCCGCATCTATTCGAGTACTTTTCTGGTTAAATCCTTGGACACTTTATATTCTAAGTAGCTCACAGCAAGCGTGTGGTATGGTCAGATCTAAATCTAGACACCAGTACCTCTTCTAAGAAGGTACTTGTGTCAACTTAGTCGTCTTTCCTTAAGTCCCTAGAAACACTCTCGCTTTACCATTCCTTTGTGAACTGAAAGGCAACATAATTACAGGCACAGCCACGTCTTTTCTCTGAGATCTTCTAATCCGTTGACAGATCTAAAAGGACGAGAGCATGCACGACGACTGTCTTATAAATCTTATTTGCATCATATTTAAAATGGGCTTCAGTTTTTAGTGCAGATCCTTCCATGTGGTCGTCTACAAAATCCTATCTTAAGCCGTCTAGTACCACTCTAATCAACACTTACTAGCATGTCACCGACCGTTTTGAATGATGTTCCTTCTAAACTCCCAACAGTTTTTAGAAACAGCCGCCATGTTTCTCCGTCGGTACAGCATGCGAAGAAGGCGAATATGAGTGAGAGTATGAAAGAGCTGTCTCAGATATGTGAGTTGATGTGCCGAGTTTATGATGTCGTTGGTTTCTTACAGTAGTAGAAAGCAAGAATCCAACGACATCATTGGCTCCGCCACATCAACTCACAACAGCGCTCCAAATAAGAGGATATTTTAGCCTTAATCATCTGTTTCGACTAGGCAAGAATCAAAAGTAATAGCAGGCATAAGGAAAATTTATTGCACCTGGAAGTTTTTTGAATTGAAGCAGACACTGTATTCGGGATATCTCCAAAGGACAGATCTAAAATGTGGCTCAAATACCTTTGACATGAACTTGATTTCTGCAAGAACAGCTCTCATATCAAAAATGTTTGCTAAAGAGACAAGGGTATTGCTCCAAGAAATGTCTATAAAATAAAGAAACAAAGGTATAGGCCTAAGACCTTTTGACTAAATGATTTAAATTGAAAAAACTTATTTCATTACAATGCAAGAAATATCATAGAAAAGTTTTAAAAATATGCGAAATGCATTTTTTTCATGTCGAACAAATTTGGGGCACTTGTACTACTTTTTTGGGAGTGATGTGAGTAGAGAGCCGGAATCGAGAAGAGTTTTTTGGAGCTACTGCGCCTTCCTTTGTTTTTCGGAAGATTTTTGAAACTCTACTGGAGCACTCAGACTCAAAACTGGTCCATTGTACTGCCAGGTAGCAACTTACTCCAGTGTCGTTAATTTGATCCCAACGGCAAATGATGGCACTTAACCAACTGCGCCATCCAGTCGTCTTGGTATACGACTAAGTCACTTTAATTAGATGACGGCAATTTAGAAAAATCAACCACATTTTTTTCATTATAATGCGAGAAATAGGAACTATTTAAAAATATGCGACACACATCACACATGCATTTTGGTCCAAGAATTCTGGAGGAGTGAATCAGTTAAAAAAAAAACAATTGACTTAAAGTTTATTTTAAAAGTGGAATTAAAATTATTTTAAAATTAATTTTAAAAGAAAAGGTACATAATTCGACGATCGTTAAATGACTGCAAACTTTTCACTCACAGGCACAACGACAACTTCAAGCTGAACGATTGCCGTCGCTCTAAGTATTTGTCCATCCAGCAAACAGGACATTTTCAAAATGGAAAAAATGTAGTCTGTAGTTAAATAAAATTTTAAACATCAAATATTTTGCACAAAAACGTTGAAATAAAATATAAATTTACGTTGAAACTTAATAAGTCATCAAAACATTTTATTTAATCAAAAAGTAGTTATTTGCTGTAAAAATTAACAAAACAAAACAAAGAAAATGTAAATTAAAAATAAATGACAAAATAAAAATAAATAATTAATTAAAGGATCGACATTTCCTTTTTAATTCAACTTAAAAAGTGACAACATTTAAAAAACCAAACACTAAATTTAAAATTTCTTAACAAACCCCAAACAATTCTCTCAAAACACCTCCACGCCAAAGGAAAACCTTCTTCCCTCAGCAACCAAACTTCAAGTCAAAAATTTAAATAAAATCCACCAGAAATATTTATTTTTTTTTGCAAAATATTATTTATTCCAAAATTATTCGCTACGTGATTTAGTTTACAAAAGAAACAAAAAAAAAAAACTCAAGACAGAAAATAAAAATACGTTTACACTTAAAATTAATTCGTTTGTACAATTTCCATTTGTCTGGCTGCAAGTTACACAATAGTTTACAGTTTACAGTTAATTAATTTGTTTTAGTTACATTTGTGAGTGTGAGATACATCTAGAGAGCGAACTGAACAAGCCACTCGTTTGAATGAAAAATAATGCGTCTTTGCGCTGAATAGGAGTCGTTTGAGTAGTAAACATGATTTTTAGTCGTAGTCGATGAGATACAAAAGTCGGAGTAGATAAATGCTGAAGTTCCGTCGGTATCCAAACTGTCCGCAGATGGAGATTCGGCTGAAAACCACTTAGTTATATTTTTGGAATCACAATACGCTTTGATAGAGCTCCCATCCGTCCGTCGTCTCGGTGGGATCTTAGTTTTTGCCGTCGGCGTCAGCGGCGGCGGGAGAGTTGTCATCGTGCGGCGGCGGCTGGATGTACTCGATGGATATCTGAAGGATACCGTTGCCGGCAGACAGTTGATGGTAGCGCAGAGCGTAGCAGAAGACCTGAGCGATCAGCTCCCAACAGGTATTCGTGGCGAGCGTGTAGTTGTTCAGGGGGACCTTGAAGTTCTTGACCACTTTTGGCTTCTTCTGCTCGTCGGCCAACTTCGACTGGTCCGGGATGTAGTAGGCAATGGCCATGTCACTTAATTCACTTTCGAGCACAAGTTCAAAACAAAAATTTGATGGAGGACGACTTTGGCGCCAAATATCGAGAGAAAATCACACGAGAACACTGCTGAGGGACGTGTTGCCACTTCGGTGGTTCTAAACAAACTGATTGAGAAGTCCTTTAGTCAAGAGGATATAAATAAACTTGCGGGAAGCAACAGTAGTGCGCCGCGAGAATGGGAAGGTACGATGGGCCCACCCTTAGCGGGAAGCAGCAAATACGAGTAATCCCCTTCAATGAAAAGCAACTGGCTGCAATCGAGGACACACTGAGTCACCCTTATTTCGAACGGCAGGGGAAACCGTGTTGTGTGCTGCAGTAACACGACGGCTACAAGTACATAACATTATGTATTCAAAGTGCGCGCTCCCTGAATCCCACTAAAAGCCAGCCAAAGAGGGTTGACACATATAAATGTGTTAAGCCATAACCATGACTTCCCCGTTTATCTATACGTGACGTGTACGAGTACATACCTTTGCTGCTGCTGCTGTTGCTGGAGATGGTGGTGGGGATGATGGTGGCGATGATGATGATGACGGCTATGTGAGGGGCGGGGAGGGTGGCTGAAGTGTTCGCTCTTTAGAGCAACAGCACACTCGACAGGGGTAAAGCTATGTTTGCACGGGTGGAATATGGCAACTGTACTAGCCGCCGCGCCGTGCTCTGTTGCTAGGACGATGGCGAGTCGGAGAGCAGGCACTGTGCGAGAGGTGTTTGTTGTTTGCCTTTGGACTTGGCGCAGGGGAAACATGGGAAGCGTCCTTGTTCGGGAATAAGGATACTCTTGCGTTGCTTGTTTTGTTGTCTTTCGTTTTTCGGGAGGAATGAAGGGATTACTTAAGAGCACAACAGTAATTGGTGACAAAGAGAGTAACAAGGGTTAACTTAACCCACTCTGCTGGTGCATCTTTTTGGTGGTTGATTGGGCTTACACGATGGAAGGAGGGTGAAGGGGAGTGGATGTGCTCTTTTTGAAGGATTCGAAGGTGTAGGACATGAGATCTTGGGAAGGATGCAGGGAGAACCTTGCTGCGAGAAGATTTGGGAATGCCAAAGGCCCCATAACGAAACTAGAGTTCCTGATGCCCGGGTACCCAAGTACCCACATTTTCAAGTCATGTTCGGTCCGGGGTATGAAGTGAGATGCGGCCAGAATGAGGTCCTAAAACGGACTTCCTTGTGGTTCAACATAAACGCCTGCAACTTCTTGTGGCTCTGGTCCTAGACCAGGAAAGGATCAAAGCCTCAAACTAGGAAATTTCGCGGAAAGGACAAATCGACAAGCACGACCATCCCATCGAGCGCACGGCTGCTTACGACAGCAGGCATAGAGACCAACTATTCAGCGCTGCATCTTGTTGCTACTTCCCTTCTGAAGCCTTTGACAATCCAACTCATCTTTCAGACTTCTGCTCCATGATCGAGGACGATAATGATTAAAATCCAAGAGGTCCTTGAATTCACAAGATTTTCTTGAGCAAAGGACGCTCTGGAACGACTGCCCTCACTTGGTTTCCAAAAAAAACCCTTCTGCTCAACATCCACACCCCCAACCAGCATAGGTCTAAAACCGCAACCTTGTGGTCTCCCTTTTACAGATTGATTGACTGATGAAATCTCACGCTCCGTCGAGTCCTAGTCCTAGTCCTTCGGGCGCGAACCCAATCGCGCCATGGGATATCCGAATTCAGACAAACTCTTAATTACCCGGACTCGCCTCTCTCGAGACAATCGAATGACTGAATCCTTAGCGCTCCTGGCCCGGCAAGTATCTGACAAATTAGCCACCATTGTGCCACCGTTGGAGGCAATTCGGTTTCTTTTTGGGCATGAAATTCAATTGGACCGGCCTCGGCGTAATCAAATGATTCCACAACAACCACTCCGCCCACACCATCACCGCCGTCCTCGACGTGCAATCATTTTGAACGGAGTCCTGTAATCGGAGCCGTAATCACCCACCGCGCTGTTTGTACACAACCACCCCATCCAAGGCTGACGGCTTTTTAATGAATTCACAGTCAAAATCGCCCCCGGGGAGTGCACCACCTGCTCCATTGAGATCCAATGAAGCACACGGAGATACACGACAGAATGTCTCCGAAGTAATTATTATCCGTCCGATGAATAGTTGCAAGTTCTGTCCTGTCGTCGGGATAATTGGCCGTTTGCCGCATTTCGGCCCAAAACTACGGCCAATTACTCACACACGGCCAATTCCACAAGTGAATTTAATTTTAATTACTCAGAGACATCGCTCGCAATTTATGTCCTTGTTCGGTGCCAACCGAGCGCTCTTCATCCCCCATCCCCCATCCCTCATCCCTCAGTCCTTCAGTCCTTCGAGTTGTCGTAGGTCGTTCAACTTGTTGTGCTCTGCTTATCAAAGTGATTGCAGCGTTGCAGCTCACAAAAAAAAATGCAAATTACTTTTGTCGTGCTTCTCATTCAATAGAAATGCGCCTGAATCTGAATCTGCACTGCAGGCAGTGTGCTCTGCTCAAAGGGCTTCGAGGGACGCGAGCGAGCTTGGTCGCTCCCTCTGCCGGCGTCCCCTGGCAGTTGGAGGATGATTGTAAAGAAGTGCATATCTGCAGAGGATGCGGTTTGTGTTTCGAATGCGGATTTATTTGGTTGGCAGTAAGTCGGTGAGGAGGTCTACCTTAACCCTGCTCTGAGGAGGAATCCATTTTCCTTGAGAACCCTTGCGCGCACGTCGCACATTGTCGCACACAGAATGTCAGTGGGTAAGTAGAGCACTGAAGGTGGCACCCAGTCATAGGGGATGTGCCACATTTCAATTTTTTAGGTAACGAGAGTTGAAGGCAATTGTGGCTGGGCATGACCCTGTTGCGAGCGTCGAGGAAGACACTCAAATGTGGCTTAAAGAACTTTTCGGCATGAGGCACCTAAGAAGAGCTTGTGCTATAGAAGAGGTCCTCCTCTGTAACAGCTGTTCCACTTGGACAGTGAATCCATAGTCTTCTTGGTAAGCTAATGCCACTGAACACATCTCGTTGAATTCGTCGTCAACTTAAATGCGAACTTGAATCAGTCAGTCCTTCGAGGTGACCAATATAAAGCCGGTTCTTGTGTAGAGCAGCACAGTCAAGAAGCAGCAGGAACGATGCAAAAAGACTTAATTCCTTTCTTGGCTCCTCTTGAGACTGTCTAGGAAAATATACGCCAGGGTTGTGGTTGCACTATTTCGGCCGAGATCTGTCGTAATTTAGTTTCTAGATCGAACCGTCGTAATTTAGTTTCGATCTAGGGAAAGCTAAGCAAGCCTTCTTCTTCTTTTTCTTCTTCTGATGGCGCTACAGTCCATGGTGGACGTGGGCTTGAACTAAAAAGCCTCTCCCGCTGGCGTGATCGTTAACCGGCAACCGCCAATGTGTCTAATTGTTGGCCGTGATCTGTCTCCACGGTGGCTTGTGGACGACTTTCACGAGAAATCCCTCGTGCTGCGAATGACGATTATGACTGTATTCAGAAGACAGGCGAAACGCGGTGTCCTGGGGCAGTGCTTTATCAGCAAAAGTCCAAGAGTATCGAACCTCGTAGAAAATCAAAAAAAATCCAAGCACGATTTAGGCCCATTGTTTTAGCCAGAGTTGATATTTTCCAAGTCTCCCTAAAAAACGAACTCGTCCGGTAAAACTTTCTGACTACTTGAACCCTTCTCCTTTTTCTTGTGGCGCTACTGTCCGTGGCAGAAATGGCCTCAACCAACAATCCTCTCCAGCTAACGCGATCTTTTACTTACTTACTTACTTATCAGGCCTGCGGTCCCTAGAGACTCTGAGCCTGCCCTATCTTTTGGTAGCTGTCGCCAAGTTGGTTGATGTCTCTGCTAATCTTCTCTGGCTCGTTTCAATTTGAATATATGTATGTCCTGCCGAAGCAAGAACGTTTGAAGTCGTTCTCTACTTGTGTGCGTCACCTTAGACGTGAATGTTCTCCGGTTGCGTTTATCATAGTCGAAGATCACGAGAAATCATCGCACGAAAATGTTCACGACCATTTCCTTAGCCCGAGATGAATTTTCCAAGTTTCCATCAAAAACTCGTCTTTCTCTGATGACTAACCTCTTAAAAATGTCAAATTAAACGATGTAAGATTTGACTTATCTACACCGGTATTGCCAGATCTCAAGACTTCCTCAAGTCCCTCTCATGTATTTTTGATTGGCCTTGTTATTTTCAAAACGGCCTACGAACTAAATGACGCTCAGTTGCTTCGGTTAGACCTTAACTCCTTCAATCTTTTAGTCAAGCTTCAATTCATTCCGGCGTAAGTAGGCAAAAGTGAACAAACTTGACGAAACTGAGGGAAGTGGGTATGATCCACAGTGCATCAGTTTTGTGAATCCGCTCAGTTGCTTCGGTTAGACTTTAAGTCCTTCAATCTTTTAGTCAGATTTCGTTTCATTCCAGCGTAAGTAGCCACAAGTGAACGAATTTAACGAAACTTAGCGAAGCCATTTATATGATCACAGTGTATCATTTCCATAGGATCGGTTGGCTTCTTCGGTTTGGTCTTAAGTCTTTCACTCTTTCAGTCAAGTAGACAAAAGTTAACGAACTTAACGAAACTTAGCGAGGTCACGGTGCATCATTTTCATGCATTCCTTCAGTTGCTTCGGCTTGGCCCATAAGTCCTTAAATCTTTTAGTTTGGCGACATTTTGCCACCACGTAGGTAGCCAGAATTGAACGAACTTGACGAAACTGAGGGAAGTGGTTATGGTCACAGTGCATCATTTTCGTGCATTCGTTCGGTTGCTTTAGTTTGGTCCTTAAATACTTCAATCTCTCAATCAGACGTCATTTCGTTTCGGCGTAAATAGACAAAAGTGAACGAACTCAACGAAACTGAGCGAAGCCATTGTTATGGTCACAGTGTATTATTTCCGTAGGATCGGTCGGTTTCTTTGGGTTGGTTTTAAGTTATTCACTCTTTCAGTCAGACGTCATTTCGCCTGAGTCTGTGCGACAACAGAGGACGTCCATGTACAAGGTGGAGCAAACAAGTCGAGGGGGACATCGGACGGCTTGGTGTGCGAAACTCGAGACAGCTGGCGAGACATCGTGCTGGCTAGAGAGGCATGTTAGGTGAGGCCCAGGTCCATCTCGGACTATAGCATCCAAAGAAGAAAAAGAAGTAGGCAAAAGTAGACGAACTTATCGAAACCGATCGGAGCGGGTATTATGGTCACAGTTCAATATTTCTGTGCATTCGCTCGGTTGCTTCAGTTTAGCCCTTAAGTCCTTTAATCTTTCAGTCAGGCATCATTTTGAACTGGCGTAAGTAGACACAAGTGAACGAACTTAACGAAACTGAGCGAAGCGGTTATTATGGTCACGGTGTTTGTTTTTCTGTGTATTCGCTCAATTGCATCGTTAGACTCTTAAGTCCTTCCATCTTTCGGTCAGGTTTCGTTTAATTCTGGCGTAAGTAGACAAAAGTTGACGAACTTAACGAAATTGCGACAATGTATCATTTCTGTGCATTCGCTTCGTTGTTCCAGTTTTCTTAAGTGTCCGTATGGCCATTGCAGTTGGCTTTTAAGTCCTAATCTTTCAGTCAGACGTCGATTTAACAAGACAGCAATCGTCTATGTCGTAAAGATAGTAATGGCATCAAAGACAGAACATCTCTTGGCCAAGTTGTTGCCCTATTAAAGTCGATTCAAGAAGAAGTCCTTCTCATTCTCTCCCATTCCTATTGAACTTCTAGACAAAATCTCCTAGAGCTTCACCTTTCTATGACTTCCCTCCCAGATCCGTTTGCATTTTTCCACAAATGTGCTTCCACCGGAGATGAAGAATCCCAAACTGCAGAAGAAATCGCTTCAAATCCCCGCTGCATTCCTTGCTCGTCCTCCATTCAACTGGAAGAAAACGATGCAAGCATAAAAAAAGAAACACACATTTTCTGCGGTTGCATCTCTTTTCACCCTCAACCCACTCCTCGCCCTCCTCAGCGGGGGTGTTGGGGAGGAATAAAAACGAGGCAGAACAAGAAAAACACTTCACTACCACTCAGTTATGCGGGTGATTTCTTTCGCCTCCCTATTTATGACCATCACCACCGTTGTCGGTGGTTTTTATTTCAATCTCCCTCCCACCCCCACCATCCGAGAGGAGAAAAGAAGCAAATCACAAAAACACACACAACCACACGCGCTTGTGCATATCTTTGGGGTACGTTTCTAATTAAGAGAAGAACTTTCCGTCGAATCACTCCTGGAGTGGTGCTTCAGTTTGCTGATTCCCCATCAATACGGTTTACCGAGCGCAAACATCCCCCCGTTCAGAGTTAAAGCTTTGCTGTGCTCCATCGGCTATATCATTATTTTATGCAGCCCAAGGAGAGCGACTCCCCCCGGGAGTTAATGTAGATTTAAACACATTTGCATTTGTTCCGTCCTGCGACGATGGTTAAGGGATAAACAAGTTGTACGTCGCTGCACCGTGCAACCTGGTGTCGAAAGGGTTGTTCTTGTTCCACCGACGGTGGGTGGGAAACTTTAAAATTCAATCTTCGGGGATGTTTTTCTTCGTCGCTCTTCATTTGATATTCGCGCAGAGTGCATCTGGAAGCGAAAAACTGCAGAAAGGAAAATGGTTTTTTGTCGGGCGGGTTTTGTGCACACCTTGAGGAATTTCGCTCGATCCTTTAGCGGGTTTCCATCAGTATTAGTGCGAGATTCGGCATAATCAAGGATTCAGAACTTAATTTGAAAAGTTTTTCATTGCTCTTTGATTAGTTTGGCCGGAGGAGCGCGGCTGGGAAGCCTTACGAATCGAATTAACCACTCGGGGATATAATTTCTTGGGAATTTTTCAACAGCAAGTAACTTGAGGTAATCAAGTTGAGCAGTGAAAGGATTCTCGTGGGAAGGGAGGGGGGTAAAAGGATAAGTGAGGTTTACCCAGTCCAATGGGCAAAAGACGCTCATTGGAAAGTCTCCGCAGTAGGTGGTTCTGCACTCCCGAAGGGGGACTGGAGTTAAATAATTCCATCACGTAAAGTGAAAGAATTTAACGAAACTGAGCGAAGCGGTTATTATGGTCATGGTGCATCATTTTCGAGCATTCACTCGGTTGCTACGGTTTGGCCCTTAAGTCCTTCAATCTTTTAGTAGGCAGAATTGAACGAACTTAACGAAACTGAGGGAAGTGGTTGTGGTCACAGTGCAACATTTCTGTGTATTCGCTCAGTTGCTTCGGTTAGACTCTTAAGTTCTTCCATCTTACAGTCAGGTTTCGTTTCGTTCCGTCGTAAGTAGACAAAAGTGGACGAACTTAACGAAACTGTGACTGTGTATCATTTCTGTGTATTCGCTTTGTTGTTCCATTTTTTTTTGGTATCCGTATGGTCATTGTGGTTGGCTTTTAAATCCTAAACTTTCAGTCAGACGCCGATTTAACAAGACAGCAATCGTCCAATTCGTGAAGACATTTGAAACCAAGTTTGATGACTTATATCTCGGGAATGCGTGGTCCAAGGACCATAATGAGTTTTGAAGATAATATCGTGGCCTGTAGGCTGAGAAAGTGCCGAGACTGATTGACCGGTATTTGTGATTACCGTTCTAGGCTAAATGGCGCATTGGCAGGTTTCTCTCTCTTTCCAGCTTCCAGCAGTAACAGCATAAAGTGGTCATAAGGACACGTCTCCTAGAATGACTCAACACCTTTCTCATCTCCACTTTCTGCTCTATAATTTCGGGGAACATAACTGTCACTCTGAATGAACCGTTATTTCAAGAGATTGAATTTCGTCGAAGAATGACTGGTTTGACTGCAGTTTTTACATGGACATAGGTACTTTGACATGAAATATCTGAAGAATGGTGCAACTTAGGACAAGAATGATCATAATGGTTCTTGTAGCTAAGAAAGCGGTCTACTACATGCAGATATCAAAAATTTAAGTTGAACATTCTGTAAAGCATGTTTTCAAGGAAAACCAATTCTTCGTCTTATGTCCCGGATATCGAATGTTCTTGAGAGATCCTTTCTACATATTCTTGGAGATCAATATAAGAACTCTTAGTCCAGCAAATTTCAATCCAATCCATCCAGGACTTTGTGAGATATTTGCTATAAATCTATGTGGCTCCAAAAAAAATCAAGTTCAGAGTCCATTATCTTAGGATCGGAATGTCCCTTTAGGACACTGCTCGCTTTCCTTTGTAGGTCAATAAATGCACTTTCCCTGTGACAAGTTTGAATCAAATCCGTTCACGCAGTCTTGAGATATTCATGACAATACAGAACAACATACACAAAAAGGTACTTCAAATATCCTGGAAACGAGTTCTCCTTCAAAGATCCTCTTTACTGTTATTTGTAGGCTAATATTCGGACTTTCACGATGACAAGTTTCAACCAAATCTGTTGAAGCGATCTTGAGATATTCATGACAGCACCGGTCAACATGCAAAAAAACAGTTCTACGTCAAATATCCTTGAAATCAGATGTCCTTCAAGGATCCTGCTTACTTCAATTTGAAGCCTTCCATATGCGTGTTAAGTGTGCCAAGTTTCATTCAAATCGATTCAGCCGTTTTGAAGATATTCGCATTTTTCCACTTTTTCTGTCGAGGAAATTGCATTTTTTCAGTTTCGCCAAAAAGTCGAGAGAAAATCTAATATTTTTGGCTGGGGATTTTTGCCACGAAAAAACGCAAACTGGGAATTCCTTGAAATCAAGTTCAATGGCTTATATCTCGGGAGTGGGTCGTCGAAGGACCAAAGTGACCATAATGAGTTTTGAAGGGAATTTCATGGGCTGTTGGATGATGTAGTCGCGAGACCGATTGATGGAAGGACCGTTATTTGCGGCTTTGATGGAAGGAAAAGTGGAACAACTTCGGGAAAAGAGGCGTTTGAACATTTTGTTCACGAAATCGGTAGTCAAAGTCGGGATCTCTCATAAGAAGGGATCCAAAATGGATGTGAAGCGGCACAGGCTTCAGTTGAGGATGGGGTATCGACAGACTATGCCAATGTCAATGTTTTCGTCTTGAGTTTGTTGGCATTTTTAGAGAGTAAGCGGATAAGTTTTTATTTCCTTTGACTTTCTCAGACTGCCCGACAGAGGGGATCTAGAGAAAAGCCCTGATTTCCTTCTTTGCATCGTGGTTGATGCTCCATATAGGGAGACTGGTGAAAATGGGTCCTTCTTGCTGTTTGATCAGTGACAAAGGCAAAAGATCGGACCAACTATGACCTGAGACTGGTCTCTCTTGCGAGCGACGTTTTGATACCGATTTTCGAATGAAATTTATTCAGAAAATGCATCCACTTCTCCTCCATCACGAATGCATGCTCCACAACTGCCTGAAGACAGAGTAAATGCCTGAAGTTGAACGCTTGATGCATCGGTCTATGCATAGTTCTGACTTACCCTCATCATTCGGCCTTACATCTCCCCCTTGTGGCACATGGCTGCACACAATCGGAACTATAACTTCCACCAAAGCTACAGAAATGCATTTCCAGACAAGAGAGAGCAACATTCCCCCTCTCCCCACCACAACTCAGACGTTCGAAATTGAATACAAAGTCATTAGACTCTCATGGATTTCCATCAATCCGGTGTTCACTTTGGATGGATAATGTGCATTCCTGCAGGATCCCCCCCCACTCCTCCCTCAATGGATTCCTATTCACGTCGTCAACGTAAATTCACCCACCTGACTAGTCGGCAACAATACCCCCGAAGAATGCACAAGCAAAGCAAATCAAACCTAATATCCTGAAAATCCTTTTTCTTCGCACAACCTCGACAATTTTCCCACACCACCGCCACCGCCACCGCCTTCCCTCTGCGAAAAAAGGGTTATTATCTAACGAATCGATTCACTTGTGACGAGGCGAAGAAAAAAATGTGCAAGAAGCGAATGAAAGGAGATGGTGGAGGAGGAGAGGCAGGAGAGACAGGAGAGAGTAAAGGAGTAAAAGGAAAAGCCATCTTCCATCATCATCAACATCAACATCCCGCAAAAGTGAGCACGTTAACCCCAAAGAGTATGACTCATTCGATTCGAAACTCCATGCAAGCGAATTCAAAGAAGACAAATGCTCGTTGGCATCCCTCTGCCCTCTCTCTCTCTCCCTCAGCGAACTGAACTCCTTTAGTCATCCTTGGTGCAGCACACAAAACATGCGCTCTCCCCCTGGTGTGCGGGTGTGTGTGTGTGTGGGTGAGAGTCGATAGCTAAACGCGAGGACTAACGACTTCCACACACAAATTCCAATCTCTGGCGCAAGAGACTCCATGGACTCGGAATGCCGCATGCTGCTGCACCACAAGTGGTTACGAGGTAACTGGCAACTCGCTGGTGACTCAGAGTGCACCTCTCGCTCGCTCCACTCACACATGCACACACGTAATTGTGCATACGTTTAAGTCAGGAATTAGACCCTTCTTCCTTGCGAGCGGCATATCTTCGCTTGGGGAGGGAAAGATTGAACACCTGCACCGCACTTGAGCCGTAAACGGACGCAATTGAATGTGTGTGCACTGTTGTGCTGTGTACCCTGCGAGACACTGGCGGGGGGAGAAATTAATTCTTGCACACTTGGGGAGTATTGTATTCGATTTTCTTTTTAAATGGAATTTCTAAGGACCATGAATGCAACCGTGCGAAGGAGGGTGAGACTGAGTTGTTGTTGCTGCTGCTGCTGCTGGTTGTAAGTGAACTGTCACAGTGATTTGGACGTATCCGAAGGTGAAGGTATCCAACTATCAGCCGATGACACAGTGTTCGATTTCAGGCGGGGTGTGCTGGACTGACGGCGGAGGTTCTCACAGTGCCGTGTGAAATGGATACGGGACAGGTGAGGCGAGCGGCCGAAAGTTTGGGCGTCGAATGGGACTTGTTGACAGGCTTTTGTGAAGGGATTAGGCGTGCAACTCAATTCGATCGATAATCTGACGGTGATTTACCAGAGATTCGAGGGAGGGACGATGATGACCGAATTACAACCGAGATCAGATGTGAGAAGTGGGGGATTATCTTGGTCAAGAGGACCGTGGGGAGACGCGACGGTGTTTGTTTGTTTTTTTGATTCATTTCATTCCATTTCAGAGGGATGCAGAAAATCAAAGTCCGCCTGCCACCAATTGGTCTTCTTCATCTGCTTCCAAATGTCCTTGAATTGTGTCCACATCTTTGTTCCATAGTCTTGCTTTCGATGTCACTGGCTGACGGGATTTTGTGGCTTTAAAATGTTAAGGCCTTAAGTTTGACTCCTCAGGTATCCCTTAGGTGAGGGGGTTTCTTTGCTCTCAAATGCTGGGGCCTTAAGTTGGACTCCTTAGGTTCCCCTTAGGGGAGGGGGTTTCTTTGGTTTTAAATGCTGGAGCCTTAATTTTGACTCCTGAGGTATGCGTTATGGGAGGGGATTTCTTTGCTCTTAAATGCTGGGGCCTTAAGTTGGACTCCTGAGGCACCCCTTAAGGGAGAGCGTTTCCTTGCTTTCAAATGTTGGGGCCTTGAGTTGGACTCCTGCTTTTCAAATGCTGGGGCCTTAAATTGGACTCCTGCGGTACCCCGTCCCGCTCAGACGGTCCTTTGTGCGAGCGATTTGACAGAGAATCTGTTGCTCCCTGTTGGGCTCTACTACAGACTAGCTGCGGCTCGTTTCTAAGCCGATGTCGTCCCTTGGGATAGTTGTACGCAGAGTAGTGTCTGTCCAACGAAGGGGGCTCACATCCTTTTTTTGACTGGACTTTCAAGGGAGACGACTGCATCCAGGAGACACCGACCACTAACAGGGAACACCTTCGTTGCCTAGTCAAGTGTGGGACCTTTCAGTTGTCCTGGAACTCTGCCACTCACACCGCCCACGGGCTACCTAATGAAGGTCCTAAATTAAGAGAACATACTGCACCCCTGTCCAATCGCACCTGTCACTCAAAAAATTGACCCATAAGTGCACAAAGAACCACATTCAGCAAATGACCCGAAACTAATTGAGTTCCCAAACCAGTTGTCGACCGACTGCAAGTGTATCCGTGTCCGCGAGGTCTGTGCGTTTCACTAATCCCCCGACAATTACCATATTACTTACAATCAATCCGATTATTTTGACTGCCAGTGCCGAAATATTAATAATTCCGAGGAGAAAAGCCCGTAATCCCCGTCTGCAAGTACGTCGCACTTACTCGCTACATATGGCTAATGACGGAGCTAAACTGAAACACCGCACCGCGCCACCCCTCCGCGCGGCAGATCGCCGCAATTAGAATCCTGAATGGCGGCTAATACGATTAAGAGTGAAAATGCAAATATTGCACGTGCGTTTTTTACGCTACCCCCGCCGCAGGACACACTCACGCACAACCGATCGAGACAGATGGCGGGCATAAGGGATGCTCGTACGAGTACATTGTAACCAACCTCTCTCGTCGGCGCGGGTGAGTGCGGGGGTGTTCTAGTTCTGGATCATAATAAATTGCCGTTCGTCCATTTGTGCCCCGTAATATCCTCACAAAGCCACTTTCGACAAATGCCAGGATAATTGAGTTGAAAAGGAGCAGCGTTCACCTGCACAAGCCAACCGCCTCACCGCCATCGCCGGTCGATTAGTTCCCACAAGCGTTACGTGTGAAAACTGTTCCTGGGTGTCCGCTGAAAGGATTTCCCTTTTCCAAGCCAACGCCACAAAGAGTCCCACCTCTCTGCGTATTCAAATGGATCGTCTGGGCAGCGCTGTCTAATGAAAGAGACGTATCCTTCGCTCTGCTATCCACCGGGCGTGCAATCGGAGTGGAAAATCTTAAAACAAATAAAAATTTGACATGACATTCCATTAGCACACCATTTATCAGGCGAAATCCATCGGCGGGCACCTCGGGCCATTGTTAGCGCGGCTTTGTCCGACAGACATTTCCTGTCCATTTACCTGAGCAGAAAGAAAGTGCCAACGCCAACGTCAGATCCTTATCAGCGCGCAGCAAACCCCTGGCCACAGGTGTATCCCGGTGCAGTCCTATCCGAGCCGAGGCGTACAAAATGTCAGTTAATTAGACAATTAGTCAAAATAATGTGGTTTCCTTTTGGCGCATAACTTCGAGGGGGGACGTAGGCCTACGCGGATGGCAGAGGTGTCGGTGCGGCCGAGGGAGTGCGCGCACTAGGAGGAGTCGCTGAGGTATGCTAATGAAGGTGTCGGCCGGCACTTGTTTCTGGTGTTTCCCCCAACGGGAGGGAGATTTATTGGAACGCATTATGCGGGACATGATTGCGACGCGAGGGTGCGCGCTCGAGGTGTTGCTAATGGGCCTCCGGAACTTTTGAGTTAAGCACCCGTCTGTGGTCCGGGTGATGACTTGATTTCACGTCCCTTTGAGCAGTGGAGGGCGACTGAGGGCTCGAGGAACTCTCTCTCAGGAGGAGTGCTCTAGTCGCGGAGAGGAATTTGTTCTGTTGTCGGGGCGCTGAAGGTCTTCTGCGGTACCAAGGGCTGCTGGGTTAGGTTAGGGGGCTGCTAGGGAATTCACCAGAGCACTTAGACCAATGGACCAACCATTGTGATACCCACAGAAAGACTACTACCACTGATCCACCGCTCCAGTGATAGCGCCGCTAATTTGATCCCAACGGCAAATGGTGACTGGACACGATTTGAAACACCGGATAAAAGCGTATTAACTTTGTTTTCACTGGGATTCGAACCTGGGACCTCTCTAACTTAGGGCAGGCACTTAACCAACTGCGCCACCAAGTGGTTAAGGGCTGCTAAGGTCCCTGCATTTCTGGTTGAGAATCGGAGCTACTCACGTGCAGTCGCATGCTTGTCGCAGAAAGACAACATCGGAGATGCTCCCATGAGCAGGATGACTGACAAGACGCTGGCACCGCCTTGAACAGCTTTCTGCCTCTCGTACGAGAGAGAGTTCGCTTTACGCCAAGAACGACCCTCTACCCATCAAATCCTCACTCAATCTCCTTAAAGACCAAGAGAGCTCCTTAAAGTATGCTCCGTCGCCATCTTTCGGCACCATTCCCGTCGCCATCCTCCAGCATCATCCTCCACCACCATGCTCCACTCAGTGAACTTGTGGCGAGTCCATAAATCCCCACATTGACAATTTATGCAAGGGAATCATCGGCCAAGTGAAAAGCTAAGCAACACCCCACCCACACCCACCCGAGACGTGCAAAAAAGCAAACTGCCAGCACGCGGAATGGAAGATTTACGAGCTGAATCGCAAGTAACCCTTCATGCCCATATGGCCGACCACGGTGGCTGGCTGGCAGTAGTTCCTCCATCCCAGGGATCGCTTCCAGCTCATAATTGAAATGAGCTCTGGAAAAATTGCTAAAGTGTGGAATTTTTTTTGCATAATCATTCGGTTGCTTACAATGTTGCAGCAACCCTTCCCCCCCTGCGCCCTGTGCCGGCAACAAAGGACCCGGGCATCCTGGGGGTGGGTGGCTGTGTTGTGATGCCACGAATCGTTCCGCATAATATTCTCATTAATCATAAACAAAGTTATCATGCGAAAGTCAAACAATGAATGGGCGAGACGTTGAATTGGAAGCACACCGACTTCCACTTGGCTGCTGCACACCGTCATCGCTGCTGCCTCTGCTGCTGCTGCTGCTGTATAAATAAGTTTCTGCTCAGCGTCGGGGGTGGGGGCGGATGAGAAACCCTTTCCTCGGGGCCATGGATTTTTAATTTGTTCCCTGGCGCGCCCCACTCCGGGGGATGACATGGCTGGAGTCTGGTTTTGGCACTGCGTAGCCTCGAATTAGGTAATTCCAAGTGACCGTGGAGTATCTGTTGTGGTCAGGCAGGCTTCATCTGCCTTTTTTTGTTTCGTTTTGTTGCATCGGTTACTTAAAATGCCAACTGTCAAGGGAAGTGAACCCGATTGTGGGTGACATTTGACTAAATGAGTGGAATTTGAGCTTCAAACTGACGGACGGGGGACTCAAATTAGCGATAATCTGTCGTGGACAGAAGCGCAGTCTGTGGGGTGAACAAAGCGATGCACATGGAAGCTGAGACTACGGATGACACAGATTAGGAGGCAGCATTGAACAGGACAAGTTGATGCATATTTCGCGGGTGAATTCCTGACATCAATGTTCACTGCAGGGGCTTCTTGGCAACTCGTGGAGTGGAAGTGTCTTTTAGCAAGAGGCAGGTCGTCTGGAATTGGCATTCAATGCGCCGATTGTCTCTTGTGTGTGGCTACAGGGGGTTCTAAAAGAAACCCATTTAGCGCTGTGTGCCGCTTTGAAACCACGGCTCTGAAAACTTATAGTCGTAGCTAGAATGAAGTAAAGGAACTCCTTGACTACCCCGAAGTTATAGCTGTCCATGCTGAGGTAATCGCAGACACCCAAGTTGAGATGAACCACAACCAACTTGACTACCGCAATTGGTATTCAGGAACATCACTAATCCCCTGATGCTCATCTTGGATGTTCCTTCGAGAGATTCGATGAAAGGTATTCCCAGAGTTCGATGTCTGGCTCTAGCCAGGTCTGGAAAGGTGCAAAAAAAGAAATGAGACCGAGCGTCCCTTTCTGATGCAACCTCTCAGCTACGGCAGTGGTCATTATAGGGGATACTCAATTTACCTCCGGATTCGCCTACTGGCCAATGACCCGTCATGTTCCCTGCCGTTCTTGCGACCTTAGTCCGAGTTCCATAAAGGAGATCTGCCAAAGTACAGGTTGGGCCAAATACAAGTTTCTTTTTAAAAATGCAATAAAATGAAACAAAATTCAATTTTTTCCATGTACTATGGCTTCATTAGTAAGAACAGACATTCCCATTAATTATGACGTCATTCAAGTGGCTGCTTCGACTTGCTTCGCAGCAGCGCATTCTGTCACCCCAATTTACCAAGACTTTGTTGATGGTTTCGGGCTGTAGCTCACGGCTGTAGCTTGGATGATATTGGCCTTAAGTGCTTGAGTCGTTTCTGGATTGTTGGCATAACATCGGGGCCTTCACGGTTCCCCACAAAAAAAACTCCAAAGGGGTCAAATCGCAGCTTCGAGGCGGCCAATTGACATCGCCAAGACGGCTGATAACACGCTTTGAGTTTGGTGCGCAAAAGATTCATTGTGGGATATGCTGTATGACTTTGCGCGCCATCCTGCATGAACCAGAGGTCGTCCAAATCCATGCCTTCAAACAGTAAGAAAAAGTTTGTCAACATGCTTCTGGGCGCCGCCGTTGCGTAGTGGGTAGGTGCGTCGACTCCTACGCTCGATGTTGTCGGTTCGATTCCTGAAAAAACACCCAACATTTTTTCACGGCTCCACCTCTTTCGGGTCACTCACAATGCTAAAAGAGTAGAACTGTCTAGAAAAAGCTTCTCAATTTCGCAGTTCGGAGTCGACATTAAACTGTAGGTCCCCTCCACTCGTGAGAGAACAATAGCATGCACAACACGAGTGGTTGCTGAGAAGCTAGGTCCAGGTCCACCTCGGACTGTAGCGCCGCCATTATTGTTATTATTTACATGGCTCTGCGAGGTCCACCGTTGACCGAAACGTGGTTCCCAGTCTCATTTTCGAAGAAAAATGGTCTAATGGTGCCACCACTCCACAATTCGCACCAAACTGTCACCCTCTGTGGATGCATTGGCTTCGCGACAATAACGTGTGGGTCTTCCATTTTCCGAGCCCCAGATGCGAGAATTTTGTCTGTTAACGTAGCCTTCTTCTTCTAGGGCGCTACAATCCGAGGTGGACCTGGGCCTCACTCAACATGTCTCTCCAGTCAGCACGATCTTTTGCCAGATATCTCCAGTTTTGCACACCAAGCCGGCCGAGGTCTCCCTCGACTTGTGTGCGCCACTTTGTATGTGGACTTCCTCTGTTGCGTTGTCCCACAGGCTCAGAGGTGTAGCCACCGAGATGAAAATGTGCCTCATCAGAAAAGATGATTTTTCGCCCAAAATCGTTGTCTAATTTATGCTGCGAGTCCAGGCCCAAACTGCGAAGCGATAACCATGTCTCACACTGTCTCGGGCACATTCTCATCTGTGCGCACCGTATGACAACGGAGACCATGAGTGTTGTCCACTGGCATACCAGTCTCACGAACTTTTTGCACAAACTTGTGTGCAGCAGTCGCGGGTGCTTCATTTCGGACAAAACTTATTTTAAAGAAACGCACTTTTTGGTCTACACCGCACTCACTTTGGGAAGAAGTTTTCAATATTTCCCAACGTTGTTCAAGCAAAAAGCGATTCATTTCGTTCTGCGAAGATATGGTACTGACTTTCTGTAAAGATTTCGAGCGGGATACAGCTGCCAGTGTCAAAATAACCTATGATTTAAAAACAAACCACTAGATGGCCCTATATTTTCGGTGATCAAACCCATCTTTTGGAAAACTATACAAACCCTCTCCGACTCTTTTGCCCTCTTCCACTCATGTAAACACCGCCTTTGAGAGCGCCATAAGTAAGAGAAGAAGGTGATGTAGTCCTGCGGGGATTTCTTAGCCAGTGTAGGCATTTGGTTCAAATTTCACTTCCCCAAACACCTCCGCCAGCCAGCCGTCCAAACGAAAGGGGAGAACGTGTCACATGCCCACACAGTCACGTTCCGTCGCATCATTTCCCTCAACAAGACGAACATGAGTCCCCACACCGGAACCCCTGCAGGAGATCCGTGACGCCCGAAAACCAAAAAACCAATCACTTTCTGAAAATTAATGGATGGCTCAACACGATGGGCGTATGCGCATCCCAGTCCGTCGGTCAGGTCGTTCCTCATCCTCCGACGAGGCAGAGATGTAGTGATCTGTCTCCCGTCGACGACATACACCCGGCTGGCCTCAGGGAGACATGACAGTCCCAATACCCCGTCAGACCCTGCACCACAAGACTCGACTCTATTTGTCACGGTCCCGGGACGTAATAAATCGTTTCGGGTCACTCGGCTGACTCCAAGACACTTGATTGATCCCGCGATGGAACCGAGCCCACCCCTCCCGAGCAGTGATTTTCAAACCGATTTTGAGATTTTGAAAAATTGTCCCGCGAAAGGGTGTTTCGACATCTGTCCCGAGAGTCTCGAGTGAGTGCTGCTCGAGGATCGTTAATTTCACTTAATTACCGAGGATATTGATTGCCTTGCCAAGTGCGATAAGGGAAATGCGCGTGCGTCTGGTGCATCCCTCCGCCCGGGCGCAGCCCACCAATTTATCCCCTCGATGAGTAATGATGTGTCGCTCGGCCATGGTCACTGGGACTGTGTCCATCAACTTCTGGCCGGAGATTGATGGATCCGATAGCGATAATTGGGTTTGGTGTCAGGTTAGCTTTGATTCGTTGGAAAAGTAGTTCGTCTCCGATGGTTCTCATAAATCTCCGCGCGGCGAGTACGTGAGAAATCAGCTCGACCATGGAACGGCTTTATGGGTTCCCGAGAACCATCCATCGCTGAGATAATAATTTTATAACTCTATCGGCGGTGGCGGCGATAAACGGTGCTCTCCCCGCTCCAGAGCCACTTATTCTTTTGGGGGAAATTAATTTCACAAATTTTCTGTGCCCCGGGTGGAGTGCTCGGATCTTTGTTCCACGAATCGGAGCGAGCGCTCGGAATTTCAATAGAAAAAGATGAAGATGCACGCATCGACGATGGGAGAGGGAGAGCGAGGAGGAGCTTGACCCACGGGTTGATGGATGGCAATAAATTTAAGGTGCTCGTCACGTATGTCATTATTTGCTATATTACGGCGAATGAGTCATGCGTGATGGTGGCGTGGTGGCCGTGTTCCACTTTTATTGGGACAGTTAACGATGGAGTCGTTAAAGCGGTAAACGATTGCTTTGTCCACGCGGAATGTGCATGGCCTCGGGGTAAATTGATTAGTTCTAGGTGCTCCTTGTGTCACACACAAAGAACCGAGATACGGTGCAATCCGATGGGTTAATCGGTTCGTGCCTCGTTTCCCCGAGGGATTATCGGGAAACTACGGAGAGGTTTCGATTAGATGAGGTGGTGGCTTTGTTACATCTTCTTACACGAAATTAGGAGACGCGCGTACAGCCATGGGTGGCATTTGCTTGGGAACTCATTCGTCTTTGTTGCCGAGGAGATGGTATCGCGGGGTGCTCGTCATTTAGACCGTTACCGTGGTAATTCTTCGCTTCTAGTCGCATTCAGAGTGAATTGAGCGGAATCACTTCGAGATTCTCAGAAAAAGGGGGATTAGGCGAACGAAGCTGAGCTTAGGTGAGGCTCAAGTGACGAAGACGTGCGACGAAGACGAGCATAGGAGAGGCTCAAGTGACGAAGACGAGCTTAGGTGAGGCTCAAGTGACGAAGACGAGCTTAGGTGAGGCTCAAGTGACGTAGACGAGCTTTGGTGAGGCTCAAGTGACGAAGTCGAGCTTAGGTTAGGCTCAAGTGACGAAGACGAGCTTAGGTGAGGCTCAAGTGACGTAGACGAGCTTAGGTGAGTTTTAAGCTACTGTTTCTGTTGAATCAGTCGTGAACCACTTCTTAGTGGATCTAAGTGGACCACGGCTGTCTTCACACTCCTGCCTAGTCTTAGATACCCTAAGCCACGATCCCGACTTCAAGCTGGCGAACGAAGCCGAGCTTAGGTGAGGCTCAAGCGACGAAGACGAGCATAGGAGAGGCTCAAGTGACGAAGACGAGCTTAGGTAAGGCTCACGGGATGAAGACGAGCTTAGGTGAGGCTCAAGCGACGAAGACGAACTTAGGTGAGGTTTAAGCCACTGTTTCTGCTGAATCAACCGTGGTCCACTTAGTGGATCTAAGTGGATCGGCTGTCTTCACACTCCTGCCTGGTCTTAGAAACTCTGACTAAAACACTATCTCGACTTCAAGCTCGTTTTGGCAGCAGTCGAATGAAGACGAGCTTAGGTGAGGTTTAAGCGACTGTCCACTTCTAAGTGGATCTAAGCGGACTACGGCCAATTCAGCAGAGACAGTGGCTTAAACCTCCCCTCAGCTCGTCTTCGTCACTTGAGCCTAACCTAAGCTCGGCTTCGTTCGCCTGCTTTCAAAACGAGCTTGAAGTCGAGATCATGACTTAGTCAAAGTTTCCAAAACCAGGCAGGAATGTGAAGACTAACTCCCTTGTCTCTTTGGCGGCATCTTTGTTCCAAGCCAGGATTGATTCCAGAGACGGTCCTCATTCTTTTGCAACGACGGCTCCTTTGTAAACTCACCCCAGGTCTTGTGGTGTGTCTCAGCCTTAAGCTGAAAATCGCCTCAACAGTCGCTCTACTGACAAGCACGCTCCATGACACTTCACTTCACTGAAAGGACAATTGTTCCTTTCTGAACCACTCATCTGTTTCGCCCACACGAACAGTGACGTATCCCTTTTCCGCCAGATGCGTCCTAATGATGTCATTCCTCCCTTAATCGACTGATTTTTTTACGAATTCCCTCAAAATGACCTCAAAACCGATACACACACGCAAAAAAAGTGCAGATCATCACTCAATAGACGCCTCGAAATGTGAGACATAACACCAATCACATCGTGTGCGCCCTTCCGGCAACTGCCTCGCGTCCTGTGTCCCATGAAAAATGGTCTCAAAAATTGGCAAACATCATACATCATTGTTCAATCCATTCCCACTGCAATAAAAAAAAAAGCGGGACCCTCTCGATAATGATGTTCGCTTACCCTTTCCCCGTGCACGCACGGACGCAAAAGAAGGACACCCCTCGCCAGGATTCCGATTGCAATTCCACAAATGACACACAATTACACTCCAAATTGACGGCTGAAATGTTGTCGGAACCGATCGTTTTTCAATTTATGAGATTTTTTGCGCGGCGTTCCCTCTCCCTCGTCCTGGCGAGTCCTTCCCCCTCGCCCTAGTCCTGCGTCCGACGTCCAAGTGCCTCTCTAATTGCAGACCTGTGCGACGTTTTGTTGTCGACACCTGACGACATTATTGGGCCCAATAAAAACTTCATTAGTCCACAACTCCCCCCGGGTGGACTGTCGAATCATATGTCACACTTTAAAATCGCCACCGCCACTGGCACTGGCACTGTCACTGCCACCGCTGCTGCCGGGCCATCTGTCACGACGGGCGGGAGTGGAGCTTAATGATCCGAGACGGAGCACGATTTGCCTCGAGTGCGGGCGGCAGAGATGGCTTTATAATTACAAGTGTCCTGCACTCGATTGGAAATTATGCACGACGGTGAGGCAATCAGTAAGTCACCTGCAAGGAATCTATCAATTTACATGTGAAATTGACAGGATAATTGACAGTGCGGCGTGTTGAGACTCTGGTGCGGTTTGTGGGGCCACTCTGCGGGCATCCTTCTCCTCCTCCTCCAGAGACTGAGGCAGTCATCCCGCCTCGAGTGCGACGCCTGAAGAGAGTCCTGCCAAGGAGTGCTGCAACTTGTCACGCAATCAAGGAGCACAAACAAACAGACAAACGGACGGGAAAAAATGCGCTTGTCGATCCTAATTTAATAAACGACGGGTAAGTGGAATATCCTGTGCTGTGCGAGGGTCAACGAGAGTGGCTCACCTGCTGTGGGGCGAGGAGTTAACGCGGCCGCGGTCTAGCGATGCCAGGAGATGGTTATCTTCTTCGTTTTGGTTTCCATTCTTTATTGTCCTCATTACGGTGTCATTCAAATCGTCCTGAAAATCCTGATGGTTGGCTGTAATGATGTTGAGCGATGTGTGGGATGGGGCTGTTCATTTCTGGGACTTACTTGGTCGAGGATATTTGGGAAATTTGATTCTAGTGGGCCCTGACTGGTGGCAGGAGTGTCGCAGTCCAGCTGATCAAGGTTTTAGGCGAACTTTGTCTAGGACATCGCCAGAGGAGAGATTGAACGCAGAAACACCAGAGAAATCCCTGTTTTTGGGAATTTACGTTTAGGTCCCGTGCTTTTTTTTCGAAAGGAACAGCCTCCTGTCGGCTCGTGAGGGTAAGCTGCTGTTGCCAGGACTTCTCCCACTCCGGACAGGACCTCTCAGAGGACAGAAAACCAGAAAATTCTCTGTTCCTTTGACTTTCTCGTGAGGTTTGGTTAGGTCCCGTGCTTTTTTCGATAGAAACAGCCTCCTGTAGGCTCGTGAGGGTGACCTGCTGGTGCCAAGACCTCTCCCGCTCCAGACAGGACCGCTCAGAGGAAAGAAAACCAGAAAAGTCTCTGTTCCTTTGACTTTCTCGTGGTTTACCGATTGGGTCCCGTGCTGTTTTCGATAGAAACAGCCTCTTGTCGGCTCGTGAGGATAACTAGCTCTTGCTAAGACTTCTCTCACTCCAGACGGAACCTCTCAGGGGATAAAAAAACAGAAAAGAACCTGTTCCTTTGGCTTTCTCGTGGGTTACCGATTAAGTCCCGTGCTTTTTTCTATAGAAACACCCTCCTGTCATCTCTAGAGGCTGAACTGCTGTTGGCAGCACCTCTCCCGCTCCAGACAGGACCTCTCAGAAGACAGAAAACCAGAAAACACTCTGTTCCGTTGACTTTCTCGTGGGTTACCGATTAGGTCCCGTACTTTTTTCTAGAGAAACAGCCTTCTGAGGCTGAACTGCTGTTGGCAGCACCTCCCTCCCTCCAGACAGGACTTCCCCACTTCAACAAACCTCTCTTTTGTGTGTTTCCTTCCCCCGTCTGCAGACAAACTCCAGCCGCGTCGTGTAGGTCCTCCTGTCAGAGGAGCAATCATTAATTTTTATTAAACATCCCTCAGCCGAACAATGAAACAAGGAAATTATTCAAGGATTGCTGTTTTATTTTATCAATTAAACGACGAATTTCACAGTTGCACACAATTCTTCTTTTCCACACACCGGAGCCCATAAAGATTACACCCGATGGGGTTGATTTAGTGGCGGTGGCTGGCTGGCTTGGAACACCTGAAGTCGTTTATTGTCTTCCCTCTCAGCGCCAGCGCCAAGGCGAAAGTACAGTCATGCATGCACCGTCCACAGGCATTGCTCGCACCGTGCACCCTTCATTAGACAGATTGTTGGATTGCGTGTCGCCGGCCGTGTGCGTGTGTGTGTGCGTCCTGATGACATTTAACACACAAAAATGAACAACAAAACACACTCCTGTCAAGTTCGATGTAAGCGGCTATAAAACTCCGAAAATATTCCCCGTAATTACATGCATAAGGGCTCTGTTGCGTTGTTGTTGCGTGTGCACGGATCCGTATTCAACAATTGACAGCGTTTGACATTTGTTTGTGCGGGCGACGGCGGCGGTGGTGGTGGTGGTGGGTCCAGGGTGGACTCTCAAGCCAGCCACTCCTTGTGAAGTGAATTAAAAAGGATCGATGGCTGGGTGATTGTGTGCGCCGATGGAGTGGAGTGGAGGCGGTTCGGGAATTTATGAAACCACTGTCGCGTTGGCAATTATCCAATTTCGAGGAGGAAAAACTCGGTGGCGTTGCTTCTTGGCCGACACTTGCCGGTGCTGGGTATTCATTGCGGCGCTAACTATTATTCGCTGAATTATTACCACCGTCAGACCGTGGCCGTATATCAAATTAAGTGGCAAGGAGCAGCTCTTTTCGAGGTTTCACTGTGGCGTATGGGACTGTGGTTTCGAGAACTAGCGCCGGCGGTGGAGGCGGCGGAGGTGGACTATCTGGGACCGTCGATGACAGTTGCTGTGATTTGTGTGTCTTTGGAGCGGTTTATTGCGATGAGCGAGTGTTTATGAGGTTCGCTTGGTTCACCTTCTGGCTTTCATAAGGATCTGGAGTTTTAGAGTGAGTTTTGTATACTTTTTTGCAAGCCCGATGGAATGACATAAATTCAGATCTTTCAAATCAATGGGTGCGTTGACACATCGACTGCTTAGAGGTCGAACAGATAGCACCTTTCTAGGGAAGGATACTCTTTCCGAGCGAAATAGGCCAAAGACTTGTCGAAGATAGGGAAACGATTTTAGATACCTACCAGTTGACAGTCCACAGGCAAGATGGTTAGGCATCTGGGCATCCTAGCGGCTTACATCCGGGGATCACGTAGACCACCAGTTTAAATTCATTGTGTTCGGTCAATAGCCAAAGTCACTAATGACTCCCTATCCACGGTCTCATTGATAGCAGCCATTGAACATGTTGCCACCTCTTACAGTTGTCTGATCCCGAAACACCTCAGACTGAGCAGAGAAGACATTTAAGGCGTTTCAGGTGACTCAAAACCACCATCTTTTCAAAATGGTTTTAACACAACGTCCAGTTTGATTACAAACCACTTTTCGTTTTAATGGCATGTCGAGTCCACTTGAAACTGAAGCATTGTATCCTTGAATGGGAAACTGGTCGAAAGAGAAGGGAATACCAGAGTAACCAGGATTTATATACAAAACAGATTTAATCCAAGACTTGCGAGGCGTTCCTTGAATGAGATTCCATCAGGTAGGTGACCGCTTGGCAGACCCAGGACGAGATGGTTGGACCAAGTCCAAAAACGCGACTGGTTGCGCTTGGGCATAGCTCCTGATGAGTTTGAGTCGATGGCGGCGGATCGAGTGGCCTGGAGATCTCTCGTGCATGCATTGCCCCCGCGAACCCTTTAGTGGAACATGCGGGTCACTGAAAATGAGATGAGACAGATTTAATCTCTTTCACGAGCTATTGCTAGCCCAACCCGCTTGCTCATGTCTGTCTTTGCGTGAGCCGTCTTAAAATTGGTCGCCTCTGAGGCTTTGTTTGTTGCATCGAAGTCGAAGAAACTAGTCTCCGAAATCCAGAGAAAAACAGAGAAGAGGGTCCATAACTTATCCAACGAACCAAGTCCTTGACCGCGTCAATGCATGAGTTGTCTTTGGTGATGTTCAGACTAAGTCTCCCGGTCTGCTCAGACTTCCTCGCCCGGTTCTCATTCACAATCGTATTCATTTCGTTTTTTTACGAAGCAGAGGAATGGGCAGTATCTTAAACTAATGAAGGAGTTGTTACTCGTTCCCAGACAAAAGTTATGCTAGCGATCGTTGGTCAACCACGAACTGTACCGGCTGTTCTTCGATACGACTCCGGCCAGGTGTCTATGGATCTAACGCCTTAGATGGTTTGGACATGTAGGGCGCATGAATGACCTAGCAGCGGACCGATGAAACTTTATCTCTGAGCCTGTTGGACAACGTGACAGAGAACGCCCTCGACAAAGGTGCCGCAGTCAAGTGGAGAAGGACTTCAACCAAGCTATCAACAGACGGTGCTAACTGGAAAGGCTTATTTGTTTAGTCCCGGGCTCATTACGGTCTGTAGCCCCACATGAAAAAGAAAAAGAAGAAGAAGCGCCTGCCACGTCGTACACCTTCGTGCGGCACATAGTATTTTCCCTGAATAAAAGTAATAATAATAATAATAATGGCGGCGCTACAGTCCGAGATGGACCTGGGCCTAGCTTTTCACCAACCACTGCGTGCTATTGTTCTCTCATGAGTGGAGGGGACCCACAGTTTAATGCCGACTCCCTACGGCGAGATTGAGAAGTTCTTTCTTTCTTTGAGTATTGTCAGCGACTCGAAAGAGTTGGAGCCGTGAAAAAATGTTGTGTGTTTTTTCGGGAATCGAACCGACAACATCGAGCATAGAAGTCGCCGCACCAACCCACTACACCACGGGACCCACTTTCCCTGAGTGCGACATACAAAATCGTTGTAACAAAAATATCGGGAGTAATGCAAAACTATTTTTTTGGGTACTGAGAGGCACAAAAACGAAAAAAGAATACCATGGCCTCCTGGGACTCAAATCGTAAAGCTGCCTTGCCAGCCAATGTGTTAAAGGGTTTCCTCTTAGCGTCCACTTGCGGCGACCTATTCCAAGTGTATGATTTCTTAAGTCTTTTGGTGATGAGCAACTAATTCCAACTAAATTCCTTAGAATGCCGTGCCAAACTCAATGAAACTCAAACAGTTTCCGCTGTCTTTGTGCCAAAAGAGGTTATCACACATTTCGCCCACACACCAACTAACCAAGGAACCCCCTTTAGCTACGCAAGTTAAAGTGTAAATAAACGGTTGGGATATTAGATGAAATGTCACTGATTTTATTATAATTGAGTGACAGAAAAATAATTATCGTTTGTATATACTACGTTATGGAATTTGAATGGATAGATAATAGATGCACAATGGAAGTAAACTACACTGGGTGAATTACGGAACGCGACTGCCAACGAATGCGTTGTATTTTGCAGCGATTTTGATTGTTGGTGGCTTGGAATGTCCGTGGCATCATCTGTGGTCCACACACACAAACCTAACTTCTGTTGTTCGAAGTCTCTGCATGAAGACGACATGGTACTTTCGTCAGTAGTCGTTGATCGAGGTCGCCACACCTCCTTTCAAAACCTCACCTTATTTTGCTTCTCCAATCAATTTCCTATCCATTCTGAAATTCCAATTCCTCCAAATTGTCCTAATTATCGCGGAAATTGTTTTAAAAAAAACATAATGTCTTCGAAGATGCAAATTTCATGCGACAAAGTGGCATCATTTGAACTTCGCCTCCAAATAATCAACCACGGCACTCCCGTTACAAAATCGTGCCTCATTTCGCTTCTACGTCTGATTTCCTATTCATTCTGATAACCCACGGCCTTCAATTGCTCCTAGATCCTTAGAAAATCGATTCACAAAACTTTGCAAACATCAAATCCACTTCGATGAAATTTCGTTCATTTTCAGCAAAAAAATGCGACCTAATTGTGTTGTCACTTGACTGCATTTTTTCGTGTGCAATTTTTTCATTTTTTCGAAAGTCGATTTTTGAACAGAAATTTAGCTTGAAATGGGTGGGGATGAATGTGGAAGGTTAGGTTAGGTAAGATGTGGCTTTTCTGTGTGTGCAACTAGACCAGAGTTGCTCCATTGTGCTGCCACATGGTTTGACCGGGATCAAACCAATAAGTTGTCCGAGGGAAACCATTTGGAGCCTATAATGAAGCGAAGTAGATTATTAATGGGAACCGTACTAAGTTCACCCAAGTCATCAAAAAAGTAGGCCCCTAGATATTGGCGTCGAATAGACGCCAGGGCCGGACAGGAGCATAGGAGGTGTGGGACGCTTTCCACTTCCTCCTCATCTAGGCAGCTTCTACAGAAATCATTAGCCGGGACACCTAGTCTGATGGCATGGTTTCCTATAAGGCAGTGTCCTGTGATGACACCGATCTGTGAAGAGATATTAAATCCTTAGATCTTTTGGAATCTAGCCTAGGCCAGATTATCCTGGAGGTGTGACACGAAGTGCCACTCGCCCATCTGTTATCTATTTCACGAGTTGCCTCTAATGAGAGCAATAATTTGCAAGTTGTGAGGGGCATACCCAAGCTACTGTGTTTGGGAAGAAATGGCTGTGAAGTTGCGAGCTTGGCGAGTTCATCTGCTTTGCAGTTGCCTGGAATGTCTCTATGTCCTGGCACCCAGCACAGGCAAATGTTGAACTGGTCGGCCATCTTGTCTAAAGATGAGCGGCAGTCTATTACAGTCTTAGAGTTCGTAGAGACCAATTCCAGGGCTCTGATGGCTGCCTGGCTGTCAGTGAATGAATGTGGAATGATGAGTAAAGTGAATTCAGTCAAAAAATTTGATTCCGAGTCCTTGGAAATGTGAGAAAACTGAATTTTTAATTTTTCATGACGTCAAAGTTGACCACAAGATTTGTTGCATATCTGGCAATGCTTGCTTTGCATGCAGACTGAGTGAGATTTTTTAGTAAACTTCCATCATTTGACGAGAAAAATGCTGTTGTCGTGCCTGCGAAGCATCTGTACACTAAATCCTTATCTACCTCAAAGTTTTTGTTGTCTCTGTCGTTAGTTTTTGACAAGAAATGTATAGACGATTCGACGACACCAATCATTCGATTGAGCTTCACACATGAAAACCAAGGCTTCATCCGTGTGTCGACTATGTCCAACTACAAGGTGCGCCAAAAATTATGTCGATATGTAAACATTGAATAATTTTGACATTTAACAACCAATTGAGTTGAGAAGATACAGTCGACTCCCTCTAAGTCGAATTTTCACGGGATATCAAAATTAGTTCGAGTTAGAGAGCGTTCGACTTAGAGGATGGTTTTTTGTATGGAAAATTGAGATAAATGCCAAAATAAATATGGCGAAAAAATTCGAGTTAGGGGGAAATTCGACTTAGAGGGAGTCGACTGTATGTTTTTGGAACGTCAATTCAGTGCAATACATTTCCCTTCACACCTAAACAACGTGCCGAAATAGTGACGCTGTAGATTGAGAAAAGTCGTTCAGTTGTCGTCGAAAATATCGTGGCCAACAAGCACCAGCCGATAACACAAATCGTTGTTTGGTGTCGAATTTTGTTGAGCACACGACAGTGGGAGATCGTTGACATGCCGATCATCAACGCCCAAGACGTTCCAGTGAACTGGCTGAAGCAGGAAGAAACAGTGTTGCTGTGAACTCACATGTGTCGTATTGTCAACATTTTGGCGTCGCTTGGAATACGACAAAATAGTCGCATACCGACACAAAAGATGACATACCCTGTACTTTCGGAAAATTTTCTCAAAAAGAAGTTAATTTGTCCTCCGATCAAAGAATACCAATCTTCACCTTTGCTTCTGACCTTGTTTGTCAGTCCTGCCGTTCTGTATTCATCTCAATTTCTCTCTCTTAAGCATGGCAGAATTGAAGCTGAGGCTACCGGCTCTGATGACATCAGATCCAACGAGGACCGAGTTAAGTCAGTCAGTTCGCTGGGCTCACTCCATCTCCAACATCCAGACATCCAGCTTAAGTCCTTCATCCAAATCACACCCTCCCATCCAGTCTTCGAAACCCATGGAGTTGTTTCCAAAAATTGCACACAACATAAGCCAGTCTTTCAATCTGAAGTAGTGCAGGTTCATGACAATTCAAACTCAACCTTTTAAATTCTCAGCGCTCAAGGACCTTCAAATTGCTGACGAGAGACAAACGCGACAAGCGACTCGCAACCTTGAAGCCAACGCCACAAAAGACCCATCCATCTGACATTCGCAACCAAATCCATACTCAAGTGCCCAAAAGGGTCATTACCGCACAAAACAAAAAACACACCGAACCTATAGAAATGTATCTACACAATCTCAAGATAAATGCGTGAAGTTTACATCTTCAAACGGGGATTCCTTGCATGCGGGCCCCACTTCAAATTAACAGACACACACAGCGAACGAGCGCCTGAAAGATCGGCCAGAGAAGTGCCATTCGTAGACATTGTCAAGTGTCCTTAGTCCTCCGTCGCCGTTTGCCTTTCGTGTCATCGCATTACACTCAAGAGTATTTCTTTTTGTTCTCCCCATCCCCATCCCCCCCGTCAGACTGTAATCCACGCCAAACGAAGGTACACGCAATGGCACTCCACTCGAAGCGAAAAAAGGTCCTCCTTCGACACAAAACACCAGAAGAGCGGACAAATTGTACATTCTTCCGATCTCACGATATCCGCGATGTCATTCATTCCATCAGAGGGGTCGGACCTGAAATTGATTCCGTATGCAAATTTCGCTGGCCCGAAATTGCAGCTACAGTATCGGAGTCGAACCAGCGCAGGGAGGGGGACGGGGGACTCTGGCCAGATTGCTGTGACTAAATCGTACTCGGAGTTTAATCACTTGAAAAATATTCAAATGATTGTGGATGGCATTCAATCGTGCGTCGTTTTGTTGTTCGTCTGCTCGTCCTGTGACGTCGTTATTTTTTCCTATGCGGGCACAACCACACACACACGCACCGAAAAATGATGTGTTCTTCAGAAGCGTAATTGAAGGCTGAAGGAGCTCGGGCTCGCTCACCTCAAATCGCATCCTTGTTCGGCGTTTTTTTTCCTCATTTCTCGTCTTTTGTTGCGGCTCGAGAGTCTGTTGTGAATTATTTTCAATTTCAAAATGAAATCGTTGTTTGTTGCTGTTGCTGTTGTTGTTGTTGTTGTTGCTGGGGGTATTATAATTTTATTCAAATATGCATTGGCAGAGAAGTAGACATCCCGGGCGGTGATTGTGAAGGAAGTCCTCTGGAATTTATCACCACGGTTCTCGTTACTTAAGCACATTCTGTGCGAGGGGAGGTCGTCCTTTGTGAGGTACTCGGTTCAGGAGCCCAACCGTTTGAAGTGTAATGACATCAGGAAGTGGAATCCCTGCAATTATTCGAAATGGAATCCACATTATTCAAATGGAAATGTTTGCAATCACGGATGGAACTAATCGGCCGGTGATTTGATATGGGAACGTGAAGGACCTTCTTTTTGTGTGCTTGTCTGTGTCTCTGCGGTGACATCAGCAAATTGTCTAATGCTGCTGTGTGGCAGAGGGTGGGGGTATATCAACGGATTTTATGTTGATTACAGTGAGTGATTGGAGGAGGGAAGGGGCTTTCGGCGAACAGAGAAATTGGTTAGGGGTAGTCGACGCTGGCTTTGGCTCCAACGAAAATCCGACAAAAACCATTCATTCCTCATTTCCAACACAGACTTTGATCTGGGAGTCTCGGCCATATCCAACGATTTCAGAGCATTCCAAGCTCTCAAGGGACCCCAGGTTCTTAAGGCATCCCAAGCTCTCAAGGCGCCCCTGGTTCTTAAGGCAGCCCAAGCTCTCAAGGGATCTCGGGTTCTTAAGGCATTCCAAGCTCCCGATGGACCCCAGGTTCTTGAGGCAACCCAAGCTCTCAAGGCGCCCCTGGTTCTTAAGGCAGCCCAAGCTCTCAAGGGATCTCGGGTTCTTAAGGCATTCCAAGCTCCCGATGGACCCCAGGTTCTTGAGGCAACCCAAGCTCTCAAGGTGCCCCTGGTTCTTAAGGCAGCCCAAGCTCTCGGGGGATCTCGGGTTCTTAAGGCATTCCAAGCTCCCGATGGACCCCAGGTTCTTAAGGCGACCCAAGCTCTCAAGGGATCTCGGGTTCTTAAGGCATTCCAAGCTCTCAATGGACCCCAGGTTCTTGAGGCAGCCCAAGCTCTCAAGGGACCTCGGGTTCTTAAGGCATTCCAAGCTCCCAATGGACCCCAGGTTCTTGCGGCAACCCAAGCTCTGAAGGCGCCTCTGGTTCTTAAGGCAGCCCAAGCTCTCAAGGGACCCCAGGTTTCCAAGGCATCCCAAGCTCTCAAGGCGCCCCTGGTTCTTAAGGCAGCCCAAGCTCTCAAGGGATCTCGGGTTCTTAAGGCATTCCAAGCTCCCGATGGACCCCAGGTTCTTGAGGCAACCCAAGCTCTCAAGGCGCCCCTGGTTCTTAAGGCAGCCCAAGCTCTCAAGGGATCTCGGGTTCTTAAGGCATTCCAAGCTCTCAATGGACCCCAGGTTCTTGAGGCAACCCCAGCTCTGAAGGCACCTCTGGTTCTTAAGGCAGCCCAAGCTCTCAAGGGACCTCGGGTTCTTAAGGCATTCCAAGCTCCCAATGGACCCCAGGTTCTTGAGGCAACCCAAGCTCTCAAGGCGCCTCTGGTTCTTAAGGCAGCCCAAGCTCTCAAGGGACCCTAGGTTTTTAAGGCATCCCAAGCTCTCAAGGGACCCCAGGTTCTTGAGGCATCCCAAGCACTCAAGCGACCCCAGGTTCTTAAGGCAACCCAAGCTCTCAAGGCGCCCCTGGTTCTTAAGGCAGCCCAAGCTCTCAAGGCGCCTCTGGTTCTTAAGGCAGCCCAAGCTCTCAAGGGACGCCAGGTTTCCAAGACATCCCAAGCTCTCAAGGGACCCCAGATTCTTAAGGCATCCCAATCTCACCGCCTTCCAGTCGCTCATCCATTAGATCGTCGTCAGTATGAGCTATTGTCGCGCGAAGCGTTTGAAATTATATCATTAGAATCCATGCTACGTTCAAGCCGACAAGGTAAGGGGTGACTGGGCCGACACGAGAAAAGCCGGCTCAAGCGGTTGAAGGCAGTTTTGAGGTGTCAGCTGAGAAGCGTCGTAAGCAGTCCTTTCCTAAAATGCTGTCACGGACCTTAGGGGTCCCCGTCGATTTAGGAAGCATCTCTAACGCGTTGGCTTACCAGAAGAGACCACTTGCAGGATAAGTGATGACCATGGGGAGACTGTCAAATACATCCTGCCAGAGACTGGTGAATCAACGACTTCTCCCTGTCGAACTGGGAGTGATCTTCCACCGATCTAGCCTAGATTGCGCCTTATGACTGGATGGCGCAGTTGGTTAAGTGCCTGCCCTAACTTAGAGGGGTCCCAGGTTCGAATCCCAGTGAAAGCAAACTTAATACGCTTTTATCCGGTTTTCAAATCTAGTCCAGTCACCATTTGCCGTTGGGGTCAAATTAGCGGCACTATCGCTGGAGCGGTCGATTAGTGGTCTGACTGTGGGTATCGCAATGGACCAACGTGGTCGAAGTGTGCTGGAGAATTCACTAGCAGCTCCCTAACCTAACCTAACCTAACCTAGATCGAACTAACGCTCAAAACACGGTTCCTTTATGTACTTCCACGTCACAAGACCACAAACAATCGTCTCCTTTCTCATTCAATTGTTCATTTACCTCCGTTTCATGCGCCATAAAACAAATTCTTCTTTAAAGCGACAAGGGGGCATCGCTTCTGAACAGAATAGCGCAACACAATCCATCGTCGCACTTTAAAAAATGCATTTCAAGACCTACGACAACAAAACCATCGTCTCTCATCGCGTCTCCATCATCAAATCCTTCACCACTGAATTTACGCATTAAGTTTCCCTTTCTTTCGCCTCAGCCATTCAACGAGAAGAAATCTCCTTATGTGCGGATCTATTGTCCTCACACTCACCGGAGGTCCTCCACGCCTAACCCTCGACTGCATCCGTTTTGCAATTTATTTTGCATGTGCCAAGATGTAAGCGCGAATAAATGCCTGAGGGTATTTTCGCGCACACAACTCTCCGCACACACACACGGTCACACGGGGGCGAAGAGGGGGATGGGAGTCCTGACACATGTGCATTTCTTTACGTCCTTCGTCCGGTTACAGCGCCAGCGGAACGTGAACGTGAAAGACTTTAAAACACTGGGGTGGATGCAGTTTTGTGGCAGAAGAAGCTGATGCAGATACGAAACCGTTTTCCGGTTCAATGACCGATCCAATGTAATCACACACACACACACTCGTGCATCTGATGTGCAACAGGAAAAACTACGACGCAATATGCTGCTGGACGAGGCACGGAAAAAGACGGTAGGGGCTTTTGTTTTTAAACAAAAAAGGATATTAGAATATCCCCCTCAGTCATTGAGAGAGGGCGGGGGTGGGGGAAGGGTTGTAATTAAGTTTGTTTGCCGAGCGTGGTGGGGGGAGGTTTGATTATCCTGAAACGCTACTCCACAATTTATTTGCGGAAATAATTATAAGTTGTGTCAGTTAGACATGTTCCCCGAGCCCACGGAGATGTGTGTTTCTTGGGGCTCTCGCCGAGTGTTTGCCAAGCCAACAGCGAGGGAGCTGGCGCAGTCTTGAGTGGGACTAGAGATCTCTTAGACCGAGGATTGCGGATTAGAAGGGATCGAGACTATGGTGAGTCAGTGTGAGTCAGGAACTGGAGGGACGGAAATGCGACGCATCGTGGGGGTGAAACTATTTATTTTCTTTTCCTTATCCTTACGTGGGGAGGATGGCTTTATTTGCTTGACTTCTCAGACCGGTTGTTGCTACCTGGAAGGGGTAAGAAAGCCTATTGGCCTATGGTTGCATTGGGCTTCTCGAACGCATGCAATTCTGACGTGGTTAATTTGACAAGTTTCCCCTTCGTCCTTGGAAGCAACAAGCGAGTCCCCTATTGACCGGTTATCTTCTTAAGAAAGCAGTTCAACTCGCTCTTTTTCTCTTCTTCTTGTGGTAGCGTTCACGAAAACCCAGAAAATCCTTCTTGTTGTCACGCCAAAAATTTCATTATAAGCTGCAGTCTGGTCATCCTTGTGCCTTGAGTCAGAGTATGTCTTGATCTCTAAATCGAATAAGCCTTCACCGAGTTATTTAGTTCAGCTCAAGCTTAACTTGGAGGAAGACATTATCAAAAGTGGCGCCCGTACAGAAACCGATGAGGACAAGCTTAGGGTGAGCCGTTGGAAAAAGCGCAAAGACCTAAGGAGCAAATTGGTGTGTGAGTTGAAGCCTAGAAGACTCAAAGACTGTAGCATCAGCCGAGGGGCAAATGACGCTCAAAAGGACTAAAATTTGGGCGCCAACAACGTCACATTTTCGACTTCTCTCGGTTTCAAAAATCGAATCTTAAGCCAGATTGACATCTGCTGATGCTCTTTAGAACCTGATCGCTTTCCTTAGAGTCGTAAGGGTAGGTGAGTGGAAAAAAATTGAAAAATTGAAAGAACGTTGCTTTAGCCCGTTTAGTCTACACCTTCACTCTCTCGTCTCTCATTTCTCGTCTCGAGAGCGGGATCCTACGAGACGAATTAAACGAATATTAGTTTTTCCCTCTAGACTGTGCGTCGCTTCCCTTTCGATTCATCGGAGGCAAGTGTCTCGAAACGGAGACGCCAGGATTTTGTATGCTAAGCGCGTCTTTTGGTCGTGGCTTCTTTAAGCTGGAACGGAGTGGTGATCGTGTTACTGGCTCGACGGTGGAGCCGTTAGAAACACTGATGAGGGTGGTGCTCTTTGACGCGACACTGTCACCGTTGCGTGTCCGACCGTAGAGTTTCCCCGATGCATCTGTGACGGAAAAACCAAAGCCGCAACGAGTGCAGAAGGAAGTATATGCGATGATCGAGAAATGACGGACAACATCGAAGACTTGGTCAGAATGTCACAAAAGGCAGCTATCACTTCGGGGCAGTTAAGCACTTCGTATACCTCGGCTTCGTAATCAGTACTTTCCACGCCAGTATGAAGATCAAAAACATTTCCCTGCTTCTTTGGACGCAAAACGCAGTTGTGCGAGAGAGCTGATATCCAGAAGACCCCGGCTTGAGGATTGGAGGCAACAGAAGTTCCCAATATCTGCCAATGGTGTCCCATCTCCTGACGCAGACTAATCCTCACTCATGCACTTTCGACTGATTGTCGTTCACTTTGATTAAATTACAAATCCCAAGCATCAAATTCTCGCTTCATCCTCATCCCCCCTCCACCATCGTGATTTGTTTATCCCCACAAAAACCAACAGCAACAGCAACACCGAAATAGTTTCATTCAATCCATTTGGCATTTCCGCATAAATGGAAAGTTTCGTGCCGCCAACAACTGCCACAAATCAAATTGAATTGTCCGCACCCAGAAGGGCTTCGCCCCATCCGCCGTGTGTGTGCGACACAGAGCACATTCGCGGGCGTTCGCTTTCGGGGCTTGGCAAACACACGGAGCAAAACAAACGAGCATATCCTTGGCTTAGCAAATAATCCTTGTCATCCTTTTTTTTGCGCGTCACATTGGAGGATATTCGCACAGCCACGGCAAGCGCATTCCGTAGTCAATGGCGTTTGGGGCTGGCAAATATGAACTGCGGATGTGTCGGCACACATGTACACCCGATATCCTTGTAAAGTAAACACAACCCGACCGGAGTCGATGAGGTGGATGACAACGACAACGACACGCGATGATGGGGAATTGATGGAAGCGACTGCGGGGGGCGGGGGCGATGATTGTCAATTAAATTAAGTGCACCCCCAGGCCGCTGGAGGGAAACTAGCTAAATAGACTTTTCCTCTATCCTGGCGATGAATTAATTCATAATGCTCGCGGATGGATGGATGCTGTGAAGATGGGGATTCCTTTGAAGGTGCCTGGGATGATGGGTGAGAGGGTCTGTCATTATGGAGAAGGCTTTGAGGTCTTGGGGGCAGAGCAGGGCAAAGGAGAGTGACTGCTGAGTCAGTCCTTTCATTTGAGGCGGTGCTGAAGTTCGAGTAAGTGACTTTAGGCTCAGGCTCAGACCATCCAGGGGACGGAGGTCTGGAAAGTATGTAAAGTGACTCCAAAAATGTAGACGTCTTGCGGCTGAAATGGATCAGGTTAGCTCCAGAATTCGAACAACAGAACACTGAGTGATGTCCGTGACCTTCGCGACTGTCATTTGATGCACGCAAATGGACCAGAACTGCTTGACCATCATGGCTCTGTGGCTCGAGTGTAGGTATGGCAAGGATAAGTCCTTCCGACCTGAACTTGTGCCTCAAGTAAGAGGGCGTTTCAGTCTGCCCGATCTCACGCTAGCTGCCTCCTCTTTCGGACACCAATTCGGCTGAGGTTTCCCTCCACTTGTCTGTGCCACCGTAGTCGTCCTCTGTTCCGTTGTCCCATAGGCTCTTCGCCGAGGATTCTTTCGGCGGAAGTTCTGTTGGCTGAGTCGATTAATGACTTGTCATCTGACCACATGGCCACAGGTCAGACGCCATGTGACCATGTGTGTCTTCCTCTTCCAATGCCTGTCTATGCAGACGATTGTCCCTGTCCCCTAAGTAAGACTGATGTGACGGGTAAAGAGACTAAACGTTGGCCAGTATCCTTTGAAACCGATGGCGCACACAAGTGGACAAGGACCTTAGCCAGCTTAGCGTGCGTAATTTGAGGCAGTTGGCTAAAGATCGTGGCCGTTGGTTGAGGCCCAGGTCCAGAAGTATTCTTTGAAGGACACAGTGAATCATAAGCGTGTCGCCTCGCATGAATCCTCGTTGACACAAATTTCAAAAAAAAAGTCAAAATTGCAACAAAAGATGGCTGCCAAGTTCATCAATTTTGCATTCCACACTCAACGCCAAGTCCCCTTTGCCGTGCTCACAGTCCTCGAATCTCCTGTGGAAAGATACGGATCTCATTCACGCACCAAAGGACTTCCCATGGAGTCCATCAAGTCATCGACTTTTTGCTTTTTATCACTCGAACGCTTTTAAAATCTCTCAACAATCTGCGACTTGTCACTCAGGCCCTTAATTCCGCAAACAAACCTTATGTCGAGCCAACCGCTCTCCGTGCCACCAGCCAACCAACCGACCAGCCGACGAATCGGCGAACAATGTGAAGTGAAGTGAAAAATTGTGTTAACCTTTGTTCAACACGTGACGCTACAAGAGATGCGACACGTGTGCGCAACATTGTCACTCCGACGCGTCATCGATAACGCACACAAACAGGGCCGAGGACTTCTTCAAATCTTGTCAACCCACTCGCCAGAAAATGAAAATCCAATTCACACCAACGCACCCCTTCTGCCGGAACCGAGCGACATGCGGGTACAAGCACCTCTCAGGCGCGCAGCTCTGTCATCAGATCGAGATACAGAAACAAACCGATGCATCCCTTGACAAATTAGCCGCGCGCCCACCCCTCATGAGGGTGATTTCGAATTCAAAGTCATTCCATGGGAACACGGGCCGCAGTGTTCGCGGGACAAAGTCAATTTCGCAATTAACGACTCAATTGTATGGCCACCCCCCAGTGATTTGCCCGGCAAATAGCCCATCGGCAGCTTTAAGTGGTCGCCGGGAGCGATTACAATTTTGGCATCTCCCGGCGTGCCGACTCGAAGACGTTTTAATCAACGCAGCACCCATCGAAAGGAATTCGAATTCGATTTGTCGTCGTCGTCGTCGTCCTCGGAAGACGGCAGCAACGTCTTAACGAGGGGTAATTCCATTTTAGTGTTATTTCCTCGCCAATTGTTTTACATCCGTCAGCGATTTCCAGGAGAGAGCTGCATTCATTATCGACTCGGAACGACCGCTCTCTACGCTCTCGTAGTTTCGTTATTATCCTTCGGAACGGAAATTGTCTCAAGCAAGCAGTTACTGTTGAATATTTTCCTCACTTCCGGCATAGCGGTATTTATTGGACGGCAGAGCTTACTTATTGTGTTTGTCTCCCCCCTCCGCGGAGCGCACTCGACCGAAGTACACAGTTTATAATCCTGCAGTGATGTCCTGTGAGTCCCTGTGTGTCTCCCGGGGAGCATCCGTGGAGGAGAGTGTGACGGAAGATCGTAAAATTTTATTTCATCTCAAGGCAGACAACACACAGCTCGTTTTGGTATTGTCGCTGTTAATCCGTCAGGAAGATCGAATAAGACGAAGGCGGCATTCATTCGGAGACGTTAAGTTTTAGTGCTTCCTTGCTCGGTAGGCCCTGGGATCTGAACTCACTGCCGAATGGCGCTGTCGATGGGGTATTCGCAGATGAATGCCTTTACTGCTGAAGGATGTCAGGAGGACGTATCGGAATAGAATTTATTGCGATGTTAGAGGGCACAGCAATATCCAGGACTCTCCGGTCGAGATAAATTCCGATGAAGTCATTTAGTCACCGTGGTTCATGTCATGAGTCCAAGAGATTACAACTTTACTCAAGAGGGTCACTCTGTTTTTGAAAAAACTCTGTTTTCGAAAGAAAAACTCTGTTTTTGAAAAAAACTCCGTTTCGGAAAGAAAAACTCTGTTTTTGAAAAAAATTGTTTTCAAAAGAAAAACTCTGTTTTTGAAAAAAAATGTTTCGGAAAGAAAAACTCTGTTTTTGAAAAAAACTGTTTTCAAAAGAAAAACTCTGTTTTTGAAAAAAAACTCTGTTTTTGAAAAAAAACTGTTTTCAAAAGAAAAACTCTGTTTTTGAAAAAAAAAACCTGTTTTTGGCAAAAGAAGCTCTGTTTTTGAAAGAAGACGATACCGAGAACATGGCTCGCATCAAAATGAAATGGAAAACTGTGCTCAAAAACTTATTTTAGAGAGCTACTCTGGTTGTCCGACGGTTTATTGAAACTTGTGAAGATTCTGAGGCACCCTTTGGTAGCTAGGCAGCTGCGGGCCCTAATCACGAGCCTTATCGACGCATTCTGGAACGATTCCTATGATTTCTTTGTCACCCCCACACAAGCCTTTATCTCGAAGGACGACAAATTTCAACTTGTTCTCCATCAGTTCTGTTGGAAGGACTCCTTCTTGTTGCTCAAAGCAAAAGTGTCCTTCGAACGAAAACACATATTTTTTGCGACCAAGTTACAAAATAGAGAATCTGTTCACCTCGGATTGTAGATTCACCTCTGGAATCTGAATTTTAGAGGACATCTAGTCACAAACTTCATTCCAACACTCTTCTGCAAATTAGAGAAATTCTAGACTTTTTTTCGGAGGATTTTTGAAAGACTACTGGAGCACTTAGACACAAAACTGGTCCATTGTACTGCCAGGTAGCAGCCTACTCCAGTGTCGTTAATTTGATGCCAACGGCAAATGGTGACTGGACCAGATTCGATTTCACTGGAATTCGAACCTGGGACCCCCCGAACTTGGGGCAGGCACCTAACCAACTGCGCCATCCAGTCGTTAATTCTAGACTTACAGTCCACAAAGAGATATCCCGAATATCCTTGTAAGCCTAGGTCCTTCAAGGGCACTTTTTGCATCCTTCCCTTGACTAGTTCATGCCCTTTGAGTGTGTCAAGTTTCATTCAAATCCATCAAGCTGTTCCTGAGATATTCACGATTTTCTAAGCATACTCTGCAGAAAAATTCATGTTTTCACGCCAAAAACTTAGCAGAGAATCAAACCTTTTCATATCAGAATTCGGACTCTGGTGAATCAGACAGTCAGCAAAATGGTTCAAGAATATCCTTTGGATGGTTATATCTCGGAAATGGTGCGGCCTATGAAAAAGTGATAAAGGCAGGATTTGTTAGGTAGATGAAGCTCTAAAGAATGAATGAGAGCTTGGACAGATATACCGTTACTCGTGAGATATATTGACGAAAAACTGAGGCAAACTCAAATATTTTTTAGGAAAACTTGGTTTTCACGGTCTTGAAGGTCACTGATTGACTGTCAGTGAGATTCGCTGACATCAGGTGTGCTTCAGGTGATGCCAGAGTCACGGGTGGACTTAGACTGCAATGGCACAAGAGGCGTCACACCCAAGAAAAGGAAGTCATACCACTCGGGGTGTGCAACTGGGTTGGGAGGCTTGTTGGTTGAGGCCCAGCTACATCGGACTGAAGCAAAGTATAATGAAGACTGAAGTTGTATTGATTGGGAAAGTATAGCTCGAAGATCGTCTTGAGTAAAAGAGCCCAAGTTGGTTCCATACAGGATCTTAATCCGCCCAGTCCTGCTGCAGGTCATAGAAGTGCGGAGCCCTTAGCCGCTTTCAGAGAAAAACTGTGCGATCTTTGGGCCGTTTATATAACAGACTAAAGCATTTGTAGTTCTTTTCCTCGATGCCTCTTAGATAGGGCAGTTCTAGTTCTGTGTTCTTTCACAGTTCTTTCCTGACCCTGATTCCTCGGACTGAGATTGATCCCTGCGACTGTCCAAATTCACTAGAAAATCTAGAGGGATTGGCAATGCCGTCAAAAAATCCTGGACTCCCATCCTGTGAGGCAAGGCAACAGAGGAAGACCAGACACAAGTTAAGAGGAGTCTCAACCCAGCTAGCAATAGACTGCACCGATTGAAGGGGCATGTTGTTAGAGGGCTAGGTCCACTTGCATGGTAGTGAAGACGAAGAAAGGAACCACACGTTCCCTTTCCAACTCTACATTACTTTAGAGTAATTTTCATTCTAGGAAATAATTCGATTCGTCTCAGTTAAACGACTGTCTCTTTCCTTTTTATATGACACTACAGTTGGACAGGGACAGGGCTGGCTGGCTGGCAGGTGCGCACACCAATTTGGTTGCGTTTGCACTCCACTTGTATACGCCACCTCAATCGTGGACGTCCTCTGTTGCGTTGTCCCACAGGTTCAGAATCGAGAAGTCTCGGGGCTGGAGCTAAGTTGTCCATGTGCTCTACACGACCATATGGACAACTTAGACTTTGGATCCGAAGACTCGTGTCTAGAATCCGGTCGATTTTCAGTTCATACAGTTCGTGGTTGAATCTTCTCCTCCAATCCAACGCAAACCGCGGCAGAAATCACACGAAGAATTTTTCTCCGGTCGGTTTCGAATGCAAAAATCAACAGAAACTGTTCCCCGACAGATGTACAACCGTCACCAGTTTTCCACCCATTCCGTCATGTCGTTGTAAATTCCATTGCAGCGATCGATTCCCTCCTCTCCGACATAACCCGCAGGATTTTTGTGCAATTAAATGCGGTTTCAATCACTCTCGTAATCACGTCCACCCCAGCACCCAATCACCCATTCAGTGTCTCCAATAATCATTTTAATTACTCCAGCCGATAAAATGCGGTCCAAATAAATCACAGCCGCCCGGGGACATAGCCCGGGCACAGCACCCTGACACCAGAGCTGTATTCCCGCGCCAACAATGTCAAATTAAACAGCCATAGTTGGACAAATTTTGTACTTAACTGCAACCGGGAAGCATTAAAATTAAATGGAACATTGTGCTCGGCCATAAATACCGCGGTCATAATCATAAACCATTACAATGTTTGGCTTCAATCTGGGATGCCCTAGATGCTGCCGTTGCTGCTGGTGGCGGTGACTGCACATCAATCGATTGGCAGTGCCATCTCCCAAGGAGACGCCAAGGAATCCGAGCGAAATCACAAACTTCTTCGGACTCGGATTCATAAAAAGGCGAATCGCATGCGAAAGTTATGCCGCAGAGTAAATCTCTCCAGGACCCGGCTTATCACGTCGCGATTAAACTAGAAAACGCACCGAACACAAGTCCTTCCCCGAGAAAATGTTTTTTATTGCGAATAAATGCCTCAAATCGTTAATTCCTTTTATAGGAGAAAATATAAAACCGAAAAAAAAGACGAACGAGACGGGGTCGGGGCGGTTAATAATTTTAATAGGATGCCTCGTTGAGCTGCAACATTGTAGCGGCTCACCCCTGGCAGAAGGGTGACAACACAGAGTGTCATAAAATTTCTATTTTTCCGAATTGCCAATTCGACTGCGGCTCTCAGCCACGCACGGGGAGACGGAGCGGTCCATAAAAGCAGTTTAATCTCGTTTGATCTGTCCTCTGATTAATTTAAGCAATCAGATTCAATGGAACTCGAGCGCTGGCGCTGGCGGTGCCGAGTTGTATTTGTTTCATAAAATTCAACTTTTATTCATGTTTTGATGGATCTTCGAAGAGAATGGCCGGGCGCGGTTTTTTTTCTGTTGATTTGTGAGGCAGCTGCCTGCTGATGAGGGGAATTGATTGCTGGAGCGGTTTTTTTTCGGCTTGTCTATGGTTGGCTGTAACCCTTATTTTTTGCGTTATGTTTTCTATCCATTCTGTGCGGTGAGTCATGGTGAGAGAAGCTTGCTTGCTGCTTTCAAGTCTGAACACTGCTCTTCGTCCACCCTGAGCCTGTGGGACAACGCAACAGAGGACCTCCACAATTGATCTGGGGCACATAAGTGGAAGAGGACCTCAACCAACTTTTTGGGTGAAACTGGAGACAGCTAACAATGGGTTATGCTGGCTGGAGATGCTTGTCGGTTGAGGCTCAAGTCCACCCCGGACTGTAGCGCCTTAAAAAGGAGAGAAAAAGCTTGTTCTTCTGCGATCGATTTTAGCCTCAAAATTGCAATCTCGATGTCGTCTAATTCGGGGGATGGAGTTTTGTCTATAATCAATCGATATAAACGCTCGGTAGGGCCCCTCGATCAGCTCCGGTGTCTGCGAGTAGGAGGCCCCATCTCACGAGCTAAGTCGTAAAACCACAAGCCTGCCGTCATCCTCCTGCTCCACACCAAAGCTGCCCTAGTGGTCTGCATATTGTTGCAACAGATTGTCCAGATTGAATGACAGCGGTATGGGCGTCGTTTTTCTCCGTTGTCAGCAAAAATCCATTCAAGTTCCTGGGATTGACTTCAATTTTACAACAAGCTGTCAATTTTCCTCTCCGCTGCTCTGTTAGACTGCATCAGAAGTGTGTTGGTGGATTCACTAGCACCCCTCTAACCTAACCCAGAATGCATCAGAAGGTTACCCTCTTAAGAAGCTTTTCTGCCTGAAGTCGTCCAACACTGACCAGCAAAAGATGAGCCTCGGAAAATACTCTTAACAAGCGCATGGAATTCCAGGTCAAGATTTCGAGTCAAATTTACTCCGTCGATGAGTTTCACTAGGTTGGTTGGTAGATGAGCAAGAAGCCAAGCCTCAATTAGGACCCATTGTGATGGGCTTCACTTAGGCATGCACTGTTCCAAAGTCTGCTGACAACCCTTCACGACTTTCTGAACAAGTTGCCGATACCTCTCAGGCTCAGGAATCAGACCAAAATCTTCCCCCTTTGACAATCCTCTCTAACATTCGATGAAAGAAATGAAAGCGAAATGAAAAGGAAGCGCTTAGAGTTTCAAAGTGTCTTGCAGTGACGACGATAAGGCCCCAAACCATGAGCTGCTTCATTTTGGTTCTTTCCAATTTAGTGTTAGGGATGGATCTACTGTTAAATTTAGTCCTGAATCTAGTGCTGGATCTGCTGCTGAATCTAGTGCTGAATCTAGAGCTGTTTCTACTGCTGAATCTAGTGCTGAATCCAGTTCCGAATCTAATGCTGAATCTAGTGCTCAATCTGCTGCTGAATCTAGTCCTGAATCTAGCGCTGAATCTAGTGCTGGATCTAGTGCTGAATCTAATGCTGAATACAGTTCTGAATCTAATGCTTAATCCAGTGCTAATCTAGTGGTGAATTTGCTGCTGAATCTAGTGCTGAGTCTAGTGCTGAATCTAGTTCTCAATCTAGTGCTGAATCCAGTTCTGAATCTAGTGCTGAATCTAGTGCTGAATCAAAGGTTAAATCTAGTCCTTAATCTGCTGCTGAATCTAGTCCTGAATCTACTGCTGAATCTAGTGCTGAATCTGCTGCTGAATCCAGTTCTGAATCTTATGAATCTTGTCCACTACTGAATCTAGTTTTGAGTCCACTGCTGAATCTAGCTGAGTCTAGTGCTGAATCCAGTTCTGAATCTAGTGCTGAATCTAGTACCTAATGAACTGCTGAATTTAGTGCTGAAGTTGCTGAATCCAGTCTTGAGTCTACTGCTGAATATAGTCCCAATTTTTCCCCCAAAATTTGTCTCTAAAAGTTTCTAACAGTTTCTGAGCTCATCAGCGTGGTCACTTGGCGTCCGTTTTGAGTTGAACCTTAAGTGTCGGTCCGTCAACCAAAAGACCATTTATCTTTGACCAAATATTCTTCTTTCCTTTCTCTTTCTTCCTTCCTGCAGATGTAAGCCAGATATTTCGACCACCGCGACTGCCACAGGCATTGGGGTCCCCGAAGCAAGATAAATTGCAGCCCCCACGCCTCGCAGCTGTCTTTCCGTCGATTCGGTCCAGAAGCCCACCCCATTCTCTGCCCGAAAGTGCATCCAATCAACTATCCGTTTTCAATTTCCATTTACTCCATTATTTTGCTAAATTACTTCGAACAAATTAAATCAATTAACTAAATGAATTCCCCGTCGAAATGTCCCCATCCTCGTCCTCCGCAGTGCATCGCGAAAAATTCACTCGCTGGCTGCACATTTGCAGTCGGCATTCCACTGATGCACCAAATCACTCAACAAAATCTAAATCTGTCGATGTTCTGTCCATCGGACATGCAACAAGGACACCCTGCTGCACACTCATCCATCAATGCCATTCCGATAATCGTCGAGTCTATCTGTCTCAGCCTGCTGCGGTTCTGTGATGCGTTCGCCGAGTGAAAGCACTTATGCCCGACAGACAAACTGACAAACACAACATCCTCCCCCTTGACACATTATCGATGACCAGGACTGGCGGAGGGGGGAGGGAGATCAGTAGAACAATGCCCGGGCCATGTTTGTTGATTTCTGTGTTCCATTGTGGCCGTGGTCATTAGATTGGCGCACGTGCACGCCGGGCTCTGCTGCACACGGCACGTAATTGCGATAAATAGAAAGTGTCCGTTTGCCGGGCGGTTTGACAACCCTTATCACCCGTGTCCGGTCAATCGTCACAGTCGCAGTCACAGTTCATAGTGTTTAATCGCAACTAACTAATGTCGGCTCTAATGAAAAAGTCGACGCTGAAAGGCTGGACGTTATTAATTTCACCGCACTTCGACTGCCATTAATTGTGCTCTCATTGAGCACGAAGACTGAAAGGATTCTGGTGGCGGAGGATGCTTTGTGTGTGAATCGCTGGTCATTCAGGCGTTCTGTGGTGGGAGTGAGGGCTGCCGGTGGGATGGGACGGGCTCCTTTGCACACAAGGAGCTTATTAATGCGCCGTAATTTGATTTGAAGTGAAAAACACGTGCCGTGTCCTCGCAAAGGATACTGTGTAAATAAATAGTGATCGCTGACAGGGCGGCGGCGTCGTGTGACCTAGAGCCGGGGCACACAATTGCAGACAAACGAAGTGATTGTGCGGCTTGACACATTCACCGGGACGTCGGCAAATGATTTTCTTTTAATTTTGGGTTTAATTCCTTTTCGATTACAAAAGGCGACGAGTGTCGGTGACGAGGAGCTGATGAAGGAAAACAAATTGGAGACGCGCCTTCGTGGAGGGGGGAGATTTTTCCCTTCTTTTTGATGACAAAAGGGCACTCGGTCGGTTTGTCGTCAAATTTTCCAGCCCGACTGTGGATGGAATCAAAGAGCTCCTTTCAATTTTGAGAGACACTTCATCTTCTCGTGGGCATCGCAGAAAGACGACGATAAAGTGCGCCGTCAAGTGAAAATCCATCATCCCACCCCCGACTGACTTGAAGTGACATGATTGATGTTCCACCCGCACCCCCGCCCGCTCTGAATTTGATTACGCCACACCATGCGGTCAAGGAGTCCTCGAAGCGGCGCTGGAAGTGCCCTCCCGTCCACAGATAATCACTTAGTCAAACAACACCGAAATTGTATTCCGTTAATCGAATTGTGAAACACCTTGTTGGCCAAAGGGTTAATCTATTGTTCCACAGCCCGCTCGTATTTTATAAGGCAAACACCGAAATTAATGAATAACAATCAGTCCCCCCTGTGACTCTCCTCCCGCCGATGTAACAAACGATGTGGAAGAAGTCAAACCTTTTTGCGAGGCAGCATCAGCACTTGAGTGCGTTCCCTTCTCCAGACCGCATGGGGTGGACAGGCGAAGCAGTCGTCTGCCAGTCTGCCAGTCTCGTCTGGCTCTTGGCTAATTTGCATTTGAAGTAAATTTTGAGTTTCACTTAATTTAGTCGAAATGTCGTCCTGGAGACTCACGTCATCTGCAGTCGTCATCTTTTGCTGTGCCCGAGCATCCTTGTTGCAACCGAGGGTGGAGTGAAGTGGACAAGCCAACCAAACAATCGCTGGACATTGACAAAGCGAAACGAAATCACCTCCTCGAGATAAGGAAAGTTTTCCATTTTGCATTTTGCGAAGGATTGTCGTCCTTTCGACACTTTATCTTCACACTCTCCCGGCAAAAAAGTTAAATTACTTCAGATACTCGTGCACACACGACCGTATCCATGCATGAATGGTTTCGAGTTTATGGCCAGCGATTGAGGGGGATGGAGTGGGGGGTGAGTTGGGTGTCAACTCACAGCAGGACATTTTTGGGCAGATAAGCTCTGCTATGAATGAATCAGTCGTTAGGAGCTGGAGAGATGGATTTTATTCAAAAGGAAGTGGATTGAGGAGGGATGGTCGAGGGCTGTCCGATGATCCCGAAGTCGTTAAGTCAAGGATTTCAAAGATGTTTTGAGAATAACTGGAGATTCAAGAGATTTTGAGGAACCTGGTGGTAGCTAGACTTGGACAGAGAGTGTTGCCAATAGTTCCTCACCGTGCAACAAGCAGAAGACAGTACACGCGTGCAATGAGGCCTCTAAGGGGATCTGGTGGTTAATCAGTTCTTTGAAAGCCATGGAACCACTGGCGACCCACAAAGGATCAATCATTCGGAGCGATTTCTTATGGGCCAGGACCCCGGAAGATCTGCAGGCCCGGAGAAGAGAAGGTTTTCCGCAAGAGCATCCACGAAAGATGGTTAACCAGTCAATCCCAGCCAAGAACCTGCACACATGCCTCAATGAAGGTCTGCGACTCATTTGGATCAAAGAAGGAGGAGCAACTCTCGTGTCCAGTGCTAATCCTTGACTCAAAGGCTCAACTGGAGGCTTAGTCTGAAACAGTGCGTCAAACGACTGGATGGCGTAGTTGGTTAAGTGCCTGCCCCAAGTTAGAGAGGTCCCAGGTTCGAATGCAGGTGAAATCGAATCTGGTCCAGTCATCATTTGCCGTTGGGATCAAATTAACGGCACTGGAGTAGGTTGCTGCCTGACAGTATAATAGACCAGTTTTGAGTCTGAGTGCTCCAATAGCGTAGTCAGAAAAATAAAAGAAAAAAAGTGTCACACAGAATGTTGGTTAAGATCTCCGTCAACTGTCGCCGCCATCGTCGTGATCTCCCTGGCTCTGAGCTCAAGATCCTCCTGACGGCAGATGGCCCAGTTTCTAGTGGTCATTGGACCCAATTAGTTCGTTGTAAGAAAGTGAGCACTGTCAGAAACAGAAATAAAACAGTGCGTCGAAGGTCCTTACTCGGACAGAAGGAAGTGGACTTCCAGACGTATGAGGACTAGAGCGAAAAACTTTTCTAGTTCCGTTTCAGTTACCGCGTCCTTGTTGGAAATGGGATCTTGTGATAAGGAAGAGGGTAGGAAATCTGTCACCTACTTTGAGACGACTTTGAGACAAGGAAGACGGTAGGTGACAGATTTCCTACCGTCTTCCTTGTCTCAAAGTCCCTCGGAAATTGACTCCAATTTTTTTATTTCTGAAATGTCTTCTTCCTCTCATGGCGCTACAGTCGGGGATGGATCTGTGCCTCAACCAAGAAGCCTCTCCAAGTGACACGATCTTAGGCTAGATGCCTCAAATGAAGCACACTAAGTTAGCTGAAGTCCTTGTCCACTTGTGTCCGCCTACGGTTTCTTGGGCGTCATCTACTGCACTGTCCCACGGGTGCAGAGTCGAAGACTCTTCCAATTGGAGCAGTGATCTACGTGGACTCGACATGGTCTAGCCATTGCAGGCGTTGAAACCATGGACGCGTGGCTAGATTCACGTCACTGTACGGCCCATACAGTTCCTTGATGAATCTTCATTTCCAGATGGCATCGAAGTAGGACTTGAATGCGTTCTCCTCTGATTATTGAGAGATTCTAGATCAGGTAGCCTTGTCATTTTTGGACGGAATTCTGAGAGTGTTCAAAAAATGAGAGGAGATTCGAACCCACTGACAGATGATCGCAAGAAAATGAAGCGTTCATCGCGATCAGTGGGTTTGGCATCACTTATTGAAGCACGTTCCCTGTTAGTGGGTCTCAGACAACGCTCTCGTATGAGTATCACTTTGCGAGTAACTTCATGCCGTGATTACAACGATTCTGATCAGTGAAAGAGACATGATCGTTCAAAAGCCCGAGCAGTTGAGGCGTGATCGTTCAGAAGCCCGAGCAAATTGAGGCGCGATCCTTCAGAAGCCCGAGCAATTGAGGCGCGATCGTTCAGAAGCCCGAGCAAATTGAGGCGCGATCGTTCAGAAGCCCGAGCAAATTGAGGCGCGATCGTTCAGAAGCCCGAGCAAATTGAGGCGCGATCCTTCAGAAGCCCGAGCAAATTGAGGCGCGATCGTTCAGAAGCCCGAGCAAATTGAGGCGCGATCGTTCAGAAGCCCGAGCAAATTGAGGCGCGATCCTTCAGAAGCCCGAGCAAATTGAGGCGCGATCCTTCAGAAGCCCGAGCAAATTGAGGCGCGATCGTTCAGAAGCCCGAGCAAATTGAGGCGCGATCGTTCAGAAGCCCGAGCAAATTGAGGCGCGATCCTTCAGAAGCCCGAGCAAATTGAGGCGCGAACGATCAGAAGCCCGAGCAGTTGAGGCACGATCCCTCAGAAGCTCGAGCAAGTGAGGCGCGATCGTTCAGAAACCCGAGCAATGGAGGTGCGTTCCTTCAGAAGCTGGAGCAATTGAGGCTCGATCCTTCAGAAACCCGAGCAATTGAGGCGCGATCATTCAGAAGCCCGAGCAATGGAGGAGCGATCGTTCAGAAGCCCGAGCAGTTGAGGCACGATCCTTCAGAATCCCGGGCGATTGGGCCCGACTCTTCAGAAGCCCGAGCAAATTGAGGCGAGATCGTTCAGGAGCACGATCAATTGAGGCGCGATCCAAAAGACCAAAAAGCCCCAGCGGCTGCAGATGACACAGTCCTCATCGGCGAACGCAGCTAGTTATCAATGAGGCGCTGTCGGTAACTGATTCGAAGGCGTTCAGATGATCTCTCGGGTTTCATCAAAAAACGACGCATACCACAGACCAGAACGTCACTATGGGTATGTACAACTTCGGAGCAGTCAAGGGCTTCGTCTACTTCTATTCCGTTGACAAGCACTTCGTCTGCCTCGACTCCACAGTCAAAGATTGCGTCTACTCCAACTCCAACTGTAACAACAACAGTAACGACATCAGCTCTGACGTTAGCATCTGTGAAGGATTACTCTTGCCATTTGCTTCCTTTTTGGCCTCAGGAGACAGTGGAGTAGCAGAGCCAAATCTGGCTTCATGTCAAGACCCTAGCCATCCCGGTCGTGCTATTTGGCGTAGGACCAATGAGCTGATGAGGATGTTAAGTCCTTGGTTGGTTTCTACTTCATTCTGGGAATTATTTGAAGAATCATATGTAAAGAAGAAGCAAAGTATAATAGAAACACAGTGGCTTAGTTCAATGACTTTTATTACTTATGCGTGATCGCGCGGGCGTTGACCGTGACACTGTTCCTCAAGTGATCTGTGTCGCGAGTTTATATACCCGCGTGCATTTGATACTACACATGGAACTTGCCAAACACTGATGAGGAAGTCAAGTCCCTGCTCGATTCGAGAGGAAGATCAATTCCTCCACTTGATCGTTGGTCCCGCTTCCATCGACTTCGACTTACTTACTTATCGGGCTTCCAATCCGTGAAGGGTCTCTGCCTTAGACACAGCAGCCTTCCATGCCCTGCGGTCCCGGTTACGCTGACTGTGAATGACAGAGGAAATTCAACCGCGAATTCCTTGGTTCGGCAGACAGTACTTGGCGCAAACTGGACCAAAGATTGATTCTGAGCTATCAGCGACGACAATCAACTGAAGCCGCTCTGCGACTGAACTCCAAAAATTTGAAAAATTTCTTCCGAAAAAGCCACATCATGCATCATGCGTCCCATCATGCTCAAGAGAAGCACCACCATCCCCTTTGTCCCTTCCACTTGAACCCATCCACCACGGAACATGCCCATCAATCAGGGCGAAACATCCACATCCCATCCATGAGTTCATCACATCACTCCGCATCCTCGGCACCCTCCGCTGCGCGATGGCCGAGTCGATAAAATGGATTTTGATGACCACTGTCATAAATATCCGCTCCCCTGCCCGCCGCTGGACTCGGATTGTTGCTCAAGAGCCCACCAAATCGATATGACCACCAAAAGAAACCGCCTCCCTCCCCCGTGCCGGGCCGGAGTTGATTCGAAAACTATTCAACTGTAAATAATAGCAGCAATCAATTCGGAAACAAACACAAGTCCCGTCCGGGATGCTTGCGTTTGCATTCCGCACATCAGCAGACGACACCAGCACTTACGGGGATCCACCGAGATAACATGACAAACATCGATTCACACTCGCCCCCGGCAGGGACCACCGCGCGCACAGTGGGCCATCGGGTAATGGCCGCCCACCCATGTCCTGGTGGCATCAATAATTTTTTACTATTATTGCCACAACTATCGCCGTGCCGATGATGGCGATGATGGCGATGCCACTCTTGACATATTTATTCCTAGTTATTATTTTTATGATTATGAAGGCGATATGAAGACGCTGCCAGTGCCCGCCGCACTCACGCGCTGATGTGTGCTGCTGGGTGGGTGGGGGTGTGTGTTATCTTTGCATCAAACGTACGGGCGGATGAGTGGAATTGGCAATTCCAATTGGTCACAGACGCAATCGAGGAAGTTTTTCGACAATTATCATTCAGCGAGTGTGCCGCAGAGGGAGGATAATGTTATCGCTCGAATCATATTCTCTGCGAGCTCTCGGGTGCTTATCGCTTTGGAATTGAGCACGAGAGAGAGAGTTGTTTGCATTTATGTTGATGGCATGTTTGACAGGACGTGGTGGGGGCGCACGGGAAGGAGCAACTTCTTCAGTAAATTATGAAAATATTCATGACGATGGCGGGATGGTCGTGTGTGAGAAATGGACGCCAGTTCAAGTGGGTTCTTGATCTGGAAAGCAAATTGAGTTGTCTAACTTCCCCGGCCATCCTCATGCTCCTAGACATGGGTTTAGCAACAAGGAGGACTGCGGTTTTCTTGAAATTCTTTAAAAAAGAAAGAGAATGGGCGCGAAAGTGAGCAGATGATGGGAGAAGAACTAGGTCCCATTCACTTTTTCCCTTCAAGAACTTGCACCATCCAGAGGAATCCCCCTCTTTGCTCCACCGATCAAACGCTCCCTCCCAAACCAAAGGAGATCATCGACCCTTAAAAGGTACGGCCTCATTATGCACACTCCACCACTCCACCAGCACTCTCCGCGAGTGCAGCATTTGTCAGTTCAATGAAGCAGCTCCGTCATGTGCACCGCAAGTCACGATGGAAAAACATCATATTTTCGCCCATCAATTGTCAAAACGATGCCATATGTCAGTGCAGCAATAATATCCTCGCAGCCCTCGCGGCTGCAACAAAGGAAACCGCTGCGGGTGTGCTGCAGGAAACGATAATATAATTCGCAAAACTCGCTGCACAAACAAAAAGCTCCTCCAGACCATAACTTTTGTGTGCAAAGAAAAATTGCTCCGAAACAACTCACGCGATCCTCACCCATCCCTTCCATCCCCCCCCCCCCCCCCCAACCCCCCCTGCACCCTAACACAAACCGACAAAGGAAACGAGGAAAGGAAAACAGAAAATATATCACTTTTGTCAATTCTGTCATAAATTTTAGAAAAGTTCGCTTTGGTTGTAAAAGAAAACCCAGAGTCCCCTACCATCCCCCATGCACTCTCCCTCCATCACTGCGCCCCCGTGGGATTGAATAAAAGCTTTTTTTGATTACGCCCTTGGCATTTATCCATGGTTACGCGATACCCGATACCGGGATTCCGATTCTTTGTTTTCCCCCGCGAAGCGAAAAAACAGGATCCTTTGTCTCCAGCGCATGGGGCACCCCATGCCCCAGCGTGCATCCGCACAGAAACTGTGCGAACTCGTGTTGTTGACAAGAGTGTCAGATGCAAGGAGTTTGTTTAAGTGCCAATGCCAAGGTAGTACGCTTCTCTCGGTTACCTTGAAGCGGATGAAGAGCGAGGACATTCGGAGCTCCTCTCTGTGACACAAAGCTTAATCCAAGGACAATAAAATATTCAGGGAGAAAAACTGAGAGCTGCACCGCCAGGGGAAGGGGACAAGCTCAGCGTGGAGTGTAATTTCATACCCGTCGTCGTGTGGATCCTTTCGAGAATGCCATGGTGACTGGGACTTCGTGCTGGTGACTGGTTTTTTTGTTGCCTCGCTGCTGCGCTAATTTATATTTAGTTAGCACGTATCATTACCGGAATGACAAAATAATTGCCAATAAGGACCGACGTGCATGAGCTGAGGAAGCAAGCCAGATGGTGTGTGTGTGTGTGGGGAGAGGGGTGGAGAGGGGGCGATGGGAAGTATGCATCGTCAGGCAATACAATGAGTGATGGAATGCGACAGTCAAGTACGCGAAGTCTGCTTTGACAGTGAATGAGATGGTTGATCGAAATGTCTGTGGATGGTGGTCGGATGGGAAGGGATGGGGTTGCAGACTTTTGTTTTCTGGGATGTAAGTTGCTTCCTTGAGAATGAGGAAGGGCGCCGCATGAGCTGTTGTTGGTAGAGACTTATATCTTGCTCCGAATAAGGGAAAAATGCTTTAACATCTCCACAATGCGCCTTAGTTAGGTAGGTAGTTGATAGTGTGCCCTTGCGACCGGGTCGCGGCGCACTGAGACCAACAGTTGAGTCCATTGTGCTCTGGGTATCCCCCGTGAGACCTACATTTCGAAGGCTTATTAGAACCGCCCAGTTGGTTAAGTGCCTGCCCCAAGTGCGAAGGGTCCCAAGTTCGAATCCCAGTGAAATCGAATCTAACCCAGTCACCATTTGCCGTTGGGGTCAAATTAACGGCACTGGAGTAGGTTGCTACCTGACAGTACAGTGGACCAGTTTTGAGTCTGAGTGCTCCAGTGTAGTGTTTCAAAAAAAGAACCGCCCAGATTGTTGTATATATCTCAGGAGGTGCTTCAGCTCTATATTTTCCAGATCCTCCAGCTCGTCGAAGAAGTCACTGCCTAGTGTTAGCAGTCCCCGTAAGACTGAACAATCGCATAGCAGATGGCGGATGGACTCCTCGTCCCTGCACAACGCGCCTTAAAAAATCCACTTGACTGATCTCGTGTCTTACCATGAAGACGGTGGAAAAAATATGAGCAAACGAAGCTGGTCTTACGAATCCATGCAAAGACCCATTCGGGCTTCGCTACCACTTAACCTCTTTGTTGAGACGACTGAATGACGCAGTTGGTTAAGTGCCTGCTCTAAGTTAGCGGGGTCCCAGGTTCGAATCCCAGTGAAAACAAAGTTAATACGCTTTTATCCAGTTTTTCAAATCTGGTCCAGTCTCCATTTGCCGTTGTGGTCAGATTAACGCCACTATCACTGGAGCGGTCGATCAGTGGTAGTAGACTGACTGTGGATATCACAATGGACCAACATAGTCTAAGTGTGCTGATGAATTCACTAGCAGCCCCTAACCTAACCTAACCTAAACTAACCTCTTTGTTTGCCAATGTCCCTTTGCAGAGTTACATATCTCCTCTGCCAAATGCTACAATTAGCCACGACAGAAAATCTGTCCATAAACTTCACCGAGAGAGGGTACCGGCTACATGTCGCCCAGACTCTAGATCTAGACTTCAGGGCCTTAACACAAGAGCCTGCCGTCTCTTCCCAAATTTTAGACGTCAAATCTCGACTCGCCTTCCTGCTCAAGGTTCTTGTCTCAGACTCTCGCCATAAATTCGTGAACTAGATCTTTCTCATCGATTCATCATCAAAATTTCAGCTCTGAATTCTCGTCTTAGACTCTAGCTCACGATTCTAGTTTTTGATTGAAACTCTAGATTCTATCCACAAGCTCTGTCACTGGAAATCAGTCCTGACGTCCCATCCCAGAACTTTGCCCTAGTCTTTAGATCAAGACGCTGGCTCTAGATTGTGAGTCTAGATGGCCTGAGCCTATATAGTCTGAGCCTAGATTATCTGAGCCTAGAAGGCCTGAGCTTAGATAATCTGAGTCTAGATGGTCTGAGCCTAGATGGTCTGAGCCTAGGTGGTCTGATCCTTGATGGCCTGAGCCTAGATGGCGTGAGCCCAGATAGCCTGAGTCTAGATGGTCTGAGCCTAGATGACCTGAGCCTAGGTGGTCTGATCCTTGATGGCCTGAGGCTAGATAGTTTGAGCCTAGATTTGTTGAGCCTAGATGGGCTGAGTCTGGATGGCCTGAGACTAGATAGTGAAGGTATAAGCCATCTTATCAGACAGTCTCAGCCTAGATAGTCCTGCGCCTAGATGACTGAGCCTAGGTAGTCTAAGCTTAGATAGTCGAGCCCAGATAGTCTAAGTGTAGGTGATCTAAGCCTAGATAGTCTAAGTTTAGATAGTCTGAGGCCAGATTTTTTAAGCCCATTCAGTCTAACCGTGGGGAGTAGGGATGCAACATCGTTCTTAAAAACATCGATGTTTGAAACATCGATAGTTCCAGGACAAACATCGATGTTAAAAAAACATCGGTATCAACAACGATACATCGATGTTTTTCCGATGTTTTATTTATATTTTACATCACACGAATTGTTGGCTATATTTACGATGTACTATACCTAAACAACAAAACATACTAGTCGTACCAGTTTCAACCCAAAAACCTTCTCCGTCTTCCGTTTCGTTGATGATTGAATTTTTACTTTGTGGCTTATCGGGCCAACGAAAACCCCAAAGTAACGTTGGAGGATTCTACGATTCGGGATTAGGGTTCCCGAGCGGGCCCTTCATGCACGTTTATATAGCGAGTCGCTTGCTCAAAGACCGACACTCGTTCCCAGCCGCACCCCGTTGCTCGACAGGCGCTAGTTTGGCTGTTGAAACAAGGTTTGCCATGCTTACGCATCCAGCCAATACATGACGAAACATGAGCCCTCTCCTGTCAACATCGATGTTTATGAACGAAACATCGATGTTTGCAACATTGTATCGTTTGCATCCCTAGTGGGGAGTCTAAGCCCAGATAGTCCATGTCTACAAAATCGAAGCCTAGATGGTCGAAGCTTAGATAGTCGAACCTTACATTTTTCGAGCCTAGCTTCTTTTGATCTTTATATAGACTAAGCCTGAATAGTTTCAACCTAGATAGTCTGTCTTGGGGAGTGTAAGCATGGATGGTCTAAGCCTAGGTTGCCTTAGCCTGGATAGAGAAAGTCTCAACTCGGAATCGAGGACTTGACCGTCGGCGTCGAGCTCTGAAAGGGTTCTGAAAACATGTTCAACGACTTTGCCTTCCTTAGATTGAAGACACTGCTTTCCTTCTGCAGCCCTTATGCACGCCAATGTTCGCCTTTAAGCCTTAAAGAGTTAATTAGAACTCCCGTCCCTTGTTTGTTGGCAAAACTGTGTAATCACGTTTACATTTTGACGAAGGTAACCTGACATAACCTCATTCGTGCTGGACAATTGTGTTTTAATTAAATCCTTCAACACTCCCGACACGTTGACAGTTCATTCACTAAAATCACACAACAACTGTGTACACAACGTCCCTCCCCCACTCTCTGCCTCTCCCATGACCAGGGACCATGTAATGCCCCCCAAGAGAAAAAAAAAGTTCTTCTCTAATGAGTTTCGTAACAAAACAATTTACACACTTATCCCCAGAATTAGGTGGCAAACGACACCTCACTGGAATTCTTTCTCCAAATGCCACCCCATCTCATGCACACACAGTATCCATGCGGTATTAGCTGCAACTAACAGCATCACCGTCCACTATGGCACTTCGCACTTCGCCGAAACGGCTCCGAAAACGACACAAAGGAGCTTAATTGAATTTTAAATTACTTTCGCCAAAATGTCTTGCAATATGTGAAGGTCCTTCAAATATGCAAAATTGAAAGCACCCCCCATCCCCCGCAGGGCACATTGAATGCGAGAAACTTTATGCCAAGAGTTTTGTTTACCAACCGACACAGTGGCATGCACAAGCGGTCACTCATACACAAGCACCCACAGAATTTCTCAGTTAATCCTCGACGCCCTGAATAATGCATTCATTATGCAAGACTCTCTGCCACCCGTCCATCGGCACGGCGAAATGACAAAGGATCAGCGCGGCAAGGACTACGGAGGACTTTGCACACTTCACTTAAGTCGCTCCATAAGCCCCCACGTCGAACTTCCTCCCCAAAAACTGATGAGGGGTGTGGCGAGGGGGAGGGAAAGGTGTCCATTGTCTTGGAAGGACCAACACACTATTTAAGACAGTCTTTTGTGGGCGAGAGGCAATTGATTGCCGCTCATTACGGCCATTAGGTTATTTCGGTTCGCCCGGTTGCCGTGGTCCACCCCAACGACGAATCATAAAAGATTTATCCGAACCCGATGACTTAGGCATTCAGCGACCGACAGACAGACAGACGGAACGGGTGAATAGACGAATGGACGATGTCCTGGGGGAGCACTTGAGAACAATGAAAAATAATTGGACACATGAGTGGTCATTTGGTCCATCGAAGTCATTATTTCCGCTCTTCAAATGAGATACGCCGATTGTTGTGTCGCTCGCATTCGATGGCCCCGAGACCGAGACCGAGACCATTGTTGTCGACGATGGCTTGGGGTTCATTTATTTTTGAATGGGCCTTTTGGCCGGAGGGGTCGGTGCGGTTGTGGAATGCATTGCGGCCATTTATCGGATGCAACTGGGGAATATCTGGAATGCAATCGGCTTGATTGCATTCGGGAGAAATGTAATGCAGTTTTCCGATGTCGTAAAAGGGTTGATTTTGAAACGGATTTGGGGATGGACTTGATGACAAATCCACATGCGAGAAGGAGAGTGGGTGGTGGGGTGGATTTTGAATGATTTTAAAGTCATCTAGTCGGGCTACTCAACTGATTGAAGATTTCTCTTCACTCTGCATCACCCTCTGAATGAATTTGACAACAGCCGTGGTTGCAACGATGCAGTCGATGTGATTTGGGAGCTCTCTTAGCAAGTCCGGATAATTGCAAAAGTTTTGCATCGACTTTCTCTCATTCGCTATAATCCACAAGCCTACAGAAAAGGTCTGGGAGGAGACTTTCTTAACAGTGGCACCCCGCACACTTTAATGTCTCTACTAATGGGAATAAGATCTGTTGTCCGGATAATCGCACAATTTCTAAATCGATTCCCTCATTCGGCATAGTCCAGTATCTCATGGAAGAGGCTTGGAAAGGCACTTTCCTAGCAGTTGTACCCCAAACACTTCAATGTGCCTAATAATGGGAATCAGCTCTGATATCCGGATTATTGCAAAGCTTCTACTTTGACTCCTTCATTCGGCATAACCCAGAATCCTGAAGAAATGTCGCTTTTTGAATGAATTCAAGAAGACCCGTCGTTACAGGATGCAGTCAATCTTATTTCAATCTCTCTTGGGGACAAGAACGGGTCTCGGCTCTATTGTCCGGATAATTGCCAACTTTTGCATTGATTGCCTTGTTGGACAATTTCCAGGAATTAAAAGAAGAGATCTGAAAGGGAATTTCCTTAACAATCGCACCCCGCACACTTCAATGTGTCTAATAATGGGAATAGGATTTGTTATCCGGATAACCGCACAATTTCTAAATCGATTCCCTCATTCAGCATAGTCCAAGAGTCTAGGAAGTGTCCCGTTTTGAATCAACCGAAGAAGACCGAGCAGTCAGTGTGATTTCAGAGCCCTCTTGAGAAAAAGAACCGGGCTTGGCTCTGTTGTCCGGATTACAGCAAAACTTTTGCATCGATTGCCTCGTTCGGCACAATTCAAATACGTGGTGGCAAGATGCAGTCAATCTGATTTCAGAGATCTTTTCGAGATAAGATCCGTGCTTAACTCGGTTGTCCGGATAATTGCACAACTTCTACATCAATTGACTCATTCGGCATAGTCCAGGATCTCAAATAAGAGGTCGGGAAGCGCACTTTCTTAACAGTCGTACCCCAAAGACTTCAATGGGCTTAATAATGGGAATAAGCTCTGTTCTCCGGATTATTGCAAAACTTCTACTTCGACTCCCTCATTCGGTACAACCCAGAATGTTGTCAAAGTGTCCCTTTTTGAGTGAAATCAAGTCGTTGCAGGATGCAGTCAATCTTTCAGAGATCTCTTGGGGACAAGGACTGTTGTCCGGATAATTGCACAACTTTTGTAACGATTGCCTCGTTCGACAATTTCCAGGAACTCTGAGACTCCTTAACAGTAGCAGTCCCAGCAATAGTCCCCGCACACTTCAATGTGTGTAATAATGGGAACAATTGTCCGGATAATCGTACAATTTCTAAATCGATTCCCTCATTCGGCATAGTCCAGAAGTCTAAAGAAGTGTCCCTTTTTGAATCCAATTCTGAAGAAAATCCATCGTTGCGGGGTGCAGTCAATCCGATTTCAGAGCTTACTTGGGGACAGGAACCGGTCTTGGCTCTATTGTCCGGATAATTGGCAACTTTCATCGATTGCCTCGTTCAGACCAGTCCAGGAGTCTTCAGATGTGACCTTTTTTGAGTCAACTAAAGAAGACCCGTCGCTGCAGGATGCAGTCAATCTGATTTCAGAGCTCTCTTGGGGATGAGATCCGGCCTTGGCTCTGTTGTCCGGATAATTGCACAACTTCTGCATCGAGTGCTTCATTCGGCATAGTGCAGGAGGCTAAAGAGGTGTTTCTTTTGAACCAACTGACGAATATCCGTCGGTGCAGGGTGGCAGTCAATCTGAGTACAGATGTGTCTTGGGGAGAAGAACCGGGCTGTCCGGATTATCGCAAAACTCTTGAAACTATAACCTCATTTGGCATAATCCAGAAATTTAAAGAGAGGTCTGGAAGGACACTTCCCCAGCCTTTCAAAGACCACGCACATTTCGAAGCGTCCAGGTAAACCCCTTGTCAAATCTACTTCCAGACACTTCGTCCAGTCAACTGCAATGTCATCTCCGGACACTTGGGATAAGGGAACTCCTGTCCTTGCCAAAAACTCGTTGCAGACCAAATCCCTTCACCAATTTTTGTTTTCCCTCAAAAAATCTAAAGATCCTTTCACATACTTTGACAGAATTGGATATTAGCCAGACCTCCCAGTTGCCTCAGCTCACAGGAGCACCTCACAGCAGTCTCCACTCCCCCACTCGAACCAGGTGCCTAGTGGAAACTCCATTCAATTAGCATCTGCAGTCAGTTCCCAAAAGGGAACTGGAATCCGAAAAATTCATCCAACCTCAAAGACAAACAACATTTTCCCAAGCATCCCATTCAACCGATGGCAAGTTGCCATCCGCCTCATCACTTATGCAGACGCATTCGTCTTCATGCAGGATTCATTTCAAAACTCCTCACATATCCTTGAGTTGATGGCACAAACTTACGGCAGTTACCCACTTTGCGGCGTAACCCAATGAGACGAGATCAAATTTTGAGGGATCCTCAACCGAAATTGCATTCCCCGTCAAAGGAGCAATGAAACCCCCGACGGTCTCCATCATCGCCGCCATCATCGTCATCTCGTGCAGAACAACAAACGTTTTGCGAAACTCAAACTCGAATGACATCCAATATGCAAAAGTTTGTGCTTCACTTGTGCAAGGACCCGACTGAAGTCAAACGCCAAAAGTTATTTCTTAACTCTCGCCGCCGCCGCTCGTATCCTTCTGCTGTAAGTCGGAAACTCTCGCACATCAGTCTGTACTGTGTCTTCTCCGCAACAGGATTGGCTTACAGAACAGAAAACGACTACAATTCCCCATCCAGGAGATGTGTCGTATTTTTGCTCAAAAGCTTAACCTAAACGGCGTCTCGTAAACATTAATGGCTGTTGCAAAATTTCCGTGTCAGACGAGGACGACGAGGACGGGGGCGGGGACGGGGATGGGAGATCCCTTTTTGCCATCGTCAGAGATTAGTGCGAAAATTTTCAATAAAATTATTTATGCCCCTTCGTTGTGTTGCGGGTGAGCACGGTGGCTCGGTGGCACGGTGGGTTGTTTCTTGTTTTGCGGTTAAGTTTAGCTAATGCCGGGACGTGTACGTCACTAATGGACGGCGGCGTCGTCGGTCGGCGGCGACCAACGAAATAAAGGATGTGGCTGAAGGCAGCCTAAGCCAGGCACGCACAACGGTCCTCGTAAAATTTAATATTTCCACTTTGAAGTTACCAAAATTCCAATTTATTTGCGCCCCCGTAATGATGCACTGCATCCCCTTGGTAGGGGGTTGGTTCTGTTCTGTGCTTTGGCAGTCAATAAATTCGCAAAACGGGAAATTTGCTTTAAAACGATTTTTTATTTGTCATCAGGCGATCACGACGGGAGGGGGAAAGGATGGGGGAGGTGAACAGTGGCGAATGGGGGTGAAATGGGGGTGGGAAATGGGTGATTTTAGGTCGAATTAAGTGCGGCACTTGGGAGCTTGTTTAATGAAGGAATAGGAAGGAACTTTGGGATCGCTTCTAGATTGCATCGTAAATCTAAAGTGGCTGCGTTATGAACTCGGAATAATAATGAACGATAAACAATTGGGAAGTGAAAAAGGGCGGCCACCAGGTGGCGCTGTCAGAAGGGAGTTTGATTTTGGGGTTTGATGCAGAAACAGGAAGGTGGTCGTGTTCTCTATGTCGGTGCGCAGTCTTAACCCCTGCGTCTTCATGTTCAAGGAACTGTTTCACTTTAAGTGCGAATTTGTCTCACCTGCTCGTACTTGTCCACGAGCGACGTGGCCGTTGTGCTTGACGCGCATCAGCCAGTCGACGTATGTTGCCGGGACGCCGGTCTCGATGGCTCCCTTGACGAGAACCTTGAGATACATCTTCGATGGTTGTCGCTCCCTCGGGCAGCTCCTCTGGCTGGTTGGACAGATGATAGGCGCGACATGTGATGGCGACACCTTCGGGTGTCTCGATGGGGACACTTATGGGCACGTACATCCCCGTGTCGACGGATTCTTGCTTGAAATTTGCAAAGCAACATGATTGATGGCTCCGACAGCGGGTGCACTCACCTGTCCAGATCGGCTAAGTTGGCCAGATCGATTTGCCAAATGGCGCCGTACAGACGGGATCCATTGGTGGTGACTATCTTGGCAGGAGCTCCCTTCCATCGTCTGGTGTGCGTGTGGAAGTCCAGACGGTAGTTGTCCACTTTGCCCAGACCTTTGCGGACAGCGGACTGGTTCTGGATGTGGATTCGTTTCGCCAGCATGTTGCTGCCGAAGCCGAAGTAGTAGAAGGTGTTGTCAACGATGTCTGGAAGGGTCTACAAGAAAAACAAGTAATTTCAAGTTCAAAACTGCAACCACAACTGAATTTTCAAAACGAACAGATTCTCTGTGAATCAACAAATGCTATCACAAGATTTTCAGATGGAGGGATGCGTTTAAAACAGAAAATCGTTGATGTCTCAGTAACGTCCAGTGGTGACCGAAACGTTGTTCCCAGCGTCATTTTCAAAGCAAAATGGTCCAATGGTACTCCACAATCCGCACTAAACTGTCACACTGTGGATGCATTGGCTTCTAGACAATAACGTGCGGATTTTCCGAGCCCCAGATGCGGCAATTTTGTCTGTTAACGTAGCCTTCTTCTTCTTTTTAGGGCGCTACAGTCCGAGGTGGACCTAGGCCTCACCCGACATGCCTCTTCAGCCTCACGATCTCTCGCCAGCTGTCTCCAGATTTGCACACCAAGCTGGCCGAGGTCTCCCTCAACTTGTGTGCGCCGCCTTGTACATGGACGTCCACTGATGCGTTGTCCTACAGGCTCAGAGACATAGCCGCAGAGATGAAAATGCGCCTTAGGCTCGTCAGAAAAGATGATTTTTCGCCCAAAATCGTTGTTCAATTCAAGCTGCTCTAAGGTCCAAACTGTGAGGCGATGACGAAGCGGATGGTCGCGCGCCTTCAATTGCTGAGTCAATTGGACCTTGTAAGCGAATAATACGAGATCTTTGTTCAGGATTCTCCTCAGGCTAGTGCGTGAAAGCGCAACAGCTGATGAGATCGATGGAGAGTTCATGTTCGTAAATTGAGTCTCACACTCTCGGCTACAGCAGCCACACTCTCATCTGTGCGCACCGTACGACGACGGGGACCATGAGTGGTATCCACTAGCCCACCAGTCTCACTAACTTTTTGCACAAACTTGCGTCCAGCAGTCGCGGTGGGTGCTTCATTTCGGCCAAAACTTCTTTTCAAAAAACGCACTGTTTGGGCTACACAGCACTCACTTTGGAAACAAGTTTTCAATATTTTCCAACGTTATTCAAAGCGTAAAGTGACCTATTTCGTTCCGGAGGTATGGTACTGACCTTCTGTCGAGATTTCGAGCGGGAAACAGATGTCAGTGTCAAAATAACCTCATCATCATCATTTTCAGTGACACGCATATTCCACTAAAGGGGTCGCTGGGCCAATGCATGTATAAGAGATCTCCAGGTCACTCGATCCTCCGCCATAGACTCTAACTCATCAGGAGCTATGCTCAAGCGCAACCAGGCGAGTTTTTTGACTTGGTCCAACCATCTCGTCCTGGGTCTGCCAAGCGGTCGCCTACCTGATGGAATCGCATTCAAGGCACGCCTCGGAAGTCGTGATGATGGGGCCATTCGTGCCACGTCAAAAAAACCTACCGATTTAAAAAAAAAACAATAGATGGCGCACCCTGTATATGGTCCTCGATCAACTCTGGATCCATTAAATTTTACTGTTGAGTCTCGAAACTGGTCAAAGATCCATTTTCTCCTTTCCACGGAGCAGTATCATCTTCATCGGCGGGACAACCGGTTGTCGGTCCTAAATCGCGGTTCGGATTCGGTCCTGAATCCCGGTTGTCGCGCCGATGATGATACTCCGACATCAATTCGGGCGGGCTGGTGCTCTACAAACTTGTCATTTACACTATCATCTATCATACGGCCTACCCCGTATTTCGGACAGCTTCCTTAGGCGGACAGTTCCCTTAGGTGTACAGATCCCTTAACCTAACGAGTTTCCCCGACTTATGTTTCAGATTAAATGCATTTGATGATCTCCTGGAGGGACATCGATGTTGTTATCGTCACACTCCGTCTAAGAGACGTCCCAGTGTACCATCGAGGCAACAGTAATCATCTCCCACAGACTCTGGCCAACGAGAACTGCCAGACTCCTTAGGACATCGAATCAAATGATTGTGCCACAAAAGTTTGACACGATGACTCTGATTCCAAGCCAACTCCTTTCGTGTCTTCCGTCTTCAGTCGTTTATCCATTAATTCATTTCAAAATCACCCTCTCCCTCCCCCTACCCTTACCCCCTCCACCACCGCCAAGTCAAACCGATGGTGGCTTCCTAAAATCGAAACTCCGACATCCTTGTTTGAAGATAATTAATCTGAAATTTCGCGGAACCATATTGTTCTCCCAGTCGTACCGCATCGCCAGACCGCACTGTATCCTTCCCCTCCCCTCCCCCCACACACCAAACCGCTAGTCAGTGGAAAAACTCATACAAATCCCTTTAATTGAATGTGTACAGAGCTCTGGGATACTTACATCCACTATTCGCGCTCGTAGTTACTTATGCGACAATTCGCTGGCTTGCGGTGTAACGTCATGCTGCTGCACGCTGGCAGCTCCACAACACCGCGAAAGATTAATGAGATGAGAGACGAGATGAAGGACGAGATGAGGGACGAGCTGAATGCGGATGAAATAACCCTTCATCTCATCTCCCGGCAAATCTGCCGAACGCTGGAGATCCATCCATTCGCTGCTGGCTGGATGGATGAAATGAAAAATGGCAAAAAATCTGCATATCATTCCGATGCTACATCACGGAGGTAATGGAGCCTTATCCGGTGGTACAACCCCCACACCCTCGTGCGCTGTTCGGTACAGCTCCCGAGTCATTATGCAATGATGCCGGCAATTTCGGGTTTGTTTTGCAAAAAAGCGAAATGAGGTCCTGTCGCGAAATAAACGGCTGGTGCGCTGCTAGTGATGGCGATAATGATTACATGACGGCGGCGCTGCGTGTGGAAGAGGCGTCCTCCATCAATCATTTCTGCAGGAGTTGCGTTTGAGAGGGAAGCTGCCGTGGATGATATCACTTAAGGGACTGCGGAGACAGTCGTGCGTGAGGTGGTTTTGGGAAGGATGTGCTGGGATTGAGTGGCTTCAGAATGTGAGGAGGAACAAGGTGTTTTTTTGGGGATTTGTGCTCAGTTTGGTGGCCCTTCCTCGAGCCATTAAAACAGCCAATCTGTGTCACAACCATTTTTCTCCACCCAACCAGGTGCCTTATGTCCCTCCCGGCGATGTCCCATTTAGAGTTGCTTAAGGATGCCAGCAATTTCCTCTCAAAATTCCCCAGCAGAGTGCTTCAATTTCTGTCACCTTTGCCAAAAACAATGCCACCCAACTCCGTCTCCGTCGTTCCCCAAAGTCAATTGCAAACTATATCCCACCCCCTCCTCCGCCTCTCGATCCCCTTCAGCTATCGGTCAAGTAAACCCCTGGGCGGTGTAATTTATGCAAACACTGCAACCATTACGTATGCATGAATTCTTAGATACGTGCATGTTTATTTATCATCAACGTGTCAGCTTGCATTACATCGGATGTGGGTTTGCATTAAGGATTTTAATAACACTCCCCCCCCCCCCATCATTCAGTCTGTCCAGTGGGCGGTGGGGCACACCTGCTGCTGGAGGAGGCTGGGCCGAGAGACATCCATGGAATGTCATGTCGTAGGCTCTTGGGCATTACACCTGAGTACACATCTGAATCAGTCGGGTGATGGGCGGTGATAGTTGCGAAAAGGCGGCTGTGGAGTGGGGCGGTGGGTGAGGACAAATAGGATTAAGTAAACGCTTTCACTTCGATGAGCAAGTGATTTTGGGTTTAGTTGCTGACTCTGGCTCTGGCTCTGGCTCTGGCTCTGGCTCTGGCTCTGGCTCTGGCTCTGGCTCTGGCTCTGGCTCTGGCTCTGGCTCTGGCTCTGGCTCTGGCTCTGCCAATGGCTCTGGCTCTGCCAATGGCTCTGGCTCTGCCAATGGCTCTGGCTCTGCCAATGGCTCTGGCTCTGGCTCTGGCTCTGGCTCTGGCTCTGGCTCTGGCTCTGGCTCTGGCTCTGGCTCTGGCTCTGGCTCTGGCTCTGGCTCTGGCTCTGGCTCTGGCTCTGGCTCTGGCTCTGGCTCTGGCTCTGCCAATGGCTCTGGCTCTGGCTCTGGCTCTGGCTCTGGCTCTGGCTCTGGCTCTGGCTCTGGCTCTGGCTCTGGCTCTGGTTCTGGCTCTGGCTCTGGCTCTGGCTCTGGCTCTGGCTCTGGCTCTGGCTCTGGCTCTGGCTCTGGCTCTGGCTCTGGTTCTGGCGCTGGCCTTGCCGATGGCTGTTGCTGTTGCTGTTGCTGTTGCTGTTGCTGTTGCTGTTGCTGTTGCTGTTGCTGTTGCTGTTGCTGTTGCTGTTGCTGTTGCTGTTGCTGTTGCTGTTGCTGTTGCTGTTGCTGTTGCTGTTGCTGTTGCTGTTGCTGTTGCTGTTGCTGTTGCTGTTGCTGTTGCTGTTGCTGTTGCTGTTGCTGTTGCTGTTGCTGTTGCTGTTGCTGTTGCTCTTGCTGTTGCTGTTGTAAGCTCTGGTAAAATTCTCTTAAATTTTGAAACTCAGGGTCTTCTGGTTCAAAACTTAATCGTGGTACACCCCCTTCCAATCCACCCCACTCCACATCATCAGCGATTGTGTAATCCCTTCCTAACCACATCCATCCCTAACCCCCTTCGTTACGCAAAAAACTATTCATTTCAGAACGTCTCTATCCGATCATCAATTATGTCGCTCAAATCAAATTACCAACAACCCCGCACACATGTGAGCCCATATCTCGGTCCACCCGTCCATTAGGACCTTCCCCACGCGGCGTCGCCCAATTCACGGTCGACGACGACGGTGATGATGATGATGAGGAGGACGAGACGGCCGGGGCAAAAAGGATAGAGCGGGTAATTTATATTGTCGCCCGTAATTAATTGCAACGAAGCGACTTCCTCCACTTGTCCTTCGGCCGGAGTTCACTCAAAAATCCTTTATCCTCTCGTGGTCGTTGTGAAAAATTTGAAAAACGCTTCTCGCCATCCGAAGGGGGAGGCGTCCAAGTGGAAAGACCAACAAGCGCCCATAACTCATGTGTGAGCAGTCACAATTTCATCATCTTCCAAGCACACATCCTTGCGTGTGTGCGTCGGTCGGTCCTTCAGTCGGAAACTATCTGGCGTTCACTTCATCAAGGCGGTCCCTGTAATTTGGGGACAAGATATGAATCTCTCCTTCATCCCCCATCCCTCCTCTCCCCACCCCGCACCGAGACACATCGAGAGAACGTAAATTATCGTCGTCGGGCACACTTGTCCTCGGCTGCGCCTTGTTTGGGAATGCGATCCTTTGGCGGTAATAAAACCGTTAACACTTTGTTTTAATATGCATGCGCATACGAGTATGTAAATCAAATTAAACGGTACAAAGTGGATGTGTGAGTTTTTCGGTGCGCGGGGGTGTGGAATCGAACAGTCACCCTCGGCGCATATGTAAACATGTAGCAACGTATCCTTCGTATCGGCTCGTTACGGTTCTTTAAGGAGGTCGCTGGAGCTCGACTCGAAGTGAATCCCTTGGCGCGGAAGGAACCTGTCGCGTTCTCGAAGGCGGCGTTTTTACATTCCGCGTGGAAGCATGTGCGCTTGGCTCGACTAGGAAAAGGATAATTTATTGATTTACACGCGATAAGCGGTACTTGCTGACGGGCCATTAAAATCGCGTTAAGTGCTGCTTTTAATTACAACTATTTACGGTTCGTTAGGTGAAGAGGCGGAGGATTTCCTTTTAATTCTTCGCCTCTAATGGATGCGTGTGTGTGTGCGGCAGTGCGTGCGTGTGCTGTGGGAGTTTATGACACACAGACATCAGTAAATTTGAGATAAAGTAATGCGATATGCGGATAGGCAAATGTAATTCCGTTTTATTGTCCTGTTCGCGACGCATTAGGCTTGAGGAGGCCTGTTCGTTTGAATGGAGGGAGATTAGCAGCGACAAGGCCTTTCTCTTTTTCTGATAGCACTTGATGAAGGTGCGGTGGAATGGGGTTGGGAAGGTGTTAACTGACATTTGAGTCGATGACTGGAAGTCTGTGACGGGAATTGACGGAAAGGGTTGCTGGGATTGGTTGCAGGAACACTGTTCCTCTTCTTGTGGCGTTACCATGGAAGGTGGACCTGGAACTCAACCAACAAACCTCGCCAGGAAGCACGATCTTTCACTGGCTGTCACAGGAAACCTCACAGGGGTTACAGTCTTAAATGAGCTGAAAATCGAAGCTGAAAGAATTTTGAAAAGAAGAAAGTTTAAGCGCCCCTGAAGCAGAGGCAATGTACCGGTACTTAAAGCCATTTCAGGTGGACCAGATAAGAATGATAGGAAAAGAAATTTGAATAAACCGACAAGTGTGTGGGACATTAAATTGATTTTAGCTTCACTTTGAAGCTACATTCATGCCATTAAATAAAGAGTGGAATATTGTGCAAATACCTGCCTCAGTTTCCCTTCCCTCCTCGGCTTCCCTTCCCGCCTCGGCTTCCCTTGCCGCCTCGCCTTCCCTTCCCGCCTCGGCTTCCCTTCCCGCCTCGGCTTCCCTTCCCGTCTCGGCTTCCCTTCCCGTCTCGGCTTCCCTTCCCGCCTCGGCTTCCCTTCCCGCCTCGGCACTGCTTCAAGCGATCGGTCCAATTTTTCACGATTCCGTCCAAAATGTGCCTCGTTATTCCAGCAACAGCGTCTCGACTGTTGGCCTTCAGCTCGTCCAAAGTGGTTGGCTTGTCAGCGTAAACTAAGGACCTGACATAGCCTTAGAGTGGTGTCAACCCGCATGATCGCGACGGGCTATCGATGAATGCTCGCCGTGAGTTGACCCAGACGCCCAATTTCTTCTTCGCAACTTCGAGCCTTCCGTCGTTTGTGCGGCATGTAGCGCCGTCTTGTTGGAACCACAGTTGGGATACATCGATGGTGTCGAGATCTGGCCGCAGAAAGTCGGTTAACGTCACTCTATACCTGAAATTTAAGACATGGATTTGGACGACCTCTGGTTCATGCCGCCCGACAACAGACGTTCTCGACCGCTCGACAACAGACGTTCTCGACCGCTCGACAACAGACGTTCTCGACCGCCCGGCAACAGACGTTCTCGACCGCCCGACAACAGACGTTCTCGACCGCCCGACAACAGACGTTCTCGACCGCCCGACAACAGACGTTCTCGACCGCCCGACAACAGACGTTCTCGACCGCCCGACAACAGACGTTCTCGACCGCCCGACAACAGACGTTCTCGACCGCCCGACAACAGACGTTCTCGACCGCCCGACAACAGACGTTCTCGACCGCCCGACAACAGACGTTCTCGACCGCCCGACAACAGACGTTCTCGACCGCCCGACAACAGACGTTCTCGACCGCCCGACAACAGACGTTCTCGACCGCCCGACAACAGACGTTCTCGACCGCCCGACAACAGACGTTCTCGACCGCCCGACAACAGACGTTCTCGACCGCCCGACAACAGACGTTCTCGACCGCCCGACAACAGACGTTCTCGACCGCCCGACAACAGACGTTCTCGACCGCCCGACAACAGACGTTCTCGACCGCCCGACAACAGACGTTCTCGATCGCCCGACAACAGACATTCTCGGCCGCCCGACAACAGACATTCTCGGCCGCCCGACAACAGACGTCCTCGGCTGGCCCGACAACAGACGTCCTCGGCTGGCCCGACAACAGACGTCCTCGGCTGGCCCGACAACAGACGTTCTCGGCTGGCCCGACAACAGACGTTCTCGGCTGGCCCGACAACAGACGTTCTCGGCTGGCCCGACAACAGACGTTCTCGGCTGGCCCGACAACAGACGTTCTCGGCTGGCCCGACAACAGACGTTCTCGGCTGGCCCGACAACAGACGTTCTCGGCTGGCCCGACAACAGACGTTCTCGGCTGGCCCGACAACAGACGTTCTCGGCTGGCCCGACAACAGACGTTCTCGGCTGGCCCGACAACAGACGTTCTCGGCTGGCCCGACAACAGACGTTCTCGGCTGGCCCGACAACAGACGTTCTCGGCTGGCCCGACAACAGACGTTCTCGGCTGGCCCGACAACAGACGTTCTCGGCTGGCCCGACAACAGACGTTCTCGGCTGGCCCGACAACAGACGTTCTCGGCCGCCTAACAACAGACATTCTCGGCCGCCCAACAACAGACATTCTCGGCCGCCCGACAACAGACATTCTCGGCCGCCCGACAACAGACATTCTCAGCCGCCCGACAACAGACGTCCTCGGCTGGCCCGACAACAGACGTCCTCGGGTGGCCCGACAACAGACGTCCTCGGCTGGCCCGACAACAGACGTCCTCGGGTGGCCCGACAACAGACGTCCTCGGCTGGCCCGACAACAGACGTCCTCGGGTGGCCCGACAACAGACGTTCTCGGCTGGCCCGACAACAGACGTTCTCGGCTGGCCCGACAACAGACGTTCTCGGCTGGCCCGACAACAGACGTCCTCGGCTGGCCCGACAACAGACGTCCTCGGCTGGCCCGACAACAGACGTTCTCGGCCGCCCAACAACAGACATTCTCGGCCGCCCGACAACAGACATTCTCGGCCGCCCGACAACAGACATTCTCAGCCGCCCGACAACAGACGTCCTCGGCTGGCCCGACAACAGACGTCCTCGGGTGGCCCGACAACAGACGTCCTCGGCTGGCCCGACAACAGACGTCCTCGGGTGGCCCGACAACAGACGTTCTCGGCTGGCCCGACAACAGACGTTCTCGGCTGGCCCGACAACAGACGTTCTCGGCTGGCCCGACAACAGACGTCCTCGGCTGGCCCGACAACAGACGTCCTCGGGTGGCCCGACAACAGACATTCTCGGCTGGCCCGACAACAGACATTCTCGGCCGCCCGACAACAGACATTTTTGGGCGGCCGATTACAGAAATTTTCGGGACATTGTCAGGTACCCGTCAACTTGGTCATTACCCGCAACGCCCGGATACTCGGATACCCTGGGAATCGATGATATGTGCGTTACCCAGATAAGCTCAAGAACTCTAGTCTTGACCCAGCAGTTCCCCAGTGGATTCAAATGTCTGTTTCGGAATGCGGTTCCAACCTTGAAGACTCTCTCCACCCAAGGAGCAGGAGCTTCCTCTCACAAACGGACTCCATTACACGCCACCCCCCACGCCCCACCCCCAACGCATCTATGCAAAGTAGCTCCCGAACAAAAGGACATTCGAACCCTTTCAACGACGAGCGTAGTAAAACTTAATTAGTTGGACAGTTCTGGGTACTCGCATCTATCTATCGGATTTCCCCCGAGATACAATAGTGTTATGATGATTAGAAAAGTTTTTCGTTTCCATTTCCAATTTGCCTCAGTCTCCGCACCTCATTCCCGCCGCTGTTCTCAAGGAAAACGATGCAATTTCCCATAGAAATTCAATTTTGAATCGCTCCACAGCACACACATGCTCCGGCTGCGTCGTCGTTCAGCTTGTCAAAACTCATCAGCGACTGTGACATGTCGAACAATGGGATTGCGACTCCTCATCCGAGTGATCAGACCTGTGTGTTCCACCAGTGATTTGGAACGCACAACGCTTCGTTCTTTGATTCGCTCTCCTCCCCCCCAGAAAATGTGACGTGACAAGCCGTGTTCTCGAGTACATCGCCGCCGCATCCTTTTGCCATTCGTCTCGAATTTCACGGCATGTCAGTGCCACTACCACTCAAATGGGATTTTTCAATTTTCAATTTTCCATCTTTCGATGGTGGAAAACGTTTTTCGCTTTTTTGATTGAAATTGAAAATCGCTTACGTATCTTTGTGGAGTGGGCGCGGCGCTGCGTTAAGACGCGACGCGTGCACGCGATTTGAATGGGTTCTCATGTCGTGAGGCATTGTTCGAGTGACAGGCAAATGGCTGACGGAATGATGGATCGGGTTGTGACCAGTGGTCCATGTTTGAAATTCGGTCCACCAGCGGCAAGAGACGACGACGACGACGACGACGTTCGCTGGAATTAATGAGCTTGCTTGTTACGGCGCATTAGGTCCGATGCGAGGAGCGGTATTTACTTTTGAGGATTATCCTTTAAATTTTAAGAGTTTTAAAAGGATGCAGCGGAAATGAATGGATGGATGGGTGGACTCATTCATCAAGGGCAGTGAGGCTGCAGTCAAAGGGGTTTGCTTTGAGGAAGGAGTTGACGGGAAATTGTGAGGGATTTGGAACGGATTTGGCGTATCCGGGTCAAAAATTTGACGTCCAGGAGTGGCTAGTGACTCATCTTGGCTTGGAGGTCGACTCAGATGACTCAGATGAGTCCACAATCGGCTGCGGGAGAATTCCTGGTCAAATTCTGACTACTGATTCTGGGGATTGGTTCATGTCTTTGCTAGATTTCGTATGAAATCGGCATATCCGTCTCAAAACTTGAGGTCCAGGAGTGGTCATAGACTGATCTTGACTGTGGGGTCGACTCAGATGTGTCCTGGTCTAATGTTGACTACTAGTTCTGAGGAATGGTTTGTGCCTTTACTAGAAAACGACTTGGAAAGGATTCAACGCATCCGGCTCAAGAATTCGACGTCCAGGAGTGACTAGGGACTCAACTTGACCTGGGAGTCAACTTGGATGACACAGATGAGTCCACAGTCGTCTGCGGGAGAATTCCTGGTCAAATTTTGACCTGGAAGGGATTCGGGAAATTCGGCTCAAAAATTGAGGTTCAGGACTTTGGACTCATCTTGACTTGGGAGTCGACTCAGATGAGTTCCCAATCGGCTGCGGGAGACTCCTGGTCTAATGTTGACTACTGGTTCTGGAAACTGGTTCATGCCGTTGCTAAATAATGATTTGGAAAGGATTTAGCGCATCCGGCTCAAAAATTTGACGTCCAGGAGTGTCTAGGGACTCAACTTGACTTGGGAGTCGACTTGGATGACACAGATGAGTCCGCGAGACTCCTGGTCGTTAATTTGCGGCCACTTGTTCTAGAGATTGGTTCGTATCTTTGCTAGATTCGGCATATCCAGCTCAAAAATGTACGTCCTGGAGTGACTGTGGTCTCATCTTGACTTGGGGGTCGACTCAGAAGAGTCCACAGTCTGCGAGAGACTCCTAGTCCAATATTGACAACTGGTTCTGGGGAATGGTTCATGCCTTTGGTAGAAAACGATTTGGCTAAAGAATTCGAGGTCCAGGAGTGACTGTGGACTCATCTTAACTTAAATGTCGATTCAGCTGACTCAAATGAGCGCGGGAGACTCCTTGTCGTCAATTTGTGGCCGCTGGTTCTGGATATTGATTCGCGTCTTTGCTAGATTTGGAAAGAATTTGACATATCCGGGCCAAAAATTGAGGTCCAGGAGTGCCTATGGACTCACCTTGACTCTGCGGTCTACTCAGATGACTCAGATGAGTGCGGGAGACTCCTGGTCGTGAATTTGTGGCCACTGATTCTTTCGTGTCTTTGCCAGATTTGGGACGAATTCGCCATATCCGGTTCAAAAATTTAGGTCCAGAAGTGACTAAGGACTCATCTTGCCCTGGGAGTCGACTCAGATGAGTCCACAATCGTTTGCGGGAGACTCCTGGCCAAATGTTGACTACTGATTCTGGGTTTTGGTTTCTGTCTATACTAAACACGATTCGGATTGGATTCGACTGAGGTCCAGGAGTGACTATGGACTCATCTTAACTGTGGGGTCGACTCAGATGAGTGCGGGAGACTCCTGGTCGTCAATTTGAGGCCTCTGATTCTGGAGATTGGTCCATGTCTTTGCTAAATTTGGAATAGATTCGGCAAATCGGGCTCAAAAATGTAGGTCTAGGAGTGACTTTGGACGCATCTTGACCTGGCAGTCATCTCAGGTGAGTCCACAGTCGTCTGCGGGAGACTTCTACCTAAATGTTCAACACTAGTTCTGGCGATTGGTTTTTGTCTTTGCTATAAACGATTTTTGACCTGAAATCGAATTCAACTTTTGCTCCGCGGATGAGGGACCATGGCAGCTTTGAAGGTGACCCTCAACGTCCAGAAGATCTAGAGGCAATCATCCTCTTACTCATCATCCTTTGCCCAGACCCCGAGGAGCTCCAGCGTTTCCCTGAAAACCACTCCATCAGCAGACCTTCCCCAGACCAGAAGTCGAAAAATCCTTAGTCTCCCACTGTCGTCCACCGAATCCAATCGAAATCCACCCTCCTCCCCTCCCCACTCACCCCTCAAGCCACTAAAAGTCCCAAAAAGTGCCCGTAATGACGAGAAGTTTATGAAGTCTACTCCTCAAAGTACCCGTTATCTGCGAGACGGCTTTATTCATTTTCTCGCTTTTATTGTTATCCACCACCCTTCCCCTCCCCCCTCCATCCAGAAAACGATAACAGATTAGGCCACATTTCAACCCCGACGTTGCCATATGTAATAAGTGACGGATTAAGTCGCCGTAAAGCGTTTATATAGCGATTCCGTCAATTAAACGTGAGTTAGTGCGTTGCCAGGGACTGCATGGGCCACGGAGTCCAACTCAATTGTATCTGCGAACAGATTTAATGATCACATCCCCACTGGACGGCCGACCGGAATGCCATTGATACCAGGAATGCTGCTGCTCCGGTGGTCATAAAATCTAAATAAATCCCCGAGACCGATGTTGATTGTGCCGAGCACACGTAATCCGGGAGTCACCTTTGCACGCCTGTCCCCCGTCTCATGACGACCGAATTGATATGCCCACAGGACATCTTAACCCAGTGGAGGGCGGCGGGCGGCGGGCGGCAGTCGAATGAAAACAATAAACCCTCGAGCGCCGGAACTGAAGTGAGTCCAGTTTTAGTACCCAAACGGGCTGTCAACCACCTTTATGGACGATTACAGAAGTTTAATGTTGTTGTGTCTTTGTTTCGTTCACAACTCCTGCACAGGCAATCGCCTTTATCTTCGTTTTCATTACACAGTCCGAATGAGTGGGGACGGTGGGTGGGGGGGAGGGGAGATTCTCTGCTCGAATCATCCTCAAGATAACCACCGTTTCGTCGTTCCTTGCTCCTCCGCCGGATCGGACTGGACACCGCTTCGAGCATCATTCCTTCCAAGGATGCCCGCTCCTTCCTTATCAAGGACACTGTAGAGTGGCACTCTCGGACGACTGCCAGGAGTAGTTGCTCGGAATAAATTGCATATAATTGCTTTTCTGGTGCACAGTAAATGTCCTAGAAGAGATTTATGGATTCCTGGTGAGCTGCGCGAAGGAATCTCAAAAAAGAGTTCCTGTGGCGTGCACCCACCCGGGGGACGGGGGGGGCTCTCTTGGCTGCGGTTTTGGTTGCAATTACAATAAATAAATAAGTAATTAGATTGCGGTTCGGTGTTGTTGTGGTTTTCATCGAGTTTGTTATCCCGACTGTCATGGTCAGGACTTAAGTGAGTTATTCCCGGCGTCTTTGTGTGTGCGGCGACGACACGGGTGGCACTGGCGACTCATTGGGAATGTATTTTGGGATCAATTTCCAATTCAAATTGATTATTGAATCTGTGAGAGGGAATTTATCGATAGCAGGGATTAGAAGTGACATCCTTGAGTCGGGGGTGGTGATTTATTGGGGAAGGACTTTGCAAGGAGCAGGGTGTTTGGTCAATGGCATGGTTTCATTTACATCTTGAGGGAATTTGTGAGAAATTTCGAGATGATTTTACGTATGAATCACCAAGAGATTCGAGTGGGCACTTATCTGCTGACACCCTGTCCACTGTTGGTAAGAAATCAAAGCATGGGACGGAATTTAATAATGGCCAATTTTTTGAAGACAAGACGTTTCGCCTCCAGTCATAATCTCCGGTCATCGCCTCCAGTCTTCAACTTCAGTCTTCGCCTTCATCGATCATTAGTTTTCGACTCCAGTCATCATCTTCAGTCTTCTCCTGGAGGACTATCCAGACTAGGCCAAGAGTCTTCGCCTCCATCAAACATAAGTCGCATTCAGTCTTCGCCTCCAGTCTTCGCCTCCAGCCTTCGCCTTCAGACCTCGCCTCCAGTCTTTGCCTCCAGTCTTCGCCTCCAGACTTCGCCTCCAGTATTCGCCTCTAGTTTTCGCCTCCTGTCTTCACCTTCAGTCTTCGCCTCCAGTCTTCGCCTCCTGTCTTCACCTCCTGTCTACTCCTTCAGTCTTCGTCTTCAGTCTTCGTCTTCAGTCTTCGCCTCCAGTCTTCGCCTTCAGTCTTCGCCTCCAGTCTTGCCTCCTGTCTTCACCTCCAGTCTTCGCCTCCAGTCTTCGTCTCCAGTCTTGGCATCCAGACTTCGCACCCAGCCTTCGTCTCCAATCTTCGCCTCCAGTCTTCGCACCCAGCCTTCGCCTCCAGTCTTCGCCTCCTGTCTTCACCTCCTGTCTTCGCCTTCAGTCTTCGTCTTCAGTCTTAGCCTTCAGTCTTCGCCTCCAGTCTTCGCCTTCAGTCTTCGCCTTCAGTCTTCGCCTCCAGTCTTCGCCTCCTGTCTTCGCCTTCAGTCTTCGTCTTCAGTCGTTGCATCCAGGCTTCACTTCAAATCTTCGTATCCAGACCTCGCATACAGACTTGGGCTCCAGTCTTCGCCTCCATCGAACATAAGTCTTCGCCTCCAGACTTCGCATCCAGACTTCGCACCCAGCCTTCGTCTCCAATCTTCGCCTCCAGTCTTCGCACCCTGCCTTCGCCCCCAGTCTTCGCCTCCTGTCTTCACCTCCTGTCTTCGCCTTCAGTCTTCGTCTTCAGTCTTCCTCTTCAGTCTTCGCCTGCAGTCTTCGCCTCCAGTCGTTGCATCCAGGCTTCACCTCAAATCTTCGTATCCAGACCTCGCATCCAGACTTCGGCTCCAGTCTTCGCCTCCATCGAACATAAGTCTCCGCCGTCGGCCTTAACATCCAGACTTAGTATCCAGACTTAGCTTACAGACTTAGGCTCCGGCCTTCGCCAACCCTCTTAGTCTCCAGTCTTCGTACTCAGACTTTGTCGCTTCCATTGAGCATTATTTAGCTCGCGGTCCACTTGTTTGAATACAAGCCTAGTAGAGGACTTGACTTGGCTCAAAGTTTGCATTCAAAACGAGTTCATGGAGGCAATGATTATGTGCGAGAAGATACTGCATTTAAAGAGATGTCAGATGTTGCCTCATTCTTCTCGTGTTTAGAGTCTCTCCCGGACTATACCTTCAATCAAACCAAACCCCTGGAATTGTTCAAGAACCTTGCAAGTGGATTATGTCCTTCCTCCTCACTTCATTGGCTTTCCAATTTCCTAATGCGCCTCTCAGCTCCGCAATCATATTCACATATTCAAAGAGTTACGGCCCACGCCTCATTGAACTCGTCAAGCCCAAGAGGCCACATTAGCCACACATGTCCACCGGATCGAGGTCCAACCCTTCCATGCCCACCGCCATCAGATGCATGCGCGTAGGCCCATTAATCCCCGCTTTGGTCATCAATTCTTCCGTTTTCCCGTCGAAAATCGCATAAAACTCCCAAAAAAAAACAGCACCACTTCGGGATAAACCGCATCGTTACATTCGTCCCACCACCACCGCCACCGCTCGCAGTCACCACTGACGAGCTGAGAGTAACAACGTCATTTCGCCGTCATTAACGTCCATTTGCTGCAAAGGGACAAAGGCCGTTTCTTTAGTGATTTATCCACAAAAAAAGGATAAAACTACCGAAATGGGCTCAACGCATGTTGCGTCCCTTCCACGCCAGCCACTGAGACGGCGGATGGCACGAAGGGGTTAACAAACGCTTGGTCACTCGAATTTGGATGTAAATTGTTGGGTTTGCCACTTCCATTAACCCTTCAAACAAAGCACACACGAAAAAAGAAAATACTCTGGGCCACGTCGCTCCACCCTCGGCACAGACGTACTTACGATGCATGAAAATTTATTTGTTACGGAACAACTCAATAAGTTAATAATTCAATTTCGCCGATAAAAATCTGATTTTGGGCCGAAAAAAAGGACCAACAACAACCCTTTCTAGTCAACCGTGAACCGGAGAGGACCCTTTTGTTGCTGAGGCAAAGGGGTGAGGGTAAACAATTCACAGGACGACCGATGAACTAACCTCTAAATGCGACGAGATGTGTTTTCCTTTCTTTTTTTTTTTTGAAAATCACACATGTCGTTGGGGGCATACGCAACGCACACGCGACGACGGTGTTCGGAGAGCAGAGCGTCCTTATTCCATATCCATTATTTTTGCGTGAATTTAAAGTGATTGCCAGTGGGGGTGGTGGTGGCGTGGCTCTCTTGCCTAAAAGGAGCACTAAATCAAATTCAGTTGTCGTCGCCGGCATCCTTACATGTCCTTACACATGCTCCACTGCCCCTCGCCCCGCTCGAACTCCGGTTCGCGCTTCGGCGAGCGTGTTTTATGCGCTGAAGGACATGTGTAGCTGCTCCGGAGGAAAGATTTAATTCACAAAGCAAATGTCTCGCTATCATCGCCGGTCTCGCATAAATAATTCATTTCGATGGATGAATGCAAATCGACGGCGGCGTTGGGGATTTATTTCGTGAGGTGCCTGAGGGTGGAGGTTATGGGCCCATGCTCTTGCGGATGGGTGGGATTTCTTTGCCTCGTCGAAGACGTTTGGATGTCAGCCACCTGGAGGTCTGGAGTTCTTTAGAAAAACAGACGGGGAATATGTGCTCTTCAAGAAGCTTCACTGGAAGGACATTCCGACAAGGATTCGACCAAAAATCTCTGCCCCTTATTCGCATGGTTTTTGCCTCGGGCAACGATGGACCGAAAGAAGCGTTGCCTAGATTTTTGTTGGAACTTCGAGGACCTGCCACAGTCGGGTAAGGTTCCGCTTGAAGCATCGGCGGACCTAAAGGAGCGTTGCCTAGATTTTTGTTGGAACTTCGAGGACCTGCCACAGTCGGGTAAGGTTCCGCTTGAAGCATCGGCGGACCTAAAGGAGCGTTGCCTGCATTTTTGTTGCGGCTTCGAGGACCTGTGTCGGGTAGGATCTCCTACCGTCGGTAAACATCCTTCTCAACCTCAAAAGGACCCCATTTCACTCCAAGATCTTCTCTGTTCCTCCAACAAATCACTCTGCGAGTTCCCCCACATCCTCCTCCGAGTCTCTACCTCCTGCCAACCACCTCCCCCAACCTCAACCCTCCATCACTCAGTCAATAAATTGTAATACCTGAGCTGGAAACAGTCAATAGCCGTCCTTAATTGAACATTACAACTGTTGTTTGCTCTCATCCCTCCCGTGCGCTGGCTGCCATTCGATTTTTCGAATTAGTCTCGCTCGAATTACCGCCGAACGCACTTTATGGCATTGAAGCATCGCAGATGACAACCTTGGGTGGCGTCCTCCTCCACCTGATGCTGCCGGGCTGTTCGGCCTCTGTTGGTTTATGTAAGTGCCCGTTCGGACGTAATGGCCCTTCGGAATGCCATAATTTATTTGATTACATGCATGCGGACACCTACGCGGGCGACTGAGTGACGCACAGCACGAGCGCTTCACCCTCGACTGGCCGAGGTTAAATTATAGTGTTCACCCCGCTCCGGGAGTGGGTGACAGTCATTACCTCCGCACCAAGTGTGCCCACTTGTCCGAAAAGATGCCCATCGCCAGCGGCAGCGAAATTAGAGGTTTGTGAAGTCGTCAAGTAAATGACAGTCGCCCGGGTGAGGGGGTGGCGTTCAACTTGCGACTGATGCAACTTGAGATTAGAGTTTTATCTCGTGCCAGCGATAGCATTGTTCTGCTGCGGTTGGGCAACATATGTCCTACCTGTATCCCGGAGTGTGTTGCGTATCGCTGTCGCTGTGACGGGGATGTGCGCGCCCAACGAGCAGAGCATATGGTTAGCAACACAAACAAGCGATCCTTGTAATTTGCCCGTGACTGCCAGTCGGGAATTAATTTCCAGAGCAGAGAATTAAAATCGCGGGGGTGAGGTATTTGCAGGACAATGGCATGAAAATGTCGGAAGCAATTAGGGCAGAGATCGGAGTGCACCCCAGAGATGATTTATTAATTTTTAAATCGTTCTGACGCATGACTCTGGGATGCGACCAAGGAGACCAGTGAATGAGAGGTCCTGCGAGAGGACGTGACTTCTTCATGCAGTTGGAATGAGGGAAGCGGCAGATGACACACATGATTCCTTCATGATTGACTTATGGGCATTTTGATGCGCTTTTGACCTGAATCTTCGACTTAGATGCGTTTGAAAGGATTCCGAGAACCTTCGATTCATTCGTATGTAAGTGCTACTTGTGTTGAAATGAACAGCATAAGTACAAATTCATCAAAATCCGAAAGGAATTCTCGGAGATCCTTCCGCTGGCTGGGCCAATGTGCCGAATACACCAAAAGGTATGCAAGCATTGGTCTGGAATTTGATGCATATGCGTGGCTTGTCAAAGTTGAGGATCGATGCCTTTGAAATCGCATCGAAATGGCAGTGGTTAGCCTATGATTTTTTTTGGGGAAAAAATCGAAGGGTCTCGGAATCCGTTAAAATGCACATCACTCGAAAGGTGGAGAAGAGAGCACAACAGAAATGGCGGTTTTATGTCTGGGAGACGCCTGGTTTGGAAACTGTGGCTTGTCAAAATTGAGGATCGATGCCTTTGAAATCGCATCGAAATGGCAGTGTCTGGGAGACGCCTGGTTTGGAAACTGTGGCTTGTCAAAGTTGAGGATCGATGCCTTTGAAATCGCATCGAAATGGCAGTGGTTTTTTTTGGGGGAAAAAATCGAAGGGTCTCGGAATCCGTTAAAATGCACATCACTCGAAAGGTGGAGAAGAGAGCACACCAGAAATGGCGGTTTTATGTCTGGGAGACGCCTGGTTTGGAAACTGTGGCTTGTCAAAGTTGAGGATCGATGCCTTTGAAATCGCATCGAAATGGCAGTGGTTAGCCCATGATTTTTTTTGGGGAAAAAATCGAAGGGTCTCGGAATCCGTTAAAATGCACATCACTCGAAAGGTGGAGAAGAGAGCACACCAGAAATGGCGGTTTTATGTCTGGGAGACGCCTGGTTTGGAAACTGTGGCTTGTCAAAGTTGAGGATCGATGCCTTTGAAATCGCATCGAAATGGCAGTGGTTAGCCCATGATTTTTTTGGGGGAAAAAATCGAAGGGTCTCGGAATCCGTTAAAATGCACATCACTCGAAAGGTGGAGAAGAGAGCACACCAGAAATGGCGGTTTTATGTCTGGGAGACGCCTGGTTTGGAAACTGTGGCTTGTCAAAGTTGAGGATCGATGCCTTTGAAATCGCATCGAAATGGCAGTGGTTAGCCCCGAAGGGTCTCGGAATCCTTTGAAATGCACATCACTCGAAAGGTGGAGAAGAGAGCACACCAGAAATGGCGGTTTTATGTCTGGGAGACGCCTGGTTTGGAAACTGTGGCTTGTCAAAGTTGAGGATCGATGCCTTTGAAATCGCATCGAAATGGCAGTGGTTAGCCCATGATTTTTTTGGGGGAAAAAATCGAAGGGTCTCGGAATCCGTTAAAATGCACATCACTCGAAAGGTGGAGAAGAGAGCACACCAGAAATGGCGGTTTTAAGTCTGGGAGACGCCTGGTTTGGAAACTGTGGCTTGTCAAAGTTGAGGATCGATGCCTCTGAAATCGCATCGAAATGGCAGTGGTTAGCCCATGATTTTTTTAATGGAAAAAATCGAAGTGTCTCGGAATCCGTTGAAATGCACATCACTCGAAAGGTGGAGAAGAGAGCACACCAGAAATGGCGGTTTTATGTCTGGGAGACGCCTGGTTTGGAAACTGTGGCTTGTCAAAGTTGAGGATCGATGCCTTTGAAATCGCATCGAAATGGCAGTGGTTAGCCCATGATTTTTTTGGGGGAAAAAATCGAAGGGTCTCGGAATCCGTTAAAATGCACATCACTCGAAAGGTGGAGAAGAGAGCACACCAGAAATGGCGGTTTTATGTCTGGGAGACGCCTGGTTTGGAAACTGTGGCTTGTCAAAGTTGAGCGTGGAGATCTTTAAAAATGAGTCCTGTCCTCGTCTCCTGGCAACTAGTCATTTCCATTTATCCTCAACTTTCCACCCACTTTAACCCCGAAAATTACTCGTCTGCTTGAAGCGGTTAATCTTTGATTATGAGACCCTTCCCCGCTCGAAAACAAACTCATCACCCGTCCAAATGAAAGGGTTGATTATGGTTTCTGCAAATCCACAACCACACCGCCCACTGACTGGAAAGTATTTTACTCCTCTCCCACTCGGAAAAAAAAGGACGAACAACAACAAAGAAACGAAAAAAAATTGTAATCAATGAATTAAAAGCAAATGAGCCGTCGTCGACGCCGTCACCGTCATCGTCGTCCTTCCAAGGATTCTCCGGCAGCAAACGCATTCCATTCTGCTACTCTCTGCTTATTGTTATCCGCTTTCTGTTGCGCGCACTCGTATTTGTTTGTTGATGCTGCTTCCGTTTGCCCTCCTTTGATGTTGAAGATGTAATTTAAAGGAGACTGCATAAGCTCTCGTCCTCTGCTTATAATTATTGTCCTTTTTTCTCATTATGGCCTTGCTGCTTGTGGTGTTTGCGTACATTTTTGCTCAGGTTTTTCTTTTTTCAGGTTTTTTTGCTGCTTTTGCGGGTGGATGGTGGGTGGAGTGGTGGCGTTCCTTTGGCTCTAATTAAAAGTGCGCGCTTAAATAATGCAGAAGCAGACGTCCTTCGGCAGGATATAGATTCGGAATGCAGCAAAGGGGACGGCACGGAACGAGAACGCATACAGCTAGCGGTTGTAATTAGGAGATTGTTGTTTATTTCGTTGTCTTCCGAGTTCCGAGTCCGAGGGCCCCGCAGAAGTCTTAATTAACTTTTAATCCGGCGGAATTTTAAATATCCGATTTGAGTCAATTTCGCAGGCGGACGTGTATGACTCAGCAATCGGAGCGGGGAATGCGCTAATCCGCAACTTTTCCTTGAGTTATGACTGAAGGGGCTTTGGGCTTAATGAGGACTCCTTTCCTAAGATCCTTGCCTTTCCCCCCGTGGGCTGCGTCACTCTCAACCCCCAAATCCGGAGTCTCTGTCTTGAGGTCGAGGGGGCGATTCAGGTTGCATCTGGCTGATGGATTTCATTTCCGCTTCGCGGCACTTCGTGTCAATCTCCTGGCAGTCTTCCACTCCGCTGATCGTTTACACCGCACACAAAAGGGTTCAACACTTGTCACCACCTCCTTCCCTCGTCAAGTGCAACTCTGGCGCACAGAAAAATTGAATAAAAGCCCAAATCATTACGCCACCAATCGGAATCAATTTAAACGGAATCCGATTAAAAACGCAATCATCTGAGATCGGCTACAAAATAAACCAGGCTCGCCGAGGACAGTCAGGACCTTTTAACGAATTTTCCACATGAGCTGAGCTGTCACCGGCTCATATGCAACCACCCATCCCCGGGGTGTGGGCTCGGCGCAGGGGTTGCATACGAAATTAATTTAAATTGTTGCCAAGTTCCCCGCACGGATGTGAAACGCAAATCCAACGGCATATGGCCTTTAAAATCCGCTGAACAATAAATATTTTAGTTTCGAACAAAAAGGATATCATTTGACTTTTTATCCGGCGACGCGGATATCGGCTGGCATATGTGACATTAGAGTGGTAACTCGATCGGCGGTGGTGAGTGCGCGACCATCCCCGGGAGGGTGGCGTGTTGAGGTTTTCAAATCCGCACTAAGTGGTGTCAAATGACAGCACAGTCCCGGGCGCATCGCGTCTTCACTTTTTTGTGGTTGATTGGGAATAGAAAATGTCACAACTTTGCTTTTGACAGGCAATCACCTTTAATTATCCTGTGGTTGCTCGGTGGGGTGGCCCATGGCACGGAGGGGGCCTCGGCTGCGGTGAAACCTCGTGTGGGTTGTGGTAATTTGAGAATGAGACACGAAGGATGTTGTTATTTGTCCCAAAATAGACCGTCATTATTGGCGACATAAGCAATTGCATGTGACATGATTGCTGCTCGGGGGTGGAAGGGGTCGAAATTGTCGTCAAAAATTAGAAAATGTTCGTGATGAACGTGGAGTTTCATGAGTTCATCCAAAATGATGAGGACTCTTCAAAAAACGCGCCTTCTGTTGATGTCCTCCGACAGGAGGAGGACCTGGCACGGCGTCCCTTTCAATCTCCTGTTGGAAGACGATGTCCGTGACTCTGGCACTTCATCTAGACGGCCTTTAAGTTCAGTCAGATTTCTGTTCAAATATGGCATCCAGTGCATTTTTTCAAATTTTTGATTTAAGGCTCAGTAAACGACTCTCAGCCAGAGACCCTTCGCCGGTCGGGAGCCCGCTAAGTAAGTTAGTAAGTAAACGACTGGATGGCGCAGTTGGATAGGTGCCTGCCCCAAGTTCGAGGTGTCCCAGGTTCGAATCCCAGTGAAATCGAATCTGGTCCAGTTACCATTTGCCGTTAGTTAAGTGCCTGCCCCAAGTTCGAGGGGTCCCAGGTTCGAATCCCAGTGAAATCGAATCTGGTCCAGTCACCATTTGCCGTTAGTTAAGTGCCTGCCCCAAGTTCGAGGGGTCCCAGGTTCGAATCCCAGTGAAATCGAATCTGATCCAGTCACCATTTGCCGTTAGTTAAGTGCCTGCCCCAAGTTCGAGGGGTCCCAGGTTCGAATCCCAGTGAAATCGAATCTGGTCCAGTCACCATTTGCCGTTAGTTAAGTGCCTGCCCCAAGTTCGAGGGGTCCCAGGTTCGAATCCCAGTGAAATCGAATCTGGTCCAGTCACCATTTGCCGTTAGTTAAGTGCCTGCCCCAAGTTCGAGGGGTCCCAGGTTCGAATCCCAGTGAAATCAAATCTGGTCCAGTCACCACTTGCCGTTGGAATCAAATTAACGGCACTGGAGTAGGTTGCTACCTGGCAGACCAGTTTTGAGTCTGAGTGCTCTAGTGTAATGTTTCAAAAATCCTCCGAAAAAAATAAAGAAAGCCTCTTCTTCTTCTTCTTAGGGCACTACAGTCCGAGGTGGACCTGGGCCTGACTCAACATACCTCTCCAGCCAGCACGATCTGTCGCCAGCTGTCTCCAGTTTCGCACACCAAGCCGGCGAGGTCCCCCTCGACTTGTGTGCGCCACCTTGTACGTGGACGTCGTCTGTTGCGTCGTTAACAGTAAATCCGTCCATACCCGAGGCAGTTTGTGTTCTCTGAACGCGTATATTTTTACCGTGGTGAGGAAATTAACCCCACGCACAACCTCCAACTGGGAAGACAGGTCCATTTGTTTAGCCCCCGGACAAAGGGGTCCGAAGGGATCCGTTGTCGGTAGCCTCTTGCAGGCTGTGAGCGCCGCCGTTGGCCCTAAAAGAAGGACTCATCCGCCGCCATCTCTATTCCAGGTTCCCGACCTGACCATGGAAACCAGGTAGCTCCTGTTGAATGGAGTTGTGGATGCCGCCGTTGGCCAATCAGTTGACCAGCTCCTCCGCCGCCATCCTAAAAAGAGTGATGAGCCCTGATAGACTCACACTCCCCCCTCTCTCGTTTGCAGCCTCCCAGACGAGGGTTGGTTACCCCATCTTCTGTCGAGGGTACTCGGCTTCCGGATTTCACCACGGGGAGGTGAGAGTAGGAGTTCGTTAATAGAGGCTAGGTGCAGACGCTTGTGTCTGCATGGTTCGCGTATTAACGCTTCGAAAGAAAGCCTCAGTAACTTCAAAAAAATCGTCTCCACTCCAGCTCTCCACTCCCATCACTCCCAAAAAAGTTGTGCACCCATAAAACCCCCTTCCCCCGCTGAATTAAAAAAATTCTATTAACATATGAATGTATCTCACGATAAATCATATTGTCAGCCGAAAAAAAACCCGCAGAACTTTTGATTAATGGCCACGAAACGGATAAATGAATTCTTCCACAAAATCCGACTTTCGACGCAATCATTCCAATTCCCCTTTTTCCCAATTCTCTCCTGCTCCCTCCATCCAACTCCAGCTTTGTGCGTCTTGATTACGACAAGCTGACAAAAAGCTTAAGCAACAGTCCTCGATAGCGGTGGTTAAGGATGACACAAAAAAAATGGATTCGAATCGAAACCGAAATTCGAAATGTTGTCATCGCACATGTCATGTACTTGTTGATTTATTGTCCTTCCTGTCTGCAGGATATTCGTCTTTATCTCATGTGGCGTCTGTCGACGTATGTGCCCCCACGACATTACTCACATCATCCATGCGAGAGTATGTCCTGGCATCGGGTACGATTTGTAAGCAGGATTATCCGTGAACACAAAATGAGAGATGTTTAGTGCATGAGAATTTTAAATTCGTTCTTAGCAAGGATACATCAGCGGAAAATGGATTTTTTTCCGTTTTTGCTCTGACAAGTGATGGGGATAGGTGGTGGGACATGGAATCTGCTTCTGCTTGTGGTGGTCTAATGGATTGACCAACGATGTCATTGGTTTTTGTGAAGGAGAGTTACATTCATTAGCTTCTCAGTTAATCCTAATACGGAGCTAAGTCTTGATGATCCCGGGCAAACTGCATCCAGCCTTCAAAACCCTCACTACAGGAACTGGAAGATTTTATTGATGAGGCCAGGTCAGTTTTGATACTTGATACGAATCTTTTCATTTAGAATTAAGACCCAGGTCTCATTAAGCAAGCGATCGAAACGAAAGTTTTGAGTCAACATGTGTGGGCCTGGGTCTTAAGACTTTCAAAACAAAGCCATAAGCCCAGGATTTGGCATCATCAAATTCAATGCAATCGTCGTTTTCAGGGCGACAAAAAAGTCCTTAACACGTTGAGTGCCACCATACAATCCGAACAACTGTCATCACAGGCCACGGATTTTGTTTTATTGACACTTCGAGTACACTTTGGTCTCACGCGGCACAGCAAGCCCAAATTCGTGTGAGTCCAAAGTGGTATCATGTGACACTCAACGTGTTAAAAGTATTAGACTATTTCAATTATTTTCGAAAAAACCAATTGATTTTGAAAAATGCTCCATATCTCGAAAACGGGAAGTCTGATGGCGATTTTGGCTACAACAAGGGTGTCCAAAACGAATCTTCTGAGTCAACATGTGTAGGCCTGGGTCTAAAGACTTGGACAGCTCGAAAAAGGTAATTTATTCGAAAAATTCACCATATCTCGAAAACGGTCGGCCTGACGGCGGTTTCGCTTCTCTTAATGTTCTTGGCTTCGATTAGTCGTCGAGCGAGCGTAAAAGGTGAACCTTTTGAACCAAAATTTGTGAGCCTAAGTGTAAAGGCCTCCAAGCTATGGCCATAAATTGACATGAGAACGGTTGAAAAATTCACCATATCTCGAAAACGGCGTCCGACACTATTTCGCCTCTCTTAATGGTTCTGGTACCTGCGAGGCATCGATGTAAGCATTCAAGACGAATCTTTTAAGCTAACATTTGTGAGTCTGGCTCTAAAGGCCTCGGAGCTACAGCCATGAATTGAAATCAGAAAGGTTCAAAAATGCACCATATCTCGAAAACAGTCCGACAGCGATTTCATTTTTCTCCAAGCTTTTGACTTTGATGCGAGAGCTCAAAACGAATGTCTAAAGACTCTAAAGCCATCTGAGCTATTGCCATGAATCGAAATAAAAAAAGTCGAAAACGGCAATTCAGTTTGAAAAAGTTCTTATGTCTCGAAAACGGTGATTGATGGTGATTTCGTTTTTTTAAATCTTCTGGCTTCAATGCCGTTTCGAAACCAACCTTTTAAGTCAGAATTTGTGAGTCTCGCTTTGAAGGTCTCCGAACTATGGCTATAAATTGGCATCAGAAAGGCTGAAAAATTAACCATATCTCGAAAACGGTGGGTTTGACGGTGTTTTCGCTTTTATTAATAATTGTGGCTTTGATTCCATGGTATTGAACCAATCTCAAAAGACCATAAAATCATCTGAGCTGTGGCCATGACTTGACATCTGAAAGGTCGAAAACGGCAGTTAGTATTGAAAAATGTACCATATCTCGAAAACGGGGGTCTGATAGTGATTTAGGTTCTCTTAATGGATTCCGCATCTATTAGGCGTCGATGTGGGCATTCAAGGCGAACCTCTTGAGCTAACATTTGTGAGTGTGGTTCTAAAGGCTCCAGAAATATGACCATGAAGTGACATCAGAAAGGTTGGAAAATTCATCGAAAACGGTGGATCTGGCGGCAATTTCGTTCTCTAATGGTGTTGGCATCTATCAGATATCGATGCGGGCGTTCAAGATGGACTTCTTGAGCAAATATCTGTGAGCCTGGCTCCAAAATCTTGCGAGCTATGGCCATGAATCAGAATGGTCGAAAACTGCAATTAATTTTGAAAAACTCCTTATATCTCGAAAACGGTGATTGATGGTGATTTCGTTTTTCTTAAACCTTCTGGCTTCAATGCCGATTCAAAACCAATCTTTTAAGTCATCATTTGTTCCGAGCTATAGCATTGAATTGGCATCAGAAATGCTGAAAAATGTTCCATATCTCGAAAACGGCGGTGGTGAATCTGACGGCGAATTCGCTTTTCTTCATATTCGAAGTTTCAAAACGAATTTAAAAATACCCCAAAGCTATCTGAGCTATTGCCATGAATTGATATCAGGAAACTCGAAAACTCCAGTTAGTTTTGAAAAATTCACCATATCTCGAAAACGGTCTGACCGCGATTTCAGTTTTGCCAAGGGTTTCGGCGTCGATGATGATCACGACTGCAACTACACATTTCATACAGTTTTTGACTTTGATGCGAGGGTTCAAAACAAACTTCAAAAATGCCATGAATTGACAACAGGAAGGTCGAAAATGTCAATTCATCTTGATGACCAAATTTGAGCTATCAACTCCTCGTCATCGTCTAGGAAATCCTCTTCATCAGCCATTGGCATTCCCACGAATCACCTTCCCCCTCTCTGAGAGTCATCCTCAACGAACTGTCTCACAGCCTGAAACGTAGTGGCCGCAGCTCGCATAACTCTTGGCAGTAAATTGCAACAAAATTTTAATTTTATCGCCCGAACATAAAAATTTTTCACCGCAATCTCGCCGCCAATACCTCGCTCGTCATACGCCGCGCCGAAAAGTTTCTCCCATAAATCCTCGGCGTCACTACGACAAAGTCACTCATTAGCTGGACAATGGTCAATCCACACACACACTGACATACACCACCGAGAAGACACTTTCGTCACTTTGTCTCCTAATCTGGTCGTAAAAACCGCCAAAAAGTGGAACATTTCCATCTCGTCCTTTGTCCCGTTTTATTGATCAACTTCTCTGCATATAAATCCCCAGATTAGCTGCCAAGGAGCCAGCAAGGACACTTTTATAGAGCAGCACTGTAAATCATCATTAAGTTGTTAATTTATTTGCAGTTGTGTGCGACGGCAGCGGAACGGGAGTGCTGGGTGGTGGTTGGTGGTGATCTACTGTGCCAGTTCTACCGCAACATAAAATCTTTAAGTGATTTTATTGGCGTCACATCCCCTCTGGCACTGACACGTCACACACGGGGAGGAAAACAAACAGGGAAGCGAGGGGTGTGCCTGCGCATCCTTTTTGTTTCTCGTCTTTTCTTTTGGCAGCGGCTTAGATCGCGCGCTCGAGAGACAATGGGCGGGTAGTAAACTGTCGATAATTTCGAGGAGTTATTGGCAGTCAACTGAGCCTAGGACTGCACTGGGGGCAACATTGTTGCGTCGAAAGGAGTCGCGACGTGACAATATTTTGTCACGACACTTTGGGCAGTCGCAATTGAAATGTTTGCTCGGCTTTGTGATGTACATTGTTGCGCTTGACGGGTGTGTGACAGCGGATGGAATGGAACGATCTCCTGCCTACCTGAGCGAATCGGTGAAGGGTGTTGTTTGGGATTTTATGGGGATTCCTTGAGGATTAAGTTAAGATGTTTGCTGTGAGCGAGGAAGAAGTGATACGCAGATGCGTGTTGTGAGCGAGTTCGAGGAGGGTGCGTCGTGGTTTTCTTTTTGGGTTGCATGGTTGACAACTTTGTTTTGAGGTGGAAGGAGGGTTGAGAGGGGGAAGGGATTGTTGCGCGTGAAGTCAAAGGCTATGGAACTGAACTCCGACTTGGGCTTCGACTAATGAGCGTCTTCTCCAGCTTACAGCTTTCAGTGTGGACCGTCCTGCCGACTGGGATGCTTTTCAATCTATGGCGTCGTGGGTCCTTGCTTGCCATGAAGAAGCTGTGCAATCCAAACGCTTGATCCATCTTCAAGTTTTAATGATCCTTGACTGGATCCAGTTCGTTGAACAGCCTCACCCTGTCCGTCGTTGAGTATCGTCCTTCAATCGCCACCAAGCGCTTCATTTCTATGTTCAACAGGTACACGGGTACACGACTTGGATCACGGCACATGACGCAAGACGCAAGACGCCAGACGCAGATGATCAGAATCTTCTGGGAAAGGCGCCTTGAACAATTTGGGCTTCATTCCCGTGTTCGACGTATTAACTTCGGACACGGGTACACGGGTACGGTAGTCAGACTCTTGTGCTCCACGTATTAACTTCGGACATGGGTACACGGGTACGATAGTCAGACTCTTGTGCTCCACGTATTAACTTCGGACACGGGTACACGGGTACGATAGTCAGACTCTTGTGCTCCACGTATTAACTTCGGACACGGGTACACGGGTACGATAGTCAGACTCTTGTGCTCCACGTATTAACTTCGGACACGGGTACACGGGTACGGTAGTCAGACTCTTGTGCTCGACGTATTAACTTCGGACACGGGTACACGGGTACGGTAGTCAGATTCTTGCGCTCGATGCATTTACTTCGGACACGGGTACACGGGTACGGTAGTCAGACTCTTGTGCTCGACGCATTTATGTACTTCGGACACGGGTACACGGGTACGGTAGTCAGACTCTTGTGCTCGACGTATTAACTTCGGACACGGGTACACGGGTACGGTAGTCAGACTCTTGCACTCGACGCATTAACTTCGGACACGGGTACACGGGTACGATAGTCAGACTCTTGTGCTCCACGTATTAACTTCGGACACGGGTACACGGGTACGGTAGTCAGACTCTTGCGCTCGATGCATTTACTTCGGACACGGGTACGATAGTCAGAATCTTTTGCAAAAGGCGACTTGGGCTTGTAGCGCTTCATTCCTGTGTCTGACGTAAAAATACGGACACGAGTACACGTTTTACACCACGGGACATGGCGCATTCAGATCACCAGTTGTACGAACCACGAATTGATGCCCGATAGGCTTGTGTGCCACTGACAGAGAAGGAGAACAGTCGTCGGTTGAACTTAAAGGACTCTTAGGACTACAGTCAACCATCCCTAGACATGCTTCCAAACAATCGCCCAAAACCCAGGCCTCCTCAAGAGATCCCTTGTCCAATTCATCAAAATCGCAAAAACAAATATCCAAAGTCCATAAGGCTGCACCTCCCACAAGGCACTTAATTTCAAGCGCTCTCCCCTGTCACGTGCCCCAGCCAATCATAGGATTAAGGGACTACCAACCCAAGTCATGCATTTAACCAATTTTCAAATAATTTATTTAACTATTTGCAAATTGCCGCAACTACTCCTGGCAGTGTCTCCGTTCCTGCCTAAACTACATTAGTTCCAGCAGAGCCGGGGCTCGTCTTTCAACTCGCAAATGACATGAAATCATGTCCTTTGCCTGGCTGCAGCGCCATCGTTTGATGGATATTTGCCCTCGGGGTGTGTCTTTCTTTGGTTTCTCGGCCCGTGTGTGTGGGGGATGGCATGATCTCGAGGCATGCACGTCATGCAATGCATCCATGCGAAGGTGTTTCATGGCACCATTAAATATTTACAGTTAATTTTATGGGGAAAAAGGGCAATCGCTTCTCGGGATACATAACCCGGGACAACGGAAGCCATAAAATGCTCGTTTGTCACGAAATGCATGAAACTTCAGTCATCGCCCTGCGCCTCACCGGAACCCCGTCCACATGCTCCAGTTGAATGCATCCTTAGTCAGCTGCAGTGTGTTACGTTGCATGTGGTGACTAGGAATTCTGTGTCACCACCGCCGACGTCACAGGGGTAAACTTTACTTTTTATGGCTCATTGTATCGTAACCGTAAAAAACTCTCTCTCTCTCCTCACACAAACACACAGAAGGGGGGGATGAGAAATGCAATCACAAGGCTCATTACCACAAGGCGGTGTACTGGAGAAGAGCTTGAATTGAACTCCACCTTATCGAGCGGCGGTAGCGTCCCCAACCTTTGTTCGCCGTCGTCGTCCTGCCGTTGCTCTGGGGGACGACGGGGGATGGTGGCTGTATTGTAATGCTTTCACAAATTTCCTTGCCAACAATGAGGACGATTTTTTGTTTGTTCAGCAAGGAGCCACCATAAATCAGAGAACATCAAAGGATACAGCGTCGCTCGGCAAATGTATGACAAAGTAATTCGAAGGATTTAGTTCGGCGATGGGCGGGGAGGGAGATTCGTTCATAATGCGAGCTGGGATAATGGCGGAGTATATTACAATTAGAAATGGAAAAAAGGACTCTCAGGCGATGGGGTGCGAGGGAAGACAAAGTTTGACGCAATCAGAGGAAGTCACTCTTGGAAAATTAACCCAAAGTCAAAGTCAAGTCAAAGTCAAGTCAAAGTCAAGTCAAAGTCAAGTCAAAGTCAAGTCAAAGTCAAGTCAAAGTCAAGTCAAAGTCAAGTCAAAGTCAAGTCAAAGTCAAGTCAAAGTCAAGTCAAAGTCAAGTCAAAGTCAAGTCAAAGTCAAGTCAAAGTCAAGTCAAAGTCAAGTCAAAGTCAAGTCAAAGTCAAGTCAAAGTCAAGTCAAAGTCAAGTCAAAGTCAAGTCAAAGTCAAGTCAAAGTCAAGTCAAAGTCAAGTCAAAGTCAAGTCAAAGTCAAGTCAAAGTCAAGTCAAAGTCAAGTCAAAGTCAAGTCAAAGTCAAGTCAAAGACAAGTCAAAGTCAAGTCAAAGTCAAGTCAAAGTCAAGTCAAAGTCAAGTCAAAGTCAAGTCAAAGTCAAGTTAAAGTCAAGTCAAAGTCAAGTCAAAGTCAAGTCAAAGTCAAGTCAAAGTCAAGTCAAAGTCAAGTCAAAGTCAAGTCAAAGTCAAGTCAAAGTCAAGTCAAAGTCAAGTCAAAGTCAAGTCAAAGTCAAGTCAAAGTCAAGTCAAAGTCAAGTCAAAGTCAAGTCAAAGTCAAGTCAAAGTCAAGTCAAAGTCAAGTCAAAGTCAAGTCAAAGTCAAGTCAAAGTCAAGTCAAAGTCAAGTCAAAGTCAAGTCAAAGTCAAGTCAAAGTCAAGTCAAAGTCAAGTCAAAGTCAAGTCAAAGTCAAGTCAAAGTCAAGTCAAAGTCAAGTCAAAGTCAAGTCAAAGTCAAGTCAAAGACAAGTCAAAGTCAAGTCAAAGTCAAGTCAAAGTCAAGTCAAAGTCAAGTCAAAGTCAAGTCAAAGTCAAGTCAAAGTCAAGTCAAAGTCAAGTCAAAGTCAAGTCAAAGTCAAGTCAAAGTCAAGTCAAAGTCAAGTCAAAGTCAAGTCAAAGTCAAGTCAAAGTCAAGTCAAAGTCAAGTCAAAGTCAAGTCAAAGTCAAGTCAAAGTCAAGTCAAAGTCAAGTCAAAGTCAAGTCAAAGTCAAGTCAAAGTCAAGTCAAAGTCAAGTCAAAGTCAAGTCAAAGTCAAGTCAAAGTCAAGTCAAAGTCAAGTCAAAGTCAAGTCAAAGTCAAGTCAAAGTCAAGTCAAAGTCAAGTCAAAGTCAAGTCAAAGTCAAGTCAAAGTCAAGTCAAAGTCAAGTCAAAGTCAAGTCAAAGTCAAGTCAAAGTCAAGTCAAAGTCAAGTCAAAGTCAAGTCAAAGTCAAGTCAAAGTCAAGTCAAAGTCAAGTCAAAGTCAAGTCAAAGTCAAGTCAAAGTCAAGTCAAAGTCAAGTCAAAGTCAAGTCAAAGTCAAGTCAAAGTCAAGTCAAAGTCAAGTCAAAGTCAAGTCAAAGTCAAGTCAAAGTCAAGTCAAAGTCAAGTCAAAGTCAAGTCAAAGTCAAGTCAAAGTCAAGTCAAAGTCAAGTCAAAGTCAAGTCAAAGTCAAGTCAAAGTCAAGTCAAAGTCAAGTCAAAGTCAAGTCAAAGTCAAGTCAAAGTCAAGTCGATGTCAAGCCTGACCCTGGGTTAAAGTCTCAAGCCTCGTTTAAGCCTCTGTCTGGCTGTCAGCAGGAGAGTAAGGAAAAGAGCCCAGTTCGATGGATTTCTCGAGCTCGACTTGCCTTCTGACCCGTTAAAGCCTGAGTTTGTCTTCTCGTAGGACATCTGTCATCACGCCACCATCAGCCCGTGTTATCTCGCCATCAACTGCACCTCAATCCATTAACGAACTACCACACCCCCACGGCAATCCATCTCATTTCGAAAGAATCCCAATTTATGGTTCAATTCTCCATCACACCCCGCCGCCGACGCATTCACTTTTAATTCCCCCGTCCCAACCACGCCGAGATCAAAGGCTTCCAGCGCGGGTGTCTTTTCGGGGCGAAAAAATCCTTTCAAAACTGTGTTCTTATCCTGAGTAAACAATAAGCCAAGTGTCAAGCGCAAGCCCGCCGCAGGAACGCGATACAACCTATTATCCTTTCGCCCACTCCGCTGCATCCCCTTCTGCTTCACTGCTGTCTGGCTGACAGCCACCGCCGCAAATCCCTTTTGGGTCAAATTGAATCCGGAAAAGTCTGAGTTTGACGAATATCGCCGCGGTCGTGCGAATTTATAATTAACAGCCTCTCACCGTAAACCGCCAAAAATTCGGCTCAACGTCGAACTGTTTATCCTCGAAAGTCGCTAAACCCTAAATAATTACATCAGCAGCGAGGACACAAAGCCGCTTTCCACGCTGCACCACCACCACCATCGCACGACTCTGGAGTTCGATCAAACGAATGTTGTCCTCTGCCACGGGGTGGGTGGCCTCTCGCTCTCTCTCTCTCTCGACTCATCCCCACGCCCTACATCAGTGAGCTGTAAATGTATCTAAACCTGAACCCTCACCGGAGCGGGCACATTCATCTTGAAAATAATGTTTAATCAAGGAGATTAAAATTTCCGCGACTCAGGATAATGCGCGCCGCAGCGGCAGAGACGCAACCAGGAGCAGAGGCTGGCTGGGGGATCCTTTGTTATTAATTATGCGCGCTTGAGTGATTTCTTGTGCTCGAGTTTTTCATTCGATGCCGCGGCGCTCAGCGATGCGAGCATTTCTAAACCGGCGACGGGAGATGGGCGGCGGTGGTAGTGACGGTATAGTTACCACTTGCTTTCAATTTTATTTGGATTAATGAACAAAGCTTCGATACGACTCATTAGTCTACCTTTTGAAGGATTTCCTGTGTGCCTCTGTGCGCGCCAGTGTTCCTGTGCGATCCGAGCGAACGGGTTAGCCGAGCCGGCGATGGGGGTGGGGTTTGTGGCGGGGATGTGTGATTAAAATGCCTCCTTTCACAACCACTGCGGCGGTGGTAGATACGGATTTTTCAAATTAAGAATTGATTCCTGCGCTCGGGTGAGGAGGTGGGGGCGACGATTGTTTGCGTGGACTTCATTGTGATTGCTTCGGCTATTGTTCCCGGGGGTATCTGTAATTAATTTTAATTATTTCATCCGGTGAAAGGACCCGATTCTGCTTAACGGAGCGGCTGAAGCCGGTGGATACATTCGAGTGCAACAAGTCATGCAAGGAAATGCGAGCGCTGGAGGATTGCTTTTCAATGAATTTCTCCACTTGGCGATGTCTGGAGAGGTGTGAATTTTGTAGCAAGTCGATGGCAGTACACAGACAAAGGCAGTGCTTTCCAGGAGTCGATGATGCAGCAGCTTTTAAATACTCCTCAACCGACGACATATCTACAGCCCCAGACACAGCAACAGCAACAGCACCAGCAACAGCAACAGCAACAGCAACAGCAACAGCAACAGCAACAGCAACAGCAACAGCAACAGCAACAGCAACAGCAACAGCAACAGCAACAGCGACAGCAACAGCGACAGCCACCGACAGAGCCAGACCCAGAGCCAGACCCAGAGCCAGACCCAGAGCCAGACCCAGAGCCAGAGCCAGAGCCAGAGCCAGAGCCAGAGCCAGAGCCAGAGCTAGAGCCAGATCCAGAGCCAGAGCCAGAGCCAGAGCCAGAGCCAGAGCCAGAGCCAGAGCCAGAGCCAGAGCCAGAGCCAGAGCCAGAGCCAGAGCCAGAGCTAGAGCCAGAGCCAGAGCCAGAGCCAGAGCCATTGGCAGAGCCAGAGCCATTGGCAGAGCCAGAGCCATTGGCAGAGCCAGAGCCATTGGCAGAGCCAGAGCCAGAGCCAGAGCCAGAGCCAGAGCCAGAGCCAGAGCCAGAGCCAGAGCCATTGGCAGAGCCCGAGCCATTGGCAGAGCCAGAGCCAGAGCCAGAGCCATTGGCAGAGCCAGAGCCAGAGCCAGAGCCAGAGCCAGAGCCAGAGCCAGAGCCATTGGCAGAGCCAGAGCCAGAGCCAGAGCCAGAGCCAGAGCCAGAGCCAGAGCCAGAGCCAGAGCCAGAGCCAGAGCCAGAGCCAGAGCCAGAGCCAGAGCCAGAGCCAGAGCCAGAGCCAGAGCCAGAGCCAGAGCCAGAGCCAGAGCCAGAGCCAGAGCCAGAGCCAGAGCCAGAGCCAGAGCCAGAGCCAGAGCCAGAGCCAGAGCCAGAGCCAGAGCCAGAGCCAGAGCCAGAGCCAGAGCCAGAGCCAGAGCCAGAGCCAGAGCCAGAGCCAGAGCCAGAGCCAGAACCAGAGCCAGAGCCAGAGCCATTGGCAGAGCCATTGGCAGAGCCATTGGCAGAGCTAGAGCCAGAGCCAGGGCTGGCAACTGGCACGTCTCTCTCCCATCCCAAATAGCCTCCGAATCTAGTCCCACTTCATGACCAACAACCCAAGCGAAACTAATACCTCATCAGCATTGGCAGAGCCAGAGCCATTGGCAGAGCCAGAGCCATTGGCAGAGCCAGAGCCAGAGCCAGAGCCAGAGCCAGAGCCAGAGCCAGAGCCAGAGCCATTGGCAGAGCCAGAGCCAGAGCCAGAGCCAGAGCCAGAGCCAGAGCCAGAGCCAGAGCCAGAGCCAGAGCCAGAGCCAGAGCCAGAGCCAGAGCCAGAGCCAGAGCCAGAGCCAGAGCCAGAGCCAGAGCCAGAGCCAGAGCCAGAGCCAGAGCCAGAGCCAGAGCCAGAGCCAGAGCCACAGAGCCAGAGCCAGAGCCAGAGCCAGAGCCAGAGCCAGAGCCAGAGCCAGAGCCAGAGCCAGAGCCAGAGCCAGAGCCAGAGCCAGAGCCAGAGCCATTGGCAGAGCCAGAGCCAGAGCCAGAGCCAGAGCCAGAGCCAGAGCCAGAGCCAGAGCCAGAGCCAGAGCCAGAGCCAGAGCCAGAGCCAGAGCCACAGAGCCAGAGCCAGAGCCAGAGCCAGAGCCAGAGCCAGAGCCAGAGCCAGAGCCAGAGCCAGAGCCAGAGCCAGAGCCAGAGCCAGAGCCAGAGCCAGAGCCAGAGCCATTGGCAGAGCCAGAGCCAGAGCCAGAGCCAGAGCCAGAGCCAGAGCCAGAGCCAGAGCCAGAGCCAGAGCCAGAGCCAGAGCCAGAGCCAGAGCCAGAGCCAGAGCCAGAGCCAGAGCCAGAGCCAGAGCCAGAGCCAGAGCCAGAGCCAGAGCCAGAGCCAGAGCCAGAGCCAGAGCCAGAGCCAGAGCCAGAGCCAGAGCCAGAGCCAGAGCCAGAGCCAGAGCCAGAGCCAGAGCCAGAGCCAGAGCCAGAGCCAGAGCCAGAGCCAGAGCCAGAGCTAGAGCCAGAGTCAGAGCCAGAGCCAGAGCTAGTGCCAGAGCTAGAGCCAGAGTCAGAGCCAGAGCCAGAGTCAGAGTCAGAGTGAGAGCCAGAGGCAACCAGTTAAGGGACAGCCTTTCTTGTCACAACTTCCGGCAACTGGCACGTCTCTCTCCCTTCCCAAATAGCCTCCGAATCTAGTCCCACTTCATGACCAACAACCCAAGCGAAACTAATACCTCATCAGCGTCAATCCATTTAAACTCGGCCGCCTCACCCTTGGTCCCCTTGGCTTAATTAGATTCAATGAACTATCCCCGATCGACTTGCCAAGGGTGACAGGTACATGTCATCGTCCTCCCCGAAGTCGTACATATCGCCAGCGAACAAGTGGATGACAGCAGCGCATTAGTTTCCATTAAATGTAGGCCACAGCGATGCCATCCCCGGCCCGAAGCCACTGCACGGCACATTAACTTATTCACTTCGCGCTGGTGGGACGGAATAACTTTTGCAATTTTTCGCCACTTTGATGGATGTTCCACATGTGACATTGCTAAAGAGAGCCATCAACCCTCGTCCCCGGGAATTGTTTTATTTCCACTCGAGCGACCGCCACAGCCAGAGCCAGAGCGAGGAAACGAAACATTCGATTGAATCGTATGTGCGGAGCGGCGGCGTTTTGTTTGTTGACTTCCGTCGATTTACTTGATAAATGGCGGGACAATTCGTCAACTCGTCGGCCGACTCGCCCCCACGGGGATGCCGCACAAAAAACTTGATAAATACTCGATATTTTGTAAAAAATTGATGCCCATAAAAATATGGACCGTTCCTATCGAACCCTCGATGGAGGAGGGTCTGAATGTGTGCGCCGGGTGTGGGTGTGGGGTGCGGTATCATTTGATAAACACATAATCACATTACGGAGGAATGATGTGTTCACATGAGGAGAGACAGGGAGCCATCCTGCGGAAGTGAAAGAAATTGTTTTGTTCCGTTTGAGGAGACGCATTAACATGCGAACGTCGACGCTTGACTGTGTCATCAATATTTTATTGTCAGAAGCAACCTTTTGGAAGACAATGTGATGTGGCATGCGATGATGCCGCATGTGGAGGCATGTACAGTCATCCCTGGAGCACGGGAGAAGCGGCAACAGCAGAGGAAGCAAGGACTCGAGGAGGCAAAGCAGTGTGTTAGAGGTCGTTTCTCATGTGGAAATCACGGTTCGTGGCGCCTAACGGCAGTTTCACTTGATGAATGCCGAAATACCAGGCTTATTGAACGTGCAAGCAATGAAAACCACTGAAACTCCAAGAATTAGCGATAAATGGAGAGAGACAAGGAAAAGCCGTTGGTGTTAAAAAGGTGATTCAATAGGAGGTTCCAATTTAAATTTGGGATAAAAGCCATCAATCATCTCCAAAATTAACAAAATTTTGACTTCAAAGAATGCTGAGATTCAGACATTTGATAGAGAACTAAATGCGCATTTATACTAGATGTCGAAAGATCGAAAGGCGTTACTGTTGTAGCCTTTAGGGAGGTGATTCAATAGGAGGTCCCAATTTAAATTCAAAACTGAAGCCATGAATCATCCCCGAAATTAACAAAATGTTAACTTAGAAAGATGCTGAGATTCAGACGTTTGATATAAAACTAAATGAACATTTATACTAAATGTCAATTAGCTATAAGTCGAAAGGCGTTGCTGAAAATTTAGTTTTGCTCAGAGCACCCTTAGAGGGATGATTCAATAGGAGGTTCCAATTTAAATTTGAAATAAAATCCATAAATCATCTCCAAAATTAACAAAATTTTGACTACAAAGAATATTGAGACTTAGACATTTGACACAAAATGAAAAACACATTTATACTATGTGTCAATTTCCTGTACGTCGGAAGGCGTTGCTAAAATTTAGTAGCTTTCAAAGAGGTGATTCAATAGGAGGCTCCAATTGAATTTCAAAACTGAAGCCATGAATCATCCCCGAAATTAACAAAATTTTAACTTAGAAAGATGCTGAAATTCAGACATTTGACATAAAGCTAAGCAAACATTTATGCTACTTAGCAATTTGTTGTAGATCGAAAGGCGTTGCTAAAAATGCAGTAGTCTTCAAAGAGGTGATTCAATAGGAGGTTCCAATTTAAACTTGAAATAAAAGCAATGAAAAATCACAGGAGTTTAAAAAATGTTCACTTCAAAAAATGCTGAGACTCTGACATTTAACACAAAGTCAAATACACATTTATATGATATGGAAATTTCCCATAAATCGAAAAGCGTTGCTAAAAACTAAGTTTTGCTCAAAGTACCACCAGGGGGCCAGATAGCTATAAATATTAAGTAAAGTAAGGAAATTTATAATTTTCTGTGTAGCATGTAAAGTGAACAGCTTTTGTGGCAAAAAAAATGCATTTAGAGTAAATAAAAATAAAGATTTCGCTGAAGCACTGCCTTACCGACGAGTGTGACTCAATTGGAGGTTACAATTTAAAAGCTGAACTAAAAAATTCTAGTTCAGGAAAATTATGAGTTTTTGATGCAGAATGAATGCTGAAATGTCAGCATTTTGTGGAAAAATAAAATATAGACGAGAAGATGAGGCAGGCAGGTCGATCTCCTCCTTGATTCAACAAACTTCATAAACGACCCTGTCCCGATCAAAACTCTTGTAAGGTCTCTCTCAGAAGGAAGAAAATGCCTTCAAAACATCAGTCCAATGTTCACATCCCGTCTACGAAAACATCCCCCCAAAGTCAATTGTATTCATCCAGAAAACAAGAAGGACGATGGCAAAAAGGAAGTAAATCAAAAATGATAGCTTTTCCCATCAAACTTCTGTTGGAACTTCCTCCCCCGAGTCGACTTAAATGCTCACGGTTTACTGTCCACCCTTCGCAATTCACTGACTCCAACGACTTCGAATCGGATTCCATGATTTTTTAACACCAAAACCCTTAAGCTCACCGCCCCGCGGGGGAATTGCAAAACCCAACTCCATCCGACAATGAAATGGAATATTATATGAGTCCATTCGTCCTTTCCATCCATCCGAGCTGGATATCTCTTGTATCAGCTTTTATGATGGAGAATGGCCATAAAAAATGCCATTACTGCTGTCAGTTGATGACGTTCCACCTTGAATTTACGATATCCTTCGAGTGAGCTGCTCGGCAAGCAGCACGAATATTAATTTAAATTAGAATCTTCTCATTAACTGCCACGGGGGTGCGGTGCAGTGCAGTGCGGTGCGGGTGATCCATTTTAATTACTTCCCAAGATTATGAACGCCATGCATTGCATCGTGCATCTTGCTAATTGATGAGCTCGCATAAATTAGCCCGTAAGACACTCAACTTGTCACAGGACACTTCATTGAGCCGACGACGACACACACACACAACCGCTTTAACGACGCATCACACACAAGAGCGGCGATAAAATCCCGAACATTGCACTCGACTGGTGACGAGAAGCTTCGCCCATCCAACCGTCCACGAGGGTCGTTCATAAGTTATTTACGATCCATCAATGGGAGAGCGTATGTCAAACCTATATCAACGTCATCATTTCGCACTGAAGTGAGACAACGAATGGACATCGATTCCATTCGGCGGGGGAAGGATGTTATCCTTCAAGTTATTGACCATCTTGATGGGGTTTTATGTCCTCTCCCACTGGATAATGCGATTTACTGGGGAAGCACGTAAGACGCACCCGAACCGAACCGAACTGCCACTACATCACTCGTCATCTTAATGTTGGTTGTAACTCGATTTATGGCTGAGGAGAGGGGGACGCAGAGATGGGCGTAGTCATAATCCCGGGGAAAGAAAGAAATCCCGAGCACTGGCAATTCTCGGTTAATACCTGCTCAACCTATTCAATTAAAGTTTCCCCATTGAGCGTGCAAGTTTACAAGTTTCAATGGAGTGCAAAGTTTCTGACTTTTACTATCGCGAAGACGACGAGGACGACGACGATGTCGACAACGAGGACGAGGACGACTATGCTCGACTGGAGCTAATTAAGCGAAGAGATAAGCGAAAGTTTCCGCCGGCGAATGGGCGAGTTCGCGCGCCTTTTAACGGGCTGCCAGGGAGCAATTCGCGTCGAGCAATCCGAGCGAAGAAATAGATTCTAATGACGGGTGATTGGACAGAAAACAGGAATTCCTTTCTTTCGTTTCGAGGTAATGGTCATGTTTGACGCTGGGGCGAAGTTTTCCACTGAAATCGCATTGTTCTTTCAAATCTGTGAGGGGGTCGGAGGGAGGTGGGTGTTGGAGTTCAAGACAATGAGGTGAAGAATGTAACAAGTAGTTACTGGCTGGGTGAAGTCAAGTGAGCACTCAGATATGATGAGAGTTGCTGTGATTCAGTTGAAAAAGTTTGACAACGACTGTGATGGGGTGAGATGAGATGAGACAAGTGCTTGACTTTTGGCGGACTGGGGGAGGTGAGGAGTGGTGGATGAGGACCAGAGGGAGATGGAAGTTGTGGCACAGGTCAGGAGGCAGCAAGGATTCGTGGGAATTCCCAAATATTTTCAAATGTGCTCGATCGGGTTTTTTTCGACTTATCAGGATATGATCAACTAAAAGTCAGTTTTCGACCACATTTGATGCATAGGTGCATAGTAAGTTCAAGTGGCTTAATAGTTCACTTAGACCCGAGTATATCCATTGGGATACTAGGACTGATTGCAAGCGTTAGGCAAACTGGTCAGCCCAAAGAAACTGTTGATCCCTTTCTTTGACACTCTGACGCTCGATTCTCCTCAACATACTTTGGACGCAGCGCAGAAAGGGACACCCTTTTTGTCTCGTCCAACCTAAGGTACTGCCAGCAAAAAATTACTCGTTTTTGTGTCGACTTCCTTTTCGAAAAATGTCGTACTCGAACAAGAACCAAGTGCTTGCGTCAATCTCCTCGCAGTGATGCCATGATAAGGTTATTTTAAGGTTACCGACTGCAGATTAGCAGTCACACCCTGCCTGTTGTGATACCAGGCGGATCGAGTTTGTCGTAGCCATTAAACCAAACTGTTTTTAACGTCCACAGGGACCTCAATGAGACCTAAGTCACGTACCCCAGGATGAGCCCTAGGGCCCGGGAGGAGCTGGAACTAACTTCTAACCATACGTCATCCCGAATCCAATTGATCGGATCACAATATCGTCTGGCAATAGACGGCAAATGGAATGGAATGAAAAAAAAATAGAGGACCAAGTTGGCTACCCTGTGGGACTCTGAAAGTTGCTCAAAATTATCTGGACTGAACTTCGAAAGGCGCCCATCCCTGTATCCTCCATCGACACTGTCAATCGAAAGTAGAAGGTCGGTAGCTGCTGTAACAGTGACAAGATAAAAAGCAGAGGTGCATGTTGGCTACCCTGTGGGACACCGAAAAATGCAAAATTAGGTCTGAATTAAACTCCAATAATGACTGTTATTGAATTCTTACTCGACCGTCGACCGTTGTAACCTCAAACAGTATCAAAATTGGACCAGATAAACAGTAGAGGACCAAGTTGGAATCCCTTGCGGGACTCCGCAAGATGCTTACTATTATCTGAACTAAACTTCGGAAAGTACCCATCACTGAATTCTCAATTGACACTCTGTCATGTGGAAGGCCGTTGACCGTTGTAACGTTGACAAGATAAAAGGCACAGTTCTATGCTAGCTACCCTGAGGGACTCCGCAAAATGCTCATAATGATTGGAATTGAACTTCTAAAAGCGACCACTTCTGAATCCTCAATCGACGCTCTGTTAATAGAACGCGGAAGGCCGTTGTAACGTTGACAACATAAAAAGCAGAGGTGCATGTTGGCCACCCTGTGGGACACCGAAAGATCCTCAATAAGGTCTAAACTGAACTTCGAAAATTTACCATCATTCAATTCTTAATCGATCGTCGACCGTCGTAACCTCAAACAATACCAAAATTTAACCAGATAAAAAGTGGAGGACCAAGTTGTCTACCCTGTGAGACTCTGAACGGCATCTACCCCTAAATCCAATCACTAATTCGTCTCTGTCAGTCGAATATCAAATGCAGTTGGTCACAACACGACTAATTAACAAAGCGAAAAGCTGAGGACCGAGTTGGCTACCCTGTAGGACTCCGAAAGATGCTCAATAGGACCTCAAGTGAATAAAGTACATAACTGAGTTGTCAGTCGACACTCTGTCAATCGACTGTGGAAGGTCGTTGCCGTTGTAACAGTGACAAAATAAAAAGCAGAAGTGCATGATATCAGCCCTGTGGGACTCTAAAAGGTGGTCAAAATAGTGTTAGCTAAATTTTGAAAAGCGCTCATCACACAAAATGTCTTGTGACAAGAGACTCCAAATGGAACGGTCTTGAGTTTTGCAAAATCTCTGAGTCGCTTTATGCAAGACTAGCCGTAGACAATGTCAGAAAATGTTGCTTCAAACGTCACTGGAGTGGAACAGGGATGCTCACAGGCATTTTGAGATATTTCAGCATAATTTAGAGGCGGTGTTAGGATTGAAGGATCTCGCCTTGTGATGGCTCTACAGGCCGAGGTGAACTTGGGCCTAGTTTCTTCAGAAACCACTCAGAATGTGTGAGCAATTGTTCTCTTACGAGTGAAGGGGACCTATAGTTTTTTGTAAATTACAAAAAGGAACGTTTTTGAAGCAGAAAACTGAAAGAAAGATGTCTGTGTCGGGAACCGAACCCAGATTTTGAACGTAGGAGAGGACACCCGCTTTACCAAGACGGCCACAACACGTCGTAAACAACTGACAAAAGTTCCCATTGCTTTATGGTGTTACGCTAAAGTCTTACATACTTACTCAGCCCACTTCTCAGGCAGCTCGTTCACGTAGCTTCCACTCCATTTATCCACTAACCTATCTGCTTCTCAGGCCAGCAACCGATGAAGGGCCTAGGTTCGTGTCTATGCTGCCATCCATCCTTGACAATGCCCGGCACCCTGCTTTCGTTCATCAATCCCAAATTGTCTTACCTCCACGATCTTCTTCTTCTTCTTTGTGTAGCGCTACAGTCCGGGGTGGACCTGGGCCTCAACCAACAAACCTCTCCAGCTAGCACAGTCCCTCGCTAGCTACGGGATCACTTGGTCTTTATACCGAAAATTCGGTCTTCATCCCCGTCCAGGAAGCAGGAGGCTCGGATTCGAAGACTCTCTTAGTCTGAACACTGGTTTTCATGGGTTCGTTGACCCGAAAGTCGTATTGGATCATGAGTTGGGAGGCCCAGTTCGTCCTGCAACATTCTCTACTTGAACATTTCTTAAAGTTCCTCCATTCAAATGGGTCGTTGCACTTCCATTTCATTTCTCCACCCCTCCCGTGCAAATCGATTTCAATAAGCAGCAGTGCTCCATCCCCCTCCCTCCCAACCATCCATCCATCTCGTTATAATGCAAACGCCTGCCGCCCATCAAACTGATCAAAGCCAGTCATCATCGTCGTCGTCGTCCTTTTTCTGTTCGTTATTATCCTCGATACTCTTTGATATGCCAACGTGCTTTGTCATCGGACTTGTGTTGTGTTGTGTTGTGTTATGACTAACCGATGGAATATGCCTCTCCACAGATCGTCCTCGTCACAATGTCCTTTCCATCCCACCGTGGTATCGCATAATCCTGCCAACAAAATTCCCCTGCACACTATCTCACACACACACACACGGGATTCCCGGTGGGATTTAAAGGACATCTTTCACCGCAACGGTATCATTACAGCGAATCAGTCGCCGGTAATTCCTTGTAAACATATTCCATCTCAAGACGATAACAATGACTGTGACGAAAGCGAAAAAGTGAACAGTCTCTCCCTGTCTCCCTCCGTCCCTCTGTCAGGACGAGACGATTGAATTGTGGAAGCTGTGAGCTGAGAGTCTGTCGCTGCCGGTTATGGTGGCAACGAAGGGCGCGTCAAATTACCAAAATCCACCCAAAAACAACGACGCCGAGATAAACTGTACCCCGAACAGCGGCGAGCAACCCTTTGCCAGCCACCAACCCTCGGTTTGGGCGGAAGCCGAACAGTCTCTAATGATTGACACCAGAGTCTCACAATGACACGACGAAAAGTGAAATTCAAATTCACTGCCTCGCCGAGGGTGAAGGTTGAGCCGAGTGTTGTGCAGGAAAACTCCCCGAGTTAATGGCTCCCGGTCGGGGATGGTGGTGCTGGTGGTGGTGGAACACATTCTAATCGCCTGATAATTCTGTTTCTATTAATTCGGGGTATCTGTCGCTCCGGCCCCGGTCGAAAGGGTTCAATTTGCTGCGTTGAAGCCTTGAACGGCTTCCATTGTCGCCGACTGAAGGCTGATGAGGAGGTGTCACCCGAAAGTGCAATTACTTGCCGAGTCATAATCAATTTTTTGTCTCCTTTTGGCGGGTCGCGTTGGTTCGCTGTCTGTCTCGATGGCAGTGTGTAATACGTACGCATCTGGGTTTTACACTTTAATCCTGTTGAATGGAATATTTGACGGGAATTCTAATCAGGGTACACCATAAATGTTTACGGTTATGCGTGTGATTTAGGCACGATTTGGATTTGCCCGTCGAACTGCCGCTGATGGCTGGGATCGTAAAGTGTTGGATTTTAGCGCTTGACATGAATGGGAAGGGGCAATTGTGAGACTTGTTTACTCTTCTAAAGACGCCATTTAAGAGGAAGGGGCTATGGGAATGGGGTGGTCTTAGAGGCAATAACCATCACCTTTGTTGGATGGGAATGGGTGTGAGGGGATTTGGAACAAATGATGTGACCCTTATGGGAGCAACAGGGTCCACTTGTACTTTCGTTGGAAAGGGCATTCAAGAGCAGGGTGCCTTTGCTGTGGATTTAGACTTTAGACCTGTTCTAGAAACCTTTGAAAATTTACCACATTTGCTGACTTTTTGGCTCCATCGAGCTTTTGTTACACAAATTTGGTTAGATCCAGAGGTCCTTTGGGAGGACGAATAAACGTCGTCTTAGTCGATTTTCAGAAACTTAATCTAGCTCTATCCAACTCTTTCGCAGCATCCTCGATCTAGTCCAAGTCGTCAAAGTCAATCACAACCAATAATTGATCAGATAAAAAGCAAAGGACCAAGTTGGCAACCCTGTGGGACTCTGAAAGGGGTCCATAACTGAATCCTCAATCGACGCTTTGTCAATCGAAGGGCGTTCTCCATTGTAACCTCTTACATCACCAGTAATTGACAAGATAAAAAGGAGAGAACCAATTTGCCCAACCTGTGGGACTCCGAAAGATGCTCAAAATGATCTGAACTGAAATTAGGAAAGTGCCCATCACTGAATCCCATGCATATGGAAGACCCATGGCCATTGCAACGTTGACAGCATAAAAAGTAGAGGCGCATATTGGCTACCCTATGGGACACCAAAATATGCTCAATAAGGTCTAAATTGAACTCTAAAAATGACTGTCATTGAATTCTTACTCAACCGTCGACCGTTGTAATCTCAAACAGTACCAAAATTGGACCAGATAAACAATATAGGACCAAGTTGACAACCCTGTGTGTCTCTGAATGGCACCCATCCCTAAATCCAATCACTAATTCGACTCTGTCAGTCGAATATCAAAGACCGTTGGCCATTGTTACTGCATACAACGTGAGGAATTGACAAAGCAAAAAGCAGAGGACCGAGTTGGCTAACCTGTGGGACTCCAAAAGATGTCCAATAAGACTTCAAGTGAATAGAGTCCATAACTAAGTTGTTAGTCGACACTCTGTCAATCGAATGTGGAAGACCGTTGGTCATTGACAAGACAAAAAGCAAAGTTGCATGATGACCACCCTGTGGGACTCTGAAAAGCACTCAAGCTGATCTGAAATGGACTTGGGAAAGCACCGATCAATGAATTCTTAATCGATCGTCGACGGTTGTAACTTCAAACAATACCAAAATTGGACCAGATAAACAGTAGAGGACCAAGTTGGCTACCCTGAGGGACTCCGCACGATGCTTCCTATCATCTGAACTAAACTTCGGAAAGTACCCATCACAGAATTCTTAAAGGACTCTCTGTCATAAGGAAGGCCGTTGGCCGTTGTAACGTTGACAAGATAAAAAGTAGACGACCAAGTTATCTACCCTATGGGACTCTAAAAGAAGCTCAAAAAGGTCTGAACAGGCCTTTGAACAACACCATCACTTAGCTGTCAGTCGATACTTTGTCAATCGAATGTAGAAGGCCATCGGCCGCTGTAACGTTGACATGGCAAAAAGCAAAGGACTAAGTTGGCTACCCTGTGGGATTCTGAAAGGCGCCCATCATTAAGTTCTCAGGCGAATGTCGAAAGCCCTTGGCCGTTGTAACCTCATACACTGTCAATAATTGACTAAGTAAAAAGCAGGGGACCAAGATGACTGCCCTGTGGAACTCTAAGAGATCCTCAGAAGCCCTGAACTGAACTTCAGCTACCACTGAATCCTCAATCGACCCTCTGTCAATCGAACGTAGAAGGCCGTCGCTTTCGTTGTCGCTGTAACGTTGACAAGATAAAAAGCAGAGGCGCATATTGACTACCCTGGTGGTACTCCGAACGATGCTCAAATTATCTAAAGCTTTATTAATCGAATGTGGAACGCCGTTGGCCGTTGTAACCTCATACACCGTCAATAATTGACAAGATAAAAAGCACGGGACCAAGATGACTGCTCTGCGGAATTTTGGGAGATGCTCACAATGGCCTGAACTGAACTTCACTCACCACTGAATCCTCAATCGACGCTGGCTCAAAATGTATCGAAGGCCGTACGGCGTTATCAAACCTCCTTTACAGGACACCCCATCCCATCATCCCCCATCTGACGCTCTTTCAAAGATTCCCATTACACCTTGTAAATACCTCGCCTTTTAGTTTCCACCTGATTGATTTTCACAAGGAAATCATTTCACTTTGCTTTACATCTCCCGAACCGCCATCACCCGAAGTCAATTTAAATTGAAAACCAACCAACCCCCGCCTCGTCTGCAGGACAAACAATTCCCGTTTGTTAGTTATTTAACCGAGAAATCACTTAAAGCCGAGTTGACAATGAGAAGTGCAAAGGCCACCCGACACCTCCGACTCCCCCGAGGACCACCACAGCGCGCCAACAAACAAAAAGAAAGCCAAAACGCAAACAGGAAAATATCGAAACCCACTGAAGCCTTAACGACAAACGCCGGAAAGGAGACTAATATAAATAAAATTCCAATTACTCAACAATTAATTTTCTTGTGCAGCCGGCCAAGCGTTAAGACAACCATGTAATTCGATGAATCCCACTCGCAGGGCCGCCACCTCCCCCCCGGCGGCTTCCGGTTGGCGCGTAGCTCACTCGCACTCTCTCTCTCTGCTTTGCGGCGTCTTGTCGCTGAGGTAGCTCGGCGGCACACACTCCACGGGGGTAATCTTGAATTTTAGATTCGCAACCGGATGAGATCACAGTTCCTCGAAGAAACTTCGCCCCCACCCGAGAAAATTAGCCAGACGCACAGGGCCTGCATGCGGATATCGGGGGCGGGGAGGAGGAAGCAGGCATGCACACAGCGCAAAGATACCAAATATTTGTCTTGAGAAAGGATAATACGAGGATTCATGGCGCATCGCATCCTGATGATGTTAACACGTCCATGGACTTAAGCAGTCGCTCCCAACACTTCCTGCTGGGGGATAACGAGACGGCTGGTCGGAGGCGTGCACGTTCGTGCGTGGGTGTGTGCGTGTGGCTGTTGACACAGGAATCATCACACATTCTTGGACTGCAGTCCTAATTGCTATTGACACTGGTCAGCTGAAGTGCGCGCCGTGTTTGTTTGCCCGGATGCAATTAGTGGTTCGGCGGAGGAGCTTATTGTGTTTGTTCTTCGGGCAGAAACTTAATTTTATTCTCAGACGTTTGACCACTGTGTCAGACGTGTCTTTGATTTGTTGTTGCCTGGGGTGGAGGAGGGGTGCTGGGGATCAATAAGCGTGTCTATTTGTGCGAGGTGGTCAGTATCGTTGAGCAAATATTTGATGGTGCGTCGTTGGATGAGATTGAAAAGGTGTGTGTGGGGGGGAGCTGCTTTGAAGTGACAAAAGGATCTGTGTCGTGGGTGGAGTTTTTGTCACGACAAATGACACGTGCCGGTGAGAGGATTGATTTAAATTTTTTAATGAGAAATAAACAGACGGCAGGTGACTTCGACTTTGAATCAGTGGGACGACAGCAACAGAGGACGTCTATGTCCAAGTGGGGAGGGACCTCAGCCAACTTGGCGGGGGTAATTTGACGACAGCTAGCTGGAGTGGCTTGTGACTTCGTAGAGAGTCTTCTGGACCCAATCTCGACCATCACCAGCCGGGGAATCTCACAGACTGCGAAGTTCTGATGCCAGCTGTCTGCCGTGAGGACACGTGACTTCGGAGAGGCTCTTCCTGGTTCAAGCTTGTCCATTGACAGACGGAGAATGTCGCAGACTGACGGATTATGATGCCAGACACCTGCCGAGAGGGCAAGTGACTTGGGCCTGGGCGCTGAAGCAGTGGGACAAGGCAACAGAGGACGTCCTCGTCTAAGTGGAGAGGAATCTCAGCCAACTTGGCGGGGCAATTTGACGACAGTTAAATGGAGAGACTTTTTGGATGACTGCAGCGCCACGAGAAAGAAAAGGTGACTTCGGAGAGCGTCTTTTGGACTCAAGCTCGACTATCAACAGCCGGGGAATGTCAGACTGGGATATCTGATGCCAGACATCTCCTGAGGGGGCAAGTGACTTCGTAGAGGCTCTTCTTGGCTCAAGCTTGTCCATTAATAGACGGGGAATGTCCCAAACTGATGCCAGCTGTCTGCCGAGAGGTCAAGTGACTTCGGAGAGGCTCTTCTTGGCTCAAGCTTGTCCATTAACAGACGGGGAATGTCCCATACTGATGCCAGCTGTCTGCCGAGAGGGAAAATGACTTCAGAAAGGCTCTTCTTGGCTCAAGCTTGTCCTTTGACAGACGGGGAATGTCGCAGACTGACGGACTATGGTGCCAGACATCACCAGAGAGAAAGTTTTCACAGCCTCAGACTGTGTTTGGGTTGTAAAATTGATCAAGAGTGTTAGGGTAACTTTTGTGAAAATGGGAAAAAGTGACTGATTTGTTGCATGATGACTACAATGTACAACGTTTGTTGACTGATAAAAAAATGCCAATTCATTATCTTTTAGAAGACTGAAAAAACTTTAGACTTCAAAGCAGAAAAAAGGTCAAACTATTGAATTGAAATTGTGACCTCCTAATGAACCACACCTATTTTCGCTGAATGAAGAAAGACTGATGAAGTCTCCAATGAACGGTTCCCCTTTAGCTAGTCCTGAAATGTCTGATGCCAGGCATCTGCCGAGGGGCCCTTGACAGTCTCAGACTCTGTTTAAGTTTTAGAACTCACCAAGGGTCTCACAGTGTTAAGGTGACTTTAGACGTACGGGCAAAAGAGACTAATTTTTTTCTAAATGACTACAATGTGAAAATTTTTCTATCTTACAGAAAAATGCTGGTTCATTGCCTTCCAAAATATTGAAAAATCTTCAGATTTAACCTCAGAAAATGAGTCAAGTGGTTGAGTTGAAATTGTAACCTCCTAATGAACCACCTATATGGTGTTAAGGTAGCTTTTGATGTACGGACAAAAGAGACTGATATTTTCCTGAACCACCACAATGTGAAGCTTCTGCTATTTTATAGAAAAAATGCTGATTCATTGCCTTCCAAAACTTTGAAAAATCTTTAGATTTAACCTAAGAAAATGAGTCATGTGATTGAGTTCAAATTGTAACCTCCTAATGAACCACCCTGATTATCGCTGAATGAAGAAAGACTGATGAAGTCTCAAATGAACGGTTGCCCTTCAGCTAGAGTGGGAATGTCTGATGCTAGGCATCTGCCAAGGGTGCTTTTCACAGTCTCCGACTGTGTTTAGGTTGTAAAATTGATCTAAAGTTTTGAAGTGTTAAGGTCGCTCTTAACAGGCGATGGGTCCTGTACTGTAGAGGGGCCCTGTACGGCCAAAAGAGACTGACTTGTTGCAAAATGACTACAATGTGTAGCTACTGCTATCTTATAGTAAAAATGCTGATTTATTGCCTTTCAGAAAACTGAAAAAACTTTAGACTTGACTTCAAAAAATAAGTCAAGTGATTGAGTTGAAATTGTAACCTCCTAATGAATCACCTCTATATTTGTTGAAAGACTGATGCAGTCACACTTGAATAGTTGCACTTTTAGCCGCTCCGGGAAATCTTAAGAAAATCTTTGGGGCCTGTGGCAAGATTCGCCGTAAGCAACCAACCGAAGGCAGCAGTCTTGTTGCGCGTGCTCCTCTGGTCACCCAATGGGCCTTCCGTCAAGTCCTGCCACCTTCCGTCAACTTTTGCCACCTGAGCTGCGAATCCCGTGTTAGACTGTTGCATAAACTGGAGCCCTGTTCCTCTCTTCGATTCCCGCGAAAACATCCCCATCAAGACGAGCTGGAACACGACTGGATGGCGCAGTTGGTGCCTGCCCTAAATTAGAGAGGTCGCAGGTTCGAATCCCAGTGAAATCGAATCTGGTTCAGTCGCCATTTGCCATTGGGATCAAATTAACGGCACTGGAGTAGGTTGCCACCTGGCAGTATAATGGACCAGTTTTGAGTCAGAGTGCTCCAGTAGTGTTTCGAAAGTCCTCCGAAAAAAAAAGAAAGACGAGCTGAAAGTCATTGACAGATTCACCAAACACCCCAGATGGCCCACAACACTCCCTCCCGTTCAACCCTACCATCACCCCCTGCGCAGCAATTCATCCCGTCATTATCAGCAATCGCTTCTAAGCGAAGATGCATGCCTCACATTTGTCGCAAAACACACGACTCCGGTATTATTAATTGGCCAGGACCTCCTCGCCGGCAACCTCCACCGACTGGAAGAGGTCAGTTCGCAAGACTCTTTGGCGACCATTCTGAAACCATTCTGAGACCATTGTTCAGCTGCGGGTGGTGGCGATGAAGGAGAACGATTTTTATGTGTCTAGCTGATTGTATCGGCCAGCGTAAGCCACTGCAGTCACATTTTTCGCTCGCTACTTTTGCGGTTTTGCCTGCAATCGGGCACATACTTCACCACCACCCCCACCCGCACCCACTCCACCAGGCCACCACCAGATAGACTCCGCTCAGCGCACAATGGTAAGCGAATCGAGAGAATATAAATCCACGTCCTTATCTCGGCTTCGTAATTTGTATTGCATGCATTCTGTTATTCTGTGTGCACAGTTGTATGGTTTATGCATCGATAGTTAATCGTCCTTTTTGTGGATGTCCTGTGGGGGCGAGGCGAAGAAAGTTCCCTCAGACCGACATGCAACTTTGGCTTGGATTTTCACTTCGGTTACCTAAATTATGGTCTAAATGGTAATTATTTCCCGTGGCTGGGTGCTTTTGTGTGCGATCCTTGCGATAAATAACCGAACGGAGTTGATAAGGCGTCCTGACTGTGAGCGGGTGGGTGGGGTGGTAAATTTTTCAACAAATTGCTTTTATTGTGCCAATTTGCTGATGGGGTGTGGGTGTGTGTCACGTACTAACTTCCGGTGTGAGCTAGGGGACTGTTTGATGCAAGACTTTATGACTGAAAATGGAACACTTTGGCAGAACGGCCACTGGGGGTCATTTGAAAAGTTCAAAAGGTGTCGTGTGGCTCATTATTGATAAGGACAATCGTGTGGAGGCCATTGAGAGGAGGAGGGACAGTCAATGACCGGCGTAGCCATAAGCGGTAGATGTCAAGTCAAATACGAACTGCAGAGGACCAAAGTGGCTACCCTGTGGGACTCCAAAAGGTGCCCAAAATGATCTAAACTGAAATTTGGAAGTCGCCCTCACTGCATCCTCAAACGATACTCTGTCAATCAAATGTTCAAAGTTGGGGCTTGCAACGTTGACAAGATAAAAGCTAAGGACCAAAGTGGCTACCCTGTGGAACTCCGAAAGGTGCTCAAAATGATGTGAACGGGAATTGGAAAAGCGCCCAACACTGAATTCTAAACCGGAAGGGCGGTGGCCACCGAACCGTTGACAAGAAAAGTAGAGGATCTATGTAGTTGGCAACCCTGTGGGACTCTGAAAGATGCTGAAAGTGGTCCTAAATGAACTTCGAAATGCGCCCTCGTCGAATTCTCAATCGATCGCCGACCGTTGTAACTTCAAACACTACCAAAATTGGACCAGATAAAAAGTAGAAGACTAAGTTGGCTACCCTGTGGGATTCTGAAAAGTGCTCAAAATGATCTGAACTGAACTTCGAAAAGCAACCATCACTGAATTCTCAATCGACGCTCTGTCAATCGAACGTGGTAAGGTTGCGAAGATAAAAGCAGAGGACCGTGTTGGTTACCCTGTGGGACTCCAGAAGGTTCTCAAAATAATCTGAACTGAAACTCGGAAGGCGCCCTCACTGAATCATCAAACGATACTCTGTCAATCGAATGTCCAAGGCCGTTGAGCGTAGAAAAATTGACGCGATAAAAAGCAGAGGACCAAGTTGGCTACCTTGTGGAACTCCAAACTGTGCTCTGAACTGAACGTAGAAATGTGGTCATCCCTAAATCCCCAATCGATGCTTCAGAACTCAAAGGCCGTTAGCCGTTGTAATGTTACAGAAATAAAAAGTGGAGGACAAAATTGGCTACCCTGTGGGTCTCTGAGGGGTTCTCAAATTGATCTGAACTAAACTTCAGAAGGCGACCTCACTGATTCACCAAACGATACTCCGTCATTCGAATATCCAAGGGCGTTGGGCGTTGTAACGTTGGCAATATAAAAAGTAAAGGACAAATTGAGTACCCTTTGGTCTCTGAGAGGTACTCAAACTGATCTGAACTGAACTGAACCCATCACTGAATCCTCAGTGGACGCTCAATCAATCGAACATGGAAGGCCATTGACTATTGTATCGTTGACAAGATAAAAAGCAGAGGGGTATGTTGGCTACCCTATGTGACACCGATAGATGCTCAATAAGATCTGAACTAGACTTCAAAAAGTTCATCAGTGAATTCTTAATCGACCATCGACCGTTGTAAACTCAAACAGTACCAAAATTGGACCAGATAAGGAGTAGAGGACCAAGTTGGACTCCCTGCGGGACTCCGGAAGGTGCTTAAAATGATCCGAACTGAACTTCGGAAAACGCCCATAACTGAACCCTCAATCGCAGCTCTTTCAATAGAACGTGGAAGGCCGTTGGTCGTTGTAACGTTGACAAGGTAAAAACAGAGGACCAAGTTTGGTACCCTCTGGAACTCCAAAAATTGCTCAAAATTGTCTGAATTGAACTTGGGAAAGCGCCCATCACTGAATTCTCAATTGAATACTGAGGGCCGTTGGCCGTTGTAACGTTGACAAGGTAAAAAGCAAAGGACAGTCAACGACCGCTGCTGTAAACATAAGCTGAAGATGTCGAAGATGTGGCGACTGCGAAAACATCTTGCTTCTACAGACAACAGGCGGTCCTTGCTCCATAAATTTGCGACTATAACACACCCCCCCCCCCCCCGACTCCATTCTCCTGCCCGACAAAAAGCAGAAAGCACTTAACGCAGCCCACCACAATTGAATTGTATCATTCAGCTACATAAATCTCCGCCAATTCGACATGGCTCAAGTGCTTTTAGCGGCTATACCCATTTTAAACTTCTTCCAATTCCGCAAATCACTTAACGCGCATCTCCACGCGATCCCCGTGACCTGAACGAGCACACAAGCCGTGGCCGCACTCAGAAATAATAAAAAATCCTCGCATATGTCACGCAACACGAGGGCGAATTCAGCCTCATTCACCTCATCGACTGTCAGATGCTCAGCGAAATGGAAATATTTATGGATTCCTCACAAAGCCCGAGGTGCCATTCCACCGTTTTTCCAGAAGTCTCAATCGAATCTGGGGCGACTTAGCTTCAGATCTCTGCCCGTGTTTGCCCGTGACGTTAATTGATTTCCCTGCGAATTTAATTCGCTTTATTTCCGCCGCGCCAAAAAACGACCAACACATAGCGACACGTCGAATGGCGAATGGCGGCAAAAAAAGACGCAAGCAATGACATTCGCAAAATTAATGACGTGGAGACCCATGAGGAGCTTAATGTTGATTAAAATGCTTTCAAAACTTCTCTCGTCCTGTCGAATTGTCAAACAATGCCCCCGTTGGCTGGGGGAAGCTCAATAAGCACGAGATGTGTTCCGCAAAAAGAACGAGAAAAAACCGTTGAAACGCGTTGACATTTTCGGTCCTTTTGTTTGACAGGTTTCCTCCGGTCGGCGCGGCACTCGTAGAAAGTCATTTATCGACGTCCAGTCTAGATGGGCAGCGTGTACAAACATGTCAACATTTTAATTAAAAAAGGATACGAATGTTTGTCGAATTCATACGTGGGGGTGGTCCACAGCCGCACACACACCCACGTCGCGATGCACGAAAAAAGGGTGCGAAAGTAATGAACTCGTTTCGGTTGACTATTCGGCGCGCAAGAGAGACTGAGTGCCCCCGTCATTTTTGAATGGACCAGAGCAACGACATTGGATGGGGTGCACTGGGGACAGTGGCGGGATCTATTGTTTGGATCATTTTAATTTTATTTATTGTCCGTCCTGGCGGCGGTGGTAAGTGTTGTGTTGTGACGGACAATGGACCAAGATGGGTGCCACAATGACCGTGGCATTCAAATTAGATGAATTGCTGGCCGGCTGGCTGGGGCTTGAACTTTTTATTTGCGTATCAGCACACGTACTCGACATTTATTGTTTGGAAGCTATTACTCATTCCAGTGACGGGGGTTGCCCCGAGTGAAGAGGGTGCCGAATGCTTATCGACGGAGGAACGATATTAATTGATATTTGTCGGCCATAAGTCTTCTTTTTTCTGCACCGTGGCAGTGGTTGTTGCATGGGGGGACTGTTGGGAGTTGGGGGTGGTTGTTCGACCGATGCAGCGGGAGTGAATCACGAGTGCACTCGAGCATATGGACGCGTTGTAAAAGTCCTTTGGCGGTTGTCTGTTGAGATGTCATTTAAAATTTTCTGTTTTTTTGTGGGTGATACTGTTGAGGGAAGCAGCGGTTTTGGAAGGATGAGGGAGAGTGAGACTAGAGGCTAAAGGAGGCTTAAGGTTAGAGGGGGGAGTCTAGAAGGTAGAGGCTAGAGGAAGCTAGAGGCTAGGGATGGCTAGAGGAGACTAGAAGCTAGAGGCTGAAGCAAGCTAGAGGAGGCTAGAGACTTGAGGAGGCTAGGCTAAGCTAGATGAGGCTAAAGACTATAGGGGGCTAGAGGCTAGATGCTAGAGGAGGCTAGAGGTTAGTGGCTAGAGAAGCTCTAGAATAGAAGAGACTATAGGTTGGAGGATGCTAGAGGCTAGAGGATAAAGGAGGATAGTGGCTAAAGGAAGCTAGAGGCTAGAGCCTGGAGGGGGCTAGAGGCTAGAGACTACAGGAAATTACAGGATAAAGGATGTTAGAGGCTAGAGGAGGCTAGAGGCTAGAGGAGGCTAGATACTAGAGGAGGCTAGAGGCTAGAGGAGGCTAGATACTAGAGGAGGCTAGAGGCTAGAGGAGGCTAGAGGCTAAAGAAGGTTAGAGGCTAAAGGAGGCTAGGGGCTAGAGGGGGCTACAGGCTAGAGGAGACTAGAGGATAGAGGAGACTAGAAACTAGAGGCTTGATGAGGCTAGAGGATAGAGGAGGCTAAAGGCTCGAGGCTAGAGGCTAGAAGAGGCTAGTGGCTACAGGCTAGAGGAGACTAGAGGCTAAAGGCTAGTGGAGGCTAGAGGCTAGACGAGGCTGGAGACTAGACGAGGGTAGAGGAGGCCAAAGGGTAGAGAAGGCTAGAAGGTAGTGGCAAGAGGAGGCTTCAGGTTTGAGGAGGCTAGAGGCTAGAAGAAGCTAGACTCTAGAGGAGGCTAGAGACCAGAGGAGGCTAGAGACCAAATCAAGCTTGAGGCTAGAGGAGGCTAGAAGCTAGAGGACGTTAGAGGCTAGTGGAGGCAAGAGGCTAGAGGAGGCTAAAGGTTAGAGGAGATTAGAGGCTTGAAGCTAGAGAAGACGCTAGAGGCTAGAAGAGGCTAGAGGCTACAGGAAGCTAGAGTCCAGAGGCCAGAGGAGGCTAGAGTCTAGATGCCAGAAGAGGCTAGAAGCTAGAAGAGACTGGAGGCTGGATGCTAAAGGAGGCTAGAGGCTAGAGGCCAAATGAGGCTAGAGGCTAGAGGCTAGAGGAAGCTAAAGGCAAGAGGAGGCTAGAGACTACAGGAAGCTAGACTCTAGAGGAGGCTAGAGGCTAGAGGAGACAAGAGGGAAGAAGCTAAGGCGAGTTTGAGGCTAGAGGAGGCTAGAGGCTAAGGGAGGCTAGAGTCTAGAGGAGGATAGAGGCTTAAGAAGGCTAGAAACTAGAGGCTAGAGGCTAGAGAAGGCTTGAGGCTAAACGAGGTTAGAGACTAGAGGCTAGAGGCTAGTGGAAGCTAGAGGCTAGAGGAAGCTAGATGAGGTTAGAGTCTAAAGAAGACTAGAGGAGACTAGAGGCTAGAGGCTAAGGTGAGTTTGAGGCTAGAGGAGGCTAGAGGCTGGGGGAGGCTATAGGATTTGAATATCCACAGCTGCTGCCTAACCACAGGGCCATTGGAGCATCACAAAAGGCAGTAAGTCTTCCTTAACCTCTTGAGAGGGAATAAACAGCAAAGAGTGAAGCGTAATGAAAGCGAATCCGCACACGAGATAACGAAAGCACCAAGAATTGAGGCAAAGACTGAATTCTAGACAATATGGCAAGATTCCCGCGTAGGACCCAAGATGACCCCCGAAACTTCTGTTGCCGAGACAAGGGGCTCAAAGGAGAGATTAAACAGAGGCCCTGTGTCAAAGAAGTAAAGCTCCTCGAAAGCTCAACAGCGGAGAAAATGGGGATATTCTTCGAATTCATGCACTCGGGGGATGGAGAGAGGTTTCATCAAGAAAGATGTAAGAAGGTCTTACCGAAGCCTGAGACAACTATCAGGGGTATACAAAATTCAGACAGAGGCCTCCCGAGAGGGGAATGAATACCATTTAGCTGACACCAAGAATAAAGGCAAATCTCTCCTTTAGACTGCGAGACGTCACTGAAGCTGAAAATGACAAGCTGACAAGCGGGATATTGGACTCAATTTGGCACTTTCAGTTGAATTCGTCTTTGGCCGAGATCATTACTTAAACTTATCTTCAAAGCTCTGAAATTTGACGCCGGCTCGCTCTTCCAAAAACTCATCGGTGCCAAATGAACGTTTTTCAAAAGATAGCCTTAGCCAGCCATGGATTCACCGTCCGTCCACTGTCCATGTTAGACCAATGAATTCAAAATATTCTAGAACTATCCCATCGTCCGCAAAGTAGAGACCAAAGGACAGGTTAGACAGACCACTAGGAGGTCCTCAGTCTCCTCCGAGCCCAGTGCATTACAGGATAACAAAGTCAACAGCCATTTTGCAACCAACCGAATCGAATGTATCTCGTTTTTCAAAATTAAACTGCAACAAGCTCGAGACCACTCCTCCACTCGGACACACTCTCTCTCGTCAGTCAGTCCACATTTGTTTTAACGACCGTGTCGGACGGCTACTTAAATGTGTTTTCACAGCTATTCACCGGCTTGTTGATGCGTCCTGTTCGTTGTACTCACAAGTGAAGTGCTATTTATTTTTCGGCCATTCCACTTCGACCAGAGGAGCGCTGCATGACAAGCTCAATAAGTACTGCTAACCAACCGCTTAATGATGGTCTGAATTATTTTAAACAATAACCCCCACCCCCGGTAACTGCTCCGGACTCGGTTGCGATTGCAAATAAAAATAAAATGTTACAACCAGGACGCCGGCACCCCTCCAGCATCCCCCACCGGTGGACGAGCTCACACATTGTGTGCATATTGGTTAAGCATTCTGGAAGCAGCTCGAGAGCCATTCGGGATAATAGCCCGAAACAGCAAATGGTTCAGCCTGGTTTAATGTTTTTTAATTTAATTTGCGTTCCGGGGCTATTCCTGGCCCGGAATGGCTGCGCTTTAATGCTACGGAACGGAGCATAATTGCCGGTCGTTGGGGAATGTTCTCTGCCGGCACCGGTGATGGGGCGCAAGGACATGGAGTGTGTGTATGCAAATCACCGAAACATACGTTGTTCGGTCGTCAGTGAACTGGACTGGACTGGACACCCTCATTCACTGCGAAGCTCTCGTCGCTTTAATGGACACACAAAGTGGTCAACTGGACAGCGAATGACAGTGTGTCGTTCGGTTCCAGTTCGGCTCCAATTGGGAGTCCACTCGGCGGTGGGGGACGTCATGGTGTGCGGCTTTATGGCAGATAAACATTGAAATTTTATGCTGTCGGCGGTGGTGTTATGTTCGGCAAGTTACTCAGTCAAGCTCTTGAGGTCGTAAACTGCCGGTGGCTTGATGCTTTGTTGTGTTTCAGTTTCGGGAGCTGGTAACATTCAAAAACTGATGCTTAGAGATGGCGAAGGAGAGGGAAGGAAGTCTGTTTTGACCAACGACTGGTGTGGCGATGGCTCTAGACGTGGTGTGGTCATTGGTTGTCAGAGGAAACGATGGAGGAGAAGCCTTCTGGCTGCTGAAGGAGTCTGCTCCAATTGGATTTTATTGGGAGACTCTGTTGTCCTTGTTGACTTCGTTGGCGACTGTAATCTGCAACAAGCCGACCATCTGTGTACAATCAACAAGATGGTCTCGTCGTGAGGGGAATTTCACGCATGTGGACAGGGTGTAGTGAGTTATTGCTCTCAATCTGGTGGTGCGGTGTCTACTACGATCCCTCTGATCATGTAGTATTCTTCAAGTATTTTTCCGTTCGTTTGCTTTTGATTTCAAGCAAACAGCAGTGGAAAAGGGCCTTAACCAACTTGGAGTACGAAACTGGAGGCAGCTACCCAAAGGCCTTGGAGAGGCTTGTTTGTTTAGGGCCCAAGTCCACCCCAGACTGTAGCCCCGTGCGGAGCAGCAGAAAGCGCACCGGGGCTGGGTAGCCACTGCAGCACAGGCTAAGACTTTGCTTAGCTTCTTGAACAACCACTGGGGATAGTGGTCAACTTCAACTCTGAGACTGTGGAGTAACGCAACGAACTACGTCCACGACTAGGGTTTCTAATTTTGACTGCGACGGAAATGGGCTTCACGGTGCCGTGAAATAACGCACCGGGCGCCACTTTCCTCTATGGGGCACAATGAACCCGACTGTTGGTCTAAGTGAGCCGCGTCATAGTCGCAAGGGCTCCCTATCACCAACCTCTGTAAGATCCTGGTCGATGCTGACATCATGGCGCGTTCCCAATGATCCGCTGAAGAAGCCTTCAGGGCGATGGGAATCAAGACAACACGACCAAGAGCATCTCAAACGCCGTGCTTGGCTTCCTTAGTAGACCCCACCCTTTTAACCTCTCAAAGGACCACAAGAACTCAAAATCCCTCTCCAAACAAAGACCCCAATTAGCACTCAATTCGCCACCGATGCTCTTAGACGGCTCGAATGAAGCCACAATTAACCACAGCCCAAGCAGCCATTCATTCCCTCCATCATCCGTCGTGTCTTTTTAAGGACGCCAAATGTCAAAACACCCATAGAATCGCTGCAGTCAGCCGTCAGAGAGTCACTTCCACACGCGAGTGGAAAGCGTTTTCATCCGTGTTGGACCATTAATTTTTGCATTCATCGCCGACCATATTTTATTGGTTTTACGAGCCTTCGCAGCGCGGCTCGCATTCAGGGATCCTGACACGCATTACGCAACGACTATTTCTGTCATCATAAATCCGTTATTTATGGGCAATCAATGCGAGCGTATGTCAAACGCATCAAACTCATCAGTTCTGGCACATCAGCGCTCGCTCGGCGAGCTGCTTCCTAGATGTGACGCGGATTGATGCACATCATCGCCATCATCACCGCACCCATCAGCAGTCCCTTTTTGGCGGCAATGGAAAAAAGGTCCAACGGACATCATCGGGAATTCGCACGGAAACACATTCGCACCACCAGCGGGGGGTCGTCCTCTCGCTCGCTCTCTCTCTCTCTCTCCTCGTCCCACCCCGTGGGATGCAGTCATAATCGTATTCATATGTGAGCGTCGAGGGATGATATGTCGTCGTCGGTCGGTGGATGCCACCACCTTGAGCCACGACGGCGGCATTTCCCATTCGACGGGCGCTCCTGGGCGTTGATTTGACGGCCGACAGTGTCAATGTGTTTCGCCAGGAAGGTCGTTTGCTTTTACGAGGTTTTTATTTGTTTTGCAAACAGTTTGGATGCCGCTAGATTGAGATGCTCGCACTCGTAATCATCTCGTTTCATTACCCACACGCAGGGGTAGTTGTGGATGCGAGCGAACGCATGCAAATGGGCAACGCAGCGGTGCGCTCGCTGTTCGTGGATGTGTGCCCACAGCCGTCGGGCTTAAGTGTAATTTGTAGTTATGACGAACGATAAACAAAAATTAATGCTGAACATGCGTTCGGCGTCGTTAATTCGAATGGAATGCGAACGGTGTAGCATGCGATGGGATTTTTGGTCTGGAAGCAACTCCTTCAGTGGTAGTGGGCTTCCCCTGGGAGCAGGTCTGATGGTTGGCGGGCTGCGCTTCTCATGGACATCACTTTGAAAAGGTGGCAGTTCTGGACCAAATTTGAAGGGCTTTTGAAAGCGCCTGATAGTCTTTCCCGGCGCTTGATGGCTTAAGCCGACGATAGCGTCGATGGGAGTGTAGTGACCCAGCGCCTGACAGTTCCTCCTGGTGCTTGATGGCTTAAGCCGAGGGTTGCATCGATGAGGGTGTAGTGATCCAGCCATTCAAGCATTCAGTAGCGTCGATGCGAGTCTGCCGACATTCCATGGCCGCAGGCTCTAATCACAAATCGGCTCTGTCAACTCCACGGTTCACTTGAGCAAGTCCGCTTCGGCTCTTCGACGTCGCTCTTCCCTGCGGCATCACTTTTGCCTCGAATCTCTGCATCGGACCTGGTCAAGTGGTCAGTGGAGTTGACAGATCAGCCTTTTCCCCCCTTCCCAGAGCTTTCATCCTCGATTGAGTTATTTTGTATCATTTCCTGTCAAGTGCACCTCATCTCCCCCACCCACTGCACCGCCTGGTCCATTATAAACCACCCCCGGGGAGATAAATCCAATTGACAACAACGCAACAATTCCGACATTCTGCTCCGGATTAACTCGCCGAGTGATTTTTTTCCTCTTCTGCCCCGTAATTGTCAATCAGGACGAAGACGGAGAAGAAGTTGCCATGGACCAGGACCAAGACGAAGTCCTTTCTAATGGCAAATGTGGTTTTAAATTTCCTGAAAAGTTCCACTGAGTGATTCAATAATCCCTGGCAACCCGACGGACGGAGTGTGTATCCGTGTGGGCTCTGCACTTCGCCGTAATTGGTTATGGATTGGACTTGAGACATCGGCAAAAGTTTTCGCAAAAGACAAACAAAGCCAATCCAGGAACCAGTCGTCGTCGTTTGGTAATTCGATTTGAGGCGCACGGGGCAACCAGTGTCCTGCGGAGACTATGATATCGATATGTGCGGTGCGGTGGTGGTGGATATGTGTGCTCGTATGTGGGGAATGTGTCCATCTTGTGGGTATTCCCTTGGGGATGTGTTCATTAGAGATGTTCACATCCGAGTTTTAAGGTTTCTGTGATGACGGTTTGGGGATAAATTGAATTTCTTAAAAGTTTTGTCTTGAGATGTATGTTGGAGGAGAGGGGAGGAGAGTGGACTCATTGTAGAAGGAAGTCCTTTATGGCTCTTCAGTTAAAGCATCTGTCAAGCAATGTGATGCCAATTAAACGAATTCGATCGCGGTTTTGATAGATTTGTCATCAGTCATCAGATGATGGCTACAGACAGCCCATTGGTCTGACAAGCTGTCTCAGATTAGTCCTAACCTGACTAGTCTTACAGTAGTTGATGAGCAGCCGAGGACACTTGAAGAGTTTATGAGGAACGAAGGACACTAGGAGAACGCTTGATGATGCAGGAGTCCCCTAGGAGTCTCTGGAGTCAAGTCAACGGATGCATATGGGAAAAGGGAATCAAGAATCGGGACCCAATTGTTTTGAGGTTGAACACGAACTAAAGCGCCACCTGCGCGTCTCGTTGTCAAAGAGGAAGCTTAAAGCTTTAACGCAACTTTTTCATGGTCGACTTCACGGGTTTTTGCGAAGACTCTAAGTTCATCAAAAAAAATAGCGCCAAAGCCAGAGCCAAAGCCAGAGCCAGAGCCAGAGCCAGAGCCAGAGCCAAAGCCAGAGCCAGAGCCAGAGCCAGAGCCAGAGCCAGAGCCAGAGCCAGAGCCAGAGCCAGAGCCAGAGCCAGAGCCAGAGGCTGGATACAGAGCCAGAGCCAGAGGCTGGATACAGAGCCAGAGCCAGAGGCTGGATACAGAGCCAGAGCCAGAGGCTGGATACAGAGCCAGAGCCAGAGCCAGAGCCAGAGCCAGAGCCAGAGCCAGAGCCAGAGCCAGAGCCAGAGCCAGAGACAGAGCCAGAGACAGAGCCGGAGGTGCCTTTAGTCTTCTCTCAAAGAAGGAAAAGAGAAACTTTAAAAGCTTTTAAGGAACTTTTCCACAGTCGACCACAAGAATTTTTGCGGAACCTTTCAGTTCCCACTAAAAGTGTCGTGGTCGCTGAAAATGATGAGTTTTTGAAGAGTCTTCCCACTCCCATCAGGCACTCATTAAAAACTCATAATTTCAGTCCTACCCTAACGGTGATGAACATCCTCCTCCTCCCTCTCATCCCCCACCTCCGTGGATCCTACAAGAAGTTTTTAGAGAAAACTTTCCGAAAAGTAATCTCAATAGTGACTTAATAGTCAATTAAATCCAAGGTAATATGCGCATGCATTAAGGCCTGTAACATTCGCTCCCGCCTCGGTGCCGCTTTTGGAGAGACTCCGTCAGAGACCCCGTTCGTTTTAATATTCAAAAAGTGTGCAGCACTTCACATGAGAACGGAAACGACATCAACCTCATTCGCCGCCTGCGACGACAATACTCCCCGTCGCACCGTGTCTTCTGCAGCCAGGAAGGAGCAGCGTCACTCGCTCAGAAGCTTTTAGGGCAAACTTCGAACAGAAAAACCGCACACACAAGCCATATCCGCAAATGGGAAACGATAAAGTTGATGTGCCACCACTTCATCCATTGAAATCCGTTAATAAACAAACAGAAGTTTGCAATTAGATTATTCCAGGACCTGTACAAGGACCCCCTCCCGCCGCTCAAGCACCAAGACTATAACCAACTGCTGCACACAAATTTAATTAAGTAATCAAATCCATTAAACTGAAGTCGGTCTCCGCTGCTGCCCCTGCTCCGGGCGCTGCCGCTCGTCCTTGGCTGAAGATGAAGTGCTCGCACATCCAAGGCACTCCGAGAGCATTCGGTTGCACATTTCTCTTAAGGAAAACTTTATGTCAGTCGAGGTGGTCGTCGTGCAGGTGGGGGTGGGTCGAAGGAGGCCGCCCCCTCCTCGGCGGTTCACAGGTTGTTCGTTTCGATTCGAAAGGACCCCACTCTCGGTCCGACAGGGGTACGCATTCGACTTGCATTATTCTAATTGGATTCCGCAAATGGATTCGTTCGCATGGGCACAATAAATCTTTTGTTGTGTGCCCGTGTCAAGACGCCTCGAAGACAGGTCCGGGCGGCATGTCAAAAGAGATTCATTAGTTTGACACCTCGGCTGTGAATGGACGCGCAGATGTGTGAGGCTTGACGTGTGGGAGCCGGATGAATGGCCGAAATCGAAATTGCCTGCAAGTGGGTGGAATGTGGTTGCGGACACGCACCTTCGACTTAATGGAGTTTTCCTAAGACGGTGACCAGTGGAGCGTTGCGGAATGTCCATTCAGATGTCGGTCTCGTTCGGGTGATGCCAGAGGATTGAGACGACTGACTTAGGCTTCGAATGGAAATGGCACTAGGCATCGGAGTGGGCTGCCACAAGGTTGGGATGGGAAGTGTTTTGAAAGAGGAATTAAGGAGTTTACTCTCTATTCCAATGAAATAGGTTGACAGGGCTTTATGTCTCTATTTCCAGTGGTCTCGGTCTCTGTCCAGCTTTGACTCAAGCTCCAACCTGGTTTTGAATCTGACTCTGCCTATGCCCCTGGCTCTGGCTCTGGCTCTGGCTCTGGCTCTGGCTCTGGCTCTGGCTCTGGCTCTGGCTCTGGCTCTGGCTCTGGCTCTGGCTCTGGCTCTGGCTCCGGCTCTGGCTCCGGCTCTGGGTCTGGCTCTGGCTCTGGCTCTGGCTCTGGCTCTGGCTCTGGCTCTGGCTCTGGCTCTGGCTCTGGCTCTGGCTCTGGCTCTGGCTCTGGCTCTGGCTCTGGCTCTGGCTCTGGCTCTGGCTCCGGCTCTGGCTCTGGCTCTGGCTCTGGTTCTGGCTCTGGCTCTGGCTCTGGCTCTGGCTCTGGCTCTGGCTCTGGCTCTGGCTCTGGCTCTGGCTCTGGCTCGAATACCAGAGTGGACATAAACAGAGGTTCCAGTACAACAATAGATCATTGTTTGGTACGATGTGAGTTTAAAAGAATTTATGCAGCTACTGTAGAATCGAACATATCCGACCACTACGCGCTGATATGTGGAATACCTAAAGATCTTAAACCACAGAGCAAAGCAACGACGAAAACAGTGTTAAGCGAAAACAAAGTACGTGAACAATTATCGAAACTTAACTGGAACCTTCTGAATAATGAAAACAATGTTGAAGATTTCTATAATAAGTTTTCTGATATATTTAATGGTGTGTACGAAAAGTCCTATGTAAATACTAAAGTAAAAGAAAGAGAAAAGCCTAATCCATGGATAACAGCGGAAACTCTCGCTCTGTGCAAAGAAAGGGATAAGCTGTACAAAAAATGGAAAAACAACAGACAGTGCCAGAGTCATGAAAATCAGTATAAATATTTCCGAAACTATGTAAGTAAGAGAATTAAAACTATAAAATCGGAATATTATAAACAAAAATTTGCAGAGTATAGAAAGGATGCAAAGAATACCTGGCGACTCATAAACAAATTACTAGGAAAAACCACCAATAACATAGACGAAATCATCAGTAGAAATTTTCCATTGGACTTAAATTCAACAGAAATAGCAAATAAGTTCGCGACACAATTTACGGATGAAATTAAATCAATAACTCACAAATGCAACATAAAAACATATAATGGCAGAGATAGAAGTGCAACTCAATCAATGTTCCTTGGACATGTCTCAGAAACCGAAATACGAAATATCCTAGCTAAAATGAACGTGAATAAATCTCCCGGCGTAGATAATATCAGGGCTAAAGACCTAAAACACAACTCGAGTGTCTTAGCACCCACAGTCACACAATTGGTGAATAAATCTTTGGAGGAAAGTCAATTTCCGAAGAAACTTAAAATTGCCATTGTAAGACCTATCTACAAGTCCGGGAAGAAAAACGATGTTTCGAATTATCGGCCTATCTCCATATTACCAGTGTTTGACAAAGTGTTAGAAGAAGTAATGGCAAGAAGACTACAAGACTATATTGGTAGATACAAAGTCATAAATAAAAACCAGTATGGTTTCCTGAGAAACCGAAATGTAAACCAGTTATTGAGAGAGTTTGCCAATAGCATCAACAGTAGTCTGAATAAGAACTTTCACTCGCTAGTGATCTTTATAGACTTCAAGAAAGCCTTTGACACACTTTGTCATACAAAAATTATTCAAATGCTGGAAAAGATAGGCATTCGTGGTCGAATACTAGACTGGTTTGCGAGCTATCTTCGGAATAGGGGTTTCATGGTAAAATTATCGTCCAGTTTTAGTGATCTGCAAAATGTTGAGTTCGGTGTACCTCAAGGATCAATCCTGGGGCCTCTTCTTTTCATAATTTATGTGAACGATATGCTATCTGTGTTGCAAAATAGCATCGGCTTCCAATATGCGGATGATACTGCCATAGTTGTGAGCAACAAAGATATTGACATTGCTACTCAGACAATGCAAACTGAGTTCAACAATATTGTACGATGGTGTCACGACAATGGCCTTATTATAAACTCGAAAAAAACCAAATTGATGCATATCCGACCTAACCACATAATAAGAACTCGAATAAAAATACAGTTCCATAATTTTGAGTGCCTGCACAAGCCTCATCAAATACCTGAGACAGATGACTGCGCAGAGTATATTGATACAGTGAGTGTGTATCGATATCTTGGCGTCGAAGTTGACTGCAACTTTAAGTGGGACTACCACATAAAATACGTAGGCAAGCGACTTCGGCAGTCGACATACGCTCTTTACCACCTGAGCAACTACGCGTCGTTCGAAGTACTGGAGCAAGTATACTACTCTTTGGTGGAGTCAGTACTTCAATATGGTATAACAGCGTGGGGTAATGCAGCGCATTACAGAATTATGGAACTTCAAAGGGCTCAAAACCGAATTTTTAAGATTCTCTTACGAGCTAAGTATGGTAGTCACTATGTAGAAAATTTGTATTGTCCTAGTGAAGATTTAAACTTACTAAACGTCCAAAAACTTTTTCTTTTTAATTTAATTAATGAAACCTACGACGATCAACAATTTAAACAACCTATTGATCACGGCGTCAACACAAGACAAAGGGCACATAGACTTCTGAAGATTCCGAGAATACACAACGCGTATGGAAGAAAGCAACTTTCCTTTGCGGTACCAATAATATACAACCAACTCCCACGCTCTTTATGGAGTATACGGCCGGTGCACAGAAGAAAAAAAGAACTCAAAAAATATTTACTTTTAAACAATATAAACTATTAAATGATACAATGTTTAATCTATATTGAAAATGAGAATTACTCTGTATATATGTAAAATCTATGCAAATAACCTTCTGCAGAAAAGCCTCTAGGCTTCGCAGATTCTGTATTGTCTTTAATGTAATATGAGAATAATCGTTTAAAAATAATACTGTAAGGCCAACGGATGTCTCACATGGACTCTCCTCTACAGCTTCAAGGTATTAACCAGCATTGAAGAGATAACTCCATGGAGATGTTCGAAGGCATACATACTTAATATATTATATATTGTACCCTATTAATTATATTATATTGAGACAATAAAAACTCAAACTCAAGCTCTGGCTCTGGCTCTGGCTCTGGCTCTGGCTCTGGCTCTAGCTCTGGCTCTAGCTCTGGCTCTGGCTCTGGCTCTGGCTCTGGCTCTGGCTCTGGCTCTGGCTCTGGCTCTGGCTCTGGCTCTGGCTCTGGCTCTGGCTCTGGCTCTGGCTCTGGCTCTGGCTCTGGCTCTGGCTCTGGCTCTGGCTCTGGCTCTGGCTCTGGCTCTGGCTCTGGCTCTGGCTCTGGCTCTGGCTCTGGCTCTGGCTCTGGCTCTGGCTCTGGCTCTGGCTCTGGCTCTGTATCCAGCCTCTGGCTCTGGCTCTGGCTCTGGCTCTGGCTCTGGCTCTGGCTCTGGCTCTGCCAATGGCTCTGGCTCTGGCTCTGGCTCTGGCTCTGGCTCTGGCTCTGGCTCTGGCTCTGGCTCTGGCTCTGGCTCTGGCTCTGGCTCTGGCTCTGGCTCTGGCTCTGGCTCTGGCTCTGGCTCTGGCTCTGGCTCTGGCTCTGCCAATGGCTCTGGCTCTGCCAATGGCTCTGGCTCTGGCTCTGGCTCTGGCTCTGGCTCCGGCTCTGGGTCTGGGTCTGGCTCTGGCTCTGCCAAAGGCTCTGGCTCTGGCTCTGGCTCTGGCTCTGGCTCTGGCTCTGGCGATGGCTCTGGCTCTGGCTCTGGCTCTGGCTCTGGCTCTAGCTCTGGCTCTGCCGATGAGTCTGGCCCTATTCATCTGTTGACAACTACTTAACTCCACGGTGGCACATTGTGACGCCTTTCTCCACTTCATTGACCTTCGAATCACCAATTCAAAGCCACTTCGGCTCCGCCCTGGAGCCAAAAAACGAATAACCCGCCGCGGAGAGGCATAAAAAACGAGAAGAGGCGCGGTCCACGGTCAATAAAACACGGGCATTCATTCATCGAAGGAGAAAACAAACAAAAAACGGCCGCTGACCCAGGAGCTAAGTGAATGGGTGATGGAAAATCATTTTATTGTCGCTTCCTGCAGGACTCCCTGCTCACTGTTTAGGCACAAAAGGGCCGCCGCGCTCGCTTTTATTGTCGCTTAGTCGCTTTCACTTAATTCCCCCGCAAGGGAGGCGATCGCCGGAGGCGGTCTGGACCGACCGAAACGTGTCTGTGAATACAATTCCGTGGAATCCGCCGCTGCCGCCCGCCTACATGTGTGTCCCTGCCGCTGTGGAGATTTATAGTGGCTTCCCCTGATGTGATTCCTTGACGCACACAACGGATATCTGCAGGCAATATCTCATCCATAAAAATGTATGTTTATTGTCGTTAATATTAATAAAAGTTTACTTTGTTTGCGTCGTGTCATTGTGCCCGCGGATAACAATGACGATGATGACTCGTGCGACAGTAAAAAAGTTGCGACTTCGCCGTCGTCGCTGGCGTCCTTCTGGGCTGCGGGACAGATGCACACGGCACCCTCGGAGGAAGGTGTGCGAGAGTGAATTCTTTTAATGGGACCCGACGTTATACGAGCAGGAGCTGCGCGAGAAATCCAATTTGGTCATGGTTTACATTGCAAGGATCTGCTGTTGATGCTGCTGGCGCTGTGTATGCATAAGCATGTGGTTTATGATTGTTTCGTCGCATTCAAAAGGGGTTCCTGTGGGGTGAGAGGCGATGGGGAAAGTGTCACATTGTTGCATCGGGTTGTCACTGTCTTCTGAGCCAATTCCAAGCTCTCCCTTTCCCCCAAAGTCCTCAGGGGCTTCGGTGTTTCTTTAAAAATTGTCTAATTTTCCACTGAACTGACAATGAACCCAATTATCCGCAGGACTCCTGTCCAACCACCCGAAACAACGCCGCAACAAATTAAATTACTCTAATGGCGAAATTATGTCAAGTCAAATGGTCCGGCTCCGTATCTGTTCATCTGTCCATCGTCCTCACGCCGCCGCCGGCCAAAAAAGAAGAAGAAACCCCCACTCAACTGGGCGCAAGGAGATCCGTCGCATTAATCACACGACCGACTTCTTGCCAATCGAGTTTGGCATCTAAATTTGATTCCACGTCCCTGCAAGGACACCGCCGTCAGGACATTCGTGGAGCGCAATGAGAATTGATGATCGGGAAGCATTCTCCTCGCAAGGAAATTAGTTTTTCTCAGTCGATAATGGAAGGTAGACAGTGTCGTCATGCATTATGGCATCGCATGCCATCCGCAACCGGTTTTGATTGATTGTCCTGAGAGTCTCCCGCTCTCTCTCTCTCCCCAGTCAAGACTCGTGCATTAATTATTGATGTCATGAAATCTGGGGCGCGTGACTGCCGTTACGTTTCCGACATGTGACGCATTAAGCATCGGTCTTCTTGAATTTTTAACAAAGTCCTTGAGGGGCGCCCTCTGTGACTCCTTGTGTTGATTAATATTTTTTGTTGTTGTTGTGTTCGGCGGGGAGGGGGGTGGGCTATTAATTTTGTGGTGGAGATGCAGGAGTGGGTGGTGCTGAGTCTTCCGGCAGTGGACGAACGCATCATTTGCGTACGACGCTCATAAACGCACCCTCATCGCGTTGTAATCATGCGGGTGGCGCATCGCATCGTCACGCTTTCCTGTGAGTGCTTGTCAATTAAGCGGAACTGAGTGGCTAATATTCAACCGTCTCGAAGACACCCCTTTTTCCGCTTCCAGCGCCGCGTCTTCGTTCAAAAGTCAGGTTTGATTAATCATTTGAAGCGCTCCTCATGCGGGACAATCGAAAACGACAGCGAAAACGCCCTTCGGCACAGAAAAAAAAAAAAGAAACGGACCAAAAAGTCGCTTGAGGAGTTCGGAAGGATGTACCTCCGAATGAGTCCTTTGGCGGGAGTTGAACGGCAAATTAACCCTTAAATCGAATCAATCTCTCGCAATTTATTCAAATCAAATTATTTGTCTTGTTTCGTTGATTTTTTGGACTGCGGACTGAGGACTGAGGCGGCGGCGGCGGCTGTTTGCAGTGGGGTAATTGCAGCGCAACTGAAGTCGAGTGGCAATGAGCCGGAGAAGGGTGTTCCATTTGCGTAAATGGGTTATTTTTTGATTGAGTAGTTTTTCGGGACTGTGACGAGGCTTAGCGGGTAATTTCGAAAATAAATATGTTGTCCTCTGGAATTGGCTTGTCGATTGATTGGTGAAAAAGGAGAAGGAGAGGAGAGTCCTTCTTTGGAAGGAGAGGTACTGAGAAGCTCGGGAATGGCAACAGAAGGCGGAGAAGCGGACAGTGCTTCAATTTGTCATTTGGATACTCTAGGGAAAAAGAAGCCGTCAACTTGGTGAACCAGGACTCATCATTGAAGACAGGCATGATTGGCTGCCACCACCAGAGTCGAAGCCAGAAATGGCAACAAGACGAGAAGACACTGTCCGCTTCAATTTGTCAACTTGATACTCTGGGGAAGAAGAAGACGTCAACTTGATGCGCCAGGGCTCTTTATTGAAGACAAGCTCCTCGTGTTGACGTGGCTAAATGGATGCCAAGACCAGAGCCAAAGCAAGAAATGGCAACAAGGCGACGAAATATCGTCTGTAACGTCCTATTTGTCAACTTGGTGCGGCAGGGGTCATCTTTGAAGGCAGACATCCCGCTTTAGTGCGGATGATTGGGTGCCACCACCAGAAATGGCAACAAAACGTGGAAACATCGTCTGCGTATCGTCCTTTTTGTCAACTTGATGCCCCAGCGCTCATCATTGAAGCCTGACTTCTCGAGTAGGAGTGGGTAAATGGGTGCCACCACCAGAGCCAAAGCCTTTCTGGATTTTTCTGGCAACAAGAAGTGAAAATACCGTATGGATAGCATCCTCGAGGACGTCCACGTGCAAGGTGGGGCACACAAGTCGAGGGGGACTACAGCCGGCTTGGTATGCGAAACTGGAGACGGCTGGCGAAAGATCGTGCTGGCTGGAGAGGCATGTTGAGTGAGGCCCAATTCCACCTCGGATTGTGGCGCCCTAAGAAGAAGAAGAAGAAGCATCCTATATGTCAACTTGATGTGCAAGTCTCATCATTGAAGACAGACAAGTCGCCTTGCCATAGATGAGGTTTTGCCACTAGAGCCAAACCTAGTACCGAAAAGATGGTAGCAGACTCGGCAAATGAATAAGAGAAAAAATCTCGAAGGAGGACAAGGAGAGACTGACAAAGAGGACGCGTGCATCTTGATGAAATGGTCTTTGACAGATGAGCCATGATGAGTACAACAAAATGATGCTGAAGACAGTCCATTTCCGCACGAATCAGTCCTAGGTCCTAGTCCACTTATGTTGCTCTTTAGGTAAGACGGGGTCCTGCAATGAACCCTAGGTTAAGTTAGGTTAGGTTAGGGGGTTGCTAGTGAATACTAAGACCATGGTTGGTCCACTGTGATACCCACAGTCAGACCACTGATCATCCCCTCCAGTGATAGAGCCGTTAATTTGATCCCAACGGCAAATGATTTCACTTTCCACCCGAGTCGTCAAACTCCATCTCTCCAATTGAAGGACTTCGAACCATTGCTGGATTCGCTCCCCTCGCCATAGCGCCCCTGGCCGTGTGTGTGTGCTGCGCCCCGAGTTAGCGGAACCCATTGGCAGGCCATTACGAGCACAGAAGACAACCGTTTCCCTGCACGCACCGATGGCTTTCCTTAAGAAGCACCACTTCTCGGTTGTCTATGGTCATTCCAGCCCGTGAACGGGCCTAAGTACCGCTCACAGAATGCACAAAACCAGTCATAGATCCCCTAGATGTTTGCATTTGTCTTGCACAGCATTTGTGGACGTTTTGGTTGCGATGGCAACGAGGACACAATCCGAGTGTTCGCACTCTTTCAGCTAGGGTTCAACGCCGACTAGATGGCGCAGTTGGTTAAGTGCCTGCCCCAAGTTCGAGGGGTCCCAGGTTCGAATCCCAGTGAAACCAAAGTTAATACGCTTTTATCCGGTTTTTCAAATCTGGTCCAGTCACCATTTGCCGTTGGGATCAGATTAACGGCACTGGAGAAGGTCGCATTGAGGTGGGTTCGAAGCATTTTCTAGGATTTCTTGAATTGAGACGAAGTTTGAGGGAAAGGCGTTCATCTCCTTTAAGAGCTGCCATATTTGGCGGCTGCTTCATGTTCGATGGAGCTAGAGTCTAGGGTGAACTTGAGCACCAACTCACGAGAATCTCCTGCATGTTAGACTTTAAGTGTCACACAGCGACGACTGGATGGCGCAGCTGGTAAGGTGCCTGCTCCTGCTCCTGCGCCTGCTGGTAAACCTCTAGGGGATTTGGAGTTTACAAGCGTGAAACAAGCTGACTTCCAAGCGGAGGATTTTCGTACAACCCGTAGGTAGGTAGAAGGGTGACCTTGCGGCTAACGTCGCGGCTCACTTGGATCCATTGTGCCCGATTAGCGAAGAAGTTTGAGCGTTTAACACGTTGATTGCCACCATACAATTCGAAAAACTGTCCCGACAGGCCACGGATTTTTTGTTATTGACACTTCGATTACACTCTGGTCTCACGCGGCATAGCAAGCCCAAATTTGTGAGAGACCAAAGTGGTCTCATGTGGCACTCAACGTGTTAAGCATCAGAATGGAAAACTAGACGACCAAATCCAAGAAATCACTAAACAATCGTGAAGTTATACTTGTCAATGTGCTTCTTATCAAGACTCACGTAAAATTTACCCACGTAACGCGTACCCACGTAAAGTATACCCACGCAAAGTCCATCTCTCAAAAATCATTACTCACGCAAAGCACTAAAGTCCAAAGTAGGTCTCACGGGGTAAACCGCCCCCACACTCAGGGCACAATGGACCCAACTGTTGGTCTCGCGACACAGTCGCAAGGACACCCTATCACCTACCTACCTAAAGTCCAAAGCAACAGTCGTCTCATTCAGTTACGACATTTTCTGAATACTCCATCTTCTCTCTTTCTCTCTGCAAAAATCTCGATTATGACGCAACCAAACCCTGAAACAGGGTCAACAAGTTCGGGCTTCCCCAGCAGAATGGGAAAACGTTATGCTTGAGGCATCAATTCGCTGTTTTCGTGTTCAAATTTACTTGAGGCAACAAATTCATTGTTGTCGTGTTCAAATTTGAATTTGAACTGAACTTGAAATTGAAAGTGGTTTGACTTCAAATTTGATTGGAATTTCGTGAAGTGTTGATCGAAAGAGAACGTATTTTCTTTCTCTTATCGGGCTCAGTCATTTTTGTGGTGGATTAGACTGCAATCTCAGGAGAACTCGCCGTGTTGTGCTTCTTTCAATGGCGCTGCAGTCCGAGGTGGACCTGGGCCTCTATTAATCTTTTGCCAACTGCTTCTGGTGCTGAACTCGAAGTTTCGAGGTTCGGAGGTGGCAGCACTCCGAGGCAGATTTGAAGACTCTCCACCCCGGAGCTGATGTGTCTAATCGTTCTACATGACCTTTCATATTTAGGCGTTAGATCAGTTGACACTCTCTGCGTTTCTCGATCTCCCGACAGCACCTCTGACTCATCAGAAACGTTGCTCAACTTATTCTAAAGATAAATTTCGGACAAAACCCTTCCATAGCCTTGTAGTCCACCTTGTCGACGTGCCGTCAAGTCTCTTCAGACGTCCAGTTAGTAGACAAAAGTGCCGCCATTGTCATCCTCATCGGGTGTCCACGACTGTCCAGCTTGTAGACAAACGTCAATACATACTCTCCAGACGACCAGCTCGTGGACAAACCTGGGTCATTGTCATCCATGGCTCACGAAAACTTACTCTTCAGACAACTTCTAACGAAAATAAGGGGCTGCTTCTTCCACACCGGATTCAAAGATGTCTTCCAATATGACGTGGCTTTAGCTTGACGCCTTATAAGCTGACATGGATGTAGTATGTTGCTAAAATTTCTCCTTTCTCCTCAAAGCAACCGAACCGAACCGATCACAGATCACAGCAAAAATTCCTTCTCGAATGGACCAAGGGCCTCGTCATCGGCGATTCATAGCGTCCAAGTCCCTGCGTCATTAAGCAGGACTGGGTTGAGCCCACGTGGTTAGACGAGAAAGAAAGTTGTTTTTAAACTAGAGTGACTATGCATTTTATCTCTGCGTTTATGTTCTTTGTGGTGCTTCAGAGATGACGTAGACGAAGTTCGTAACCACCTCAACATCTGTCCAGGGTGACGTTTTGGCCAAGTCATCGATTGTATACGTCATTTTCTGATGACGAGTCTCTATTTTTATCGTTTTTATTCCACCAAGTGCCACATATTGAGGGTTCGATGTGGTGACTGAATCAACGTCAGTGACGTCGCCGCAAGCAATTAGTCGTGCAGATGCCCTCAATGAGGCACGGGTGTAGTCATATCGTATGATCCGGCGTTGAGATGCTTCGCTACGAAAAGTTTGGAAATTGTGCGACCGTCGAATGGGCCCTGGGTCCATGGGAGTATTTACCACATCATCTCAATTTTTAAGAGCGTCTCATTCGTAGCCGATCGTTGGTATTACGATCGTAATACGTCGCATGGAAGGACTGGGCCTGAGCAATGGCTGTCTTCCATCCTTGACGGTTACGGTTGCACGCTGCTTCCAGTTGTCTAGACCAAGTCATCGCGGACGCGGACGGACGCGGACGATGACTAGATGACTATACCAAGCTATCTAGCGTCCGCGATGACCTAGTCTATAAGCGCGAATTGCGGTCTCCGTCTGCTTCTCGAACCAGAAGGCTCAGATTCGTAGAGCTTCTTGTATGGAGCTCGCTGTGGCCGAGCCAGTGTAGTCAATGGATTTTTCCCTTCCGGACTACGTCCACATCTTGGTACAGCCTATTGAGTTCGCGGTCATTCCTTCTTCTCCATTCACCTTCCTCTCAGATAAGACCATAGATCCGACGCAGAATTATTCCTTCGAAGGAACCAAGAATCAGCTCTGCCGTTCTGTTTATCGTCCAGCATTCGGCTCCGTAAAGCAGTATTGGCAGACTAAGGGTTTTGGATGGCGACTGGATGGCGCAGTTTGTTAAGTGCCTGCCGCAAGTTCGAAGGGTCCCAGGTTCCCGAATCCCAGTGAAATCGAATCTTGTCCAGTCACCACTTGCCGTTGGGATCAAATTAACGGAACTGGAGTACGTTACTACCTGGCAGTGCAATGGACCAGTATTGAGTCTGAGTGCTCCTCCGAAAATCCTCCGAAAAGAGAGCAGGATTTTGGTCCCTTGAGTCAGGAGATTTGGGCCCAATTGTTTTGACAAACCGAAGTAGCATCGGTTGCTAAGGGCGATTCTGCGTCGGATCTCCACCAGGATGTCATCTGTGGAGTTAACATTTACACCGACAAACTCCTTCTTCTTCTTGTTAGGGCGCTACAGTCCGATGTGGACCTGGGCCTCACTCAACACACAAACTCCTTCACTACCTCAAAATTGTAGCTGCCGATCGCGATGTTTTGTCCCAGGCGACGGATCGCTTTGTAATCGACAGCATATACAGTGGACTCTCCCTAAGTCGAAATTTCCCTCTAACTCGAATTTTTTCGCCAAATTTATTTTGGCATTCCCCTCATTTTCCATACAAAACCCATCCTCTAAGTCGAACTAATTTTGATATCCCGTGAAGATTCGACTTAGGGGGAATCGACTGTATTTCGTTTTGTCCTCATTCACTCTAAGACCACCTCGTTCCTGTTCAATCGCCGTAGGAGCTTCTAGAACGGCTCGCTGGGAACGCGTGACGTATCGATGTCATCAGCGTAACCCAGCAGTTGGGCAGATTTGTAGAAGATAGTGCCTTCCGTGTTTACACCCGAGCCCGTCGCACTATCTTCTCCAGCACCAGATTGAAGAAACCTCACGACAGAGCATCTCCTTGCCGAAGTCCGGTGCAGGTTTTGAATGATTGAGAGGTCTTTGAACCGAACTACACGAAGCATCGCGTATCGTTAAGTGTGGTGCGATACAACCGAATCAGTTGTCCCGGGATCCTGAATTCGGCCATCGCATCGTATGGACAACTGAATGGCGCAGTTGGTTAAGTGCCTGCCCTAAGTTCGAGCGGTCCCAGGTTCGAATTATAGTGAAATCGAATCTGGTCCAGTCACCATTTGCCGTTCGGATCAAATTAACGGCACTATCATTGGAGCGGAGTGATCTCGAATGGTAGTAGTCTGACTGTGGGTATCACAATGGACCAACATGGACTAAGTGTCCTAGTGAAATCAGTAGCAGCCCCCTAACCTAACCTTACTTTGACCCAAGCAAAAGGTGGACACCAATTTTCTTCTGATCGGGTCAACCTTTCCCCACTTATCTACACAATTGGCGTCAACTGAAGGTTTTTTCGAAGCGACTATGCTTAGGGCAGTTGATTTCATACACAAATTCTAGTCCATTTTTATGAAATGTCACATGCAAGCAAACAGGTGATTCAGTTGGAGGTTACAGTTTCAAATTGAAAGCACTCGGTTAATTTTCCATGAAACTTTCCAATCTCTTTACCAAAATAAAGCCAAGGGCATGACATTTAACAATGAGGAATACTTTGAATAAATTCCATTCCCTATTTTGCTGTATCATTCACTTTTCTCAAAAGTTGTTTACTCTTCCTTTTGATGCACAATGAATAAAAACCCATAAATAGCGCACAAAGTACAGTTCTTTGTCTTCGAAATCGATTAAAAATCTTCCATCATTTATCACCCGTTATGAAAGAAAGTCATTAAATATCACTTTGACAGCAATGACTCCAATTTCGGGGTGAAATTCCAATTGACTCACCACCGGTCTAATTGAAGAGACAACAAATGAAGACCTTTATGAGTTCTAGGAAATGTGAATTTCATCAAGAACTGTGTAGGCATTGTTCTCAGCCCCTGACAACCCCTCTGGCCACGTCAATGGACCCCGATTTTCTCAGAATTGACTCAGATTTGGTCTATTTTCAAGCGCAACTGTCAAATGCATCGATCCAGGGAACCTATCAGGCGCTCATCAACTTCATCAACCAACATCTCAAACGATTTAAATCGCAGCCAGTCTCTGGACCCCCTTCCCCTGAATCATTCGAGGTCCGATGAGCTGGCGAGCAGACAAGACACCCGTCCCCAGAAGCCTCTCCGAAGTCGTTTACGCAATTCTTCAGTCAGAATTTATTCAGCGACCGCAAATTCAACACACACCCCAAATCCCGTTCCCCCATCAAAACCTGCTCCAGCCTTGACCCCATTCTCAGGTTATCCGCACTCAGAACGACAGAAGTCGCCTCCAATCAAAGACCTCGTTTAACACTCAATCGGTTGTCGCCACAAACAGGTTTGGACATGTCTCAACCTGCTCGCATAAGCCCACATGAAAATTTGGGCGCCAAATCGAACGAAGCCCACCGCGGAGACATTCGCCGCGACATTTGCCGCAGAGCCATTCGCCGCGCGTGGTCGCATACAAATGATCGCGCTCTCAGAGGGAGTGCCCACCCGATCGCGGTGTCATTAGCATCACCTGACGAAATACAAACAAAGCCTAGTCGTCATGCGAAAAAAAACCCCAGAAAAGAAAGCTCCTGGCCATCGGCGGAGATGCCGATGAGTCAGCGCAGGTGTCAATGACCCGTGGCCTAAATAAAAACAAAGGAATTCGCGTGACTTAAGTATTTGCTTTATTGTCTCTTGTTCTCTTCTCAAGGCTGTAAGGCCCACAAACGTTTAACATAAGATTTCACAATTTCACTCTGCAGTCGCATCCTGGAGCCGACTTTCGGCCGTTGGCTCGGTTTCCGTCCTCGGCGGCAGTGGTGGTTCTGCCGAAGCAGGATCCTCGGGTTCGGTGTAGATCTCGTGGAAGGATCTCTCCTGGTGTGGTTCCCATCGCATGATGGGAGGCTGACTTGGGACTAATTGAATGTCTTGTACTCGGTCGCCGCGTACCGCTTGAGCAGGTCCAGCAGCAGCACGGCTATCAGCTTCCACTGCATCTGGCGCATCTTGAGGATCTGCTGCTCCTGCTCCTCGGACTTGCGACGAAGCTCCTCCTGATCGGGGATGTAGAATGCCACGGCCATTTTTGTTCTCTTCCTCCAACGGTGTTTTCTCCAAGTATCTCACAAATGTATCTGCACACGTAACAACGACTGTCTAAAATTGCCTCCGCACAGCGCACACAACAACTCTCTCTGATGGCTCAAAGCGAACTGAGGTCGGTGAGTGTGTAGTCTTCCTATTATACGCGCCGTTTCGACTGCTTCCATTGCTTCGTTGTCCAAAAATCAACCCCTCGTCGGTTGGCTACTGCTCAGCCAGAAGTTTCGGGGTGGTTCCTCGGGAACACAATGAACCCGGGCGGCGACGAAAAGGAACACAAAAAATAGACGAAAACACGGAGAAGTGAACGAGTATCTTGTATCTGTGTGCGCTAGAACGGCGACGACGCTCAACAAATGTCATTTACAACGGATTACACCGCGCGGCATGGGCTCGGGCATAGAAGAAGTGCCCAGAACAGCATTTCCCCTTCCGGGTGCGAGTACATACGCCCCGTCTCGCTCTGGCCAACGGGACTGCTCTCCGTGCGTAAGGTTAAGACGTTTACTTTTCGGTTATGTACTCTCGAGGGGTGGGTCTTTTTTTTTTTTGTTGGGAACATTTTCGAGGAAGACTCGGATTTTCTTCTGTTTTTTTTTTTGTTTTCCTGGTGAGAGGCGTGTGCTTTGAGTTGACCTGGGGGAGGACCTTTGGCAGGTGATTGGTTGGGCTAAGGGCTGCTGAGGGCAATGAGTCATCGCTGGGCGGAGCGATTGAATTGATGGACTCATGTGCGACGTGATTTGACGTGAAAATGCGGGAAATGTTGTTTTGAGTAATGCAACGGTTTATTTGGATTGGGGTCAACTCATGCGTCATAAGTTGAATGATTTTGTAATTAAGTAGAAGTGTGACTTGTCGGCTTGTTGATCATCAGATAAGGACGCAGATTGATGCTTTGTATGTGGCCGCAGATGGGCTTGAAGTGAAAGATTGAGGAAAGTTTCTTAGATGATGATGTGGCCGTGAGTTGGTAACTCCAGAATTATTTTTTTTCTAGAAGGTTCGCGGTTCATGTCCCATTTAAGACACCAACTACGGCACCACCTCTCTCGGATCATTGAAAATGCTCAGAGGATGTCCTTGGAGGTCGCGTGTGGATGATATAGACGCCGTGCCGAAATGGTAAAGTGCGTCGACTCATATGCTAAAGGTCCATGGTTCGATCCCCAAGTGCTCAGAGGTTCTCCATGGGGGTTTTATTTACCGATTCTGAGCGCAATGATGTGGCCGAAGTGGCTAAATGCATTGACTCCTATGCTAAGAGTCTATGGTTCGACTCCGGACGCACCATCCTCTAGACACCACCTCCCTCAAGTCATTGACAGTGCTCAGAGGACAACGTCAGAGGCTTTATTTATTGATTCTGAGTGTAGAACGGCAAGGTCGCAGTGGCGAAGTGGCAATGTCAACGTCGACTCCTACGCTGAAGATCCATGGTTCGATCCCCAACGCAGCAAATATGGCGAGACCCTAAAAAGACATTCTTCGTTTGGCCTTTCAGAGGCTGTCCTTGGGCCTTCTATCTATCGAATTTAAGTGAAGTCGGTGCGTGTCGACTCTTATGCTCAAGGTCCATGGTTCGACTCCCGACACACCACTTTCTAGATACCACCCCTCTCGAGTCATCGACAATGCTCAGAGGATGTCCTTGCAGGTCTTATTTATTGATTCTGAGTGTAGACTGCAAGGCCGCCGTGATAAAGTGGCAAGGAGCGTCGACTCCTACGCTGAAGGTCCATGGTTCGACTCCCGACACATCACTTTCTAGGCACCACCTCTCTCATCGACAATGCTCAGAGGATGTCTTGGAGGTCTTATCTATTGATTTTGCGTGTTGATGATATAGACGCCGTCGACTGCGTCGACTCATACGCTAAAGGTCCATGGTTCGATCCCCAACACAACAAATATATGCGGCGAGACCTCGTTTCTTCGTTTGGTCTTTCAAAGGATGTCTGCGGAGGCTTCTATTTATCAAATTTGAGCGAAGATTGTGTGACCGCCGCAGTGAAGTGTGCTCGTGGTTTGTGGTTCGATTCCGAAGACACCTTTCTTAGGGCACCAACTCTCTTGAGTCACTGACAATTCTCAGAGGATGCCATTGGAGGTTTATTTATCGATTCTGAGTGTAGATTGTGTGGCCGGGCCGTGGCGAAGTCGCTAAGTGAGTAGTGGAAGGCCCTTGGTTCAACTCCGTACACCATCTACACCTCTAGGCTCACTGACATTTCCTAGAGAGATTTACTGAGAAGAAAACTTCGCCGTTCGGAGTCGGCAAAAGACTGGAGGTGCCCTCCACTTAGGAGAGTAACAATAGTACGCCCAACACGAGTTGTTTCTGAAGGAGTTAGGCCCACATCGAACAGAAAACTTTTTGACTATTTCCCGGCTCCGGCTCAAGGATCCGAGGTTGAAGACTTCCTTCATCTTTGTGCTTCTAAGGGACAGAATACAGGGACAGTCTTGATCATTTTCCTGTTGCCTCAAGTATCCCAGCTATTCAATGTCAAGGGGGTCCCACTGGTGAACATGTACCGTTCTTTCTGGAAAGGTGTCTTTTGGGGATACAGTTGTTTCTTTATTCGGTCAAACGATCACCCAAATTTTTCGGGCCAATGGATGCAGAATCTTCCAGGGATACAGAATAATAAATCACCTCCGTTCTAGTCCACATCCGTAAGTGGACAGAAGCCCACATGTTTCCCATCTCAAGGCGAATGTGATATTCGTTGGATCTTAAGCGCTTAATCTGTCAGATCATCATCGATCTGGCCTCATCCGATCGATGAGGGCAATAAAAGAACACTGCGACTTTAGTAAATTTGACAGCAGATTGGCTCTTGACTCTTGAGATTGAGAATGACATCCGCTAAAGTTGGAGGGATGATAAAGAGGAGAAAATCATACTCCACCTGCTTTGGTAGAGAACACATCTAGGAGGATATGAGCCAATGTCCGTGACACTCAGTTGGTTTGACTTGAGTAGACGATCGTGGATCACTGCCACAATTAAGATGATCACATATCTATGCCCAAGATCAGGAAGGAGAGCCAGGAACCTCTAAGAAACTGCAGACTCCTCTTGCCATATCTGTCACGCAAAACCAATTCAGGCCACTTTCAAGAACTCAAAATTCACTTCTCCTTGAATGGCAATGAAAATCTATTTAAAATTCCTCGATCTGTTGCCGTCACTGACTTGTCACACTTGTCATTCATCACAAAGTGACATTTTCACCAAAAAAATCTTGAAAACGCCTTGAAATCCTCACCGAGTCATAGCAAGTGATACATTTTTGAAAAGAGGGGAACGGGGTCTATAAACTGTCAAAATTTCACTAAGCAACTCGAAAGATTTTGAAAAATCACAAAATTTGCATGATTTTGCCGAAAAAATGCAGTTAACTGTGAAATGAACTCAGTCGACTTTTTCTGTTCAGAGAGTGCAAAATCGAAAAGGACTGATTTTGGATCAAATTTGATGCGGTTTTTGGCGGATATTCATGGAATCACATGGGAGGATAGAGATCTTTAGTGCTTGGTACCGAAAATGTCAAGGAAGTGGAGGGAAATGCTATAATCGGATGCAGTGTGATCAGGGAATGCACTCATTTGAGAGGGCTTGTTGTTGGGAGCCTGTCGGTGGCATTCATTGAGAGATATTTTGAAAAAAGTAAACCTTGGTTAAAATTGTCATTTCGTTCTTCTCCCTACAAAAAAAGATCTTTGATGCGTACCTCGAAAAGGTTTGAAGAAATTTCATACCAAAATTGTAACCTTAAATTGAATCACCATTGCCGTCGGGATCATGGTATGAAGTGACTACCTCCTTCCATAGCGACCAAAACGATGTCCCACAGGGATCGGGGCTTCATCTTCCACTGAACCTACTCCAGTTACCTGGTTTCCCCACACAGATCTGAAAGTAGCTGTCTTCAGACGGAGGCGACGCCTTGAAAACCAATCAAACAGCAGAAGTATCAACAATTCTTGGCTTGAGATCACTGCAGCTAACTGAGAGCAGCTAGAGGCTGTCGAACACCATCAAGTGGCATTTGAGTGGAGGCAAATTGAAGTGCAAATACATCGCTGCCTATCTGAAATACTTCGCCGATGTTCCTGAAAGTTTCTGAAAGACATCCTTAAATTCATTGATGTTCCTCAAAACAGACACATCCCTCAGATCCACTCTGGAACAAAGAAAACTACTCCCTCCCATCTCCTACCTCCCGTATTCATGAAGCCCAACTCCACCATCATCTCCCCCTCCCTGCTGACTCCTGTTACATCATTTTCATTTCACGAACGGCAATAAAAGCCGCAAAAAAAGAGCAACCAAATGGACATAAACCTAAACGCGGAATCTATACAACTATAACGAATTCCATGCCATTATCCTGCACGGAGCTGCGGCGTCCTTGCGCGCCATGAATACGGATACATCCGCGCGTCTTGCAATCCTTTTTATGGCTTTTATTGCCACCAACTATGACATCACTGATGGCAAACTATGAGTTGTGTGAAAACATTTTATGGCTCATTTCCCGGCGAGAAGGAGTCCGTATCATTTTTTGTTTTTATTCGCCCCCGCCCCTTCGCCGGCGCGTCCTCCTCCTCCTCCGCCGTCCATTACGTATTCAACGTTTCACGGGATTTTATTGGGAACTGATAAGGAATTTGAATAGCGACAGCCATTGAATCGAAATGTCATTCTGACAGTTGTGCTGTGTTTTTTGTTTTTGCATAAAACTGTTATTTTTTTAATGGCTCTTGACGTATGCATGTGCGGTGGGCGAGTGGGGTGGGGGGGTCGTCAAGACGACGATGGATGCACACACTCACACACGCCGGAGTGGGATGAGTCATGAGTGGAGTGACCTGGTTCTGGTGGCAGTGCTCCTCACTTGCTCGCAGTTGAAGTCGATCGGTGTCGCATTACACGACATGGGCAAGTAGAGCGGCCGTTGGGTTAGTCATGCTCGAGTGTGTACCGACGTCGACGGCGACGATCGGTCTGCTCTGGAGTCGACCGGTGGCGGGAGAACTTGTGTAGGCAGGCAGGTAGACGACGACGTCAGTTGGGCAGTGAGTCATGCAACAGAAGCGGAGTCTAGTGCTTCGATGGGATTTGAAGGAAACTGGTTGCGATCAGGGCAACAGGTACTCGATGGCATTGAACTACGACGACGATGACTGGGATCACGACGAAGATGACGAGGAAGACGAGGACGCGGGAGAGGATGAGTTCTAAGACGAGGACGAGCCCGAAGACGAAGATGAAGATGAGGACGAAGACGAGGACGACGACGAAGATGAGGACGAAGACGAGGACGAGGACGACGACGAAGATGAGGACGAAGACGAGAACGACGACGAAAATGAGGATGAAGACTGGGACGTGGACAAGGATGAAGACGAAGATGAAGTCGAGGACAAGGTCGAAGCCGAAGACGAGGACCAAGCCATGGACGAGGACGGAGCCGTGGACGAGGACGAAGCCGTGGACGAGGACGAAGCCGTGGCGAGGACGAAGATGAGGACGAAAACGAGGACGAAAACGAAGATGAGGACGAGGATGCGGACGACCATGAAGATTAGCACGAAGGCGAGGAAGAGGACAAGAATGAGGACGAAGGCGAAGACGAAGACGAGGACAAGACGAAGATGAAGTCGAGGACGAGGTCGAAGCAGAAAACGAGGACGAAGACGACGACGAAGATGAGCACGAAGGCGAGGATGCAGGCGATGACGAGCCCTAAGACGAGGTCTAAGACGAGGCCTAAGATGAGGCCTAAGACGAGCCCGTAAACGAAGACGAAGATGAAGACGAATATGAGGACGACGACGTAGATGAGGACGAGGATGCGGACAAAAATGACGAGAGGACACTATGGCTTTGCACTTGTTGCGAGGAATTGGCGTCCGAAAATGCTCAAAACGTTGCCGTTGAGCACTGCAATTTAAAGCCTTCTCTATCCGCCCCACCTACACCTCCAGAGCGTCGAACACTTGTCCACGCAAACCTCATCGTCCATGCAAATCGAATCAAATTAACCACTTTCCGGGCAGTCACCCATCGTCACCGCACTTGAGTCCGCCCGATTTTTTTCCCCATTCGACCACAACCAAAATTCAATTTAAACAGGACCTCTTTCAGTCTCTCTCGGCAGCAAACACACAGATTTCCAACCGAAATCCTGCGGAGATATAAATTTTCCTTTCAATTGAATAATTCCAATCAGCTTAAGAGCATCGGTGTCCGCCCAGGACACAATGCACGAGTGGCGCAGCTTAAAGCGGTCACATTGTTGCAGTTCCCCCACCACCCAGCACGGCCCCATCCATCAGCGTCATCTGGTGTCGGCATTAAAGCCCAGGTGAGGCCGGCCAACACCCACCCAGAGAGAGAAACGAAAAGTGCAACAGTTGCGATTGTATTCGTGCGGCGAACCGAGTTAAAACCAAACTAGTCCGTGTCCATCCACAGATACGAGATACGAGACGTCGGGCGAAATGATTGGCATCGGATCTGATTCGGACGGCCACCGGAGACAGACCCTAACTCGTGGCGATTGTTAATTTATTACACTCTGCCCACCGCCCGCCCACCCCCTCACACAGAGGCAGTTCTTGGCTGTGGAAGAGGGATTATGCAGCCCGGGAGTGGGTGCGAAATTTCATTTTAAACAGAAGCTATTTAGTCGCATCCACCCCCAGGCCACCCCCACCACCCCCAAGCAGACTCTGCGCTGCGGACACAGGACGAGTCCCTCAATCAGTTTCGGTATCGATTTTAATTAAAGAATTAACAGGAATATGTCAACCGTATGGTGAGCCCGATGACAGCACTGTGGACAGTGCACAGTAGTCACTCGCATTCCATCGGACGTCCATCCATTCAGCCGGCCTGCGCGGGGGATGGGCGCCAGCCATGACACGGCCGAGAGAGAGAAATCGGTTGACGTGCACGGATATTGGGTATTCCACCCCGGGGGGAGGGGGGATGGCTTTCACTTGGGCAACGACACTAATCCCGACTAAATGAGAACGGTCCGGATTGGATTCGTTTCGAAAAGTCCTGCTCCTGTCAGCCTAATATGATATAGAGTGGTGTTGTGTGCAACATTGTATGCCGTCCAGGGACGCTGCCATTCCTTCCGACGGCCGGGCCCGGTCCACAGCTGCAGCCCCGGCCGGAGAACAACGGATATGCTCGGCCAAATTTGGATTAATTGAGTAAAAATTCACAGTAAATGCACCTGCTAAGCTGTTTGCTTAATTGATTTATGGCCGCTTCCAGAGGCTGGGGCCTGGAAATGGACGACCGGACGGCCGCCAGTGAGTGTTCTTGATTTGCATTTGGAATTAATCTGAAATTACAAAATAAATGATTTATTCAAACAATTTGGTTGACGGGGTGCACGCCGGGAGGGGGTGAGGGCGAGGGGATGGTTTTACATGTAAGCCCTTAAGCTGAGGTTTGGGGGAGGACGGGGTCTTCTGTTGTTTCACGGATGGATTTGTGGAAAAATTAGCGAGCACTGAGCGATCACATGTGATTAACGGTTGAGGGGTTAATTTGGCATAAATCGAGGGCAAATTTGGTGGGTCTAGAGCGGCGATTTGTTGGCTTTAATCGGTTACAAATGAGTTCTGAGGAACAATAAGTGGATACCTGACTTGGGTAACGGACAGAAACCAATGAAATGTCTCTCCATTGATGGGAGGCATAGGAAATGATGGAGAATGAGATATATCCCGGGACGAACTGGTTCATAAGGCAAGAGAGTCTGCGAGACTGCCACCTTAAGAGTCAAACAAACTCCCCATCATTTGGGAATAAGCGTTGATTTAAATTTGGAGGACCAATGCACGGAGGTTCTAATCTAAAGCTGGCTTCATCTCTGTTTCCGTCTATGGAAGTTCATAAAAAGGCTAAGAACCTCAAGAGTCGCTAGTCGGATGCATAGGACATACAGGCAATGTTCTGATTGTCCTTCGAATCCATCTCTTGAGTCACCAGTTTTTCCAGAACTTGAAGAGATTTCTTCTGCAAAGATATTGCATTTACCGATGGTAAGTTTGATTCAATTTGAGGTTACACTTTTGATGTGACATTACTTCGGTTCTGTTGGAGACGCTTGTCCAAAATCTTATTTCTGGGGAGAAGTACGAATTGACAATTTAAACAAAAAATTACTTTTTCCAAAATATCCCTCAACGAATGCCACCGACAACCTCCCCACAACAAGCTCTCTCAAATGAATGCTTTCTCTGACCACGCCCCATCTGATTGTCGCATTTCTCTCCACTTCCCTGATATTTTCGGTACCAAACACTCAAGATCTATGTCCTCCCATGCAATTCCATGAATTTCCCCCAAAAAACCGCATCAAATTTGGTCCAAAATCAGTCCTTTTCGATTTTGGACTCTCTGAGCAGAAAAGTCGACTGAGTTCATTTCACAGTTTACTGCATTTTTTCGGTGAAATCATGCAATTTTTGTGATTTTTGAAAACCTTCGAATTTCTTAATGAAATTTGGACAGATTGTAGATCTCGTTCTCCTCTTTTCAAAAATGTATCATTTGCTATGATTCGGTTTCGGTTTCAAGGCGTTTTCGAGACTTTTTGGTGAATTTCTGCTGAAATGACGTCACTGCGTGATGGATGACAAGTGACATGTCAGCGATGTTGACAGGAGAAGGAATTTGAAGATGATTTTCATTTCCTTTCAAGGAGAAGTGAGTTTTGAGCCATTGAAAGCGGTTTGAATAGACTTTGGTTGACAGATAAGACAAGAGGAGTCGGCGGTTTCTTAGAGGTTCCCGATTGTCCTTCCCGAGTTGTGGGCACAGATCTGGGATCACCTCAATTGTGTCTGTGATCCACGGTCGTCTACTGAAGTCAAACCAAAAGAGTGCTTCGATCATTGGCTCATATCCTCCTAGATGCGCTCGAAGAAAGTAGATGGAGTATGGTTGTCTCCTCCTTTTTATCTCTGCGACTTCGGCAGAGGTCATTTGCGGGAAAGACCAATCTGTTGGCATATCTTCCAAAGACGCAGTGTTCTATTTCAGCACTTATTATTGGCCCTCCTTCTGATCAGACAGAGGGAGCGCTTAAGGTCCAAGTGAAACCACATGCGCATGTTGCCTCCTGTCCACCTACGGTTGGCGAAACTTGATTCAGTTGAGTTTCATTTCCTAAAAGAACTGCATTGCCACTCCTGTCATCCACGTGACGTTGGATTGCCTTGAAGCTGAACCACCGAACCTCGTGGCGATTGTGTCTCTACTTCCAGTATCCAACACGACATTAAGAGGCGATCGAATTCAACTCAAACAATCGCCTGGTGTGTCAGTCATCATTTCGTCTTAATCACAAATACATCGAAATGCATCCTCCCAGAGGGACCAAGAGAGCTGAACGTGCACACTGGACACCGGCAGTGCCGGCCAAAGCAAACATGACAACTAATAATGTCCGCCTGCGTTTACATTCGGCTCAGTCCTTCGGGTGTCAATATGAATGCAATCATCCGCTGCCGGGGAATTAATTTAGTTCCGGATGTTGGCTGTGAGCAGGTGGACCTGCGGTCTGAAAGATTCGGTAGTGGTTCGGGGCTCCTCCTCTCTTTTTATTTAACTCCACTCCACTGCGAGTGAGCGGATGTTTGCGGGCCGGGGGGATTTGCTTTGAAGTTAATTGAACGCATTCTGTGCGTCACAGTTGCTGGAGGGTGGGGGTGCTGGGTGGCGGATTAGATTCATTAATTTGTTGCCGTTTCGCATAAATGAGTGAAGCGGGGTAGGCTTTGGTCTATTATGCAAACCAAACAGAAGCTGGAGGTGGCTGCAGCAGAAACATGCATTCAGTCATTTTGTCACAAAGGATGTGAAACTATGAAAGGATAGCCGTTTGATGTATTGAATGTGGATTCAAAGGACTAATTACTGCGTTACTGGCTGAGATTTGTTGATTGGAACTACAGATTCAATCGATTCAGGCAATCACATGACGATGGCGTTGCCTTAAGAGCTTTAAAATTAAAGTCTGGACGAGAGTCGAAGCCTGAGCCAGAGCCAGAACCAGAGCCAGGGCCAGAGCCAGAGCCAGAGCCAGAGCCAGAGCCAGAGCCAGAGCCAGAGCCAGAGCCAGAGCCAGAGCCAGAGCCAGAGCCAGAGCCAGAGCCAGAGCCAGAGCCAGAGCCAGAGCCAGAGCCAGAGCCAGAGCCAGAGCCAGAGCCAGAGCCATTGGCAGAGCCAGAGCCAGAGCCAGAGCCAGAGCCAGAGCCAGAGCCAGAGCCAGAGGCTGGATACAGAGCCAGAGCCAGAGCCAGAGCCAGAGCCAGAGCCAGAGCCAGAGCCAGAGCCAGAGCCAGAGCCAGAGCCAGAGCCAGAGCCAGAGCCAGAGCCAGAGCCAGAGCCAGAGCCAGAGCCAGAGCCAGAGCCAGAGCCAGAGCCAGAGCCAGAGCCAGAGCCAGAGCCAGAGCCAGAGCCAGAGCCAGAGCCAGAGCCAGAGCCAGAGCCAGAGCCAGAGCCAGAGCCAGAGCTAGAGCCAGAGCTAGAGCCAGAGCCAGAGCCAGAGCCAGAGCCAGAGCCAGAGCTTGAGTTTGAGTTTTTATTGTCTCAATATAATATAATTAATAGGGTACAATATATAATATATTAAGTATGTATGCCTTCGAACATCTCCATGGAGTTATCTCTTCAATGCTGGTTAATACCTTGAAGCTGTAGAGGAGAGTCCATGTGAGACATCCGTTGGCCTTACAGTATTATTTTTAAACGATTATTCTCATATTACATTAAAGACAATACAGAATCTGCGAAGCCTAGAGGCTTTTCTGCAGAAGGTTATTTGCATAGATTTTACATATATACAGAGTAATTCTCATTTTCAATATAGATTAAACATTGTATCATTTAATAGTTTATATTGTTTAAAAGTAAATATTTTTTGAGTTCTTTTTTTCTTCTGTGCACCGGCCGTATACTCCATAAAGAGCGTGGGAGTTGGTTGTATATTATTGGTACCGCAAAGGAAAGTTGCTTTCTTCCATACGCGTTGTGTATTCTCGGAATCTTCAGAAGTCTATGTGCCCTTTGTCTTGTGTTGACGCCGTGATCAATAGGTTGTTTAAATTGTTGATCGTCGTAGGTTTCATTAATTAAATTAAAAAGAAAAAGTTTTTGGACGTTTAGTAAGTTTAAATCTTCACTAGGACAATACAAATTTTCTACATAGTGACTACCATACTTAGCTCGTAAGAGAATCTTAAAAATTCGGTTTTGAGCCCTTTGAAGTTCCATAATTCTGTAATGCGCTGCATTACCCCACGCTGTTATACCATATTGAAGTACTGACTCCACCAAAGAGTAGTATACTTGCTCCAGTACTTCGAACGACGCGTAGTTGCTCAGGTGGTAAAGAGCGTATGTCGACTGCCGAAGTCGCTTGCCTACGTATTTTATGTGGTAGTCCCACTTAAAGTTGCAGTCAACTTCGACGCCAAGATATCGATACACACTCACTGTATCAATATACTCTGCGCAGTCATCTGTCTCAGGTATTTGATGAGACTTGTGCAGGCACTCAAAATTATGGAACTGTATTTTTATTCGAGTTCTTATTATGTGGTTAGGTCGGATATGCATCAATTTGGTTTTTTTCGAGTTTATAATAAGGCCATTGTCATGACACCATCGTACAATATTGTTGAACTCAGTTTGCATTGTCTGAGTAGCAATGTCAATATCTTTGTTGCTCACAACTATGGCAGTATCATCCGCATATTGGAAGCCGATGCTATTTTGCAACACAGATAGCATATCGTTCACATAAATTATGAAAAGAAGAGGCCCCAGGATTGATCCTTGAGGTACACCGAACTCAACATTTTGCAGATCACTAAAACTGGACGATAATTTTACCATGAAACCTCTATTCCGAAGATAGCTCGCAAACCAGTCTAGTATTCGACCACGAATGCCTATCTTTTCCAGCATTTGAATAATTTTTGTATGACAAAGTGTGTCAAAGGCTTTCTTGAAGTCTATAAAGATCACTAGCGAGTGAAAGTTCTTATTCAGACTACTGTTGATGCTATTGGCAAACTCTCTCAATAACTGGTTTACATTTCGGTTTCTCAGGAAACCATACTGCTTTTTATTTATGACTTTGTATCTACCAATGTAGTCTTGTAGTCTTCTTGCCATTACTTCTTCTAACACTTTGTCAAACACTGGTAATATGGAGATAGGCCGATAATTCGAAACATCGTTTTTCTTCCCGGACTTGTAGATAGGTCTTACAATGGCAATTTTAAGTTTCTTCGGAAATTGACTTTCCTCCAAAGATTTATTCACCAATTGTGTGACTGTGGGTGCTAAGACACTCGAGTTGTGTTTTAGGTCTTTAGCCCTGATATTATCTACGCCGGGAGATTTATTCACGTTCATTTTAGCTAGGATATTTCGTATTTCGGTTTCTGAGACATGTCCAAGGAACATTGATTGAGTTGCACTTCTATCTCTGCCATTATATGTTTTTATGTTGCATTTGTGAGTTATTGATTTAATTTCATCCGTAAATTGTGTCGCGAACTTATTTGCTATTTCTGTTGAATTTAAGTCCAATGGAAAAGAGCCAAAGCCAGAGCCGGAGCCAGAGCCGGAGCCAGAGTCAGAGGCTGGATACAGAGCCAGAGCCAGAGCCAGAGCCAGAGCCAGAGCCAGAGCCAGAGCCAGAGCCAGAGCCAGAGCCAGAGCCAGAGCCGGAGCCAGAGTCAGAGTTTGACTTTGGGTTGGTTTGTCTCCCATCACCCACACTGACCACCCCACGCTTCCATTCTCCTCGACTGCTCCAGAGGAGAACATTCGATTCCCCATTTAAAGTCACATCCACTCCATTGCGGCACTCATCATAATCCGCTGGGCTTCTCGGGAGGATTTATGCCCCATCAGGAGTTCATAACATCGAGATTAAGGATTAAGACATAAATCACCTCACCTCGTGTTAATCTCATGCGCTGGCGTTTACTGGCAATTAATCGGCCGCTTGTCAGCGATTGCCGACTGCAACCACGCCCGGGGAGCACCCCGGCAGCATATTTCATCGCCTAATCTGTACTACACGCTGAAAACATAAATTCCATCGCCAATAACTCATATCAGCGGCGGAAGGAGCGGCCTCGAGCAAGGACACCCTGGGCAGGAGACCACCGGGCACATGTGTGCCACCGGGTGTGGGGGGTGCACTTATAAAACGGCGCAACGCTTAATTGCCTCTCGGTCGGAATTAATTGGCGGTCGGGGACGCCGAGGATGTGTGGTCCAGGATCCAGTGAATCGCATCATCCGGGTGGGGGTTGGAGTCAGTTGGAGCGGTCATTTGGAAAACTCAAAGATCCCGACTGACAGGGAGTGACGAGAACGATGGGAACGGCACAGCAGTGACAGCAATCATCTGCGTGAGGGGTGAGTGGGTGGTTTTGTCTTCATATCTGCGGTGTGTGGCGTGGAAGAGCGCTCATAAAAAAGGACATTCACAGGAGGTTTTTCAATTAATTGCGATTTAGCCAACTGATGCTTATCCGCCAAAACACAGGCGGCGGCGGCGGCGACGGGAGGTTTTGTCAACATTCTGCTCCAAAAAGGAAGCATAATTATAGGAAGCAGCGACGCGTGAACATATGTCGTCGACGCCACCGTGTGTCCTGTGAATCTGATTCAGGAAATTACCTTTCATCTTCTGCGCTCGTTTAACCGTTTAACTCGTCCTCCGTGTGCGGCGTTGCGGCGGCGGCCTTCCTTTGGTCACTGCGATGGGGAACAATAAAGAGTTTTGACTCATCCCGCCAAACGGGATTTGCCGAGAGGTGTGCTGGGCTACGACTGATGTCGCTCGTCGGCAGGATAATGCTTGTAATTTTATTACGGAGGATTATTTCATCCTTTTGTGGTATTTTTTTGGCCGAGAGATGTCCACACATGCTCGACGAAGCGTGAGTTCTGTTGCACAACGGATGGATGATATCTGCGTGGCTTTTGATCTTTGATGAGGAGGGGGTGAGGGGAGGGGGATGGGAGGCGATAGCAACTGTCACATGGGTTTCTCTCACTGTTCCAACGAGCGAACGATGAGATGAGACTTTTAGAACTTTGCCCAGCCCAGGATTCGATGGGACCTAAGACCTACTGCTGGGTCCCAACTTTTTAAACCGGAAAATGAAGGGAGGGGAGGCGATATCAACAGTCACATGGGTTTCTCTCACTGTTCCAACGAGCGAATGATGAGATGAGGCTTTAAAACGTTGCCCAGCCCAGGATTCGATGGGACCTACTGCTGGGTCCCAACTCTTTAAACCGGAAAATGAAGGGAGGGGAGGCGATATCAACAGTCACATGGGTTTCTCTCACTGTTCCAACGGGCGAATGATGAGATGAGACTTTTAGAACTTTGCCCAGCCCAGGATTCGATGGGACCTAAGACCTACTGCTGGGTCCCAACTTTTTAAACCGGAAAATGAAGGGAGGGGAGGCGATATCAACAGTCACATGGGTTTCTCTCACTGTTCCAACGAGCGAATGATGAGATGAGGCTTTAAAACGTTGCCCAGCCCAGGATTCGATGGGACCTACTGCTGGGTCCCAACTCTTTAAACCGGAAAATGAAGGGAGGGGAGGCGATATCAACAGTCACATGGGTTTCTCTCACTGTTCCAACGAGCGAATGATGAGATGAGGCTTTAAAACGTTGCCCAGCCCAGGATTCGATGGGACCTACTGCTGGGTCCCAACTCTTTAAACCGGAAAATGAAGGGAGGGGAGGCGATATCAACAGTCACATGGGTTTCTCTCACTGTTCCAACGAGCGAATGATGAGATGAGGCTTTAAAACGTTGCCCAGCCCAGGATTCGATGGGACCTACTGCTGGGTCCCAACTCTTTAAACCGGAAAATGAAGGGAGGGGAGGCGATATCAACAGTCACATGGGTTTCTCTCACTGTTCCAACGAGCGAATGATGAGATGAGGCTTTAAAACGTTGCCCAGCCCAGGATTCGATGGGACCTACTGCTGGGTCCCAACTCTTTAAACCGGAAAATGAAGGGAGGGGAGGCGATATCAACAGTCACATGGGTTTCTCTCACTGTTCCAACGGGCGAATGATGAGATGAGACTTTTAGAACTTTGCCCAGCCCAGGATTTGATAGGACCTACTGCTGGGTCCCAACTTTTTAAACCGAAAAATGAAGCCCTTTCGTCTCAGGAGCTCCGCTGACTGCTGCGTGGTGTGGCTGTTGTCTAGGGGAATGCGTCAGCCGCACTCTAGACGCCTTCAATTCAATTACCGGTCATTGGCTTTCAGTTAATCGCCTGCACTAAGTCGCAACCCAGTCCCGAGCAACAACCGACTTCGAATGCATTTCTTCAGCCCGACTACGTTTTATGGGATTAAGGACCTGCGTCGCACAAATTGCCAACTGCCTACTCATCGAAACGTCGACGACGACGCCGCCACCGCCAGTCACCATGCGCCAGGAACGCAGCAAATCTGGCAATCCGACGAACGCCCAAGGATATCCGCGCGTAATCACTTTAAATTGAAATGCAATTACCTACCCGATGCATGGTTGGCCCGCAGCCTCATAATCCGGCAGCTCCAGGCGAAGTCACAATCCCTCCCGAAGAAGAAATCTCAGTGCATCACAGATGGTGCACTTGCACCATCACTCAGGATGCAGTTGCATGCATGCATGCGACGCAGCCCACCCCGCGCCTCGGTTTAGGATGCCGGCATCCAGGAGCAGCAGCAGCAGCTAGCAACAGCATTGTTGGGCATTATTGAATCATTGGCTTTTAACGCTTAAATAAGCTTAATTAAATTCGCCCTCCCCGTGCTGTGGTGGTCCTGCGGAGACTGTGCCCGGGTGCGCTCCTTCTTGGCGGTCGCATCAAAAAGTCACAAATGCACTTCCATTGTCTGGACGAAGCCAGGAGGAAAATTCCATTAATTTTTCGTACACCGCACGGGGTGGATGACGTGTGGAAGAAGGACGAACGAACGAACGGGAGAGATCCTTTCATATGCAATTCGGCGGAATCGGTTTGCTCGGCGCGCTTGCGAGCGGTATACACATGCAGCTTAAGAAGCGACTGTGCATTGTTCCATTGTCTTATCCTGTGGACTGAACAAAAGGGTTATTAAGGGAATGCAATGCCGTTTGGCTTGGTTACATGTTGCTACTGAGGGGTGGCTGGGCGGGGGGGGGGAGATCAAGACAATACAGGTTTATCGTTGGGGGTGAAACGATAATGACGATGGAGTTTTGAGGAAACCTGCTGACTCCTGCTGACTGCTGCTGAGTGCTGCTGCCGACTCTGGCCACGGCCATTGAGATGAGATACACACGAGAGTGTTGAAGATACCCCGTCTAGAAGAATCGTGTGCGGCAGAGTCCATATGAATGTCCCTTTTCTCGGGGGAAACAAGTGCAATTGCAGTTAACTGCTGGCTTTATTGGCACGACAATAATGGAAGCTTATTGTGTATCGTATGGTTTAGGTGATTTCGGGAAGGTAATCTTGAACCGTTGGGGCATGACTTAATCTAGTGGGACCACCTGCAGGAGGAGGGGGTAGGTCCTAGTTGTTTCGGGTGCAATTGCTGTGAAATTTTACGGGGTTTTCGAAGGATTTCCTTCGAATGACCATGACGTTTTGGATGAAGACTGTGATGCTTGCCAGAGAGATGATGGTTTGAGAATTTTTAAGGACCATGGAGAATGCCTTGTCAAACTTAGGGAGCTATTGACAAGGATGTCGGGACAATATTTTTTTTTTCTTGAAGCTTCTTGTGTTGAAGGTCCAGGGTTCGATCCCTGAAAAAATGCATATTCGTTGCGTGAAGGAACCCCTTTTTCGTTTGGTCTTTCAAAGGATGTCTTTGGAGGCTTCTATGCTTGAAATTTGAGCGATGATGGTGGACTCCGCTTTTTACATTGAAAGTCCAGAGTTCAATTCCCGACACAGCAAATATGGCTTAACCCTAGGAAGACATTCTTCATTTGTTCTTTCAAAAGTTGTCTTTGGAGGCTTCTATCCATCGAACTTGAGCAAAGTTGCTGAGCGCCGACTTTTACGTTGAAGTTCAGGGTTCGATCCCCAACGCAAAAAATTTGAAAAAACCCTAGGAAACCATTTCTCGTTTGGTCTTTTAAAGGCTGTCCTTGAGAAATTCATTTTATCAAATTTGAATAAAGAAGAGGGCGCCGACTCTTATGCTGAAACTCCATGGTTCGATCCCCAGCGCACCAAAAATGCGAAACCCTAGAAAGGCTGTCATTATTGGCCTCTTTCATTCGACGAATTTGTATGAAGCCGATGGGCGCCGACTCTTATGCTGAAGGTCTATGGTTCGATCCCCAACATTATAAATGTGGCAAGCCCCTGGGAAGGCAATCTTCATCTTAGTCTTTCAAACGGCTGTCATTGTTAACTTCTATTTGCCGAATTTGAGTGAAGACGGTGGGTACCGTTTCATACGCTGAAAGTACGTGGTTCGATCCCCAGCGCAAAAAAAAGTTTGCGAAACCTTAGAATTTCATTGCATTCATCGTTTGGTCTTTCAGAGGATTTCCTTGGAGGATATCCGAATTATTATTATTATCGAATTTGAATGAAAATGGTGCGCGTCGACTCTTATGCTCAAGGTCCGTGGTTCGATCCCCAACACAACAAGATTGAAAACCTTAGGAAGGTGTTCTTTGTTTTGGCCTTTTCGAGAATGTCCTTGGAGGCTACTATTTATCGAATTTGAGTGAAGATAGTGCTCGTCGATTCTTATACTCAAGGTCCATGGTTCGATCCCCAACACAACAAACATGCAAACCGTAGGAATGTGATCTTCATTTGGCCTTTCAGAGGATGTCCTCGGAGGCTCCAATCGAGTTTAAACGAAGATTGTGTAACCGCCGTAGCGTAGTGAGTTCTAGGTTTGTGATTCGATTCCGAACACACCATTTTTAAGGAACCAACTGTCTCGAGTCGCTGACAATGATCAGGAGATGTCGTTTGGGGCCTTATTTATCGATTCTGACTGTAGATTAGGTTGACGCGACGTGGTAAAGTGTCTAAATGGGTAGCTGAAGGCCCTTGGTTCAACTCCGGACACACCATTTTTTAGCCACCACCTCTCTCATGTCACTGGCAATGATCAGGGGATGTCCTTGGAGGCATATATATCGATTCTGAATGTAGATTGCGTGGCCTCGCCGTGGCGAAGTGGCCTAATGTGTCGACTCATACGCTGAGGGTCTATGGTTCGACTCCGGACACATATTTTTTTAGGCACCAGCTCTCTCGAATCACTGGCAATGATCAAGGGATGTTCTCTGAGGCTTTACTTGTCGATTGTGAGTGCAGATGGCGCGGTCTCATTGGCAAACTGTATCGAATCATACGCTGAAGGTCCATGGTTCGACTCCCGATACATTATTTTTCAGACGTCCCTCGAGTCACTCACAAGGCTCTGAGATTGTAACTGCCAAGAAATGCTTCTCAAAAGTTCGCCATTCGGAGTCGGCATAAAATTGAAAGTTCCCTCTACTCGAATGCGAATAATTTGCGAGCACGTCACGGGTGGTGCTTGCTGGGGAAGATAGGCCCAAGCCGTCCCGGGCTGTAGCGCCACTAGGAAAAAACAGAAGAAGAACAGTGAAGATAGTCCTGAAATGTCTCCAGTTGTCCATCTATGACTCTTTTCCTTTTGAAAAATGTAGGATGTGAAAGAAAGTCTGCCAGGAGAGTTTGACATTAAAGGCAGACTTTCTCAAAACTCGTAGACGGTAACATCTCAACGCCCTCAAATCTCCCCCATTCCACAGATGACGTTACAGAGGTCCTCATTCAACAGTGGCTGCTAACAAGTAATCGCCCCCAACCGCCAGCCGAGCCACGAGTCTCCCTCCCCCTCATCAGCACGAAACTCAAGCCGGATTGTTGTCAGAGTGCTGTTGCGCCGCACAGAAAAAACGAACGCTCCTAATTGAAACGTCAGTTCATTATTTCGACTCACAGGACGCCACACCAATTCGCATGCATCGCATCAGAATCCTTTCGAGCTCGCTCAAGCGAGCATTTATCCTGGTCTCCTAATTGCCAGGGTCCTTCGTCAGCCTGCTGAACTGCTCACCCCATTCCCCACACCCCCGGCCGCCGCGCCCGCAAAACATTCGAGACTTAATTCCAATCCAAGTGAATACACACTGACAATATTGTTTAGTTGTTAAAGTAAATCAGGACACACTCCGAGAATTCCTGGCTAATACCCCCCGGGTGTGAAAGTCAGCCGAGGCGAGGGTTTCTCTGAACAAATTGCTTCGCAAGAATCACAGAGTCACGGTGGCTGGTGGTGGTGGTGGCGGTCCCTGGATGGGGGTAGACAGCGCAGGGCACAGGGATTCATTTATTTTCTATTATTATTCACTCAGGTATTAGCAGCGCCTTCGAGAGAGTACAAATGTAAATTCCTACCGCTGTGGGTGTGGGCTAACGCGGGGATCAGACAAAAGGACGAAGGACGCTCTCCCGAATGTCTGCACTCGAGGAAAAACAGGCGCAACTGCCGAACAAAACAAATCCACACAAAAAAACTGAAAAGGAAACTGAAAGGAATCACTGTCGAGTGTGTGTTGATTTAGTGGCAAGAGAGGACGTCTGCGTGCAGTGTTGATGGGATGTTGAGGGCAAACAAAAGGACGCATTTTGGAAATTGTAGAAACAAACTTTAACTCGGTTTACACGTGTCCGATGCGAGGACACGTGACCACCGTTGTGTTTGCATAACGGCGATCAATCACATCGTATCGTGGAATTATTTTGTTGTTTCTTCGCGTTTTGTGTGTTGGTTTTTTCTTTCGGAACTGAATCTGATTGTCGGGCAGTCATCTGGAGATGGATTGGTGGCTCTGCGTGATGCACGGGATCCTTCAATGTCCGATTGAGTGAGCTACAAGTATGGACTCGGGGTATTTCATCCCCTGATGGATGGGAAGAGAGAGGGAGAGGGAGGCTGGTAAACCATCCTGCTAATCGGTTAGGTCTGTGTTTCCTTGTGCTAAGTCAAGTGATGTGTGTTGTGGATAATTGTTGCGAAAGAGGATTGCCGCAGGGGCTTTGGTGGCGATGGGTCGAGTAATGAGGGAGGTTTTGTAGTGAATTTGAAATGTAAAGTCCCTGAAACAGATCTCTTTCCGTCCCTTGCGAATTGGGACTGTCTTCAGAATAAGGAGTTTGCGGATTGTGGCGTTATCCTAGAAGATTGACGCAACTTCATACAGATCCTTCAGGAACTTAGACATTGTAGAGCTGCCTCAGGGAAGACACCAATCTCTAAGGAGCTCACTTTGGCCCAGTTTCATTTTGACGTCGAATCTTGAAATTCAAAAAAATCATGGTCCATCAAATAGACACACTTCTTGGTCATTCATGGTCATTGCCCAGCTTTTCGAGACGGTTTGTGTGGTTCTTTTGAAAGAGGGACTGTAACTGAATGCATTTTGAGACGGCAGTTAAGTTTTGAAGCCGTAAGGGCTCTCCCACTAATTCCCCTTCACTTATTCATCAAGAACACGGTTCTTCTTCTGTTCTTCTTTTTCGGTTGGCGCTGCAACCGGTTTGGACTTGGGCCCAGCTTCTCTAGCTCTAGAGTATAGGGCACCGCAAAGTGACTCCGAGTGGCAAAGTTTGAAAAGCATTTCTTGGCAGTTGAGAATTGCCAGTTGCTCAAAAGAGTTAGTGCCTTAAAAAGGATGCTCGGGAGTCCAACCATGAAAGGATAGGAGTCGCTACTAGGCGACGGCTACCACTGCAGCATCAACCATCGGAATACAGTCCAGTTTAGGAGGCGAACGCTGGACACGTTCAACACGAATAATTTCCTCGATGGTTTGTCAAGGAAGAGAGACAAATTCTGGGTGTGATCTTTGGTCCTTTTTGCGTTGATGGTGGAAGAGGAGATTCATCCATGAACTGTGCGACACGACTCGACACGACAGACGTCTACGAATCGAGTGTCGAAGGTGCATGCAGAGCCCATGGACTACGTCACTCTCTCCTGAAAGATCTTCGTCTTGGAGCCTGACTCTGAATCTGACTCTACCTCTAACCTCTGGACGCCCTTGTTTAAGGTGGGCCAAACAATTGAAAAAAGGCCTTAACTAACTTGGTGTATGAAACTGGAAGTAACTAGCGAAGATGACTGAATGGCGCAGTTGGTTAAGTGCCTGCCCCAAGATCGAGGGACTCCAGGTTCGAATCCCAGTGAAATCGAATCGGGTCTAGTCACCATTTGCCGTTGGGTTCAAATAAACGGCTCTAGAGTAGGTTGCTACCTGGTAGAACAATGGACCGGCTTTGAGTCTGAGTGCTCCAGCAGTGTTTCATTAATCCTAAGAAAAAAAATAAAAATCTGGCGAAGGACCGTGTTAGCTGGAGAGGATTATTGTCTGATGCCCTGTTTCACCCTGGCTCCATAAGAAGAAGAAGAAGAAGTAAGCCAGTCAGACCCAGTCAATCAGACATAAATTATTGAACGGGCCTATTACGGCTAGCGCTGTGCAGACCTCTTCATAGAAAGCGATATCCTCAACAACTCAGTAAAAAGAAGAAGAAGAATTGGTCGCATTCAAGTACTGATTCAACCACAGTCTTCCAGCAAGTCCATCAAAACAATTTGTCCACGCCAAGGAACTTACAACGAATGAGAACTTAAACTCATCTGGTTCCCCAAATCGAATAGGCTTTGTCACCCACTGACTCCTCCTCTACTTCACCTCCATTCTAAGTCCGTGCCTAAGAGAGATCCCAGCTTTGACTGTCGATTTGGCGAACAAAACGCTGAAAATCTCTCTTTTTTCGAGGTTGTTCCACATTTTCTTCCCCCTACATAACGGTCAATCGGTCTAGCCGTCTTGCTCATTCAACAGACCATGAAATTGCCTTCAAAACTCATTATGGCCTCCTTGATCGTAGGACCACGCGTTCCTGAGATATAAGCCATCAAACTCAATTTTAAGGAATTCCCAGTTTGTGTTTTCTCGTGGAAAAAATCCCTACCTGAAAATATTAGAATTTCACTCGACTTTTTGGTGGAATTGAAAACATGCAATTTCCTCGACAGAAAAAGTGAAAAAATGCAAATATCTTCAAAACGACTCAATGGATTTGAATGAAACTTGAAACACTTAAAACACATGTGGTGGGCCTCAGCTAGATGTGCACAGAATCCTTGAAGGACATTGCGTTTTAAGGATACTGGATGAAGGACTACTTTTTTGTGAGTTAACGTGTGTTGTCGTGTCGTTAAGACTGCCTCAACAGATTTGATTGAGACTTGTCATTCTGAAAGACCATGATTTGACCTACAAAAAACGGCAAAAGGATATTTGGAGGATGCTTCGTTTTCAGGATATTTGATGTGTAACTTCATTTTTGAAAATTAATCTGTGTCATCTCAACAGTCCGTGCATTGAAACTTCTCATTCATTTGTAGACCTACACAAGGAGGTAAAAAGTATCCTTGAAGGACATTCTGTTCCTAGGATACACGAAATTTCAAAAACATCTCGTAAACTACTCGATAGATGGGATTGAAAGTGGTTGGCTTGTGACAGATGTAAACAGGGTCCTTGAAGGACCTTTCATTTCCAGGATATTTGACGTGAAAGTACATTTTTGCAAAATCGCAGGAAAAACCAGGAGAGATATGGTCAGAAATGAAAGAATACGTACAGAAGTAGGGCAGAAGAAGTCGATCCTAATTGGAGAAGATGGATATTCCGAGGCTACCCCGACGCCTAACAGCAAATGGGGATTGGAAGAAGAAGAAGAAGAGTACATTTTTGCATGTTGATCTGTGTTTTGATAAATGTCTCAAGCAGTCTTGGGATTCGATTGAAATTTGTCCCAGGGAAAGTACATTTATTGACCTACAAAGGAAAGCAGGGTCCTTGAAGGACCTTTCGGTCCTAAGATATTGGACACTGAACTTGATTTTTTGCAGCCACATATAACTATCACAAATATCGCACAAAGTCCTGAATGGATTGGATTGAGATTCACTGGACTAAGAGTCCTTGTATCGATCTTCACCTAGAGCATGTAAAAAGTGGCTCAGGATCGTCTCAAGACTGCCTCAAGATCGTCTCAGGATCGCCTTAAGATTGCCTCAAGATCGTCTCAAAATTGTCTCAAGACTGTCCCAAGATCGTCTTAAAATAGTCTAAAGATCGGCTCAAGATCGTCTTATGCAATCGGATCGGATATGCAAAAAGGACCTTGGAATGACTTTTGATTTCCAGGATATAAAACGATAAATTGGTTTTTCTTGAAAATATGTCTTACAGAATGTTTAAATTTAATTTTTGATGATTGTATTTTATAGACCATTTTCTTAGCTACAAGATCCGTTATGATCATTTTTGTCGTAAATTGCACAGTTTTTGAGATATTTCATGTCAAAGTCAAGTATGTTCACATGTAAAAAGATCGTTAAACCAGTCATTCTTCGACGAAATTCAATCTCCTGACATAACGGTTTGTTGAAGGTGACAGTTATGTTCACCAAAATTGCAGAGCATAAAGTGGAGATGGGAAAGGTTTTGAGTCCTTGCAGGAGACATGACCAGTTAATGAATGCTGGGAAGAGAAAAACCTGCTATGGGACTGTTTAGACTCGAAAGGCAGTCGTTTCTTTATCAAAATTTGACCACTTCTTGAGATACATTCGGAAGAACTGATGTTCATCTCAAAAGCAACTCTGGGAGAAGATGAGGAGCCCTTCATTTAAGCAACCACCGGCTCACAGGAGGCTCCAAGGGATTATTACGAGGCCATCAGAAGCAGTCTGGCATGAAATTCCGTAAAGTATCTTTTCCCGATGGCGTTATCTGCTCATCATCTGAACGAACTTTCAGTTGCACTCCTCAACAATCGAGCTCGGAGGAAAACCATCTGTCAAGCTGACACAGGTCGTCCCAAACGACCACCTTGACTCTTAAGCCGAGATGCCTGTCACCAGCCGACGCTGTGTCTAGTGCCGTCGTTATTATCCTGAGAAAAGGAAGGACTTCTCAGAACCACAAGAAGATCAAGTGGGATGTGATACAATAGATCTTTTTATGTCGCAGTGTCGCTGCCTTTGCGGCAGAGTTATACAAGAGGAAAAAAAAAACAGTGGGACTCCTAAGATGCCCTCAGACATTTTAGGATGTCTTAGGATGACATCTTCCCCAGGTCCAGTCGGACACCGTTCAAGAGCAACACTAGTCCACTCCTTCTGTAAGCTGAAAACAGCGCCAACAGAACCTCCAAGCTCAACTCAGCCTCAGACCGTCCGTTGCTCGATGGCCTGCCAGACTCCTGGTTCCAGACTTCTTCTCCGTCCTCAAATTCAGAACAAATTCCTCGATCCATGCCGATTTTGGCTTCAGCACAAATCGACTCTCCCTTCAAAGTCATGCCCTGAAGAGCTTAGGAAGGAATCCTGTCCCACCAGCAGATGTCCACAAGAAAGAGCACATCTCCCTCCCCCTAGCCTATCATCAAAGGCATTACATCCCATACCCATGGAGACCCCACAGCCCCACACCCACATCTTCGTATCCAAGGTATCGGTAATCCGAGCAAACTGCGATTACGACGAAATGAGGATATTATCCCGGCATCCATCGCCACCCGTCCGTCCACCTATCCCCCGCAGAGGAGGCAATTTAATTTACCAAATGGACGTATTTAAAATGTTGATAGCATAATTTTTCATCGCGCGATTTATTGCAGCATCGGCCGGGCGGATACGTTAAGCCCCGCCCGCCCACCACCCGCAAAACAAAAAAACAGCTTGTAAGGACTTTTCGCATTAATTTAATACATTCCAAGGGATTTGTAAACACAGGACACACACAATCGACGACGGAACACTAGGTTCATCAAGCCAGCACTGCGTCTTGGGCGATGGGTCCACGCCAAGGATACACACGCCATCGCCGACTGCCGCCGCCCGAAGGTGAAGTAAAAATCATTCAAAGGCAACGGCAAACATACTTAGGGGTGAACTCCTTGTTTGCACAATCCATTTGGCAATAAAGTAGTCAAACACAACCACACACACACACACACACACACGAGCGGAGTCAGAGTGAACATAGGTAACGAGCGATTAGAGGACGAGGAGGAAGTCTGTTCCTTCTGTTTGTTGTTTTGCTGTTTTTTTTTTATTTTTATTTTCTAATGGATTTCAGGATTGCTCGAGTGACATTATCTCGAAGGATAAACAATTTTAATGGACGGGATCGGATATAAAAAAAGAAGAAGAAGGAAGAAACGAACAAGACGACGACGCACGGCGGGGGAAGGATGAGTTTCGCAAGCGAGGAGGGGACAAAATTATAATCCTTTAATTTAAATTTTGCAAAGGATATGCTTGGTGGATGCAAGAGGGCTGCTTGAGGAGGATGATGAAGAGGATGAGTGCAGGAGGGAAGGGGGACGGGTAATAAAATAATGGAATTAAGTTTTATCGTTTATGAAGTTGTAATTCATTTATGTGCGCTTTGAGACTCTTTTCTACCGTTTCCCAGTGATCCCGTCTTCAGGGCGAACCCCGAGGTGGTGGGGGCAGCTTGTGTGCTCAAGTGGGTTGCTGAGAGAGTACCCTCGAGTCCTTTTTGCACTCAAATGAAACGAGAGAGAGATGGTGACTGTTTTCTTTTTATTGATGCAAGTTTGCTCTTCTGATTAGCTCAGCGACTTCGATGCGAGCAATTAAGGGCTGTTAATGAGGGGGAGGGGGTGGGGGTGTCTCTTAAGAGGCAGTCGCAGAGAGGCTGAGTCATGACAGGGAGAGGGGTGTGAATGTGGCGGTGTCGAAAGTTCGAAAAAGTGAGATTTTTTGGCACGATGCATGGGAAATTGTCGGAGAAGCGTGGTTTCATGAGTCTGTCCACCATTTTGTATTAAATCCTGGCCGGGGAATGACGGACGGGTCATCCTTGAAGCGTCTGTCTTCTATTTCTCACTCCATCTGGTCGAAAAATTGTCATCAGGCTCGGCTGACAACTGCCAATGCAGTTAATTGAGGCCCTCAGCAACTGGGTGGCTTCACAGTCGGAGCGACAGACCCTACGTACGTGGCGCTGGTCAGTTGCACTCCTTTGGATCTTTTCCGCGATCTGGAGCAAGTGGGAACAAAGTTTCTTGGGTTCCTTAAGGACTTAAACGCAAGGGAGACCGAATAAATGCCAGAAGGTGTCTGAGAGTCGACTTCGAGTCGATCTTTTGACGATTTTGAGAAGATCCTGAGATGATCTCGAGGCAGACTTGAGGCGGTCTTGAGACGATGTTGAGACGATCTTGAGCCGATTTTGATACGATTTTGATACGATTTTGAGATGATCTTGGGACGGTATTGAAACAATCTTGAGGCAGTCTTAAGACGATATTGAAGCAGTCTTGACGCTGTCTTCAGACGATCATGAGGTGATCTTCAGACGATCTTGGGACAGTCTTGAGTCGATCTAGTAACGATTTTGAGAAGATCCTAAGACGATCCTGAGCCAATCTTGAGACGGTGTTCAGGCAGTCTTGAGACGATCCTGAGCTAGTTTTGGCACACCCTAGGCGATGTTGAGATGATCTTGAGACGATCTTGAAAGGATCTTGGGATAGTTTTGAGACGATTTTGAGATGATCTTGGGACAGTCTTGAGATGATCTTAAGACGATCTTAAGACTATCTTGAGACAGTCTTAAGACGATCTTGAGACGATTTCGAGTTGATCTTTTGACGATTTCGAGAAGATCCTGAGACGATCTTGAGGCAGTCTTGAGACAATCTGGAGATGACCTTGAGGCGATCTTGAGGCGATCTTGAGATGATACTGAGACGAGCTTGAGACAATTTTGAGATGATCTTAAGGGCAGTCTTAAGACGATCTTGAAGCAGTATTGGGGCTGTCTTGAGACGATCTTAAGACGATCTTAAGACGATCTTGAGGCAATCTTAAGACGATCTTGAGGCAGTCTTAAGACGATTTTGAGGCAGTCTTGAGGCTGTTTTGAGATGATCTTGAGATGATTTGAAGATGATTTTGATACAATTTTGAGATGATCTGGAGACGATTTTGAGACCATCTTAAGACGATCGTGGGAGGGTCTTGAGACGATCTTGATACGATCTTGGATCTTGAGACTACCTTAAAACGGTCTTAAGACGATCTTGGAACGATCATTGCCTGCTGATTGATTCCAATTGAACCTTCCTTTCGTCAATTTTCCCAGACCTCTGTATCCTTTTGAAGGATGCTCACAGAAGAATATGCCCTTCTGGAGGCTTAACTGTTGAAGTTGCGTCCATTAAGATTTTGGCGCGTCATTGCTCGATAAGGAGTTCTCCTCTGTCGTCGTCGTTGATGAAAATGGCGTGTAGCTTGAGAATGGAATACTTCAAGACTTCTTAGGAAACTGTCGTGGAATAGGTGATTCTTCTTCTTCTCGTGACGCTACAGTCTGGGATGGACCCTCTCCAGCTAGCACCATCTTTCGCCAGCTGTCACCCACTGCGCAAACTCAGGTGGTAAGGGACCCTCTCCGCCAACTTAATCGTGGATATCCTCTGGTGCTTTGTCGCACAGGCTCAGAGTCAAAAATTCAAGATTTCTTAAGAAAGTTGAGCGACCTTCGGCGAGGGGGCGGTTAGCGAACATCTTAATGGAACGATCAAAAATGTCCCCTGGTTGGTAACAGAAAGGCCAAAAATAGCGTCCGAGCAGCTGAGGACTCTTTGGATCGACACAGAAAGGGTAATGAGTCGCTTATCTAAACCTGCCATGAAGGGAATCTTTTGTATACGGCTCCTGCGACTCCTGAGTTCCGCTGTACACGACGTTTTTTTAAAGCTAAACCGTCGCTGCCCAAGTGACGTATTGGCAGAAAATTCTGGGAAGACACGACTATGAAGGACTTTTTCTCTTTCTTTATGACTTGACGACCTGTACTGAGAGCTCACAGGACACTCAGGCATTTCAAAAACTAAATGAAGTTTAAAGGCATCTCTGACGCAGAGTCAAATGTCCCCCGAATTCCGAACTTCAAAAATTCAACGCAACAGCTTATCCAATGTTCGCAGCTCATCAGGACACAGCCCACGCAACGCAATTGCGGTCATTAGCGTTCTTCAAATCACATTAAGGGCGATTCATTCAGCTCCCGCATGGAATACCAACGACAACCAGAGCGACAGCGACGAAGTCATCACTTAACAGGATACACGCATGCAATTAAAAGATCCTGTTTATCATGCAATTGTCGAGTGCACGAGGCTCATTCTCGTATGCAAATATGACGCCAATAACGACGTGTTCTGTGCCAAGGATACGGGCACGTTCTGACAATAAAACACGAATTCCAGGACAACGACTCGGTTGCCCTCTCTCTCACCCACTCTCTCTCTCTCTGCAGAGCGACTATTAATAGAGTTTTCATTCAAATTGGAGCCACTGGGAGTCGACGAAACAAGGATTTGCTGCTTACTGCCGAATGGACCACACTCGTGGTTGATTCTTTTCGCCTTCGCTCTCTTGTTGCGAGACACCGTCAGACAATTGGATCGAGTGCTCCCAAGTCTCGTCTATAAATCACTTTCACGAGGAACAAGCAGACTCCTCCTAGGATGTGTGCAAGGACGACGACGACAACGGCGACAAGCAATTGTTATTCACGTCCCGGCGGCAGGAACATATGCTAATGTGCGGTGTGTGCGAGTGTGCGAGTGTGCGAGAGGACACGGCAGTTTTGTGCTGTTTTTTTTCCTGGTCCTTGGACCATTAAGTGCTGAATTTATGGACACACATCTAAATTTCGTTTTCATTGAGCTGCGCCCGTGCGCCGCCCGGGCTCGAGCCGAATTAAAATTTATCCCATCACACGCCATTGAGCATCCGGGACGTGTCCTGTTGCCGGGAGGAAAATCAATTAAGGCCTCTCATCTCGCACTGGATTTGTCATCGATATCGGGTGGCATTCAATCGGCAGCGACGAGTGTTTTGCATAACATCCGAGCACATCCGAGCAGTCAAACATTCGATCGAACTAATAATGTGACGCGTGATGTGACGAGCGGTCGTGTGATGAAGGGGGCGCGCACTGACGAAGGGCGTGAGTTGCAGCGTTTAAGTGAACTTTTACGATTGTGCATATAATTTGCGCGGAGTGTATCTGAACGATACATTTTATTGTGCGATTTTATTTTTATCGATGCGTAGCTCGTGATGCGTGTCTAATTAATGAGTTACATCGGAGGGGGCTGCGCTGCACTGCAGACGTGAAGTGGCTGCTGAGGCGTGTGTGTGCGCTTTGGATGCGATTGCCGTTTTGTTATTGCCTGACGTTTACGACTTTAAAACAATTTTTATTGCCGAATATGAAGCGATTGGCTTGGAAGACCGTTAGAGAACATCTGCCAGACAATGGGCTCAGACCGGGGGATGTGTGTGACTCGATTTGAATTTTTCAAATTCTTCTTCGATTTCCTGTTCCCCAGAAGATAGTCTCCATGGGGATACTCAGTTATTAACCATGTCTCTTGTTTGAGGCGGTGAACGTGGGGGGTGATTCATTGGGAGGTTACAAAGTTTTTTTGGTACCAATATCAGAATTATTGTGGAAATTGTCTGCGATTTTATCGATCGTCTTACGCTTGATTTGACAGATCATCTGGTATATTCGAATTTAATAAACAAGTTGTTTTCAATTCTCCAGACGTTAGATGCCTTTCGAAAACATAAGCTCACCTTATCTCAATCCAATGTTCGGCTTAGCTCCGACTTAAATAAGCTTCCGCTCTGAGTCTGTGAGTCGAGGAACTACAGTTGTTACTCTCAAGTCATCATTCGGAGCCTCATTGATTGACTGTGTGTCTGCTGTGGGGTTGTGAACGTGAGGGGTGATTCATTTGGAGGTTACAAAGTTTTTTTGGTACACACTTTTAAATTTTTAAGGAATTTTGATAAAATATTGAAGCTCGTCTTACACTCGATTTGACAATTCATTTGCTGTGTTCGAATTCAGAAACAAATGAGTGCTTAGTTCGCCAGGCGTTAGATGGCTTATGACAACTTAAGCTCACCCTATCTCAATCCAATTTTCGGTCTAGCACCGACTTAAATATTTTTCCTTTCTGAGCTTTTGGGTCAACAAACAATGCTGTGGCTCTCATGTCTCCATTTTGGATACTCATTGATTGACTATGTCTTCGATTTGAGGGAGTGAACGTGAGGGGTGATTCATTTGGAGGTAACAAAGTTTTTTCGATGCCAATGCCTTAATTTTTTGAGAAATTTATCTGCGATTTCATTGTTTACCTGGCACTTGATTCGACAAATCATTTAGTGTAGTCGAATTCAATAAATAAATAAGGGTCCAGTTCGCCAGACGCTGCGTGGTTTACAACAGATTTGATGTCAACTTAAGCTGGGCTTAGCTGAATTCAATGCTTAGCTCTAGCTCGAGGAAACTTCCAATCTGAGGCTGTTGGACGACTAAACGCAGCTCTAGCTTAACTCGGCTTGTCTCTGGCTCGAAGAATGGACCACTCTGAGGACAGCTGAACAAAGTTTTGGCTGATCTCGGCTTAGCTCCGGCTCGAAGAATCTTCCACTCTGAGTCTGTCTGAGTCGGACAACTAAACGCAGTTGTGGCTTAACTCAGCTTAGCTCCGGCTCAAAGAATCTTCCACTCTGAGGCTGTGGGACAACTGAACGCAGCTGTAGCTTAACTCCGGCTCGAAGAATGGACCACTCTGAGTCTGTGGGAGAGCTAAGCAAAGTTAAGCCAGGTTTATCTCCGGCTTGAAAAATCTTCCACTTCGAGGCTGTGGGACAAGTAAACAAAACTGTGGCTTACCTCAGCTCAGCTCCGGCTCAAAAAATCTCCGACTTTGAACCTCTGGCCATCATAACGCTGCTGGAATCAGTTCAAAAATTCAATTCAGAGCTCAGGCTATAACAAAAAAGGAGTGCCAGCAGCAAATTGATGCCTCGACAGCCTAAAAATGCCGGCGCTTCTGTGATGAGGACCCTACATCATTAGCTCTCACCTCATCAGCACCGAATAACTGCCATCTGATCTGAGCAAAGGCGGGACAATGGCTGAGGAAGTGCTCTGCAGTGTCATCGTCTTCTCCACAAGCGTCGCAGAGGGTTTCATCACTTAGGCCAAGTACACTTAGATGTTTGGCGAAGGTATAGTGCCCCGTTAGTACGACGGTGAGTTGTCTGCAAACTTTTCTGTTAAGAGGTAACAAGAAAGCCGCGGATTTCTTACAGACGTTGGGGAGCCTGCGCTTGGTCTGTCTACATCCTGGAGAGTCATGCCACCTGCGGTTGTGCTCTCGAGAAGTCCAACCATCGATGCAAGCCCTAACCAAGGACGCAGGCAGTCCCAGCGTAGGTTCAGGTCCTGAGAATGCCTCATCTGGTCCTCGCCTAGCAAGTTCATCGGCGATCTCATTTCCCGTGATCCCGTGGTGGCCCAGGACCCAGACAAGTTTTAGCGAATTTAAGCTACCGATCAAATTCAGAGAAGACTTGCATTCCTGGAAGTGGTTAAAGGGTCGAGCAAGGCCTTAAGCACAGCTAAGCTGTCGCTACAGACGCAAATACTTTGCCCCTCCCACCTATTCCTCACAATATAGTTCGTAGCCATTAGGATCGCTTAGGTTTCCGCTTGGAAAACCGACGCAAATTTACCTAACGAGGTGTGCAGTCTAATGTTGTCGCTCTCCACGAAGGCACCAGGACCAGTAGTGTAGTAAAAATCGCCTTAATCAACCCATAAACAATGAAGTATCAGCACGTCCTGTCTTTGAACTCCAAAAACCACTGGAATCTAATCAAATGCGATCAAAATCCACTCACTCGTCCCATGATGCTTCTCCCCAGGACCCCCAGGAACCTGCTGACAGCGCCGTTTGAGTCGATAAGACAACGACAGTCGACAGCTGACAAGTGGACAACTTAAGAACGACAAATCAAAGCCCCCCACCCCCCTCCGAGCAAGGCAAAGCCTCTTATTAATTACAAATGTTAACTTGATCTACGCAGCATGTCCTGTGCAATGGCCTGCCATACATTAACGTCTCGCCTATCAACGGAACAAATTGCTTATAAATATTTAAAAACCCTCCCCCCTCCATCCCCCTCCACCATCGGAGAGGACAACGAAACCAGTCCTCATTCGACGCCAACAAATAGCTTCCATTCACTCGCAGATTAATGACGAACCTTCCGACGACGATTCTGCTGATACACCACGTCTTCATTTTTTTTCCCTCTTCCATCCTTTTGCCAATGTCACCACACACCCGTCGATAGCGGCAGGAGCGACAGGAGAAGAAGGACACAGCGAACAAGATAAACTACCCAAACATCTCGGGAGAGGAAAATTAATGTTCATCTTCGAATGAATTACTAGACCGGGGTCGGAGGACGGATGAATGAGCTGCTCCCCACGGCACTCCTTCTCCGGGTCCTTGTTGCAAATTGTTTTCGAATTACTTTATTCCATTAATGAATCCATAAATAGATACAAGATACGAGGGCACATTTCGCCACCGCCAGCGCGGTTCGATAAGACGGTAATTAATAGTCCCGCACCCGTGTGCGCACACGGGGAATTATTAAAACACAATCCCACACCTTTAATCTTGATTGACAAAGTCAATTCCCCCGAGATGATGTCCTGGTGCAGAGGGGAGGGGAAGGAGGAGGAGGAAGAGGTGAAAAGTGTGGTTGCACGAGAAAGCGTATGCCAACCCCTATGAGCGCTTAACCCTTTCATTCTGCCCGCGCCCGTGAAAGACGCCACCGCCGCCGTCGCCGCGGTGCTTGAGAGAAGACAATGAGCCACCCGAGGTAACTGTACTTTTTTCCATATTCCCACTGAATCCTGCATTAATTATGGGAATCCTCTGGACGGTGCTGTCAAGACTGTTGCAATCAGATACACGTAATTACACATGAGGCAGGCAGGCAGCAATAGCAGCAGCGGTAGTCCCCGTCGGAGTGAAGATCTGTGCCCCTGGTGGTGGTGGTGGCTTTTGTCGTGGCTTACATTTCGGCTCGTCATTAACGTTTTGTTGATTATTTCCCGAGTCCTGTTCTTGGTCACGTGGCGGCCAGTACCCGCATGAACTCATCGCGTTCGAATGAAACTTCCGGGTCTACGGCCGGTCTACAACCGTGCGAAACAATAAAACGAATCCCCGAACCCTTTCTGTTCCCGTTTTTTTTTAGTTTGATGTTGATTTGTTTTGTGGAACAGTGCACCGGGAAAGGGGTGGAAGTGGCACTCAAGATCGACTTTCAAGTAGTCTCACCGGCGGAGAGACGGGCGAGAGAGGTGGTTAATGGACAACGACAATGAATCCGTATCTCGGTGAAAATGTATTTCATTTTGTTTTCCAACAACAGTGACGTGTTGTTGACTTGAAAGATTTATTAGACGCACAAGCATATGCCGGCGCTGTTGCCTCAAATTACCATATCAAGCGATCGCCATTAAGTCGGGTGAGGATGAGGGCGGATGGGCACGAAAAATCTGTCCTCGGTGGGGGAGGGAATTAGGTTTTTGAGTGTGGTTTGAATTAGGTCTGAGGAGAGGCCTAGGAGAGGAAGCCGTTGAGCTGTTTCAGGCGAGGCTACCCTTAGCTCGGAGACCCAATTGAACCCGACATTTTGGAGGAAGGTTCGACGTCTAAAAAAATGATTGGGACTAGGATCTGTAAAAACGACTGGATGGCGCAGTTGGTTAAGTGCCCACCCCAAGTTGGAGGGGTCCCAGGTTCGAATCTCAGTGAAATCGAATCTGGTCCAGTCACCATTTGCCGTTGGGATCAAATTAACGGCACTGGAGTATGTTGCTACCTGGCAGTAATAAACTTCCTGCCTGGGCCCAAAAACCCTGGCCTTTCGTTGACTTCAAGATGGTGCGATAATTGATTCCACAGGATGCGTGTAGGTGGCCACGTCTCACTTAGGTCCTCGAGGACCCATTGTGATGACGCGTGTAAGGATGAGACCAATTTAACTCGGTTCCACTGACAAACTTCTCCCTGAATGCCCTTCTTGAGATGGAACACAAAATTAGCTCGTGATGCGTGTCTACTTAAGGAGTTACATCGAAGGGGGCTGCACTGCACTGCAGACATGAAGTGGCTTCTGAGGCGTGTGTGTGCGCTTTGCCGTGTTGGCAGGCAGAGCCGTCGATGACGGGCGTTGCTACTGCAGAGGCTCTTAAATGAAGTCCCTCTCTCCTCCTCCCCCGTCACACCAATCAAATCCCTGTCAAAGTCCATCTGGAGTCCCAGGACCCACACACTCCCTTGCAAGTGTTTGCCTTCTCCCCAGAACCCAAAAAGTAATTCAAAGAAATATTTATCAACTGACGTTTGATCTAAATCTCCTCCTTCCGTGTTCGTATTTCCGCACACGACATCCTTGCCATCATCCGTTGCGTTCCATTCTTACACGAAAAAAATAAATCACATGACAGATTGCCACTGGATACGATATGAGGCATGACCCCGCATCAATATTATCTCGCAGGAGAAATCACAAAAAGCTCACGTATGTCGGTGGTAATCCTTTCACAGGATACCCAATACACCTCCTCTGCCTCCGCTGGTCAAGGATAACGGTGTTCCTATGCAACAGCACATACCGACCGTGATTAGTGAACGGAGAACTGTCAAAATAGTCGCAAGGATATTTTCCGCTCTTGTGCCTTATCATAACTCTCACCCCCTTCCGGGAGTGAGTTTTGATCCTTTCCAAAGGGTTTCCGGGTTCGGCCACAAAGGCAACGGAAAAAAAAGGAAAAAACCGACTGAAAGGACATTCCCCGGCAATCAATCTAATCACGAATGGAATCACGTCCCTTTTATTGGTTTTCTATTTGCCTGCCCACATAATCTCCTTCGGCTTTTGTTATCCTTCGGGCGCCTTTGTGCGGACCGGGTGAAGGACAACAGTGGATTTTGTTATTGAAAACACCACCACGCTTTAGTTGGGTTGCCTGCCGGGCTGACTATTGACACATGTCAATGGCGAGTGGGGTCCGTTCGTCGATTTTAAAGTCGCGTGCGTCCTTTTTGTTTGGGAAGTATTTTTTTTTAACGACTGAGTGAGTTTGCTCATGTGACCACTAGTTGTGTGCAAATAAACAAATCGTCCTTCGATTCCGCAAGTTGATTGGGATTTCTGGTGTGGGTGGGCCATGGTGGGTTGTCTCAGCAGGAGGCCTGCCGGCGACTGATTAGGAAGCACGGCGCTTGTCGGAGAGGATTGGATGAAGGAGTTCAAAGGAAGATGTCCGCGGCTTTGACGGCGAGGTCTCATTAGTCTGCTCGACGTGATCTGTGGCAATTCTGAAACTTAGGAGGACAGTCCAGAAACCCTCGGAATCAACAGTTTGACTCTTTGTTGAGATCAAAGACTAAGTGATCCGGGATGAAGTGAAATTTGGTCTTGAGAACTGGAGGCAGCGTATCCGAGACCGTCAAGAATGAAGGACAGGATTGGCTCAAGCTCAGGCTGAAGCACTCTTTGAGTCGCCGGCAACTGACGACTGAGTTCGTTTACTTCATCTTCTCCTCGAGAACGTTAAGAATGGACGACAGAGTTAACTCAGGCTTAGGCCATCCATGAATCGCTGGTAAGTTCTTCTACATCTTCTCGTAGTTGCTCTAGAGAGGTACTGCCAATGCTCAGAGTGTCCAACATCCTCCATATTCTTCTTCTTCTTTCTATGACTCCATAGTTCAGACTGGACCTGGGCCTCAACCACCAGACCTCCTTTGCTACCTGGCTCCCATTTTCTACACAAACGTGGTTGAAATTCTTCTCCACTGGTGTGCTGTTCTCTGCTTCGTTGTCCCACGTTCGAATTAAAAGAACTGGTCTGAGTACTGAACCTTGCATGACGTCTGTTATTCTGATCGTGGCTGATCTTCATCTCTTAGGAAAGTCAGGAGGCCTGCTGTCTTGAAGGTTTAGGACTTGAAGTGCATGCCTCGAGTGGGTCATTGTGGAATTTTAACGAGAATGGAGTGGCTTCCTCTCTGAATGTGGCTCTGTCGACCACAGTTGCTCCTTCACCGATTGTGCCTTTCTCATCGACCGTGGTCCAAAACCTGACTGGATCTGCATCTTGACTGTGGCTCTATCCTCAACAGAAACTCATCTGATATGAAGTTCAGGGCTTCAAGGCTATCAAAAGCAATTTTTTTCTATCAAATCCGTCCCAAAAACCTGACCCAATCACAGTTTTTCTCGCATATATCCCACAAATAACGGTAAATCAGTCCAAACCCTCACTCATTCTTTAGGGCATCATCCACTCCACAAATCCATCCTTTATCACTTTTTCGTAGAACGCATCATTTTCGAGATATCCACCATCCAAAGGATACCCCTCATCGAATCCGCTCACATAACTCGTCTGAGCCCGATTTCTGAGCTGAAAATATTCGATTTTCTGCTGATTTTTTGGCGAATTTGAAAAAGAGTTTTGTTTTCTGGGAGGTGCATAAAGAAAATTGTAAATATCTCAAGAACGGCTAAAAGGATTCAACTGAAACTTGACTCAGTCAAAGGACATGAATCAGTCTATGAAATGCTACAAAATTTGTCCTTAAAGGACCTTCAGTTTCAAGGATATTCGACAAGGAACCTCAAATTTGCACATTTCATTGAGTTATCCTTGTAAAAAGGATTCAATAGGGAACGGATCATGCATTTTGATGGCTTCATCTTGAAGAGCTCATTATGGGCTACAAAATTGATCTTCTTCTTTTTTTGGGTATGATGCGTGATTTCAGAGATATTTCAAGTCGAAAGAGGTGCGTCACATTCAGTCACATCCGTCTTCGTTTCAAGACAAATTGTCCACTGCCACATCGGCTCGTCCTGGACAACAGTTGTCTTTGGCAAAATTGTGCAGAGAAAGATGAAGAATGTGGAGGACATGATTTGTGTTATCAAACTCCCATCTCAGATGCATTTTTCGTCTGAAAGTGGATTTTCGAGGTTTGTCGTGTGAAAAGTCGTGCATTTTTCGTCTGAAAGTGGATTCACATTATCATCCGTTCGTTGGAACATAAGAGAAGGACGTCTGTCATTAATCAGCAACTCCTTGAAATCCATCACCTCTCCCAAGAGCTCAAACTGCACTCCTGATGAAGGAACATCCTTCTTCTTCTTGTTCCTCAAATGGCGCTACAGTCTGGTATGGACCTGAGCCTCATCCATCAAGGCTGTCCAGCCAGCATCCCCAGGCAGCAACTTCAGGCAGTCCCTTCAGCCAATCTCTCCAGACAGCTTCTCCACCTAGTCTCCCCAGTCAGACCCTTCAGTCAGCCTCTCCAGACACCCTCTCTAGTCAGACTGTCCAGCCAGCACGATCTTTAGCCAGCTGCCTGCAATGACGCACGCCAATTTGGCTGAGATTCTTCTCCATTTCTGTGCCCCATCGGTTTCGTGGGCGTTTCATGGAAGGAACATCCACTTAACCGCAAAACAGTCACCTCCAAGCAACAAGCCGCTTGATTTCATGTATATCCAATGTTCAACAGCCGCAACGAGCTCAGATGATGTCAAGTTCCAGTCAAACGAATGCCAGCCATAGATACCTGCTCAAATCCTTGTTCCCTCACTTGCTCCGTACAGAAGAACAAATTCCTGACAATCCCCGAGATGGACAATTTCGATAAGTCCTCAAAAACCCGCTGTAACTCAAATTTGTTCGTTTTATTCGCCAACAAATCCATTCCGTCGTCAGCAGCAACTTCCATTTGCATCCAATAACCACTTAAAGTCCCCCCCTCCTCCTGGTTCTTCCAAGCAATCACCGCACAAATTGCTTTGATAGACGCAGGACGCGAGAAACAAATCCAACAAATCATCTCATCACCTTCACGTCCTGGACCCGGCCTCGCTGCACACTTCTTTTCTTCCGTTTCTCCACTCCTCCCGTGAACGACAATAAACTCCAAACATTCTCCTTGCGAACATGCAATTTGCATATTTCCATTGAAATGCTTTTCATTTAATAGCCCCGGCGATCTCCATCAGCACCCAGACAGAGACTATCATCGAATGGCATAGGACCCAACTGCCGAAACCAAATTATCTGATACGCCGTCGAAATGTGTAATCCGTCAGAGAGAGAGAGAGGAAGCCACCACCACCACCGGCATCAGCATCCGGAGCAGCATTTTTCCACAAACAATAACCAAAAGTCGAGACTACGACTGTGGGTATCGTAAAAACTTGAAAATGACATATTGGATCCATTTAACACTGCCAAACTCCGATACACACCGAGAGACACACAGGCACTCGGGCGGAGGGAGGACGACCGCCCGCCGTGAAATGCGAACCCTCCATTTGTGCCGTTTGCCATTTACCCACCAGTCAGCCGGGCAGGCTGTGGGAGGGAGCCACCAGTCTGGCTGTGGAAAGGTCCTCCCTCCCCCCGCATCCCGCAGACAACACGGACTCGTATATCAAATGGAAAATCTCTCACAAATGAGTTGTGGCGGTTTTATGCAAATCAGGCCGGCACTCCGAGTTCAGATGCCGAAATAATCGTAATCGTAAAGCACTAATCCTTGGAAACATATCTGCCGAATGCACATCTCCAATTAGTTGTCCTTGTTGCCTGTTGTGTGTGTGCGTGGGGGGGGGGGGGGGGGGCTGCTGGGGTGTTTCTTTTTCATGCGGCAGCGGCTGTACGGGTATCTGTTGCTGTTTCGGGAAAAGTTTCGAATGTCCTTAGATTAGTCGACACAGCGAACGGTTGGGTGGTGTGGAATCTTATTAATGAACGAGTCTCGGCGTGGTGGCGGCTGGGATTAAGCGATTTTCAGAGCGTCTGGTGGTGGCACAGATCGCGCAGAGGAAACAAAAAAGGATAAGGGGCTTATTAGGATTCTGGGTAACCGAAGATGGAGGAGAGAGAGAGAGGGAGAGAGCAGCCTGTTGATGGTTTTGAACAATCTAGAGAAGAAGATTCAAGCATGAACTGTATGGGCTGTACAGCGACATGAGTCTAGTAAGGCGTCTACGGATACAACGCCTAGGATTGATAGGCCACGTAGAGCGCATGGACAACAAAGTGGGTGCGGTGCTGATCTACTTATGACTGTCCTCCGTTGCGTTGTTCAGGGGACCTGGACCTGGCCCTTAACCAGAAAGATTCTCCAGCCAGCGTCTCCAGCCAGCGTCTCCAGACAGCGTCTCCAGACAGCGTCTCCAACCAGCGTCTCCAGCCAGCGTCTCCAGCCAGCGTCTCCAGCCAGCGTCTAAAGCCAGCGTCTCCAGCCAGCGTCTCCAGCCAGCGTCTCCAGCCAGCGTCTCCAGCCAGCGTCTCTAGACAGCGCCCCCAGACAGCATCTCCAGCCAGCGTCTCCAGACAGCGTCTCCAGCCAGCGTCTCCAGCCAGCGTCTCCAGCCAGCGTCTCCAGCCAGCGTCTCCAGACAGCGTCTCCAGACAGCGTCTCCAGCCAGCGTCTCCAGCCAGCGTCTAAAGCCAGCGTCTCCAGCCAGCGTCTCCAGCCAGCGTCTCCAGACAGCGTCTCCAGCCAGCGTCTCCAGCCAGCGTCTAAAGCCAGCGTCTCCAGCCAGCGTCTCCAGCCAGCGTCTCCAGCCAGCGTCTCCAGCCAGCGTCTCCAGCCAGCGTCTCCAGACAGCGTCTCCAGCCAGCGTCTCCAGCCAGCGTCTCCAGACAGCATCTCCAGCCAGCGTCTCCAGCCAGCGTCTCCAGCCAGCGTCTTCAGACTGTGTCTCCAGCCAGCGTCTCCAGCCAGCGTCTCCAGCCAGCGTCTCCAGCCAGCGCCCCCAGCCAGCGTCTCCACCCAGCGTCTCTGACAGCGTCTCCAGACAGCGTCTCCACCCAGCGTCTCTGACAGCGTCTCCAGACAGCGTCTCTAGACAGCGTCTCCAGCCAGCGTCTCCAGACAGCGTCTCCAGACAGCGTCTCCAGACAGCGTCTCCAGACAGCATCTCCAGCCAGCGTCTCCAGCCAGCGTCTCCAGCCAGCGTCTTCAGACTGTGTCTCCAGCCAGCGTCTCCAGCCAGCGTCTCCAGCCAGCGCCCCCAGCCAGCGTCTCCAGACAGCGTCTCCACCCAGCGTCTCTGACAGCGTCTCCAGACAGCGTCTCTAGACAGCGTCTCCAGCCAGCGTCTCCAGACAGCACGATCCTTTGCTCGCTGTCTCTAGTTTAGCACACCAAGTCCCTCTTTGGTTTTGTGTGCATTCCCAATCGTGGACACTGTTTCAGCCCGAAGAATCTTTGATTTTTGAATGCAAAATAGACGACACCCACTTAACCGATGGCGCACACAAGTGGAGAAGGACCTCAGCCAACTTGGCGGGCGTAAATGGAGGCAGCTGGCTAGGTAAGGTTAGGCTTATGAAGGAGAGTGTATTGGCACTTCCACTCGGAGGCCATAGGGCCCATTGTGAGTCCCTTCATTTGTGCCGCACACATTCTGTTAGCCTATCCTGTCACGTGATGGCTGAAACCATCCCGTGCTCTTTATGAATTTTAGAAGATCCGATGTATCTGCATTCGCTAAGTCCGCAGTCTCTGTGAAGAATCTTTGGCCCAGCGAAGCTAGGCGCAGATTCTTGAGAGCTGGGCAGTGGCAAAACAGATGGTGGAGCGTCTAAATTCATGTTCTAGTTCAAGTTAGAGATGTTCTCTTGGGAGGGTCTAGAGACCTTGAAAGCCTGACCTTCGGAGTTCTTCTATTATTCATGCAACTTCTAGAGAAAAATTTGAAATAGATCAGATGGGCCATGGTACCAAGAACGAATCAGTCTTCAAGGTAAATTTTTTCGGGGAATGATCTGAGACTCTGTCTCTTCCTCATCGTCACAGCTCTGGCAGAGATCGCTGGATTCCGCATTCCATTTCCGGAGCATTGTTCCGATGGGGCAGTGTCCTGTGATCACTTGAGTTGCGGTTCAGCGCCAGAAACTTCTTTGTTTTGATAAGCTCTGGCCGCGTTGATCTTGTCGTGTGATTTTGTCGTATGATCTTGTCGTCATTTCTTGCAAGCCAAGAAGAGTTGGCCTCTTTTTGTATTGTGTCGCTTGTGATCCGGTATAATGCACCCATAGGTGGTCGCAGGGACGTCTCCACTTCGCTGATGTCCATTTTAGACCCTTGTGTGGCCAATTTGTCCGCTTTCTCGTTCCCAGCGATTGAGCCGTGGCTCGGGACCCAACAGAGTTAGGCCTTGTAGTGACTGATGGACCTCAGTGAGTCGCGGCAGTTCATAGCAGCATTTGATCTCATTGTACAGGATACGCAGCTGGCAGAAGATCGTTCTGGCTGGAAAGTCTGACAAGGGAGGCTGAAGAGGCTGGCTGAAGAGACTGGCTGAAGAGGCGGGCTGGGAAGGCTGGCTGTTGGGACTGGCAGGGGAAGCTGACAGGGGAGGCTGGCAGGGGAGGCTGGCTGAAGAGGTCGGCTAATGGGGCGAGCTGAAGGGGCTGCCTTGGGTAGCTACCTGGAGAGGCTAGCTTAAGACGCGGTCTGAAGGGCTGTAGAGGCTTGTTGGTTCAGGCTCTGGTCCATCCCGTACTGTAGCGTCATCAGAAGAAGAAGATCAATACGGTGCCATTTTAAAATTTGGCCTTATGTCGCTTGGCGTTATATCCGACACCGATCAAGACTTCAGAGATTCTTAAGAAGGACTAAGAATTTTGCGTAAAAACGGCGGACGCAGCAAGAGGACAAGATGAAGTCGGAAACAGTGGACACATCTACCTCGTGAGCATCGTTCATTTTAGGGATGTGTTCAACAATCCATTTGCAAGTTTGTTGGTCCAAATCACGAAAGTTGATGGTCTCTTGAGTGGGAAAGAACAAGTGAATCGACTGGACCGTCGACCTGTTAAGCATCAGGTCCCAGTTGGAATACAGGATGCAACGGGAAAGGAAGAATACGTCACAGATTGTGGAGGACGTCGTTGAAAATCTCTCCATCGTCTTAGTTCTTTCATCTTACATCTCTGTTTTCCTAAAAGACTCTCAAACAACATCACTTTCCCTCCTCATAACCCCCGCCCCCATCTCATTGCCCAGCTTAACCAAATTCATATCAACTTCAAGACAATTTCCCTGCTTCCTGTGAAAAGGGGATGAAGGAATTCAATTAATAGTTAAATCCTTCTCGGCGATGTGTCACAAAATCATCGCAAGACAATCTGACACACCCACACCCTCACCCACACCCACACCTCCACCACCACCCCCATCCCCTCCCCCACACACCCTGACAACATCACATCCTGGACACGCTCGTCGATACGCAATCAAAATAAAATTTACATTTCTTTGTGATTGCTCCGTAAAGGACCTTTTGCGGCTTTAGCTCCGTAACTTAACGCGTTTTTTTCGATCAAAGAGTGGGCGGCGGGAAAAAAGGATTACGTGGAAACGGGTCTTTTTGGTCAGATGACAAGGACGCGGGAGCGCGTGTGTGAGGGGGAAATTGAATTTCACGCATATGTGATCATATTCAATTTGGCCAATTTGAGGAGACCATATTTTTATTCCTTTTTTCAAATTTCATCCTTTTTTTGTCAGTGGAGTCCTTTATGGGATGCTTGCCCGGGGCTAAATTGTGAGACAAATGAGGTTTTTTCTGTGGGCGGTTGGGGGATGTATTTGCATCTGATGCGATGGGAGGAGGGTGTCCATGGAGCTTTGAAGTTGTAGCGGTGTTTGAGTGAAGGTATGGCAGTGACTTCAAAGGTTTTTCGGGCTAGAAAGAGGTGAAAATTATGAAAAAGTTTGGACTAGTGAAATGTAAAATTTTGCTAAAAATGGGTTCTCGAATTTTGAACAGATTTTTGGAACAGTTTCGACAATTTTAAAGGGAGAGACCGACAAGAGACAGATTTCTGACACCACAAGCATCTCACGTAAGACGAGGCATGAAGCTGTTGGTAGGAAGCGTGCCGCTACTGACTTCTTCTTCTGCTTAAGACCACCTACAGTCCCCAGTTTTTGGTAACAAAAGCTTTTAGGTAATTCAATCGTTCGTCAACTGCCTTTAGTGTCGCTCGACAAGGAGGTTTTTTTTTCGGAGGATTTTTGAAACACTACTGAAGCACTCAGACTCCAAACTGGTCCATTGTACTGCCAGGACAAGAGAATTTAGAACAATGTCGAATTTTCATAACCCAATCAGCTTTTTTGAGTAATTAAATTGCGTAGTTCCTGGGACCTGGACCTGGACCTGGACCTTAAACAGCAAGACTCTCCAGCCAGCGTCTCCAACCAGCGTCTCCAGTCAGCGTCTTCAGTGTGCGTCTCCAGTCAGCGTCTCTGGTCAGCGTCTCCAGTCAGCCTTACCAGGCAGCCTCACCAGGAAGCCTTTCCAGCCCTCGTCTCCAGCCAGCGTCCCCCGTCAGCGACTCCAGCCAGCCGGTCGCTCCAGTTTCTTCAGCCAGCCTGTCCAGTCAGCGCCTCCAGACAGCACGATCTTTTGCTCGCTGTCTCTAGATTATCACATAAAGTTGGGGTCCATCTCTACTTCTGTGTGCCATTCCAATCAACCTCTTCTGATGCGAAGTCCAGGTTCAGAGTCGAAGTTCTTGTCAATTGCTCATGAATAAGGTGAGGACAGGCCAACACAGAAGCGAAACTAACAGAATTCCCTAAAATCTGACACTCAGCTGCTACGCCATGAACAAGCGCCTTTTCCCTCCGTTTGACGTCCATCTGATGCAAACCATCACTCGCTCCATTGGCATCTGCCAAATCTTGCCCAAGTTCATCTCAATCGCCCTCAAGACGACCGCAACTCATTTGTTTGATCGATGAAAGGATAACTGACTGTTTGCACAGGAAGATGATTCCTCCTGACGCAGGATAATGAAATCAATCCGCATTTACTCCCAAAGGACTTCCTCACATATGAACCCTTTCCACGCACACAAGTCCCCCTGCTGACAGATTCATTCTTTTCAAATCTAAACGCCGAAAGAATTACGCAAATCATCCCCTAATGCGAATCGTGTGTTTGTCTTCAACTATTTCCACTGAAAGGCTACACCGGGATGCTTTGATTCGTGGATAAATATTTATCCCATCCGAGGAAATAAAAAGCGAAACCTTTTATCAACCAAAAATTGACATAATTGAAAGCACACACACATCCCTCCGCAGCAGGGGGGAGTGCAGAGTCCTGCAAAGTGAGGAAACGTTTCAAAGGATAAGCCCAGCACACGACCACTGCAAATGTTTGATCGTAAAAAACAACTGCAAACGAAAAAACGTATCCCCCTCCATGTTTGCTCGAGGACAAGTGGTTGGAGATGCTGGGGCGTGCTCAAGCACCGGATGGGGATGCAGGGACGGAAACAGAGGACCGATTCGTGCCTAGTGCACGTTGGCAGTCTGCCAATTAACCTGGATTCTGAGGAACGAGCCTGTTCCCCACAGTCGACCTAAATTCGGAGTCGCAACTCTCCATTCAATGTCAACAGCAGTCGTCCGGGGGAATCCCGATGTGGGAACTGCTCCAGATGGCGGTGTAATTTCATGGCTATGGCTATGGCTTCGGCATTAGTGGCTGCAAATCCGCCTCAGAGCTCCTTAGTCAATTTAATGCATGAATGGGGAATTACACTCGTCCTTTTTTCTGAATTCCATCTCTCCTTCCCCACCTCCTCCTGATCCTTGTCGTCTCGTATTCAAATGCATGATGAACTGCCACGCCACCCCCGCATCCGATGGCGACGTCGTCTTCGGTTTATTACTTTTTTATGATGCGAGACATGAAAGCGAAGGATGCGTATCCTTGCCGGGGCATCTCCCCCGGCCCTCCATCGATACGAGGAATCGAAAATTAGGTTTATCTCTCATTTCATTAAGGAGCAGCGGGCTTATATAATTTATTAAGGCCCGCCGCACATTCCGGGGGTGCTGCATGTCAAGCCCTACATGTGCTCACCTCGTTTGTCCTGAGAGCTGGGGCCCTGGTGCAGGATTTTATGAAAAATTCACAAGCCGCCTCCCGTCTTCAGGTGGATTATTGAAATTTGTTTTTCTTTCAATTTTCCAATGGGCGGTCTGTTGTTGCTCGTCATTATCCTTGCAAATGGTAATCAGACGATTGTTTGTGTTGCCATGCATGACGGGCTGAGCTTCAAAGGACATCCATCCGGGGCACGGGGGGGGAGGGGAGACAATGAATAAAAATATTTTCCTTTCCGCAGGATATGCGAAATCAAACGTAAAAATTAATAAACCTAAAAGCTTTGTCAGCGCGCAGATCGTTCGTTCGAAAGACGCGTCGCGAAATGTCGGTGGCGGTAGCGGCGGTTACTTTTGAAAGGGATACCCCACTCGGCGAGATGGTGGTGTGCTTCATTAGATGGGTTTTCGCGGTTGGCACTGACTGTGTCGATGCGTATGCAGCTCAAAGAGAGCAGTGAATGTGTCCTTTGATGTCGTTGGTGGGTATTGTTGTTCATCTCTTGTGCTTCCCGGCAAGGAGTTTGGTGGATTCCTTTTTGTTTGACGGGAACAGAGTTTCCTTAGGAAATTCACATTTTTTCATATTGTCTCTTCCCAGCCGAAGCTGGAATTTGCTGCAGTCTCGAGGTGGACCTGTTTAGACATTCACCGGTCTTCAGCTCGGAGACTGAAGTGCAGTTCATTCTTGGAAACTAAAGACTGAAGGAGTTGACTGAAGCACAGTAAGCTAGGGACTGAAAGAAAGGACTGAAAAATCGTTCGAAATCCTGTGCATCACTGAGGCTGTTTTAGAGACTGATGGTTGAGGTAGTTTGAAGCAACCAGTTCCATTTCATCGAAAGTCTAACTTACCTTCATTTTGATGGAAAGTTGAAAGCCTTTCATTCATCATCAGGGACACAACCTAAACATCATCATCGAAGGGAGTCTCGGTGCAAATTTAAACTCCTCAAGTGTCACACTGGTGGTGGTCGGAAGGAGGACAACTCTAGGCAACCTCTTGTGCGTTCGTTTCTCGCCTGCGAAGGAGCTGAATGAAGAGGAGTGCACAACAAACTCCTTCGACTAAACTATCTCAGCCACATCGACCACATGGACAGCACAGTCCCGTCTTTGGGCCTCCTTCAAGAGGCTTCATAATTTAAGAAGATGAGGAGGACCGAACCTCCGATATCGAGAAACTCCTGAAAATAGGCCTCATGGTTGAGGAAGACAAGTCTCCCGAGACCAAGTCACCGCGGATGAAGAAATCAGTTGCAATCACTGTGTCCACGACTGGCGGAGGGCTGGAGGGTGGGCCAGCTATAGACCATATGAAGCTCCTTTGCCCATCTGTCTAGACGGTAACGATATGTCTCATAACATGCCCTTCTAAAAGGCTGTTAAGGCTGTTTTCATCATGTCCTTATTGAAACAAGACTACAATTAGGACACACTCAGCGAAATGCAGCTTCCCCTGTCAGAGGACAGCACTTAGACCAACGTAGATCCATTGTGCAGGTCACCCTAGAGCCATTTCAAAATCTACACAAATTGTCCATGAGTAAGCCTTGTCCAGCAGACGAGGAATCCCTCGGTCGGTTTGAAAGGACGTTGCCGATCTTGATCTGTGATCCCCTTGCTTCTACGGTGAATGGAGCAGAGGATTCAACTACGAACGTATGAGCGGATTACGATGAGTGCTCTTGGAATGGATACGAGATCTCTTCTGGAGCAATGATCTCCTCTTGAACAGTCATCTCGTCTGGAGCAGTGGTCTCCTCTGGAGCAGTGATCTCCTCTGGAACAGCGATCTCCTCTGGAACAGTGATCTCCTCTGGAGCATTGATCTCCTCTGGAGCAGTGTTCTTCTCTGGAGTAGTGATCTCCTCTAGAGCAGTGATCTTGTCTCGATCAGTCAAGGAGAATGAACGCTTGTCTAAGTCAGTATGGGCAATTGGAGGCTGTTTGAGATTTGAGATGCTGGCAGTTGTCTGGAATGGGTCATAATTGGGAAACATGAAGACTTTGATGTCTACGGAGTTGCGTTCCTGCCTCTTGAACTCCTTTTGAAGGACTTCTTATGCCGGACAAGCTTTTTTCGACTACCAAAGATTTTGATTCTGAAAGTCTTCCAGCGAGTGACAGCACTGTAAAGGAAGACTACGTCTTCGATGGTATATACAGCTGGAGGGGGATCTCAGGCAACGGAACATTCATAACTGAAGGCACCTAGGACAAGACAAGACAAGGCAGTGCCGCTGCCTCTACGGCAGGGTTGTACAAGACAGACTAAGGAAGAACAGGAAAGCTTTTGACAAATGGTTTCTGATTGGCACGAGGGTCTAGGCTTACCTCCTCAACTGTTGCCGCCGTGGGGCGCAGTGAATAAGGGCGACGACTTCTACGCTGAAGACTTCACGTTTCCCAATTATGACCCACCCATAACTGTTTTCTTCTCCAAGAAAGGCCTTCAAACAACCTCCAATTACCCATATTGACTTAGAAAAGCGTTCATTCTCCTTGACTGATCGAGACAAGATCACTGCTCCAGAGAAGATCTCGCTTCCATTCCAAGAGCACTTATCGTAGTCCCCTCTACTTGTAAACGAACAATAGCACGCACAGCATGAACAGTTCCTTGTAGAAGCCACGACCAATTCCAGCACAAACAGTAGCTTCACCGGAGCTAAGGAAGAAGAGGAAAGCTTCAACCTCCGGCGGCGCTTAAAGAATGAAAATAACCTTGACAACCGTCAGCAAAAAGTGGTGAGGGGTCTAGCACCAACTTCAGAGATGTACACAAGTGTATGGACAACGCTGGTTAGGGTTTAGAGGAGCAGGTAACAAATTAGAGAACTTAGTCTAGCCAAATTCACTCTTGACACCACGAGTGTTTGAAGGAAGTTCTTGAAAGAGGCGAACGATTTACAGAATACACGAGATGTGAGTCCTGACTGTCCATCGAATCCATCTATCGAACCACCAGTTTGTCCACATTTCATAGAAGTTCCTTAAACAAAACTACTTTTTCATTTGCCGACGGGATGGTTGATTCAATACGAGGTTACATTTTAGATTTCGGATTTCTTCAGTTCTATTTGAGATACAAATCCAAAATTTCATCATCAAATAAGAGCAGGAATTGACAATTAAAAATCAAGAATATCTTTTCGAAAAGCCTGGCCAAATATTTTAGAAAGCCGTCCGCAACAAGCCCTCACAACTGAGTGCCCTCCTTGATCACCACGCCCCATCTGATTATCGCATTTCCCCCCACTTCCCTGGCATTTTCGGTATCAAACACTCAAAATCTCTGTCCTCCCATGTAATTCCACCCATTTCCCCAAAAAACCGCATCAAATTTGGCCCAAAATCAGTTCCTTTCGATTTTGCACTCTCTGAACAGAAAAAGTCGACTGAGTTCTTTTCACACTTTACTGCATTTTTTCGGTGAAATCATGCATTTTTTGTGATATTTCAAAATCTTTTGAATTTCTTCATGAAATTTGGAGAGATGGTTGAACTCGATCCCCTCTTTTCAAAAATGTATCATTTGTTGTGATTTGGTGAGGATTTCAAGGCGTTTTCAAGACTTTTTTTTGGGAATTTCTGCTGAAATGACGTCACTTTGTGATGGCTGACTAGGGAAGTGTCAAGGAATGTAGTTAAGAAGCAATGGACAACAAGAAGCCGATGACTTTCACACAAAAACAAGAGTTGTTGGAGATTTGCTTGTCCTCGTCAACGAAGGGAGTGTTTTGCCGTCGGATGAGTTGGCCTAGGTCCCATTTGGAGGGAGAATCACTGTTTTTGTCTGTTTTTTTGTTTGTCTGTAAACACTGTTTGACAGAAGAACTGTCAAAGACTTTTCCAACATTTTCTTTTTTTTTCGGAGGGTTTTTGGAACACTACTGGAGCACTCAGACTCAAAACTAGTCCATTGTTCTGCCAGGTAGCAACCTACTCCAGTGCCGTTAATTTGATCCTAACGCCAAATGGTGACTGGACCAGATTCGATTTCACTGGGCTTCGAACCTGGGACCCCTCGAACTTTGGGCAGGCATTTAACCAACTGCGCCATCCAGTCGTTTCCAACTGTTAGTAAAAACTGGAATCAGAGGACTTCTTTCAAATGTTTGACACCAAATCATTCTGAATCGAAGAAGTCTCGTTCCAAAAACTCTACCAATCTTCAAAATTCCGCAGAAAAACACAATTCTGTCAACTTACTACACCTTCAAAGCTACAAAAAAGAAGAGATACAAAAAAAACATTTTTTTTTTCAAAATTTTTATTTTATTTTTTTCAAAAACATTTTATAAAATTTTCTTATGAAAAAAAGACTACATCTCTACAGAGAAACATTTAGATTCGTTTAAAAATACATCCGCTTACATTAAGAATATTTTACGAGTGAAAATACGACACGACTATGCAACATAACCTCAAAAAATCAAAAAATATTCTTTCATTTTTACAAAAAAAGCTTAAACTACAAATCTGTTTGTTCACATTCAACACTTGACATGTACACTTAGAGAGTTGAAAGAGAAAATTGTGCGTTTCCTTAGGTCTAGACAAAGTCGAACTTGGGCGCGTTTTTGCGACGCCTCGAGATGGGAAATTGTTTGAAATCAATCGTTTTTTTGTTTCGTTTGTGATCACAATGCGCTTTATGGAGCTTGGTCCTGTGGGGCCTGTTGGGCTTATTTCCGAGCGGGTTTCACTTTTCCGTTTGGCAGCACTTCGACGGGCGCGGCGACGAAGCCGTCCTTGGTCGACAGCGACTGCAGGTAGTACTCCCTTAACGCGTGACACATCGCGTGGGCAATAGCCTGCCAGTGGGCGGCTGCTGCCTCCTGGTCGGTGCTGGCCTTGGATTGCTTCGGGACACAGAAGGGAACTGCCATTGCCGCCAAAAAAAATGCAAAGTCGAGGAAATTCTTTCGTGGGTGATGGTGTGTGTGTGCGTCTGAACTGCTGGGTGATTCCAATCGAACTGAACTGGGAAATCCTAACCACGAGTGGTTATAAAGCCAAAAAGCAACCCTTAGCCGGAACACACGAAAACCAACCACCGAATCAGGCAACCACCCCTTTTGGGGTTTGCCCTCGCAGAGGCAACAGTCGAATGGTCTCTCACCCCCGGGCTTGGGGTGGAATTTGGCTTGGGAAATTGTTGCTTCTATTTACCCGGAGTTTTATTAACTTAGCGTGCAACACGTTCGACCGCCACTCGGCGGGGAATACATAAGACTTCCTGACGCACGAGGAAGTGGTTGTGTCATTGATTCACGTGGTCAGTTGGACTCTCTCTCTCTTAAATGAGCGACGAAGAGATAGAGAGCGAGCGCGCGCTGACTGGGGTGGGAAATGGGGAATCACGAGAGAGAGAGCGAGTGATAGGGGAAAGCTAGTTATGTACTTCGGCTCGGAGTGTGAGGAGGGGAAGTGATTGAAATCGGTGTCTCTTTGTGTCGAGGAACCTTGGCCTGTTAAGTAACTCCCCTGTGGACGGGGATGATGGGATGAGTTAAGAGGGATCAATCAGTGTAAAGCTGTAATGAGTCAATGAGGACAATTGGTCGTTTTACGTGACTTTCAGTGGAAAAATGTGAAGTAGCCCTTTGGGGAAGGTAAGGAAATTTCTTGATTTTTTAACTCGGGGAGACTGGGAAGGACTGTTCTGAAGGATGGTTGGTAAAGTTATTCAAGCAGGTCTCTGAATTTGAGGATGGACTCAGTAAGATCTTTGAGGAGTCCTTGTTGTGGAAGAAACGAATTGAAACAGCGTCGAAGGAGAACACAAGGATGTCGTCTGAAGCAGCATCAAATGTCAGATAGGAGTTTGTCTCAACAAGGTTTTTGAAGGAAACCCCGAGCAGTTGATCGACTTGAGGATACCCGACGTCACTACGGCCTAAAAAGTTTGAAAGGCAAGTGCTATGAGCAGAGGATACAGCGGTAGCATACGCTTCATTACGATCCTTGTCTTGTCTTGTCCACTCGCTCGATGTGACGATCTGGCATCCGTGATCAATTGATCTTCGTATGTGCTGGAGGGTCGCTCTTTCTCTTTTTCTCCAGACGTCGTTGAGTCAATAAGTTTCTCTAAAAGCCAAGTTGTCTCAATAAGCCTATGGACGACAGCAATTTTTTTAAGGAAATCTGGAGCAGTCAAATTTCAAAAGAACACCGATCGAAAAAATAAAGAACGTGCTGAAAATGGAGTCGAGTCTGAAAGAAAACTAGAACTCCGTCCTTCAGCGGAATGTTCAGTCCCAATTAGACGACGGCAGAAAACAACCAGATACCAATTCATCCGGAAAAAGTTCTTATCTAATCCATTGACACAAATGGTGGCGGCGATCTCCAAGGGACAGACTAACTTACTTAGTGACCCATGGACTCTGAATTAGTGAGACAACGCAGCAGAGGACGCCTAAGTTCAAGGTGGCGCACCCAAATGGAGAGGGACTTCAACCAACTTGGTGTGAGAAACTGGAGACAGTAAGTGAAAGATTGTGTTAGCAGAAGAGGCTTGTTGGTTGAAGTCCATGTCCACCTCGGACTAAAGCGTCACAAGAAGAAGAAGGAAAATAAAGAAGCCCAAGGATTCTTCGTGAATAACTTTCTAATTTAGCAGCCCAATCAGCTCTGGAGGGTCTGGGCCGGTGCTGATCACGCAGCCTCTAGTTGTTAAGACGAAGTAATCTTGCATTCGTGATCAGTCAGGTGATCTTCATACTCATCTCTTTCTCCAACCAGAAGGCTCGGACTCGGGATTCACTTAAACGGAGAATTGGTGACCACTCGCTTGATGTGGCCGAGACCAATTAGTCTTCCATCTACGATCACTTGATCTTCGTATTAGAGGTTGGTTTTGGTAGCTTAGCCTGTCCGCTATCGTGAAAAAGTCTACCGTCACCTATCCTAGGTCCATAAAATTCTGGTTAGCGCAACAGTGTGGAAAACGGATGAAAAGGGTGGGTCCCTTAGTTTGGGACCTAGTTTGGTTTCCCTCGATGGTCAATGGATCTTTTCGAACTATGCCTACTTCCCTGCACAGCCTGTAGAGTTTGCTGCTGAGTGTTCTCCTCCATTGATCTCCCTCGCAGACAAAGACAAATATCCGCCGCAGAAAATTCTTCCGAAGGCATCAACTCATCAGCTCAAGGTTCTTCTTTTGGCTCTGTACAGAAAGACAGGATACGCAGACCTTCAGCGTAGAAGTCGTAGCCCCTTTTCATTATGCCCCATGGCGGAAACATTTCATAAGGTACGTCCTTCTAAGCCGCAACCGACATTGTCTCCGTCAAAGGGAGTACCATTTCTTGTGAACTGCCGTGATGGCTATCTTCTGTCGCTGGGAGGTAACTTGAAGTCAAAATCTCGAATCGGAGGACAGAAATCGTGCTCTACGATAAGGATTTTTTAGAGCACGTAGCTTCTGAAATTTTTCCGGCATGGGGGATAGTGAAAAGGGGCTACGACTTCTACGCTGAAGGTCTGCGTTCCCTCCACTTATAAGAGAACTATAGCACGCACAGCACGAATAGTTCCTGTAGAAGATAAGCCCAATTCCAGCACGAACTGTTGCTGCGCCGGAGAAAAGGAAGAAGAGGAGAGCCTTAGCACTCCGGCGACGCTTAAAGAATGAAAATAACCTTCAAAACCGTCATTAACAAATGGTGAGGGGTCTAGCAACGATTTCAGAGATGTGCACAATTGTATGGACTACGCTGGTAAGGGCTTAGAGGAGCAGGTAACAAATTAAAGAACTAAGTCCAACCAAATTCACTCTTGACACCACGAGTGTTTGAGGGAAGTTCTTGAAAAGCCTTAGACACTCAAGAGGCGTTTGTTCGATTTATAGAATGCATGAGATATGAGTCCTGGCTGTCCATTGAATCCATCACTCGAATCACCAGTTTGTCCACATCTCATAGAAGTTCCTTAAACAAAATCAATTTTCATTTGCCGACGGGAAGGTTGATTCAATCCGAGGTTACAGTTTAGATGTGAGATTTTTTCAGTTCTGTTTAAGATACAAATCCAAAACCTCTTCAACAAATAAGAGCAGGAATTGACAATTAAAAATGAAGAATGTCTTTTCAAAAATGCTGACGAAATACTATAGGAAGCCGCCCACAACCAGCCCTCACTGATGAATGCCCTCCTCGATCCCCACGCCCTCTCTGATTATCGCATTTTCCTCCACTTCCTTGACATTTTCGGGATCAAACACTAAAGATCTCTATCCTCCCATGTAATTCCACCCATTTCCCCCAAAAACCGCATGAAATTTGGTCCAAAATCAGTCCATTTCGATTTTGCACTCTCTGAACAGAAAAAGTCGACTGAGTTCTTTTCACACTTTACTGCATTTTTTTGGTGAAATCATGCAATTTTTGTGAATTTTCAAAATCTTTCGAATTTCATAATGAAATTTGGACAGATTGTAGATCTCGATCTCCTCTTTTCAAAAATGTATCATTTGTTGTAATTTGGTGAGGATTTCAAGGCGTTTTCAAGACTTTTTTGTAAATTTCTGCTGAAATGACGTCACTTTGCGATGGCGGTCAAGTGAAATGTCAGTGATGGCGGAAGAAGAAGGATTGTAGTCAAGAAGTAAGTGTTCAGAAAAAGTGTTAAAAACGACAGGATGGCGCGGTTGGTTAAGTGCCTACCCCAAGTTCCAGGTGCCCCAGGTTCGAATCCCAGTGAAATCGAATCTGGTCCAGTCACCATTTGCCGTTGGGATCAAATTAACAGCAGTGAAGTAGGTTGCTACCTGGCAGTACAATGGACCAGTTTTGAGTCTGAGTGCTCCAGTGTAGTGCTTCAAAAACCTCCGAAAAAAACCACAGGAAATGTCATAAATTCCGAGATCAAACGCAGAATCAGACTCTCCGCCAATCCCTCTTCCTTTGGACTCAAGTGGCAGTTAAGGTTTGAAGCGATCAGTCATAAATGGTCTATAGTTCCCAGTGCAGTTCTGGAACCCTGGTCAACTCTAGTCATGCGTCTTTGACGGCAGACGATTGAAGACCAAGTAGTCCTCTGCCGCCTCTGACAACATACGCTTTGTCGTGCCTTCATCAACCGCTATACACGCCTCCCGTGTCCACTGGCGTAAACCCCTCTATGACCACTCATGCCTCCAAGCACGTCAATGAGATCCTCGGGTACATTTGCACGGACTTTTGGCACGATCTCTGCCTTCCCAAAGGACCGACGCTTTCTTTCCACAATCTTTTCAAGCGCGTCATACCTTACCAACCATAAATTCATCGCACACTCTGAAGAACGTACCCTTAACTCGAGTCCAAGCAACAACTCCTCTCTTTCCCTTGCCCCCCTCCTCAATCACCAGCACCGTATGCGTCTGCATGTGTTACCTCGCAGATTGACCCTTCACAAGTGGCATTCAATTTCAAATGAAACCTCTGAATGTGAACACAATGCAAACTCTTGTATCTGATGTCCAAGACCGTATTTTCCATTCACCGAGTAATGCACCTCATCAAACTGCATTCACACGGAGGAGCTGGCATCGAATGGAGTCGAGGACGGGGGGCGTTGGCGGAAACTTTTATGGTTACACATTCCAAAATACATTTGATTTGCACTCAAATAAAGCTGAATGCAAATGTATCTGCACTTGCACTTGTAGTCACCCCCTCCCCAGCAACTTGTTCGCTCCCTCATTACACGACGACGACGCACGGTGCTATGCAACGCATTGTTTGCATTATATTTTACTACCTCCCGAGTGCATCAGATGATAATGGAAAATAATTTAATATCAATCCCTGAGTACAACCCCCGCCACCCATTTCCAGCTCATTGTTCGATGCAGCGGCAGCAGAAGAAGACGAAGGAAGGGTGTGCGATGAATGGAAGCCAGTTTGAAATGGTATCCTGAGCGCGAACAAAACAAGAACTTCTTTGTTCGCTTGTAATGCGCTTTATGTCCTGTATCTGGGATGCATAAAAGCTTCGGGTTATGGCTAAACATTTTGCAACGGTAAACAGAGTGAACCCTTTCACCTCGCCACGGGGGATGATCAAGATGACGGAGGGTTTGCTGGCTCCTGGCGCACCACTTTTTAGTTTCAAACACACATTTTTATGGCTCCCTGACAGGGGGGTCCTCCCCACCACTCCTCAACCCTTCCCCCACCCCCGGAGTTTTCCTTGAGATTATGATTGCATTTTTTTATTTTATTTGCATTTAATTCAGCATTCATCGCGGCCAGGGAGGGATGTCTAATTTAATCACCGCTGCATGCGCTTTTCGGTCTCTTTCCCAAAAAAGAAGCCAAGTCCAGCGGCATCCCCGGGGCAGTAATTACACTTAGTCCAGCACTGACCACATGCCGAGATTATGGACGAACAGAGAAGATGATTAGTGAATCCTCGGCTCGATGCGGTTCGGTGGTTATTTGCATTCGCAACCCTTGCGGCTGCTGCTCCGATGCAACCATGCGTCGTGATGTCAAACTGGCCGAAGAGGGTGGCCGGCCAAGCGCCCACCGAAAGAGCGAGTCTCTCTGTAATAAAACATAAACTTGTTAGAAGTCATCAGAGGAACGCGCTAAATTGCGTCCAGATGCACACTCCAGTGATTATCCCTCGAGGAATGCAGCGGACAACAGAAAAACCGGCGGGGGGGGCGAAAGCCGTCCTTGCATTGCATGCGGCTGCTGGGTAAACACTTTGTATGTGGATGACATGAAACAGTTCTCTGCACTCAACGCTCGACTTAATCATTAAATTTAACTCGCACCGGATGCCGGGGACGAAGGATACTCGACCAACGACAGCGACAACGACGATGATGGCGGCGGAGGAAATTTGGCGCCAAATATGATTTCCACGTGAAAGACTTTGGGGCATTTTTTAATTAAGGACGTTGTCGCCTTTGTTGAACACTCACAGCGCCGAGGGGGGGATGGGCTGGGTGCAGTGTCATGCAAAAGTCTTTCCTTCGACTGGATTTTGGCCGGAAGACAAAATCGGATTTGCCACACGGAACGGGGGGACGTTAACAAGCTTTGTCGCTTTGTTGGGACATCGGTGGGGTGCGCTTTTGAATGCATTTTTGTTGAAGAAGGGGGCATGCAAGAGTTGAAACATTTGTTTGTGCCTGAGACGAGTGGTGACACATCAAAGTCGAGGGAATTGGGACGAGTGGGAGTAGCCTTTTGAGGCAAAGTTATTTTTTTCAGTCTTGGGAGGAGGGTCCTTGACGAGGGCACTGAGGGAGCAGCACACGATTGTCAAGTGACCCTGAGCCAGAGCCAGAGCCAGAGCCAGAGCCAGAGCCATTGGCAGAACCAGAGCCAGAGCCAGAGCCAGAGCCAGAGCCAGAGCCAGAGCCAGAGCCAGAGCCAGAGCCAGAGCCAGAGCCAGAGCCAGAGCCAGAGCCAGAGCCAGAGCCAGAGCCAGAGCCAGAGCCAGAGCCGGAGCCAGAGCCAGAGCCAGAGCCAGAGCCAGAGCCAGAGCCAGAGCCAGAGCCAGAGCCAGAGCCAGAGCCATTGGCAGAGCCAGAGCCAGAGCCAGAGCCAGAGCCAGAGCCAGAGGGATGGCCATCGCCATCGCCATCGCCAGAGCCAGAGCCAGAGCCAGAGCCAGAGCCAGAGCCAGAGCCAGAGCCAGAGCCAGAGCCAGAGCCAGAGCCAGAGCCAGAGCCAGAGCCAGAGCCAGAGCCAGAGCCAGAGCCATTGGCAGAGCCAGAGCCAGAGCCAGAGCCAGAGCCAGAGCCAGAGCCAGAGCCAGAGCCAGAGCCAGAGCCAGAGCCAGAGCCAGAGCCGGAGCCAGAGCCAGAGCCAGAGCCAGAGCCAGAGCCAGAGCCAGAGCCATTGGCAGAGCCAGAGCCAGAGCCAGAGCCAGAGCCAGAGCCAGAGCCAGAGCCAGAGCCAGAGCCAGAGCCAGAGCCAGAGCCGGAGCCAGAGCCAGAGCCGGAGCCAGAGCCAGAGCCAGAACTGCAGACAGAGTGCCTAAGATAAGCGACTCACACGACGATACCAAAATTTGCCACGATCTGACGAGATGTCAATTATCAAATTTTGGCGGTCGCTAGAAGATCTCTTGTCCTCTGCGCAGAGGGCCTAAGTCTACTTTCACAATGACGGCAAAAATTGCAATCATCTGACGTATGGACAAGACCGAGGAATGACAAGTTAAACTGCAAGCAATCTAGCTGTCAACTGTCAAATTCGTCACTGGAAAAACAACCAAATTTGTTCCTAAGACTAGTGCCACCAGAACGTCCCATGACTTGTTGCAATTTGTCGACAGTCACTCAAAAATACCGTCATCTTCGCCTCAGCTGCAACCAGCCCCTCTCTGCCTGTCAATTCCTGAAACCTCAAGAAGGTGTGCCGGTTTGTTTGAACAAACAGTCCCACAGTTCTCGACAAAGATTAAGAAAATCATCAAAGCCTTCCATTTCGGTAATTGCTTGACAACGACAACGTTGCCGTCCCACAATAAATCACCTCCAGTCGCATCCCACTCACACCCACGCTCATTTGTCTTCCCCTGAGTGCTCACACACACACACACACACACACTTCCTCCACATGTCATTGTTGATTGTAGTCATCCAGTTGATTATCCCCTTCACGCAAGGACAACAACATCCTCGCCTGATGCTTCAATTAGTCGATTTCAATAGAAACTGTTCAGCATTTTACACCTGAGCTCATTTAATCGTCTAGCGAGGTTATTTAATTGCTTGGCAATTACAAGGACGACTCCTGCCTCGGGTCTCGTCTGCAGCTGAAGCCCTGCTTCCACTTCAGGTGCCCACGTCCGGGCAGCGACACAAAAAGGATATCTCTGCGTTTGTTTTCAATTTTCCACCATTCGAGCAGAGACACGGTTGCGATAAATTAATTCTCAACGATGGCCATCACGATGACACAAAGGGACCAGGACACGTCGTGCAAAAAGTGCCAAGAAAAAACCCCACAAAAGGACTCTGTCGGAATTAAAGTATTCTGCCCTGCTCTGCGGAGGAAATTGAAAATCGATCCCTGATCCGAGGCAACCCCCGGTGTACGCATGCAAATGGGATCAGAAATGGAACGCGCAGAGGGCCGGAGTGGCTCTAATCATCTTCGAATTATCGACTCCGCGGGGATGTCGACGGGAACAAATGGCCGGACCCGCCTTGAGGTTGTGTATGCAAATTCTTTTCGCAATTGTGAGCAGATTTATCGCCCGAGGACGGCTCGCAAGTGGGTCCTAATCGAGCATCGATTCTTGACATCCTGGCCCTGGCTCGACGGATTGATGGTTTCTTTGTTTGCGAGTCCTTCAGGATTCAATTAGGCTGTTTGTTCCTGTGTGTGGAACCGGAGAAGGAGAAGGAAAAGGTGAAGGAGGAGGGGGAGGACTACCGCCTTTTCGTATTCGATTTCGGGTTTGTTGGTAAATCATTGCTAGCATTTTGGGATGTCACGTGGCATGGCGCGGCACGTGTCCTTTTAATGACCATCGAGTGTATAAACAAATGGATGTTTAGTTGCATTCGAGGAGGAATTGATTTCCATTGACATGGTTGCACTGCGGATTCAATGAATTGAGACACGATCTTGAGTGAGTGAAGGACGGGGGAGGGGGTGATGGGACTTTAATTGTCCTGATTAACACTGATATGAGTGAGGATTGTGTGTGTCTGGGGGAAGGAGCAGAAAATTAATTGCGACAACGATTGACAAACAAAAGTGAAGAGGTTGTGTGTAGCCAGGGGTCGGAGGTGACACTGGAAAATGTCTGGCTCTGGCTATGCCAATAGCTCTGGCTCTGGCTCTGTATCCAGACTCTGGCTCTGGTTCTGGCTCTGGCTCTGGCTCTGGCTCTGGCTCTGGCTCTGGCTCTGGCTCTGGCTCTGGCTCTGGCTCTGGCTCTGGCTCTGGCTCTGGCTCTGGCTCTGGCTCTGGCTCTGGCTCTGGCTCTGGCTCTGGCTTTGGCTCTGGCTCTGGCTAGCATCGGCTTCCAATATGCGGATGATACTGCCATAGTTGTGAGCAACAAAGATATTGACATTGCTACTCAGACAATGCAAACTGAGTTCAACAATATTGTACGATGGTGTCACGACAATGGCCTTATTATAAACTCGAAAAAAACCAAATTGATGCATATCCGACCTAACCACATAATAAGAACTCGAATAAAAATACAGTTCCATAATTTTGAGTGCCTGCACAAGTCTCATCAAATACCTGAGACAGATGACTGCGCAGAGTGTATTGATACAGTGAGTGTGTATCGATATCTTGGCGTCGAAGTTGACTGCAACTTTAAGTGGGACTACCACATAAAATACGTAGGCAAGCGACTTCGGCAGTCGACATACGCTCTTTACCACCTGAGCAACTACGCGTCGTTCGAAGTACTGAAGCAAGTATACTACTCTTTGGTGGAGTCAGTACTTCAATATGGTATAACAGCGTGGGGTAATGCAGCGCATTACAGAATTATGGAACTTCAAAGGGCTCAAAACCGAATTTTTAAGATTCTCTTACGAGCTAAGTATGGTAGTCACTATGTAGAAAATTTGTATTGTCCTAGTGAAGATTTAAATTTACTAAACGTCCAAAAACTTTTTCTTTTTAATTTAATTAATGAAACCTACGACGATCAACAATTTAAACAACCTATTGATCACGGCGTCAACACAAGACAAAGGGCACATAGACTTCTGAAGATTCCGAGAATACACAACGCGTATGGAAGAAAGCAACTTTCCTTTGCGGTACCAATAATATACAACCAACTCCCACGCTCTTTATGGAGTATACGGCCGGTGCACAGAAGAAAAAAAGAACTCAAAAAATATTTACTTTTAAACAATATAAACTATTAAATGATACAATGTTTAATCTATATTGAAAATGAGAATTACTCTGTATATAAAATAACCTTCTGCAGAAAAGCCTCTAGGCTTCGCAGATTCTGTATTGTCTTTATTGTAATATGAGAATAATCGTTTAAAAATAATACTGTAAGGCCAACGGATGTCTCACATGGACTCTCCTCTACAGCTTCAAGGTATTAACCAGCATTGAAGAGATAACTCCATGAAGATGTTCGAAGGCATACATACTTAATATATTATATATTGTACCCTATTAATTATATTATATTGAGACAATAAAAACTCAAACTCAAACTCAAGCTCTGGCTCTGGCACTGGCTCTGGCTCTGGCTCTGGCTCTGGCTCTGGCTCTGGCTCTGGCTCTGGCTCTGGCTCTGGCTCTGGCTCTGGCTCTGGCTCTGGCTCTGGCTCTGGCTCTGGCTCTGGCTCTGGCTTTGTATCCAGCCTCTGGCTCTGGCTCTGGCTCTGGCTCTGGCTCTGGCTCTGGCTCTGGCTCTGCCAATGGCTCTGGCTCTGCCAATGGCTCTGGCTCTGGCTCTGGCTCTGGCTCTGGCTCTGGCTCTGGCTCTGGCTTTGGCTCTAGCTCTGGCTCTGGCTTTGGCTCTGGCTCTTTCTCTGGCTCTGCCTCTGGCTCTGGCTCTGGCTCTGGCTCTGGCTATGGCTCTGGCTCTGGCTCTGGCTCTGGCTCTGCCGATGGTTCTGGGTCTGCCAGTGGCTCTGGCTTCTGCCAAAGACTCCCCTCTTCATGAAATCCTGTTGCTCAACAGCGATATAATCGTCCAAAGGATGAGTTAAATTATTCCCCTTGACTAAGTGCACTCAGCAGACCGCATCCCCTTAATTATCTCCAATTAAACTCCAACCCCCAGTCAGAGCACGGTAAGAGCATCCTTTTTTTCAAATAATTGGCCAGCATCCTCTTCCCATCGCGCAGCACAAACTCCTAACTGCATCCATCGCGTATTATGTTTCCCCTATTCGCTAGCGTTCGCCCCACCCCCTGGGGGCGATGAATTGAAAACTTTAAAAAGTTCGCAAACCTAATTAACATCGAATGCGATATTGAATTTCCCGCCAAACGCATCTCCCCAGCAGCTACCGGCGGCGATTCAGCGAGTGCCTTGCTGCTCCCGCCTCCCACTCCCGTCCGGGTATCAGATTTCAGAGTGAAATATAAAATTTTTCGAAAAAAATGAAACCCTTCCAGGGATTATGTCCTTTTCGGTTTTGTTTGCGCTCTAAAATCATATTGCGAGCGTCATAAAAACCGATAAACTTCAGGGGCACACTGAGGGTGGCGTGCCGGTGCGTCTCGCAATTAGAGAATCCCTTTTCGTGAGGCAAAGAAAAAATGCAAACACCTTAACGCCCATAATTCCCTTCGCCGGATGGACCGGCTGGGGGGTTGATTCAGTTTTATTCGTCACTCGTCGTGTCATTTATCTTCGCGCAAAGTATCCATTCAGCGACTTAGTTAACCTTTTACACAACTTAACAAGGACATTGCGCGGAGCGCGTTCCAAACGAGACCGCAATAAAATTGTTGCGGGCACCTGCGACCTCAATTAGGTCCTTCGCTCGACACGCTGGTGAAAGTTAAATTGACTTTGGAAGCCCACCCCGCACGAAGTGTAGGAGGGGATGGAGGGAGGGGTGGAAAAAAAGGAAATGATTATCACTATGGCAGTGCTGTTATAGGATTCAGTAAAATTTAATGCGATTCATTAATTAATTCAACGCGAACGTAATGTTTTAATGCCTCATTCCAGCGGCACACCAGAAGGGTTGAGCCTTGAGACGGAGTCTTCCTTTAGCCGCCTTAAGGGTGTCCTCCTTTGTCTTGTTTGCCGGAGGGGGTGGGCTGAGGTGACAGGCAATTTTGAAAGGCCTCTAACTCAATCGTCGGCAAGGCAGTTCATCTGCTCATCTGATGAGTCTGCAGTTCGGCAACGAGTTTTGCAAAAAACTACTCGTTCATCCCCCCAGAGGATTGCAAGGATAATTGCAAAATGCTCATCTCCCCCGCCAGTCCACCCCGCAGCCAGCCCACTTCATCATGAAGGATTAAATTTTGAAACCGAATTTAAATTATGGGGCAAATGTTTCGTTATTAATTACCCCACCACCGAATTGGCCGAAGAGTGCTCATCGGGAAAGGGGTTGTGACGACGATGGTGTGGGGCGGTATTACGCCGGTAAGCCATCAGGCATTCAATCAGAAATGTGCGAATTCATTTTGAAAAGATTAATTTGTAATTTTCTGGGCAGCACAGCAGCACAGATTGAAGCTGGGAAATTTTAGTTAATCAAGGCCAACGAGGGGTTGGAGTAGTCGGATGCTAGGCAACAGATTTTGGCTTTAGAGACGAGAACTTGATAAATGGGAGGGGCGAAAGTGAATGAGACATCGGTGGCTTTCAAGGAAGCTTAATTATGAGTCAGTGGGACGCCGGCGGATGAAATTAACGTGTTTTTTTTCAAAGCTTCGTAATTTGAGGTAGAATTGAGGCGGTCTGTGTGATATTCAACATTAGCGTCCAGCTTTTCAGTGACCTTTTGTCAGATCGAAGGTGTCTGTTGACTGGAGTTCCGTCCCGAACTGTAGCTCCATCCCGAACTGTGGCTCCATCCCGAACTGTGGCTCCATCCCGAACTGTGGCTCCATCCCGAACTGTGGCTCCATCCCGAACTGTGGCTCCATCCCGAACTGTGGCTCCATCCCGAACTGTGGCTCCATCCCGAACTGTAGCTCCACATAAAGAACAAGGAGGTTCCGGGAAACAGCTAAAAAGGGCCGCATGAACAGAAAAGGGCACGAAAAGGGAACCAATTCCTAACCAGCAGAGTAGAGACTTGAAAAGCAACACCTTGGACGTTGAAACTGCAAAGGATTCCCCGTCATTCCTTCTTCTTCACAATGTGAGTCATTTTTGAACGCCTCTTTCCTTTTTAATCAAGAATCCAAGCATCCTCCTTGAAACACTCTTGATCCCACCAAAACTCTCAACAACTTCAAAACATCAAAAGAAACTTGAAACTCGTCGTTTCCTTACAAGAAAGTTCACCTTTCAATTCCCGCGTTCAATTCATAACGTTCCAAAAACCCCAACTAGTGTGTGTCCCACGGTAACCGCCCACTTAATTTGCGACATAACCTCACTTCCGCTTTCGTAACAAATGCCGGTCTAACACACGTCTCGTGCAGCACACCTAATCGCAAGTGGCAAACCGCAAATTTAATGAAATTTTCATTTCTCCCTCCCTCCCACAACGCACGCCAACTATTCGCTCAGAGTGAAACTATCAGCCAGATGGGGGCGGGAATTTCTCCCTTTGAAGTCAATCTGAAGCGGGGATACCTGTGTGTCGAGTGTGTTATTACAACTCACTTGGGCGTGACGCAGTTTAATTCTAGTTTTGCACGTCTATCTCGCCACTCCAGCTGCGATCAAAGCGAAGTACTCGACGAGCACTTCATCGACATGCAAATGAGCATACACCGTTACACAGTTTCGCCGGCCTGCTCTGCTCACGTAATCATTAGAAAGCAGACAAATTAAACAATTTTATTGAGCTGCCGGCTTTACGATCGAGGATTTTAATTATTTTTTGTATTTTTTTGCTTGTTTCCCATCGAAGGACATCCCCCATCTCGGGTCCTGGGAGATGGCGCATAAACGGCATCAACTGCATCTTCCTGTGCGCCAAGGTTTTTACGACATTTTTTAATGATGAAACTTTAATTAAACCATAAAATTATAAGCGGTAGTAATTTTCAAGTTAAATTATGTGTAAGGGTTAAAATAAATATTTGCCAAGTGTCGGGCTGAGCGAGCGTCTCTGGGGGTTGTTCTTGTGCATCCGTCGGTCTGATGGATTTATATTCCCCGAGGTGTTGTCGTAAAGTTGTATCTCCTGGCATCTTTTGAAAATCACTTCTTGTATCGCCTGGCGTCCAATGAAGTGGAAACGGAGAAGGCTGTTGACTGCTGAGACGGCTGAGTTCAACAGACGATGACTGATGGAATGTGTTTTTCGCCAAAAAAGGATTGAATCAAAGCTAATAAGACGCAGATGTGACGCTTATTGATACGCTCGCATGAGATATTGTCGCGAAATGAGGAATGTCTGAGGTTATGACTGCAACGGATTTTAGTTAGTGCTGTCCCAGGGGAGTCGGCAATGCAGTTCCTTTGAAATGTCAGACAGTCAGGCAGGCAATTGAGGTGATTTCTTGGGTTTATTTGTGCCTCACTCCTCGATTATTCTCAGGAGAATCGTCAAGAAGGGTTGAGGGCTATGAATGGTGAAAGTGGAAAATTGATAAAAGATTCAAAGTTTTATTGCCGCACGATTCTTGACGTTTACGATGTCAAGGTGGTGACATCTGTCCTATTCCACTTTTCCATAATTTTGATGTGAAAATAGAATAGATTTCCTCTTATCCTTGAATCCTTGACGTGAGGAATCAACATCTGTCAATGTGATCGCATCCCGATGATATATCCACTGACATTTCACAGATTTTCACTGTTCCGCGGACAGATTCACAGATCAAATAGATCTCCTCTCATCCTTCTACTTGTCGTCGCCGGATTTCTGTCAAGGAATCCTTACCAACAGACGCGACGAATGTGAACGCATCCCGATGACATATCCACTGACATTTCACAGATTTTCACTGTTCCGCGGACAGATTCACAGATCAAAGAGATCTCCTCATATCATTCTCCTTGTCGTCGTCAGATTTCTGTCAAGGAATCCTTGCAAACAGACGCGACGAATGTGAACGCATCCAGATGTCATATCCACTGACATTTTACAAATTTTCACTGTTCCACAGACAGATCCAGAGATCCAATAGATCTCCTCTTATCCTTCTCCTTGCCGTCGTCAGACTTCTGTCAAGGAATCCTTGCCAACAGACGCGACGAATGTGAACGCATCCCGATGACACATCCACGGACATTTCACATATTTTCTCTGTTCCGCGGACAGATAAACATATCCAATAGATATCCTATTGCCCTTCTCCTTGTCGTCGCCAGACTTCTGTCAGACGCGTCGAATGTACATGTGTCAAAGTGAACGCACCCCAATGACATATTCACTCTTTAATGCCTGACATTTCACAGATTTTCACTGTTCCGCGAACAGATCCACTTTAATCCAGTTCGACAAGTGATTGAAAGTACATAAATTTATTACCAGCACCGGGTTCATTTAAATATTTAAGTAGCAATCCAAACGATGTGCCCAGAGATTGACCAGAAAAAACCGCATGCAACTCATCCCCCCAGCAGACACCCATCGCCCTGGTCAGCCACAGCATGCTGGACACAAATCCAATTACGTATCGACACACCAAATTGAACACACATTGGAAATACCCATCGTGAGCGAAATATGAATATTGACAGGATTGTCAATGAGCACCAACCCATCCTGCTCTGCCGGGCATCCAAAGTCCATTATTGCCAGGATAAGATGAGCACTTACAATGTTGTTTAACCCAATAACGGGTAATACGGTCGTTTTGCACACGTTATACCTGCCCACCGAGGGGCCTGACAGAGTGCGGCTGATAGGCATAATTAAAACAAACTTGTGTATGCTAACTTCATTTACCGTGATGGTTTTGCATTAATGGATCTTTAATTCATGTGTGTGCAAGTTTGTCCCGCGCTCTGGGGCCGAGAGTGTGCATGGCACGTTCACACCACTGGCCGGCATGGCCCCCGCCGGCATACTCGCACAATCAACATGTGTAAGGGTTTTAATAATTCTGCCATGTCCAGGCCTCTTCACAAGGACGACGACGATGGCCATGGCCGGCGAGGAGACCGAGTGTAGAGTGTGGAGTCCATTGTAAAGTGATTACTCCACCAGACCATTACGGACCGACGACGAAGAGAGGCAGATAGAGAGAGAGAGAGAGAGAGAGAGAGAGAAGGAGTGTGTGTGTGTTGCTATTTCAGTCGCTGGACTTTGGGGCGCACCGAAAGACGCTTGGCGCGTTCGGGGAAAATTGAAATTTGAAACTCTGTCATGGGCACGTATTGGCACCTTCAATTAAAACCGTAACAAGGTTATTACATCGACGGAAAAGGATCCGCATTCGTTATCTGCGGCGCGGATGTCCGTCTCTGTGTGGATGTGCATTTGATGCGGCGGCTTGCGGCTCTGGAGCCGAGGAGTGGTTGGAGGGGTTGGAGTGGTTAATCAAAATCTGTTTCATACTTAATTGACTTAATGGATGGCTTTTATTGGAAAGTGATTGGTTTTGTTCTACGTGCCACGGACAGTTTTGAAGGATGGTCCTACAGAAGTCCTTCACTGAATGATGGTGGATCCTTTGTTTCATCAAATGAACGGCAAGTAGAAGAGGGAATGGTTTTGATGAGTAGCCAAAGGCGAATGAGAGTCTTTAAGGAGGAGGATAGTCGTGGAATAGGTTTGATACGTTGTTTCCATAGTCGTCGTCGCGCTGAGGAGCACCAAACCAGATGTTTGAGGATAGAGCCTCGTAGTGTCTCTTATCGTCGTCGCATTGGGGAAAACCTAAGCAGACATTTGAGGATTTTAAGAATCTCGTAGTGTCTCTTGTCGTGAGATGTTTGAGAATTTTAAGATCCTCCTAGCGTCGTTGACCTGCATGGACACTGGTCGTGGATCTAAAGGAGTTTTTCGTCCCCACTTCTGTCCCTTTCCTGAGAACAGGCGGATGATCTGAAAGAATTTGTGAACAGAGCCTCTGTTAGCAGAACCTGCATTACCTACATTACCAGCACTACCTGCCTTACCAACACCAGTTTGACATTTTCGGAGATCAGGTCTAAAGGGATCCGTTTGGGCAGATGATGCGCAGGAATTTATCCATCATCGTCCTTCCTCCAGGACAGTTTCATCACCTTCATCGTTGACCTGCGTGGACACTGGTCGTGGATTCAAAGGAGTTTTTCGTTCCCACTTATGTCCTTTTCCTGAGCACAGACGGATGATCTGAAAGAGTTTGTGAACAGCGCCTATGTAAGCAGAACCTGCATTACCTGCACTACCTGCCTTACCAACGCCAGTTTGACATTTTCGAAGATCAGGTCTAAAGAGATCCGTTTGGGAAGATGATGCGCAGGAATTTAACCATCATCGTCCTTCCTCCAGGACAGTCTCATCACCTTCAAAGACTTATCCTCTGGGTCTTCTGAAACTGGGCCACATCCCTCTTGATGTACCGCAGTTGTTATCCGAGATTGGCTAGCTCTCGGAGTGCAAATCCAGCGGAAGTTGGTCTCACCAAAAAGTTGTTAATAGCTGAACTCTTTGCACCAGCCCGTCCGCTGCTGTCCTCAAAGTCATTGATTCTGGGGATCCAGACACGCTGGAGGTTCACCTATGTCCCTTTCCCGAGCACAGACGGATGAGCTAATCTGTGAAAGAATTTGTGAACAGAGCCCCTGTCAACAGAACCTGCATTGCCGACATTACCCACATACCTACCTTTCAAGTGCGAGTTTGACAAGCGTCGTTGACCTGCATGGACACTGGTCGTGGATTCAAACAAGTTTCTCGTTCCCACTTATGTCCCTTTCCTGAGCACAGATGGTTGGTCTGAAAGAATTTGTGAACAGAGCTTCTGTCAGAAAAACCTGCCTTATCTGCACTACCTGCCTTACCAACGCCAGTTTGACATTTTCGGAGTTCACGCCTAAATGGATCCGATTAGAGAGATGATGGGCAGGAATTTCATCGTCCTCCTCCTTCCTCCAGGACAATTTCATCACCCTCCTCCTGATCCTTCCTCCAGGACTCGTTTGCAAGCTCAAAGAAAGACCAAATACCCAAAACAAGTGCACAGAAGAAAGGGAAAAGGAAAAGAATTCAGAGAATTCAAAAGAAAATGATGAACCCTTAAGTGTGTCAAAAATGCAAATTCATCGTACCCAAAGAGTCCTTGACTGTTGCATCCCTTAACCGCCATTAATAACACATTTTTCAACGTCACAAAAATGCACACGATAAACCTTGTAATCCTCCGCAGAGCCAAAAGGAAAACGAAAAAAAGGATAAACTTTCTTCATTTGTGCTCAATCCATCAAGGACCCAATAATTTATTAAAATTCAAACAGATCCTTAAGTGCCAATAACAAATAGTCCTCGTTGTTGTCGTCGTTGTCCCTTCGGTCCAAAGGTGCCAACATAAATTGACCGCAACGTCGTCCGCTGTGTAGTCCACCCTCATCGCCTCTTTCAAAACTCACCAAAATAGTCCTCTCGAAAGTCTTCAAGTATTTCACTCGATTCCTTAATGTCCTGTGTCCTGTGTCCTGACCCACCGCTTTGGCTGACCCTCGATCAAAAACGAATTATACAAAGAAAAGTGACCAGCCACCACCCACACACTTTGGCTGCGTTGTTCGAATGTAATTTCCTTAAATACAAGGGACCGTGTCGTCGTCGTCGTTGTCCTCCTCTGACAGGGGGGAGGGGCATTTCAGTCCTGACAGAGCTCAGCATAGCGTTAAAGAAAAGTGAATACAACATAAAAGAAGGTCCTTTGACTAAGATGGATTTGAATGGTGTCTTTTGTGTGTGCGGAGATCCTTTGCGCTCCGAGTCTGAATGGGGAGCGCTGGACACGGGGGGAGAGACCGGCAAGTGTATCCCTTTTTGTGCTTTGTGAAGGACAAGTAATTTTGTGTTTGATGTGACCTAACCACCCATAAATTATACTCACCTGCATAGTAAATGGAAAGAGCTACAGAGCTGGAGAGCTGGAGAGTTGGCCTGGAAAGTGTCTTGATCACAACAATGGTGATGTATCACTCTGGTGGGATTTACGGGCGCTATAAATTGAAGTGTCGAACTTAAGTCATCAATTCGCCAACACTTTCTGTGGGAGCATAAAAGGGAAAATGTTAATTAGACGAACGACTTAAGACTTGTAAACCTTTGCGCCGGGGAGTCCTGTGGTTCCGAGGGGAATGAGGCTGAAGTTGGAGGAATTAGGAGCGTCTGAATAAGCAAACTGAGAGGAATAAGGTGGCTCTGGAGCACTTGGTTTGAAGTAGTCAAACGGGAAGCTGTTATCGGTGCTCTGATTTTGTGGCATCAGAGCTGCATTTTTAGCGGGAGTGTCCAATTAAGGACGCAGAGTTGGTAGGAAAGTCCGCGGCTTCCGTTGAATCTCCGTCTTGACTATGGGTCTGTCATTCACAGAAACTCATCTGGCGGCTTCAAGGCTGTCAAAAATAAGATATTTCTCCCAAATCCGCCCCAAAAACTTGAACTTATCACAGTTTTTCTCGCATATACTCCACAAATAACGGTAACTCCGTCCAATTTCCCACTCATTTTTTAGACCATCATCTACCCCATAAACCCACCCTTTATCACTTTTTCATACAACGCACCATTTTTGAGATATCCCCCATCCAAAGGACACTCTCCACCGATTCCGCGGACACAACCCATCTGAGCCCGATTTCTGAGTTGAAAATATTCGATTTTCTGCTGATTTTTTGGCGAATTTGAAAAGATTACATTTTTCTACGGGGTATCTAAAGAAAATTGCTCATATCTCCAAAACGGTTTGACGGATTCAAATGAAACTTGACACAGTCAAAGGACATGAACCAGTCTATGAAATGAGAAAAGAAATAGAATTTGTCCTTGAAAGACTTTTGGTTTCAAGGATATTCGACAAAGAACCTCAAATTTGCCTATTTCATTGAGTTATCCTTGCAAAAAGGATTCAATAAGTGAGGAATCATATGTTTTGATGGCTTCTTGAAGAGCTCGTCATGGGCTATAAAATTGATCTTAACCCTTTTTTGGGTGGGATGCGCGATTTCAGAGATATTTCAAGTCATAAGGGAGGTGTGCTCAATCTCAGTCTCGTTCGTCTTCGTTTCGAGAAAGCTGCCACATCGGCTCGTCCTGGACAAAAGTCTTCCTTGGCGAAATTGTGCGCAGAAAGATGGAGCATGTAAAGGACATAATTCGAACTTATGTTCTAAATCACTTTTCGAGGTTTGACGAGTGAAGAGTCTGGCAGGGTTTGTCCGGCAGTGGATTCACATTGTCGTCCGTCTGTTGGAGCAGGAGGCAAGGATGTCTGGCTTTCTGAGAAATCCATCACCTCCCTCAAAACTAAAAACTTCAATCCTAATGAAGGGACATCCTTCTTCTTCTTCGTCTAATGGCGCTACAGCCTAAGCCTCACCCAGGTAGGTTAAAGGGTGCCTTTGCAACTAGTGACGGGGCTCATTTAAACCAATAGTTTGGGTCCATCGTGCCTCACCTAACAAGCCTCTTCAACTAGCACGATGCTTTGTTGTCTCCAGTTTTGCACAACAAGTTGAGGTCCTTCTCTATTTCGGGCACAATGAACCCAAACTGTTGGTCTAAGTGGGCCGTGACACTAGTCGCAAGGGCGCACTGCCTACCTATGTGAGGCCAAAGACCACCCTTCCCTGCTTATCTTCTCTATTTTGTGCACCGCCTCAATCGTGGATTCTCTGTCGCTCATCCCGACAGGCTCAGAATTGAAGACTCTTCGGGCCGTTGCCACGTTGTCGACGCGCTTTACTTGGCTTAGCCATCTTAGGCATTGGATCCTTACTCCACTCGATTTATTCGGCCGGCACCTAGCACTGCTATACATCTCCAGGCCTCTTCCCCGTGGACCAACACTCCATATGGACACTCCTCAACATTAAGTTCTTTAAACTTCTCATCTTGAAATTTAGATCACGCCACATCCGACTCCCGAGAGCACAAATATCAAAAAGAGTTTGTCAAACTCCGCCGTTTGGGGTCGGCATCAGACTTTAGGCCTCCTCCACTGATAAGGGAACCATAGAAAGGACTGCACGATTGGTTGGTTGCTGGAGAAGTTAGTTCCACCACGGACTGTAGCATCACACGAAGAAGGAGGAGAAAACGGTGCATAATCATTTCCAGAGCCGGACAACTGCACAGGAAGTGGGGAAGAGTTTCTTCCTCAGACAGAAGGTGTTGCTCGGGAATCCAAACTAGGCTGCGTGGTCTCCCATCGACCAGTGACTCTTGACAGTAGCAACAGCCTTGAGATTGGTTCACTAGGTCTATTTACTCGCCGGGAAATGGTGAGAAACTCGGCAGTGGGCAGCTGTATCTTCAAACGGAAAGGGCTGTACCTCGATGGTACATCATCACGACTTCCGAGGCGTGCCTTGAATGCGATTTCATCAGGTAGGCGACCAATGGCAGACCCAGGACGAGATGGTTGGACCAAGTCCAAAAACTCGCTTGCTTGTGCTTGGGCATAGCTCCTGATGAGTTAGAGTCGATGGCGGAGGATCGAGTGACCTAGAGATCTTGCGTGTGTGCATAGCCCCCGCGACCCCTTTGGTGTAACATGCCGCCAACAAAAATGAGATGAGATATTAGATGAGAGGTCTGTTTAGAGGCTGCCTAAGACTCTTTAGAGGCTCCCTAGGTCTGTTTAGAGGTTCCCTTGGTCTGCTTAGAGTTTCCCTAGGTCTGTTTAGAAGACCTATCCTTTTGGTCTTTTGAAACTGGGCCACATCCCTCTTGATGTACCGCAGTTTGAAGGCATTTTTCATCCCAGATTGGCTAGCTGGAGTGGTGTGTGGACCACGGTCTGTAGCACCACACGAAGAAGGATGAGAACACGGTGCCAGATCCTTGCCAGAACCAGACAACAGTTAGCTCTCGGAGTGCACACCTAGCTCTTGAAGTTCTTCTGTTTTGCTTCTGTTTTGCCAGAGAGCTACTAACCAACTCATCTTTTCTTTCATTGCCCTTAAAGTCACTGTCTATGGGGATTCAAACAAGGAAAACAGTGGATCGAGATGAATGCTGGACTCCGGAGCTGAATGGCATCGTTTCCTCAGCACAGAGGACGTCGCAATCGACTTGATGGCTTTGATTCCCTTCTGATTGTCGGTACGTATGTCAAACGTCGGTAAGGAGGCGAATTTCTCGAATCACAGGGAGTTACCTACGACTGAAAGGAAACAGTCTTCGACTCTGAACCTGTGGGACAACGCAACAGAAGACGTCCACGTCCAAAGTGGCGCACATAAGTCGAGGGGGAGTTCGGCCGGCTTGGTGTGCGAAACTGGAGACAGACGGTAAGAGATCCTGCTGGCTGAAGAGGCATGTTGGGTGAGGCCTTGCTCCACCTCGGACTCTAGCGTCCTAAGAAGAAGAAGAAGAAGAAGAAGAAGAAGAAGAAAAAGAAGAAGAAGAAGAAGAAGAAAGGGAAAAGCATAATCAAGCAGGCGAATAGATCTCAAGACTTGTAGCTTCTCTCAGAAAATGTCTGCTTCAACTCTTCAGTTCACGTTTGAGCCACCTGTAGAGATTCTAGTGTCATAGACTGTAGTCACTCGACTTCTACATTCTTCTCTTATCGGGAGTTTGTCGTCGAACCTTTGGCTTGTGAGACAGATCGATCTGTACTCTACTCTAGTCATCTAGTCTACGCACGATGCATCCTCAAGAGTGGCTCCGGTTCAGAAATCTTCACGTTTTCCGGTTGAATGAGACAGATCCTAGATTTAGAGCGTCGTCTTGAAGCAAATTCCGCAGGTTGCATCGATAAGAGTGGCTCTCTGTTCATTAATCTTCTGGGAATCCTCTGGTTGAAGCAGTTTCCGTGCGATGTATCATAACGAATGCGTCCTTCTTAGAAAACTCCACGTTTTCAGTCTTGCAAGAAAGACCCTAGACCTGGACCACATCTTGTTTTATTTTCTAGGCGTTTCATCATTACGAGAGCCTTCTGCTTAGGAATGTCCCTCTTCTCAGCATCGCAGTCGTTTTTCAGTTTTCTGAGACAAATCTTAGACATAGAACAGCTCCTGTTGTATTTTCTGTTCGTTGCATCACCGCGAGCGCCTCTTGTTCAATAATCTCCACATTTTCAATCTTCTGAGGCAGATCCTAGGTCTAGAGTATCGCCTTAAAGCAGTTTCTGCAGGTTACATCGATAAGAGTTGCTCCTATTTAGACATTTCCACTTTTCCAGTATCGCGCCCGTTTTCAATCACGTGGGGTCCTAGGTCTAGAACACGTCTTGTAGTATCTTATGCGTTTTGTATCAAAACGAGTGCCGCCTGTTAGGTAATTTCCACGTTTTCAGTCTTCTGAGACAGATCTTAGGTCTAGAGCACGATTTGAAGTAGATTCTGCGTGTAACACCACCCCGAGCATCCCCTGTTTAGTAATCTTCCAGTTTACAGTCCTAGACCTGGACCACTTTTTGCTGCATTTTCTGTGCGTTCCATCACCACGAGCGGCTCTTGCTTAGAAATCTCCCTCTTTCCAGCATCGCGCCCGTTTAGTCTTCTGAGATCCTAGATCTAGGGCACGTCTAGTAGTATTTTCTGCGTTCTGTTTCGAAACGAATGCCTCCTTTTTAGAAATCTCCAGATTTTCAGTCTTCTGAGACAGATTCTCGATCTAAAACACCTCTTGTTGTATTTTCTGTGCGTTGCATTATTGTCAGCGCCTCCTGTTCAACAGCCGCCACGTTTTCAGTCTTATGAGATAGATCTTAGGGCTAGAGTATGGTTTTAAGTAGCTTCTGCGTGAAGTACAACCGCGAGCGCCTTCTGTTTAGTTATCTTCACGTTTTCAGTCTTTTAAGCAAAAATCCCAGAGCTGGACCACGTCTTGCTGCGTTTTCTGTGCCTTCTTGCGTAGAAATCTTGCTTAGAAATCTCCCTCTTTCCAGCATCGCAGCCGTTTTCAGTCTTATAATCTAGAACAGCTCTTGTTGTCTCGTCGCATCACCACGAGCTCCTCCTGTTTTAAACGTGGAAACGTTTTCAGTCTTCTGCAGACAGATCTTCTTCTTCTTCTTCTTAGGGCGCTACAGTCCGAGGTGAACCTGGGCCTCACTCAACATGCCTCTCCAGGTCGATCTTTCGCGAGCTGTGTCCAATTTCACACACCAAGCTAGCCGAAGTCCCCCTCGACTTCTGTGCGCCACTCTGTACGTGAACGTCCTCTGTTGCGTTGTCCCCCGGGCTTAGAGTCGAAGACTCTTCAGAGCTAAGTTGTACATACGCTGTACATGGCCTAGCTATCTTAGGCGTTGGATCAGTAGACGCCTGGCTAGGCTCATGTCTTTGTACAGCTCATATAGTTCATGGTTGATCTTCGTTCTAGACCACGTTTAAAGTAGTTTCTCCACGAACGTCTCCTGTTTATCCATCTCCACCTCTGCATTATCACCTTGGACCACACATGAAAACGATCTGTTTGCCACCCAGCCCACCAATCGCCTTCCAAACAATGTCAATCCAGTCTCATCCTCCCCACTCTCCCAACCACCCAGACACAATGAACCTGTGTTCATGTGTACAAACGACACCATCACAACCCCCTTCCCCCCAGCAAACCATGAAAATCCATTGAAAAACATAAAATTTCACTCAGCATCCCCAAAAAGCGACTGCCGCACGTACCCTTCGGCAGTTCGGTTCAGTTCAGTTCAGTTCAGTCGTCATATTTCATGGCAGTTATTACCACAGTGACACCACTGCCAAGTCCGCGTCGGCATTGCAAATTCAAACGGGATTACAAAAGTTAATCCCTCCCATGGTGGCGCAGTCCCACACACACACACACGCACCCCTCCGGCTCCTGACTTTAATGATTGACATTAGGATTTACCATGGAAATCATTTGCAACGCACAACGGCAGCAAAAAAACGCCAGAATCTCATCCAGACACCCTGCGAGCACGCAGGACTCCACTGTCAATATTCAATAATTCCGTTTATGGTCACATTCATGCCACACGAAAACAATTTGCCAACCGAATGACACGACACGCCGTGCAGGGGTTGCCTGCTGATCAAGGAGTCGCGGCAGGCTCAGCTGGCGAAAGGGTTGAACTGTGGGCACTCTGGTGCAGCGTCAATGCGTCGAGACGAAGATAAGTCTGCCAACTTTGATTGAAACAGTCCAGAGTTTAATTAAATTTTTGAATCCAAGCACCCATCTGAGGCCCCGTTGTAAACTTTCATCCCCCATTCTGCCTCGAAGCTGTGGCGTCTCCATTCAGTCGGAGTCTTTACGATTATTGTTGCGATTATGTCAAATTACAAGGGATTAGCTGCAGCCACTGATGAGAGTGGAAAAGTTTTATCAGGTGACGGCGCGGGGACTTCGCATACATATGTCCTCGAGGTCACGTGACTTGGCGCCCGCATACGAGATAACGAAGAAGACGCGCTCATCCCCTCGCCGAAAATTCAGCTCATTCAAATTACCCCCGCAGAAACCGGAAGGCTTTTGAGTGAAAAATATGCAAAGTATCGAAGCCGGCGCTCAACCCTTCCTGTCCTCGTGCTCGGCGCTTCCAAGAGCGCTGCATAATTTATCGATGCACTCTGCGCCGGCAATTTGATGTCGAGCGGGCGAATTGCATTTGTAACGCCTGCATGGGTTTCGCTAGTAATTGCGGGGAGATGGTGAACGCCTTCTGTCAATCAAGCACTGAAGAGTGGGAGAGTGGGAGAGTGAGAGAGAGGGATATGGGCGCTTGTCATTGGATGAGAAAATTAAAAATTTAAAATCGCATATGACTGGGATGACAGTTCGGCATGTTTTCGATTTTTTTTGCCACGTTCTGGGCGAATTTAGCTTTTCACGGTTGGCAGGGTTGCGGTATGTTATTTGCGGGTAATTGACTTTTAATTGACGGTGAGGGTTATGGGAGAGGCATATCACGCCGGATGGAGGCGTCAACTTCTGTCAATGATCCGGTGGTGGTGGTAGGCGTCACGGTGTGACGAGATAATTCCTAGTCTACAACCTTGGGGAGGGAGTTCGAACCATAAACTTCAATTGAAACTTCAAAGACACCAACTAGTTCTCAAAACGAACACACCCTTCCACAAAATTCCTCTCCGATGGTCCCCCCTTACCAACTTTCGATTAAAATTGATGCACCTCGACGCCTCTGGACAAAACAAAGTTAACCCAACTCCCCTCCTTCTCAAAGTTCCTCAAAAGAATCCCACAAATGCAGCCCACTCTTACCAAATCCATGGCCCAACCCAGACCACTTGGATCTCATTTGAATTTCAACTCCTGGACGAAGAACTTTCCTCAGCACCAACTCAGCTCCCATGAAAGACGCTAAATTGTTGCATATTTTCCCATAAAACTTTTGTTATGTCCGCCCCCCTCCCCCTGGGAGCCAGAGATCCACTGAAAGCACCCGTAAATAGAGTTTTAATTGCTTGGCTACAACTTTGCTAATATATTCATGTTTAGTTACAAAATTCACTATTAGAGGCTAATTGAGGAGCTCCACCGACTCCAGCTCCAGCTCCTGCTCGTACTTGTCCACGACGTGGTCGTTGTGCTTGACGCGCTTCAACCAGTCGACGTATGTTGCCGGGGCGCCGGTCTCGATGGCTCCCTTGACGAGGACCTTGAGATACGTCTTCGATGGTTGTCGGTCCAGGGGAATGTCGGCGCCTTCGGACAGCTCCGCTGGCTGGTTGGACAGATGATAGGCGCGACATGTGATGACGACTCCTTCGGGTGTCTCGATGGGGACACTTATGGGCACGTACATCCCCGTGTCGACGGATTCTTGCCTGAAATTTGCAAAGCAACATGATTGATGGCCTTGACAGCGGGTGCACTCACCTGTCCAGATCGGCCAAGTTGGCCAGATCGATTTGCCAAATGGCGCCGTACAGATGGGATCCATTGGTGGGGACTATCGTGGCGGGAGCGCCCTTCCATCGTCTGGTGTGCGTGTGGAAGTCCAGACGGTAGTTGTCCAGTTTGCCCAGACCTTTGCGGACGGCGGACTGGTTCTGGATGTGGATTCGTTTCGCCAGCATGTTGCTGCCGAAGCCGAAGTAGTAGAAGGTGTTGTCAACGATCTCTGGAAGGGTCATTGTCTGCAAGAAAAACAAGTAATTTCATGTTTAAAACTGCAACCACAACTAAATTTTCAAAACAAACAGATCCCATATGAATCAACAAATGCTATCAGCTAAAAGCTTTCCCAGCTGTCATAATCATCTGTGCGAAAGCTATTCAATTGAACCGCCCAGATGGTTATCACAAAAAGAATCACAATCTGTCCCAATTACCGCGTTTGTTTACTCATAAAACCAATTAATTTGCAAATCACAAACTGAAGTCCATAAGTAGGCACAGAATATGCTTGGAAATTGCACGAAACTGCGGGAAAAAAATACCCCCAACTGAAGCTTAGCAACTGAATCGAACTAAAGCACTAATTATTTATTAACATACCGTTGAGATGAGTGTGAATTTTTGCAAACAAAGCCGCCTACTCGCTAAGCGTCCACAAATCACAAATTTAAATGATGTTCGTGAGATAATGACCATCACTTCTTTGACGTTGTCATCGTGACGGAAATTTTATCAGGCGAAAGCTCTCTTTTCACTAAACAAACAGATTTCAAAGGGCTTTTGTGAAATGAATGATTTATGACGGAGGGGCTCTCCGAATGCCCCTTTCCAGCACTTCGTGGTGTGCAAATCAACCTTGAATCTCACGGAAACAATAGTGAAGGTCTCATTTTATGTATTTTTGAAGAAATTTCTCCTTAATTCAAACATTTTCATTTAAAAGTGTTGAAAGCAAGAATCTAAAGACATCATCAACACCCGATTGTACTAGATCATTCACGCACAAGCCCATGTAACTCACTCTTAAGAATTCATTGAAATTAATTTTTGACATTTGTCAACAAACAATTTTCCCACGCAATTTGTTGAACTTTCTTCACAAAATCAATTCAATTTGTTTATCACAGTCGAAATTTTGATTAAAAAATGACTCGCCACGCAAGAAATTGTACAGCTGGAGCGGTATACACCTACAACGAGAAGAAAAAAGACGCCCAAGAGTCTGGCTACGGCACAAACAGTCAACGAATCGGCAAAGATTCCGTCAAGAGTTTCGATTGTTGTTCCTTGACCCTGCAGCCATGTCGAAATCCAGTGGTGACCAAAGATGGTTATCTATTCGACAAGGAGGCAATTCTTCAGTATATCATCACAAAGAAGAACGAATACAGTCGGAAGTTGAAGGAGTACGAGAAATTGAAGAAATCCGAAGAACTTGAAGTCAGTCAAGGAATGTCCAAGAAACAACAGACGTGCATTGACAACTTTGTGAATTCTGCCAAACCTGTGTCGAATAAGACCCCTGCAAGTGTTTCTAGTGTTGACAGCGAATCACCCAGCACATCGTCCATCTCGAATATGTTGAATGGACACGAGAAGAAGCTGCCAAGTTTCTGGATTCCATCGCAATGTCCCAATGCTGGTTTGGCCAAGGCAAAGAAACCAGATTCCACGATTTACTGCCCCGTTTCGATGCAGCCATTGCGGGCGAAGGACTTGATTGATGTGAAATTCACTCTCATCGATGAGAAGGACACCAAGGCACTTGTGGCCAAGGAGAATCGCTACATGTGTCCAGTTACGAGAGATGTGCTTAGTAATGCTGTCCCCTGTGCTGTTCTTCGACCAACGTAAGTGGCATCAGATTTTGTATGATTTTTCAATAATTTTGTAGTTTTTCTTTCAGAGGAGATGTGGTCACGATGGAGTGCGTTGAGAAGCTCATCAAGAAGGATTGGATACACCCGCTGACGAATCAGAAGCTCAAAGAGAAGGACATCATTCCTTTGCAAAGGGTAAGGTGCAAACATACGCGGAAGATTGAAGAGGTTTTGATGGAATTTTGTGTGTTTTCAGGGCGGCACGGGATACGCCATCACGAATGACAACCTTCAGGCGAAGGAACAACGACCGGCTTTACAGGTGTAGACGTTTAAGGTTCTTTGTCGAATTTTTAGTGAGGATAGGCTTAAGTTCATGTAGTTTGTTGAGAAATATACTCATCAGCTTAAAAAATGTGTTTTTTTCGCATAAATGGTCAACACTGGAGCGGTGGTGCCCTGTTTCCACTGCAAATCTGTCACGGTTGCAACACTGAAGAGTTTGGAGACCGAAGACGGAGGTGAACGATGCATTTTTTTGACGCCAAGACCATTCTTTGCGATTTCTCAAGGCACACTGCGTTTTTTCGTCAAATGCCTGGCCGCATTTTCAGTCCGGTAGTCTCCTCCGCGAACCATGCGCCTCTGTGTAGAGATTCTTGTGGATTCTTGTACCTTTGTTTAGATATTCTACCTCAGTTTGTGGTATAGCACCTCTTCTTCTCTATCAGGATTTTTTCGGCTGCATCTCTGCTCGTGGAGCTTGTGAGTAGTTAACCCCATCAAAGCATTCGTCGCCAAGCCGATAGTTTCTCCTGGATGATGCCATGACACCCATTGCCTCTCTCGAATCCTAGCATCAGTCTTTTGTGACAAAAAATCGAACTCAGAAGACCTCCGCTCTGACTAACACCATCATCACCCGATGCATCATCGAATCACACACCAGCACCGATGAAGGGAAAGAGTGATAAATAAATTGAAACTAGGGCACTCCCGTTTCTCTCTGTGGGGAATAGGTGACGACGACTGGCTATCAATTTATCATGAGGAATCATTGTCGGCGGGAAGACAAATTGCGATTCGCAATCACCCCTCCCTCTCACTCACCCACTGTCGACATGCACCTGCCATCCAACTACAGTCCGACTGAAAAAAAAAATGCAAAACCTCTCGAGTCCAAAATAAAAATACATTCTTATCCATTTCCCTTGCCCGCCGCCTGCCCAAGAGTATGTTTTGGTCGCTGCCACTGATGCTGTTGTTGTTGTTGCTGCTGCTGCTGCTACTGATCCTAATTCTCGCGCGAAAACACGATCATTTCGCAACGCTCGTACATTCGCTGTAAAAAGACAAAAAAAGATCTCGCGCTCTCTGGTGGAATTTCAGAATTCGGCTTTGGGTACAAGAATAGTTGCGACTTCTCCTCTTCATGCATCAGTTTTCATGAACACACTAAATAATGAACTACATACGGACTGGGCGGCGAGTGATGTGAGTGTGTCTGTGGCTCAGGCAATGATACTCGCTTGCTCTGGCAATGGAGCAGTCTAATGATCTTGCCTTAGGTTCTGATTTAGTCAATCGTATCGCTATCATTGACTGGGGTGTTAACCTGATGCCAAGTGCGAAGGAGAATTCGAGAGATGATGGGAAAAGTAATTGTGGCGAGAGTGAATTTATGAATCGAGCACTTCTTCTTTTTAGATTGCTTTTCAGTCTTCGGTGTCTGATGTCTCAGTTCCATGGTCGAATGTGGGAGAATACTTCTTCAAGAGATCCTGCCTTATGCTTCCTTGTGTTCCCTTTCTTTCGAACGTTCTTTCTGCAGCTTCTGGATAAAAAAATCGACAACTTCTGGGTCTAAATGAAGTCTCCAGATTCTCTACATCGAACAATGAGTAAATTTAGGAAAGATGTCTCTAAATCCCAATCGATCCAGATTCCCAGGAAATGACTTCGATTTGACTATAATCTTGGTTTGTTCTCCAGCCCCTTTTGGACCAGAAATTTAGAGGAGATAAATCTGCAGAGAAAGACTGCGAAAGAAGGGACTTCCGTCGACGTTAAGTTGAGGAATTGTTTGAAAATTGGACGACAGGTTCAATGGAGCAACAATTAGAAAGGGATTCAGTGAATTGACTCAATGCTCCTGTTGAGGATTCCATAGTCTCCCCTTCTGAATACTTTGCTCCTTCTGCTGCCGGGAGCATCTTTGCTGGAACGTCTCTTTGAAGATGATACGCTACACTTTCCTCGTACTCTCCCTAACGTTTTCGACCTTATTCCCTTTCACAGGCCAGAAGCCATGATGTGTCGTGCAGGAAGAGCTGGAAACTCTAAGGGATCTTGGAAGACTGATCAAGTTTGAGATTGAGTTGGAGCTCCTGATGGGACGATCAGCAGATCCTTGCAAATCCTTGCTTAGTCAGCAAGAATGAATTCTCTTGAGAATGAATGCACCACTTAACCGAAAACGGCAAACTTCTTGAATTTTGAAGCTCTTTCAGATCATCCCCATTTCTTCTTCATTTCTTCACTTCATCCACTTCCGTGTGGTGCCCATTTACTCGCCTCTAAAGGCCAAACACAGTGGGAATCTGGTGGATCGTATTCATTGAACAGTCTTAAACCGTAGAATAGCCTTTTGTGCTTCCGAAGGCGACTTTCTCACTTGTCTAGGTCTGAGTCTCCTGAAGTTGAACAAAAACAGTAACCAGACAACAAGTCGAGCATCATTTGTCTACAAGCACGCTTCAACGCCCTTCAGATTCTGATGCAGGAACAAGTCCACAAATTGTGAGCCATGACTCACTTAAAGGAACACAGAATGTTCGGAAATCCTGCAGGCACTTCCAGACAGACGATCTGTAGCGTGCTTTCGACTGCCAATGTCCTCTGTCACCTGTCACCTGTCATCTGTCATCTGCCGTCTATCCTCTGTCCTCTGTCCTCTGTCCTCTGTCCTCAGTCCTCAGTCCTCAGTCCTCAGTCCTCTGTCCTCTGTCCTCTGTCCTCTGTCCTCTGTCCTCTGTCCTCTGTCCTCTGTCCTCTGTCCTCTGTCCTCTGTCCTCTGTCCTCTGTCCTCTGTCCTCTGTCCTCTGTCCTCTGTCCTCTGTCCTCTGTCCTCTGTCCTCTGTCCTCTGTCCTCTGTCCTCTGTCCTCTGTCCTCTGTCCTCTGTCCTTTGTCCTCTGTCCTCTGTCCTCTGTCATCTGTCATCTATCCTCTATCCTCTGTCCTCTGTCCTCTGTCCTCTGTCCTCTGTCCTCTGTCCTCTGTCCTCTGTCCTCTGTCCTCTGTCCTCTGTCCTCTGTCCTCTGTCCTCTGTCCTCTGTCCTCTGTCCTCTGTCCTCTCTCCTCTATCCTTTGTCCTCTTCCATCTATCCTCTGTCATCTCTCTTCTGTCACCTGTCATCTGTCATCTGTCCTCTGTCCTCTGCCCTCTGTCATCTGTCAGCTGTCAGCTGTCAGCTGTCGTCTGCCATCTGTCATCTGTCATCTGTCATCTATCCTTTGTACTCTGTTCACTGTCCTGCGTCCACTGTCCTCCGCCCAGAGTCTAGTTCGTCCGTCAACAAGACATTCCAAGAGCCTGTCGTAAACTTGGCTGATAAATCTCCAAATCCACCTCAATAAACAAGACTTAGCGCGTCTTCCAGGAATATAGGGCACCCCTCCTCCTCCTTCATCCCTTCCTCATCCTCAACTCACTAACAGACTCACCAATCATTTTACGATCCATAAGTTTTGGGCCACTACTTTTGATCGGATGCAGCTGGCCGAGAATCGCGCTCTTAATTACGACGCTGATTCACGCCGTTCACTAAATTAGTCGCCCGATGCCTGACTTATTCTCTAATGATTCATTTTATTTATAACCCGAATCATGTGCTCTAATCTGGTCGGGCCCCATCCGTGAAGAAAAAAAACGGTGATAATTCGCTGCCCAAGGAGACATCCATCCACCACCGGTCTGTGGTCCCTGGAAAATGACTCATTCCACCGCAGTACCCGTTACGTATACGCACCAGCAGCCGCCGCCGCACAGTGAGAGACAAAAAATTGACACAACTTTGCGATTATTTTAGTCAATAACCCATAAACAACACCAACCGCAGCATCCTCCTTATCCATTACGAACATTTGGTTCTAATTTATTTCATTTGGAGACATGCCCCTCCCCCGGTCCCCCATTCAGCTGCAGCAGGCCATCACCCATGATCCCGATCTATTCATTTACCAAAGGTGGCTCGACAGTCATAAATAAAAAGAAAAACCACGCAGATTTTCGCGCGCTATCCGTGAGACACTCGGTCGCACTCTATACGGAGCATTTCTTTGAAATCAGTTCCTCATCTCGCACCATCCCAGCGATTCAAGATTCGAAAAGTAGTCAGGTTCTCGCACGAATTTGCGCCGCCACAATGTCCCTGTTGCCTCGCTCTCTGCACCGGTGTCCGTGTGTCAATTCTATGCCGCTCTTCTGTTGTAATGTGTTTTATTTATATCAAAAATCGTCAGCTCCAGGTCAGAAATAGAGAGGTACATTCAGGAAAAGAAAAAAAACAAACCGAAGAGCACCAGCAAGCCACCGAGCCACCCAAAAGTGAAAATGCCACAGTCCACGACACGGAAAACAACAAAAAAATAGTTTTTAAGGAAAATCAGTGACAACAACAACAAGAGAATTAACTCTTTCTCTCTGATGAGAAAAAAAACGACCAACAAATTAGCAACAACATTTAAGGAAAAAATAAATAAAATAAGAGTCGAACAGTCAGTGACAGAGACATAAAGACACACAATTGGTTGGAGGGAAAATTTGTTGTGGGAGAGAGGGACTGAAGTGTGGGCTGTGTGTAGCCAGCATTTAACTACTCTCAAGTTGCAGTGAATCTTAATCGAAAACCCATTGGCAACGACACTCTACGCCTGCAAAGGAAGAAACAAAATGGAGCGTCATGTAAAAAATGTGGGTAGCGACACGGAACGGAATTTTTTAATTGAACAGTAAGTGGATAAACTTAGGAAGAAACTCCAAGAGAATAAAGTTAAAACCGTGTTCGTTGAGTTTGAAAAAATTAAGGAAAACATTTTTGACGATGCGTTCGGAAAGATAGGCCCCACTATACAACAGTAGCCAGCGGCTTTCGAGCACGAACTTTAAGACAGCCAACACCCTGACAAGCATTCTGGCTATCTCCGAATGGTGGAATCACCAGAATCATCAAGTATTTGTAGATTGAAGCAGGGCTTTGTTCAAAAATCCTGGTCAATGACATTTCTGGTTCCGAGTTTGAAGAACTTTCCGAGTTTCGATTTCGAACGTCAGGTGCCGTTGATTAAAAAAGGAATTTGTTCAAAAATCCTGGTCAATGACATTTCTGGTTCCGAGTTCGAAGAACCTCCCGATTTTCGAGTTCGAATGTCAGATGTCGTTGATTGAAGCAGGACTTTGTTCAGAAATCCTGGTCCGACAACATTTCTGGTTCCGAGTTCGAAGAACTTTCCGAATTCCGAGTTCGAATGTCAGGTGTCGTTGAATAAAGCAGGACTTTGTCCAAAAATCCTGGTCAATGACATTTCTGGTTCCGAGTTCGAAGAACCTTCCGATTTCCGAGTTCGAATGCCAGGTGTCGTTGAATAAAGCAGGACTTTGTCCAAAAATCCTGGTCAATGACATTTCTGGTTCCGAGTTCGAAGAACCTTCCGATTTCCGAGTTCGAATGTCGGGTGTCAAAAAGCTCCACCATTTGCCGAAGCTGAATATTGGTACAGGGCACCTGAACTCACAGGATATAAACAGACTCGTCACAGAAGCTATCGAAGAGTTTGTTGAGACAATTCAGGGCTGCCTTCCGCCACCATCAATACGCTTGTAGTCCGATGATGTGTAACATTAGACGCATGAGACATCAGACGATGTGTAGCATCAGACGGGGCATAAAAACAGGTGCCGGAACGGAACAACAATGGCGGCCTGCAATGAGTCTTGAATCAGATAAAAGGAAAAGTCTGTGGATAAACACAAATTACGTGCCTCCCACAAAACAAGCAGAAGGTTTCAGGAATAGAACCCAGTTTCTTCTGGAAAAGAACCCAGGTACTTCTGGATTAGAAACCAGGCTCTTCGAAACCACGAGGGTAATCCCATCGCAGCTCCACAGAGCAAAGAGATTATCCTCCAATGTCCTCCTAGACACAATCTTCCGACTTTGATAGATAAACAAAACTCAGTTCATAAACTAAACAGCAGCTCCACGGAGAAAAGAGAGGATCCTCTAATGTCATCCTGGACACCATCTTTCGAGTTTGACAGATAAAAAAAACTCGTTATTTTAAGGTCCTTCGAACATCCGACGCCATTTTCTTTTCGAACAGTGTTTGACGATCTTCAAAGAAATTCCCGAGGAAAACCTGGAGTTCATGACTTAGATCTTTGCTTCTCCCGGTCGACTTCGCTGATATTTAAAACCGACGAAACAATCGTCGTCCCTCGTTGGAAAATCAGTTCCTGCGAAACAATGTTGGTCCTTCGAGCAGCGTCTATGGCACACACTCTGTGAACATCGTCAAGCTGGAAGTTTTTGGTGCGAAAATGTTTTGGTCCTTCGAGCAGCGTCTTTGGCACACACTCTGTGAACATAGCCAAGCTGGAAAATCGTTGGAAAATCAGTTTTTGGTGCGAAAATGTTTTGGTCCTTCGAGCAGCGTCTATGGCACACACTCTGTGAACATCGTCAAGCTTTAAAATCGTTGGAAAATCAGTTTTTGGTGCGAAAAAATGTTTGGTCCTTCGAGCAGCGTCTAAGGCACACACTCTGTTCAGTTCAGAGTTCACGAAATGTCCGCCAATTCCTTCGTTTTTCCTTGAGAAGTGTTTGCTCACGAAAATGTAGGGCCCTCTCAAGCATTCGTTCAAGATTCCCAAGCACAAGTCAAAAAGATTCCACGCGAAAATATGAAAAAACAACTTCTAAGGAATTTCAAGCCCCACAGAAGAATGCACGTCCATTAAACGTCTACATTCCTCGCTCAAGCAAACACGTGTCTCTATTTAAACGTCCACAAGTGTATGTAAAATAAATGTAAACCTAAAGAGAGCTAGAGAGCGCCATTTGAAAATAAAATAAAACTTAAATAGATTCTCATTAGATGTTCAAAAATCTATTCGAAAAAAAAACAACACCACCAAGACGACACGAAACAAACACAGACGAAGCAAAAAAAAAAACAACACAAATTTTCAAATAAGTACATTAGGAGGACAACACTCTCGAATAGGTACACCGCGCGCCGCGCAGTACACAGTTACGACCGCGATGGACATTCAAATAATTTTCCACAGAAAAAGTTTCCTCTTCTGTTCGGAGTGTCGTTGCCGCTAATACTGTGTTGTCGTTGGTCGTTTGGTCCGACGTTTGTTCGTTTCGATCGCCGTCACCGTTGCCGTTGCCGTTGCCGTGTCGTGTCGTGTTGCCCATGCCATCATCGTCCCTCGGAGTCAGAGTTTAAACGTGAAAACAAATCAAAATCCAATCGATATTGGACAGTTCAAGGAGATCAATCAATCAAAAGGATCATCCACTTTCTATGTGAAAAAAAAGGAACAGCAACAACAACTTTATGAGGAGATTTTCCAGGGGTTTGGGGGAAAAGGAAGAGGAAAGGAAAATCGAAAAAAGTGTGACAACGTCTTAGTCATCCTCCAGCTCAATACTTCCAACTATTTTTAGTACGACCGGGCTGGATTTGAAAAAAGAAATTATTTCTGTCACCACCGAGAGAAGTGTCAATATTTTCTATGTTAAACATCGCAAAACAACATTTTGATTAAATAAATGTAAAAAATCAAAATCAAAAAAATTATTTCCCAGACGAAAGACGAGAGGTTAAGTTATATATTTTCTTGGGGTTTGATAGCGTTTTTTTGATGGAGGAATTTTCGAGTTCGAAAACGACAATTGCACGTCGAGAGTAAGAAGTGTCCGTGTTCATCGTCGACGGTCTTCGTTCGTTCATTTTTTTTTACCGGTAAAAATAGCCCTTGCAGGCAGCAGCAGTAGCAAGATACATCCAAAAGTTTTTGCGCACACACATGCACAGAGAGTGTGAAGAACAATTTAAATTTGTTCGTAAATAAAATAATAATATAAATAAATTTTTAAGTGTCTCCTCTCGATCGCGAGTGGCGTGTAATGTGCACAAAAAGCGCACACATCCATACGGCCGATTGCATCCATGCATGCTTGGATGTATACTAGATGCAGATCTAATCGTCTAATCGGATCGGAGAGTGTCAGTTCGGATTTGAATTTATTTTGCCTTTTTTTATGTGATCTTTTCTTCTTTTCGTTCGAGTTCGCCGTGTAACGCGATTGAATAATATTAAATATAGAATAGTGTATGCGTAATACTCAGAGAGAGAGAGAGAGAGTGTGTGCGTTGCGAACAAGTGTCCTACAAATCACATCACATCAGCCCTCCGCCCCGACCCCGGCCAACGGATCGTGCCAAAAGGGGGTGTTTTTCTTTCGAAAGTGCTAAATGACAGGTGAACCCTTGTGTCACCAACACCAACACAAAGCATTCCCATAAAAGGCTATTATGGAGCATGTGAACGCCGCTGGATCTGCTTCGCGTCAGGAGCAGCACCATCACCATCAGCAGTTCTGCCTGAGATGGCACAATCATCAGGTAGTTATGCAGATCCATTTCTTCCCCCATCACGGTGTGTGCCTCGTCTGCTCTCTCTCGCGCTCATTGTGTTCCTCCGTCTGCGTGTGTTGGTTTTGTTTTTGTTTGTGTTGTGACCTTTTATGGGGTAGTGGTGGGTTGCCACTTGTTGCCTTGTGCCCTTCTTCCATATCGAGCCTGGAAGTGTGCGCCTGCCGTGGCCCACAAGCACTTGTCGGGTTCTGTGCGCATTTTGTGCCCGGAAGCGCAAGCTCGCATCTCACTCGCGAAACGAGTGATCTAAAAATATCACTTGTCACATCTCGCAAGGGTTTCGCAGGAGGAAGACGTGGCTATTTCTCGATTCGTTCTCCGTCCAGGATTATCGGAATGGTTTCGGTTGTTTTTTGTTTTGCTCTGTTTTTGTTTTTGTGTGCACTTTGTGCATGCCTCCTGGCCCATGGGAGATCGGGCTGTGCTTGGATTGAGGCGACTCTCAGGTGATCGAACTTAGAGGAATCGCTTGGAATGTGTTTGTGTTGTTATTTTTAAGTGAAAATTGTTGGGATTTCAGTTTTGATTGTGGATTTGGAGAGTTTGTTGAACTTGCAATCGGTGGTCAGGTCAGGAATGAGTCAGGAACACGCACACTCACGTTTGTGAACTGAACTCGCTGCGGAAGGCATCTCTGGAATTTTATTTTTGGAACATTAATTAGTGTGACACAATTTTGGGAATCTTTCTGTCATGAAAGCTTTCATTTCTTGAGTGACATTTGATGATGAGCACAGACGTAGAGGAATATTCTAGATTCCAGTCTTTTACGTGTAGATTCTGAAGACAGGATTGTGCAAGGACAGACGGTAATCAAAACTTCAACCAAAAAAAAACTCGAATGAGGAAGAAATTCCTTTCATCGAAGCTTCATCCCCTTCGGTTTTGTCGTAAACGAAACTTCCAATGTGTCCAGTGATATATCTCAGACATCTTTAGTTTTATCTTCACAAGATTGACGGCGAATGCCTTTATTGTCAGCATTCTGTTTAAAGTTGTCAAAAAAGTCATGCGATCAATTGACTTTTAAGCCTTCTCTTGGTTGGATTGGTTAGTCCCAGTGGTAGGCTGTACTGTAGTAGACACACTCAGGCCACATTAGCTCCAGTGTGATACTTACATTGGACGCGCTTAAGATGATTGGTGGTGATGTTGTTTAACTCGCTCAGTGAACTCATTGAAGAAATTTGCTGCTCGTTGCCTATTTCTGCTGAGTGGAGAGATAGCTGGTGTGGAATTGTTTCCTAATCGGAGGGGATGCAATCTAATGGCGTACCTTTCAGTGATACTGTGCTCTGTTATGTTAGGTGCCCTTGCTGACATGAAGAACATGCCAACGGCTTACTTAGACCACTATGCGCCCATTGTGCTCTGTTGGGTTCCTTATTACTGATCTTCTTGTTTCGAACAAGAAGAGTGTGTTCTTCTATATAAGCGGTTTGAAGGATATATGAGGAAGCATAGTCACTATGTTCGGTACCTTTCTGTCTCTCTTCCACGATTCCTCTAAATCAGGAATACATTCTCGATTTCTCCACAGTTCTTCTCTGATTTCGATTCCGCGCGCGCTACCGCCACCATCTGTTTAATGCAGATCTTGTTCATCGACTGAGTTTCCATCCCCAAAATGACCCAGAATCACTTTTCTTTTGCTGGCCAGTGTGAGCTCTTAAGCACTGCTTTGAACCCTAGCCTTCTTGATGCAATCCACGAATTCCTTCCGTCAACTATATGAATCCGTTTTCAACTTCTTTTTTCGGAGTATTTTTAAATCTACCGGAGCACTCAGACTCAAAACTGGTCCATTGTACTGCCAGGTAGCAACCTACTCCAGTGCCGTTAATTTGATCCCAACGGGAAATGGTGACTGGACAAGATTCGATTTCACTGGGATTCGAACCTGGGACCCCTCTAACTTGGGGCAGGCACTTAACCAACTGCGCCATCCAGTCCAGTCAACTGACTTTACGTTGCCATTGAGATGCACGTCCACTACTTAGGCTGTGTCCATAGCCTTTTTATATTTTAGCCTGTTGGCAAATGTGTGTTGTTTTTGACGCTCTAGATAATTTCAAAAACGTTAAACATTACTGTTGTAATGAGTACTTCCTCACTTGCTTACTTAAGGTGACGCTACAGTCCGGGGTGGACCTGGGCCTCAACCAACAAGCGTCTCCAGCCAGCTCGATATTTAGCTAGCTGCCTCCAGTTTCGCACGCACAGTTGGTTGAGGTCCCTTTCCACTTGCGTTGCACCTGAGTCGCGGGTTTCCTCTACTGCGCCGTCCCTTGGGGGTGGATTCCAAGACTTTCCGCTTTCATTCGCTCTACATGACCTAGCCATATTAATCGTTGAATCTTTACCCTTCTGGCTAAGTCGATGTCGCTGAAGGGCTCGTACAGTTCGTTGTTATATCTTCTTCTTCAATCACCCTCTATGCAGACGGGAACGAAAATCACCAGAAAAATTTTCCTCTCAAAGCAACCAAGAACAACCTCATCCGCTTTTGACAAAGTCCGTGCTTCTGTGCATGGGGACTGCTTCTGCGCCATATAGCAGGACTGGGACGATTAAGGTCTTATACAGGGTTGCTTTGGTTGTTCGAAAGAGGGCTTTGTTTATCAATTGCCTTCTTAGTCCAAAGAAGCAACGATTAGCAAGAGGTATTCTTCGTTTGATTTCAGCGCTGGTGTCATTGTCTGAGTTGATAGCGGTTCCTAGGTAGACAAGGTCCTTGACTACCTCAAAGTTATATCTGTCCGCTGTAACGTTCTGTCCGAGATGTCAGTGTAGGGTATCCTTTCTGGTTGACAGCATATAATTAGTCTTGCCCTCATTTACCGTTAAACCCAGCTACGCAGTCTCCGTCGCAATACCCACAAAAGTGCCGTTAACATCACGCTGTGTTCTTCCAATTATGTCAATATCGTTGGCATATGCAAGTAGTTGGACGGACTTCTGACAGATTATGGCCTCTGTGTTGACGTGCGAGTTTTGCACAATTTTTTTCAAGAATGATGGTGAAGGTCTTTACCGACCTTGATGGCGCAGCGTAATCTTACACAAACGAACGAGTTTGGTAGGGATGCCAAAACTCGTCTCGTCTCTATAGATGCTGTCATACGCGGCCTTAAAATCGATGAAAAGATGGTGGGTATCGATATGTTGTTGCTGGGTTTTTTCCAAGATTTGCCGCAGTGTGAATATTTGGTCGATGGTGGATTTTCCTGGCCTGGACAACTGACCAGATTGTTGACGAATGGCTTTAGGCGTTCACACAACACGGCAGATCTTATCTTATAGGGAATGTTCAGAAGACTGTTACCTTTATAGTTGGCGCACTTCTGAGGGTCTCCATTTTTGTGGATCGGGCAAACAATGCTGAGGTTCCATTCATCGGGCAGGCTTTCTTCCGACCATATTTTACAGACGAGTTGGTGCATGTTCCTTACCAAGTCATTGTAACGAGTACACAAACAGCAAAATGGCCGCCTCCGATTTTGCTTGGAAATATGAAGCGATTATCGTAATTCGTTTATTCCCACTTCTAATTTTGTATTTTTCTTTAACTAGGGCAAATTTGTTTATTTTCCTAAACATTAGGACTGACAGTTAAGACAGTCATAATGTCCAAAATACCGTTCTGAAAACCAGGATCGTATCGTTGCCACTTCCGCCGTTCTATAATGATGTCTACTGGTTCCTGGCGCGTTCTCTGGCAAGGATGTTCTTTAAAGAAAAGTTTGCGACGGGCAATCTTCAATATGATTGATCGATTCAGGAGATCATCTGCAAGGCATTATACGAACACTGAGCTGATAGGTAGAATGGTAGAACCTTGGCAAGAGAATGTGCTTAGATGTCTAACCCTATACTGAGTCCGTTGGCAGTACGATTATGGAATTGAATTGGTACTAGCTTCAAGCCAATAAGAACCCTTTCTCCCAATGCAACGCTCACAGATACAGAAAAAGTAGACTCTGAGCAACTAGCTGATGTGGATTATCACAGTATCACTAGATTCGACAATTCATCGCCCCAATAGACTTGTTTCTATTTAAAGAGACCAAATTTCCCGGTAATTGGTCGATCTTCGAACCTGAAATTCGAATTCCTTGCCGAAGTAATCGACTGTAATTTAAAGATTTGTTGTCTATGCTATTGATGTGGCCAAGCGTCGTATATTGCCCTCCATACTACGCCCACGCAAATTGTCTAGAGCTCTCGGCGATGCCACTCCGCTTGCCTTCTTTGTATACAGGACTAAGTATCCGATGAAGAATGTTTCTTTTTTCTGCCTGAGCAACTCTAACTGACAAAAAAACCCTACAGCTTCTTCCACAGCAAACACAAACAAAGCGGAAAAATATCGAACGACGCTCGTTCCAGTTCATCGTCACAATCATCAATTAGCTCCACTTCCTCGAGGCAAATAATCAGTTGAAGGTCAGACAAAAAACCGTAACCTTGAACCAATTTCTAATCAAACCACTTACTTGCAAGGTCAGCGTTCCATTATCAGTATTCCCTGGTGTCTCCTCATCGGTGAAGGGTGCTGCACTGAATCCCCCCACGAACACAAGCAAAAATAAGGCAGTCAGGGATAGAGACGAAGTCATCTCCAGTCTGGGTCACTTTAACTTCACTTGAATCAAACTTTCTCCTTTAGATTTGCACTGAGGTGTTTCTGTTGGCAGCGGGGATGTCTTCTCAGCTGGAACTACAAAGCTTGAGTGTTTGCTTTATCGCCTTCAATGATCTCTTCTCAATTACGACTTAGAAAGCACACAAGCGTGACTAGAATTAGTTTTCATTTGATAGAGAGTGTGCTTTGAAACGATTGAGAGATCTGCGAGGTAGAACTCAAGCAACTTCTGTATGAGCTCTTAGACATCCGTCGTTTGAAAGAGAACTTGTGGAGCTCTCTATCTTTTCCGACGGAAGAGAAACTCACAAAATTTGTTGCAAATTGTTGAACAATTCTCTCACCGAATGATTTCCTCAACAAATAGATTGTGGAGAGCTTTGTGAGGTTTGTTGCGCAAGCTCCTTGACTTGAGGAGTCAGTAATCAGACCTCCCCTTTGATCAAAAGCCCTCTAGACATTTATTCTCCCCCAACTAATGTAACCCTCTTCTTATTCATTTCACAGACGAGTCTACTCAGTTCTCTGCCAATCCTCCTGGATCAGTCCCACCTCACAGACGTCACCCTCTCGGCTGAGGGCAGAACACTGCGGGCGCATCGCGTTGTGCTCAGTGCATGCAGTACCTTCTTCTTGGAACTGTTTCGAGCATTAGACTCATCAAATCATCCAGTGATCATAATCCCTGGAGCATCGTTTGCTGCCATTGTCGCCCTCCTGACGTTCATGTACTCCGGCGAGGTAAACGTTTTCGAGGAGCAAATCCCGACGCTACTCAATCTGGCAGAGACCCTGGGCATCAAAGGACTGGCCGATGTCCAGAGTAACGTAAGTTCACCTTCTCAGCTGCCGCAAAACGAAGCAACTAACCTCAAATTGTATCTCGTTCTAGCTAAACAACTCAAATGCGGCGAAGAAGAGAGACGATCCGACACCGCAGGCGCCACCAACTTTACCACAAATCCCACAAGCGTTAAAAGACGAAGAGATACCTTCACCAACCCACCTCATACCGCCGCCGTCGTCGCCGATGGTGACCAACAAACTCCCCACGCCGCTGGAGAACTTCTTCCTCAAGTCGTTGCAGTTCTACCCGAACCTGATCCCGCAGCCGCTGAACTTCTCCCAATCGGCGCTGAACAAAACCTCGGAGTTCTTGGCAAAGTATCAGCAGCAGTGCGGCCTCTACCAGTCAGCCAAGGAGACTGACAGCTTCACGCCACCCGGCCAGGCGGCGAACGACGACGGTGGCTACAACAAGCGCACCAGTAGCGGAGAAAAAAAGACAAAAGACATCAAGAAGATCGACAAGATTGTGGAGAACCTTCGCTGTGCCACCCAAGCGACCAAGCCCCTGGAAAGCGCTCCATCCCAGCAGGTCGCCAAAGGATACTCCGACATCGTGGCAAGATCGCCGACGTCACCGCTGACAGGTCCTCCGTCGTACGCACCGAAGGGGATCACAAACTACCCCCCGGCCGGTGGTGGACAGACCACAGCGAACAGCGGAGTCGGCACAGCACAGAAGGACGAACCGGATAAGCCGGCCGAGAAGCCACCGACAGAACACTCGACGGCAAACCGCCCAACGCAGAACGCCGCATGCCCGACGGGAGGCACCATGCCGGAGAGCCCAATGGAGAAGCCAGCCTCCAGTCCACAGCCGAAGATTTCAAACTCAAAACTCTACGCCACGTGCTTCATTTGCCACAAACAGCTGAGCAACCAATACAACCTGCGGGTGCATTTAGAGACTCACCAGAACGTCAGGTTGGTGCAAAACCACGCATTTCTGACCTAAACTCACCCCTTTTCTCTCTCTCTCTCTCAGGTACGCTTGTAACGTCTGCTCACACGTCTCCCGGAGTAAAGATGCACTGCGCAAGCACGTCTCCTATCGGCACCCCGGTGCGCCCAGTCCCTGCGAGTCAGAGGCGCGTCGAAAACGAGCAAAAGGACTTGCCGCCGCATTTCCACTACCAACAACCACGGACCCCGAGCAAATGGCAGCCCAGCTGAACCCAGCGTTCATGTTCATGCCCAATCAATTTCATCTCACTGCGACGTCCGCTGCGCAAATGCCGCCCACTCACGCCGCGGCGGCAACAGGACCCGCCTCAGCAGCGAGCGGTGCAAGTGAGACAACGATCATCAAACGAGAATCCACGCCCACATCATCGTCATCCTCGCCCACCGACCATCAGCAGAATTCCATCACGACGTTCCCCTCCGACGGATCTGTCAAACCGTAGAGCATCGATTTCAACGCTCTCCCCTTGACTCACTCCATCCTCTCGTCCATCCGTCCATTCGTCCATTCGTCCATCGCGTCATTGTGGTCATGAGAGTCCTTTCGATTAGTATTTCGTCCCCGGCTGTGATAGTACAGAAGATCTGATTTATATCGTTAAACAAACAAAATTTACGCAACCCACGCAAACCACAACACCGCTAGATTCATCCAGTCAGTGTGTTTCCACGTGTCAGTTTCCTAGTCAGTAACCAGTCCCGTGAGGCTACAGTTTAGTTGAAAAGCAAACGATTCATTCATTTGTTTGTGTTTTTCTCTTCGTTTTCTTCTTCTCTTCTGTTTTGTTTCTTTTCTATTTTTGTTGTTGTAATTTATTTGTTTTTCATTGATCCTTTTGGGTCCAAACTCTTAGACCTTTTACACCAAACACTATACACTAGATCGGCCAGGCGGACGACGACGACGTCGCGTCGCGCCCGTTCCCTGGTCGAGCACACAAAAAAGACAATTGTTTACCTGTTTAATTTATTTTGTTATGTTTTAAGTTAAGTATTGCATATTGATGTTACATTTATATATTAAATAAATAAACTAATGGATAAATATTTAAACTATACAAATTTGACGAAAGGAAAGATAAAATAAAAGATTGAATGTTCATTCTGATTGGTTAACCTTGTTTGACTTCACGGCGTCGTCGTCTGATGGCCAGCGGTGGGAAGGTGAGATCAGGATCACAGCTGGAGGGGATTTTGAGGTTATGCTGTATTTTCTATGAAAACGGAATCCACGCAGCGCCTTCTAGAATCACGCAGTCTGGTGGCCAGCGCTGGGAGGTGAGATCAGGATCACAGCTGGACAACGCATCGAATCTTCAGGGGATTTTGGGGTTATGCTATGTTTTCTATGAAAATGGGATCCACGCAGCGCCTTCTAGGGCCACGCAGTCTGATGGCCAGCAGTGGAAAGGTGAGATCAGGATCACAGCTGGACGACGCTTCGAATCTTCAGGGGATTTTTTTTCTATGAAAATGGGATCCACGCAGCGCCTTCTAGGGCCACGCAGTCTGATGGCCAGCAGTGGAAAGGTGAGATCGGGATCACAGCTGGACGACGCATCGAATCTTCAGGGGATTTTGAGGTTATGCTATGGTTTTCTATGAAAATGAAATCCACCTTCTAGAACCACGCAGTCTAGTAGCCAGCGGTGGAAAGGTGAGATTAGGATCACAGCAGGGGGACGCTTAGAATCTTCTGTTGATTTTGAGGTTATGCTATGTTTTTTCCAGGTATTCACCTTTGGGAAAATGGTAGCTATGGAAGCAGCTTTGAAACTAAGGGAATCCACGAAGTGTCTCCCAAATCGATACACCGCCTTCCAGATCAGAAGATAGTACTCCAAGATCACAATTTTGTTCCTTATGCTAGTTCCCTCCAAAATACATAGATCACAGCTATTCAGGCGCAGTTCGATTGCTGCCCATGTGCTCAATATACATTATGGTCTCTTGACGTGTACATCAAGGCTTTAGACACTTCTTCTTCCTCAAATGTGGAACCACACAACCGTAACAGAAAAAGACTCAAGAAATCCCATCTAGAGAAGTTGTCAAATTTTTGAAGGCAGCACTTAAATCTTAGACCAAAAGAAGGAATTACAATAGATCTTTATGGTCGCAGTACTAGTCTTAAAAACGTGATACATCCTGAGTTCTTCAATTCAAGTTCAAGACGAACTTTAGAATTCATTACCCGATCATATAGGCCACACTGTTCTAAATTGTCATCTTGTTAAAAGATGACTACATTCCAGAGGGAACATAACAATACAGTTGATTTCTTTGAGAATTTGTAAATGTGTTTTGATGGGAGTTGTGCTTTGTGCCATGCACTGTTCAGAGCACTTTGCATATTAATAGAGTCCAATTGGAAACAAGTGAAGAATTTTAGGTATCTTGGGGCAATTTTCTTGGACCTCTCTTTTAGGATTAACCAAGATGCGTCAATTCTGAAACAACGTCGTAGATCATTTCTCAGGAGGGTCAACATTGATGCAAGATATAGACTTTTCACTCAGTATTCCCTCCATTAAGTTGGTCACAAAATTAATTCCCCATATAAATTGGGTTTTGATTGTGTTTGAATGAATATGTCTCGCAACACAAAAATTCATTGAAATTCTGTAGCAGCAAATCATTAAATTGCTACTTGCTTTTGATATGAGATTCAAGGCACTCGCATCAGGCTGTTGGCACATTCGTAGTTTGCAGCTCAGTCAAGATTAGAGGCAATTTCTATAGCACTGCGTGGCTTAGAACTGAGCCACATTCTTGGTTGACTGCTTTTATTTGAAAAGATGAGACTTTCATTTGATTGACTGAATAAGCCCCGCTTGTGTTTTACTTTTAACTGTTTGTTTCTACTTAGCTGAAAAAGAACGGAGTCGATACTGATCAACAACGTTGGCTGTGAAGAGGACTCGCAAAGAATTTTGCTGGCAACATCTTGCTCAGCTCAATTGTTTTCTATGGTCAAAGGAACTTGTTTGTTTTATTTGTGAGATTTTTTTCATTCAAGGAAGTGGGAAATGATTTCTCCATGCAGCTTGGTGGTAGTTTTTTGATGATCGGTAGATTGGTTCTTCTGGTGCTGTCGTAGTCAGTGTGCTGCGCTCTGCGTAATGTTGCAGTGTGTACTTACGTGGACATTACTTTAGTACGTTCGCTACCGCCCAAATAATTTTTGGAGGGAACTAGCATAAGACCTTGCGGCATGAAGAGGAATGCTAACTGAAGCTCAGGTCCACACCGGAGTGTAGTGCCAGCTGAAGAAGAAAAGGTGGATGATTGAAATGTCTCAAAGAGTCAATGGATTATGGGCCCAGGTCTAAAACTTAATAACAAAAAGCTCTGTCTGTCTCAGACACTGCTCTACCAAACACAGTCTCTAGCAACCCCTCTTCTCCTTCAAATAAAAACCAAATTTGTTTACAAATGTTATTCTTTAAATCATTTTTTCATATTTTATTAAACCATTAGGACATTACGTGATAGATTTACAAAACATATGAGAAATTAGAAAAAAAAAATTAGTCGCAGCACAAAATCCAAAACTCAAAACAGGAAATAAACACCATTGACGACGACGACGAATCGTGATTAATAAATATTTAACTTTACAAGTAAAAAAATGCAATTTATAATAACAGTTGTTTCACTTCTCCCCCACGAGATGCTCTCGCTTCCAAAATCGATCAGAAAACAGGCCACCTTCTCCTCCTCCTCCTCCGATTTCTCTTAATCTATTGAAATTGAATTTCGTCGCTCTTCTCTTGATTTTTAGTTAAACTCTTTTTGGTCTCAAAGAAGCAAATACTCGAAACAAAATACTAGGAAAATAAATTATGTACTTCTAATTTGAATTGTTTTTGCTTTTGAATAAGCCAACAACACGACGCTTAGTTGCTGAATATGTACGTGGGTTGTGTGTGTTGTTCGTTGATCGAAATGAATTTAGATTGTTTCCACTTCCCAGACCTTCGTGTTGCAATCCTGTCCGGTTGAGATCACAGTGTTGTTGTCCAACCACACTAAACGGGTGATTTGTGACTGTGGGTGGGCGTCTGAAAATCGAAAGTTAGGTTAGAATCCTCGAGAAAATCATGGATTTCTCAGCTTACTTTTGATAATGGTGTGTTTCGATGGGTTTGCTACGGACCAGATGATGATGGTCGTGTCTAACGATCCACTGGCGACTAGAAGTGAGTTTGGTGAGAACGCTACGGTGTTGACGCGAGCATTATGGAAGCCCCATTCTTTGTTGTGAGCAGGCTGCAAGAAAACACAAGAAAAACGATTAAACGACTGACCTAACCCGGATGTCAATAATTTCTCTCGCTCTAGTACTAGCTTACCGTCTACATTTTATCCAAATTGAAGCAACAAATAGCAAATAGCAATACATTACGTGATCATATAATTATGCAGCCAAATTTGAGGTTAAAGACTCACCTTATATTCAGGAACAGAATACAGCACAACCTTTCGGTGGGCATCACATGCCACGAGTAGTTTATTGTCCGGCGAGTATGTGCAGTCTGTCACAGCTCCCAGATGTTCCAGTTCGAATTTCAGTTCCAAAGATGTTCCACTCAGAGCGTATATCCTTAGCTTCTGATCATCCCCACCAACAGCAAGTTCTAGCGTCTCTGAATTGGCAGTGATGGAGCTAGCCTCGTACTTGATTGGAAGCGAAAATACTTTCTTGTTGTCCTGAATCAGGGTGATCTCCTTCACGCATGCGATAGCGATGATGTTCTCCTTGCGGAAGACTGTGATACCGCGTGGTTGGCAGTTTAGTTTGACCACAAAATCGGTGTAAGTGTTCCCCTCGATGCTTATCTTCCTCAAGGAGTCATCGATGCCGCAGGTGTACACAAAATCTTCCCAGGCAATGATGCCGTTGATCTACAGATGGCACATCGTTAAAAATAAGTCAGATTCCTGTCAAGAGGAGGTACATACCTGATTGCCGTGTCCAGGACCAGCGATGCGGTCATTGACACCACTTCCGGAATTCCAATTGGTGACAACACCGTCGTGGCTACCAGTGTAAATGGTGCTTCGATCGTCGCTCAGACCCAACACAGTTATCGGCTTGTTGTGACCCTTGATCACGCGCAACGGCTTCGAAGGATCATTCACGTCCAAATAGCTGATGTTACCCGAAAGGGACACCGTAAGCAGATGCTCTCCTTGCCACAGGCACGACACTTGCTGGTCGTCGACAGTGGTTCCCATGATAAACTCTGAGATGAGTTCGCGTGTCTCGACGTTCCACAAACGGCAGGTCTTGTCGCCGGAACAAGTAAGCAACTGTGTGCCATCGGGTTTCCATGCAACAGCGTACACCCCACCCTTATGAGCTGGACTACCGACCTCTCCCACCAGCTCCGATGTGGCGCCGTCGTATATGAAGACTTTTCCATCGAAGCCAGCCGAGGCGAAGAGACTGCCACTTGGCGAGTACCTCACCGCCTGCACGAACCTCGAGTGTTCGGTCTTGGTCATCTTGAATTTGAACGGGGGACCTTCGAAGATTCCGATTGTGTTGTCCTCACTGCCGGTCACAATGCGGAACGGTCTGGCTGGCCGAAAATCGCATGAGTTGATGGGCTTCGATTGTCCACTGATTTCACCGACTGATGTGCCAGTTTCGGCCATGAAAACATGACCGAAGCGCTCACGTCCCTCGCCGACAATGACAATTCTTTGGTTATCCGGCGACCAGGCAATGTCCTTGATGGGTCCACCAATCGGTTGGAATTCATTCTTCAGAATATGCTCCTTGTTGACCGTGTCCCAAATTCGGATCTTGCCAGATTGGTCTAGAGGTGAAAAGAACGGAATTAATCTCTGTTGTGTTTTATGCTTCGGCGTGATGAGTCATGAGATCTGCGCAGACAGTGAATTAAGTGAATTTAAGTGATTCATTTTGATTTAGTTGCAGTTTTATATTTAGGCGACAGTTTGTTGAATGTTTAATCGCATGTTGAGCTTCCGTTGGAAGTCGCTTGCTGAGTCATCACAGACGGTCTCCACAACCATGACGGCACGCGCCTCAGGTGCAGAAGAACTCGATAATAGATTCAAAATAACTGTCGACGTTGGAAAGCGGAGTCGAAGATGACATGATACACCGGAGTGGAGCAGAAAACAACTCAAATTTCGGACACATTACTCGTGGCAGCATGTATCTTGCGAATGCAATCTAGTGGCTTCTTAAAATAGAAATCGATTGCAAAGATATGAGTGCCTTTTGGGACAAAGTGTTATGGCCAACTGCGATCGTATCGCGGTGCTTTTATGAAATTCCTCATTGCTGAGGCGTCGCATCGAATGTGAGGCACAAACTTCCCATATTCGGTGTCATAAATAGTATATCTCTCTGTCGTGCGATAAAGTTGAATTAAATTCAAAGATAACACAGTCTAGGCTTTCCAGGGGATTTTTCCTTTTCCCCTGAGCATTTGAAATTAGACCAGAAAATGAAATAACCGAAAACATTTGCTGCTGCAAGCGCTGATGCCTCGGAATTTGTGTATTTTCATTTCATAGCGCAAATGAAAGACTTGCAGCTGTTCCTACACGTTTATTCCATTTATTTCCCTACAACACAGCGTTTTTCGTTTTTTTTTTTTTTTTACTTTTATCACGTTATTGGTCAACTTCCAGTCGCTTGTTGTTGTTTGATAACGTTTCGCCACTTAAAAGGTTTCTTTTGTAGCACATTCCGGCGGTAAACAAAACCGAATGACTCATAATTACCGATGATTCCCTCAATACTTACCGCCTGAAGCGATGTAAAATCCGCTCGGTGAATACTTGGCAACATTTACAGCACACGAATGCTCGGTATAAACATCGGCAATCGCTGGATTCTAATGAAGACAAGATAGAATAAACCGAAAATAGATTATTGCGTGGGATTGCATTTTGAAAAACATATTCAAATAAAAATAAAATTAGTCAACCGAATCGAAGGAAAATTTTTCGTTTTTGAAAGACAAACGCTTGCACAAGCAGAATCAACTAGAACTTGTTAGGGGGCTTACCTCTATGTTGCGGATGATCACAGAATTTCCGTTTGTGTAGAGAAAATTCTTTCCCTTCGGGTCAGCTCCCAGAACAATTGGTTGTCCCCGTTGGGTTCTCGGCAAAGATGCATAAATAAACTCTGCAGAGGAACGTGAAAAAAAAAGAAATACGTTAAATTGATAAATTATATGTATTTCCGTACGTATATGTGTAATCGAAATTGGACAAGGGAGTGGTTTGCTGTGATTTAATCGGCTTCACTTCACCCAGACCACATGAGCAGACACTCGCACAATCATTTTATTAAATCGCTTGTTAATTATTTTATGTTATACTTTTGCGAAAAAGTTTTATTGCGAAATTAGAAAGCCGGCGGCAGCACACACGGGTACATGAATATGAACGAGTATATAGATGTCTCACGCTTGCACTTACTATTTGAATAGGCCATGGTATAAACTGTGATAGATTTTTGGATAGTTCACTCGATGGGAAAATGTGTAAACGCTTAAACTGTACGCTTATTGTGCTTTAAGAAAATAAAATGCTGGATTTTTTTCTAATTTATTTATGTATTTGGACTTAATTTAAATGAAAAAACTCTGCACGGCCAAGATAAATCCGCTCCAACCAAGTTCACTTGTCTAGCAGCTGTCTCGTTGCCGTTTATAAATTGCCATATATGGCAATTATTAAATTTCAGACGAATATTTAACGTACGTTCAGTTTTGTGGTTGAGAGCTGTCACTTTGACTGAGTGAACGCACCCGTTTTGGGGTTTTTGATTTGGATCAATGAACAATTTGGGGGAAAAATGAAAATTTCACTGGATTACTATGTGTTTCTCGGACTAAAAGGGATTATTTGTATGACCTCTAATTTTGGAGCTCTGAATTTTACATGTCCGTCATCTTTAAGGGAATAAAAAATAATCAAATTGGATCATCAATCATTTTTCAAATTGATGATGATTGTAGGGAAATATAAGAAAACTCTTGACTGGATCCATTAATTTGACAGAATAAATAATTGTTCCCACCCAATAAGATCAATTTTAAAGCTAATAAGATAATTTTTGTTCCTAATAGGATTTGAAGTTCCCACAGAGGATCTATTTTCGAGCATTTTTAAGCAAATATCTTGAAAGAAAATGCAATTAAAATATGTTCCTCTTCTAATTGAAAAGTTCTACGTCACATAGGAACTAAAAATGCCAATTTTGAACATTCCTTTAAATTTAAGGCAAAAAACTACTTAATTTTTTATTCCCCCACAATATCCGCTTCACTCTGTTAACCTGAACAAACTCAACGAAAACAAACAGATCTGTCAAGAGTTGTCAAATTCATTTGTCACAACAAAAGTCAAACAAATCTCATATTCATTCTCTGAAAATGTTATCACAGTCAAATATAAAGTATTTAAATCCAATCTACGGCCAATTAGTTATTGGACCACCAGGATCTGGAAAAACAACATACTGCCAACATGTGTACGACTTCTACAAAGATCTAGGACGCAATGTTTCAGTGGTAAATCTCGATCCAGCGAACGAGAATATGAACTACACTCCAACCATCGACATCATGCACCTCATCACAGTGGAAGATGTCATGAATAATCTCAATCTTGGCCCAAATGGAGCTTTGATGTATTGCATGGAATACCTGGAGGAAAATTTCGATTGGTTTCTTGGTGAACTGAAGAAATCAACCAGTAACTACTTCCTCTTTGATTGTCCCGGACAAGTCGAACTGTACACACATCACAAGTCCATGTCGAACATATTCAGTAAGCTAGAGAAGCTAGGCTATCACTTGTGTGTTGTGAACCTCATAGACTCACACTACTGCTCCGAACCGACAAAGTTTGTAGCCACTCTCCTGATGGCACTGAGCACCATGCTTCAAATGGGACTGCCGCATGTGAATGTCCTCAGCAAAGCCGATCTCTTGAAGAAGAACGAATCGAAGTTACATTTCAACTTGGACTTCTATACGGATGTGTTGGATTTGAAGTACCTCCTTGAGGCGCTAGATGTGTCGCCAACGATGAAAAAGTATGCAAAACTCAATGCGGCGATTGTCTCGATGGTGGAGGACTACAGTCTAGTGTCATTCCAGCCGTTGGATGTGAAGAATAGTGAGAGTCTGCTGAGGCTGAGAAATCTGATCGACAAAGCGAATGGATATGTGTACAAAGCGGGCGAAGAGAAGTCTGTCAACACACTCATGGCGTGCGCGGTGGGTGCTGAAACTGAATGCTACCGTAGTTCGCGGGATATTGATCCATATATCTAAGACAGACTGTGAAACTAGACTTAAGCTTGTAGATTAAATAAAAAATGCTTTGAAGAGCAATTAGTTGGTTTCTAGAGATTTCGCAGATGCGCTTCATGATGATCAGCGAAGTGGGCTTGTCGTGTTCACTTAGAGGATATCTGATAATTCAGTGCTTCTAGTGCTATTTGATTCCCCAAACCCAGACCACCACAAAGGAAGTAAACATTCTCGATTAACCAAATATAACCTCACTTTATTTTCTCACTGAAGTACAAAATATCGCTTACACCCAACTCTTCATTTCACCTCGACCACCTTCGTTAGTGAATTCACAATACTCTTAAAAGTCTCTGCTGTTGGTGATCCAGGCAATTCAGTCAGGACTGACACAGCAGTTCCACTCAACACCCCCACCCTCGGATCAATTGGAAGCGTTCCCAGATGCGGTACATTTGCCAATTTAGCCAACTCCACACCACCGTTGGATGAGAATATATTTGTGCAGTTTGTGCAATGTGGACACACGAACCTAAGAAGAAGCACCTGATCATCTGAACTGTTCAATTTCCGATGCGATCTTACCCGCTCATGTTCTCGACAATCCCCAGAATGTTTATGTTTGTCTTCTTGCAGAACGTGATTTCCTTTCGCACATCGTCAAGTGCGACTTGCTGTGGGGTTGTCACAATGATGGCACCATCACACTTTACCTCTTTCATGCATTCCATCACAGTGATGTGTTCGTCAGACGTTCCTGCAAAACAACTGTTTTCTTCACAAATCCTCTTTGACTCAATTGTCAACCTACCTGGCGGTGTATCGATGATGAGATAATCTAGATCATCCCACTTGACATCAGTCAAGAATTGCCGAATCATCATTGTTTTCTTGGGTCCTCTCCAAATCACTGCATCGTTTCGATTCTTGAGCAGAAAACCAATCGACATCACAGCGAGCATTTTGTCTTCGCTGGTGTAAATCGGAACCCATCCTTCATCGCATTGATATATGTCCTTGCCCTCGAGCCCTAGAAGATAAGGCACACTTGGTCCACAAAGATCAATGTCCAACAAGCCAACCTGTGCATGAAATTGTGAGTTGGATTCAAAGATGAGAGGACTTTTTGTACAACCTTCAGACCTTGTTCTTTCAGTGCCAGTGCGAGTTGTGTGCTTACAGTGGATTTGCCAACACCACCTTTTCCAGATAGGACCAGAATAACATGTTTCACTTTATCAAGCATTTTTAATGAAGTTGTGGTGAGGAAATTTGTGAAATACGCAATCCGGTTAAGTGGCTGTTTTCGTTTTCTCATGGAATGTCTAATCAAGTAAGAGAATTGTCAAAATCAGTTGTAAGTAATGTCAGGCAATTGTAAGGGTAAGTGATGAGCTCGTTATGGGATTGGTAAAAACATTAAATGTAAGACTGTGATTATGTTTTTGGAAATGATTTGGGATTGGAGATTGAGGGAGGAGATAGATGTCGTCATATAATCGATCTTTAGAGATTTTTTTTTAAAGAAGAAGAGAATCCGTTTGACATATTTGAAAATTTTAGAATTTCTTAATTTTTTTTCCGATTTAATATTTCTTGTTTTTTAACATTGTTAAGAAAATGCCCACATTCACACCACGAATATAAGGGAACTCTCCACCACACCACGAATATAACGGTACTCGTTCAAGCAGAATATGGTAGAAATTCCATTAGTTCCAGTGCTGTTTGATGATCTATTTTTTTGTAACAGTTTTTGGGATATAATCAAATGGTCGAAAAAATCGATATCTTAGTCATATATCAATTATAACGATGTGTAAAGATATCAATTGTATCTAAAAATTGTGTAGAACTCCATATTTCACCAAATTGGTTATCAGTTCGTTTTTAAAAAAAAACATTCGAATTCACATTCTCACATCGTACTGTACACAGTCATTATAATACACACTGCATTACCATCATTTCAGTATACCACCACCAATTTCTTCCATTTTCGAACATTCGAACAAACGCAATCAAGTTTTATTACCCAAAGTAGAATTACACCCGCTCACACAAAAACTTAAATTATCTTCAGTAAAGTGTTTATTTTTTGATAAAAATATCCCCAAAATATTCAATATCAATTCGGACATGATAAACAAATAAAATCACCCATCGAAATTATGAATTAAAGTAACTAAATGAAAAAAATTCTCCGTAACAAAAGTTTCAATTCATTTTCCTCAAGGGTGTTGTCGCCATGTTCTTTTTTCCTCTCACAGTTAAAACTTGTAAATAATTTCATCGAATATTGTGCGTTTTAAACAAATTAAGTCTAAAATGAAATCAATTATCAATCTCTTGCCGCAATTTTTTGATATCCTGCAGTTTTGTATAAATGGAATTTATTGTTCCCGGATTTGAATTAAGTATAGAATCAATAATTGAACGGAGGAGAGAATAAACCGAAGAAGAAAAAAAAAAAGAATCCCAAAGCGAGAAAATTTCTCTACTCGTGTGTGAAGGCAAGACTTGAAAGTGTGTATATATTGTGTAGTTCGACTCCCAGCATGCGCATGATAATAAACTAGAAGCCAGTAATGGAGTCTATGGAACGAAAATCATATTAAGCTGAATGCACTGCTTGATACAGATTTTCATCAGTTTTTCTTTAGGTAAGTGTGTGTGTGTGTGTGTGTGCGTGTGTGTTCGTTCGTCTGATGTGTTTATTGTTTTCTATTTTTTTCCCTACTGCATGTGGCAGTGGTGGCGGTGGCGGGCAAAGCAATTTGTTTGACCGGAGGCTATTCGATCGAAAATCGTTTTGGAAGGCTGTATTCTGTTGTTTTGTCTCCTGCCCATCGGCCCCATTGGCGAGGGGGATCAACAAGAAGAGGTGAAAAAGCATTACACCGCCATTTTGGATACACATACACAAGTCGTGTTATCGGCAATAACCTCCTTTGTATGACGGCGACATAACAGGACACAGTCGGGAAGTGGACATCGGTTTGATTAGATTATAGGTGCAACCATTTTTTCTCTGCATTCAGGTGATTCTGATTCAGGTGTGGTCCATCTAACTTTTCTGATTTAAAGTGTGATTTTTCTTTTTGTTTTGTTTTTTCTGCTTCCTTCTGAGAGTTTTAAGTTTTTTGTGCCACCACTGCCACTACGACCGCAAGAAGACTTCCTCAATTTTGATAAAATCCTCCTCTTTGAGCAACAAACAATAACCTCTCATCTCTACTTCCAGATTCCTTCGAAAAAAAAGAAAAAAAATATAGTGTGTATCCACTGTCAGGAGAAAAATCATGGATACAATGGAGGCGGCAATCGTCATAAACAGCGACAGTGAAGATGAGAAAAGCACGCAAAAATTGGAAACCCGCTCAAATCCCTTACCAGTGTGCAGAGCTTGTAAGGGCATTTGCGGCGCCCCCAATAACATGCCATTACAACCGCCATCAACAAGTCTATCGTCCCTCGATTCATTGTTTCCGCGCAGCAAAATACGTGCACCCAAAAGACCCTTGCAGACATTGGTCGAGCTGTTCCCAGTTATCAACGATGTTAACCAGGAATTTCGAGCACTGCTGGGTAAAGAGTACACTGAGGGGAACATTATGCGTTTCATGCAGTTCTACATAAGGTGAGTGCAGAAAAAATATGCTCCAATTTTTTTCCTTTCATAAAAATGAATACACCCACACTTGCACAGGACAACCTTGGATACATCTTCCTGTTGGTTGAGCTATTTCTACGAATTTAAAGTGCACAGGAAGAGAGAGAGGATCGGTGTAAGAGTGCGGTGTGGTGTGATGTGGTGCGGCGAGGGTGGTGTAGAAATTTCAGGATACCTGGGCACTTTGTGTGGGAAGCTGTGTTGTGTATTCTAATTTTATGTACGGGATTAAACTGCCCACACACACACACAAGCAATATCCTCCTCAAATGGAGACGAGCAACAATCATGCCATCAATCATATCTACGCAGTTTATATTGATATGGTTTTGCTGTATGTGTGTGTGTGCACGAGGGAAGGGAACTGGCTCTTAACTCAAGCCGCCAGCATCACTGCATTGAAGGGCATATCATTTTGTTGGGGCGATATGTATCCTAAACAGATTATGTCTGTGTTTTGAGTTGTTGTGTGCTTAACGGGACGATAATTGATTTTGAATCCAACACTGATACAGTGTAACGTAGGCAACACAATTGGGAGAAGCCGTGAAGAGGTTTTGAAAGGTGATTTTCACTCAAGATGATATTATAAATGTTAATTCTCCAATTAGCGTTAATAAGTATAGGAAAGCGGGGACTTAACCTCATCTCTGATATATTTGGAGCACTAATTTTCAGCAAAACACTCTTGTTACTGATTACTCTGTAGGGATACTTGGTCAAACGTGGATTATGTAGTAGATCAATTAGTATAATTGCTGTATTATGACAGATCAGATCTCCTTCGATGATAATCTGAAGAAAGAGTGTCGGTAAGGAGGTTTTCTTTATCATTTATTTCACGGATGGAGGTGTTCGTAATGAAGACCGATATCTTGTTCCCTGACAACAAAGATTTGTTGAATTTTTGGGTCTGTTTGACAAGATTTTTGGCTTGTGTTCTTTTCGTTAGACTTTAAGGTACCGTTCACAGGATAAGAAAAAGTTCGAGTTTTCTCCATTAGACTTCTAAAGCTACAAGCATTTCGTTTTTTGAGGCTATGTTCACGTGATCGGAAACAATAATTTCGGTATGTCAGGACGTCTGTGTATCCTTTCACAGGTCGTTCCATCTGCACGTCCGTCTGTGCATCCTTTCACAGGTCCTTCCGTCTGCACGTCCGCCTCTCTGTCTGGCTATCTGTCAGTCAATCCGTCCGTCCATCGATCCATCCATTTCTCCGTCTGTAACTACCACAGCTTCTGCATTTCTTTGAGACTTAAGTCTTAGTCGGAGGCTATGTTTCTTTTAGGCCCATTTCACTCTCTATGCCTTCAGGCCGTGCTGTGTCATGTCTTCCGGCCCCTGAAGGGTATTGTTAACCCCATTTGCGATTGCAAATTATAAAAAAAAGGGAGACACTTTCTTGTTTTCCATGATCTGGCAACACAGGTCGAGTCCCTAGTGAAACTGAAACCGTCTTTTGGACAATCAAATTGTTGCTTCGAGTTTGATCTGAATCGCTTGTTTCTGCAGTTGTTCATAGATCGCAATCCACATAAGCGCTATTGATCATATCAACTGAACACTCAGCTGCGTATTATTCCCCTTTTTTAGAAAGCGCAACCGTCCATTGATAGAAGACCTCGTCTCTAAAAACAGCGCCACTGTCCACTGACAGGACCTCCTCGTCTGTACAAATAACAGGTATCCACCACTTTTGAATATGCTGCTGGTTGAAATCCTATACCGTTCTCTGTTGTAAAAGTCTCTTTAGGTAGCCCTCCCGACAAATGTCGCAGCTCATCAACAGTTTGGGTCCATTGTGCCCCCTCTTTAAGAATGACGTGAAAAAAATCACGTGACAGTGTCAAAGTGTCAGTGGTGCTGTTGTAAATCAAATCAGATTACAATCTCTACAGTCTCGTCAAATTGCGCGAAGTGACGTTCATGTTCATCTTAACCTCTTGCTCACTCTCTCATTAATTAATAATTACGATGTCGTGATGCTGATTACAGTCGAGTAAAGCAGCGTTCTTCCTCCCTCCTGTGTAGATTTCGCGTATGAAAAACTTCACACACTGTTTTCTCAGTTGGTAAACACAAACGAATCCACGTGCTTTTTTCCTCTGTCGTGACAAACGATTCTTATCAAGAAACATGACGAATGAAGATCTGGAATTTGCTGAGTCATTGAGGAGAGTAGTAGCTTCAGTTAACTAACCTAAACAATGAATTCTTCATCTTCTTATAGTTCATCTCCGCTCCGGAGGTTGGAAAGGATCATACGCTTGTCTTTTACTCCTCTTACAATGAATTACAGAACAGAAATGCAGACTGGAGGTAGCTTAAAAGTGCATATGTATTGAAATGAGATGGGATATCTGTCAGCAGTCCACCTGGGGCTGAAACATTTTATACATCTCGCTTCAAACAGCTACACGCTCTTCAGCATAAACGACCAGAGCCGATAAAAAGATTCGACAGGCACATAAATTAGATCGTAGCCCATTGGCAGGCAGGCCACATTCATCTCATTGGTTCCAAATTGTGAATCCAATTTGTTCTTAAACATCCATGAGTTTGCTGTTCCATAAATGAAAGCCGCAACGGAAGGCGGTCATTGCTCAGGCTCAGACCCTCTGGGGGTCATTAGCCTCTTAAACAAGGCACATGTTATTCTTTTGCAAAATTGAGTACAGATTTTGCAGCATACTGATGCTCATTAAAGACCAAACTCTCGGGGAAGTAAGTGTACGTCTGGTTCATGTCAAGACATAAAGAGAGACCATAATTCAAGAAATAATAAAGAAAAAGCAATAAAACAAGACTTCAATCGTGAATCCGCATAATTATCTGGCAGCTGACAAAAGAAATTCCCCCTCACAACGCACACATGTGCGGAGTGTTCCGGTAGCAGAAAACTGACTTGCTACGATCTGCTTATTTGCAAGCACGTGATGCACGGACAACACTCTGGTGCCAGTGCAAGCAGACGAAGATGCTGTAGTTGGCATACTAGATCGTGTTTTATTTTTACACTCGCCGTTCAGTGTGAATTTGTTCTCAGAAATGGAAGTCGTTTAAATGGTGTGCTTATGTCGAAAAGTTAGGTTAGATCTGATTGGGAAAGGATGATGTCTATGGTGTTCATCTGCATAGATCATATGCGAATTTATTTAAAGGCATTGTGGTGCTTTTTTGATCGTTGCTTCCATTCAAGCGACGATGTTTACTTTGATGTTCGTCAAATTCCAGTGAATATTGAACATAGTCTTGTGGGGGGTTATGTCTGTTCTTTCCTGATGAACTCACAAGCAAAATACGAGTAGATAAACAACGGGTAGCCTAATCACAGAAACCGGACGCCGAGAATGTTCAGTCAGTCGTCGAATTCTTGACAAACACTGATTTGTTTTTGATCGAAATGGAAATTCATTGAATAACAAAGCTAAACAAGGCGATAGAGACGGAGACGGAGACGTAGGCTACTTCTCATTGAAATTAAATCGATTTCATGTATGTTCCTTGGCATTCATTTATGCTTACGCCGGCTAATATTGCTTAAGTGGCGATGCGTGTGCGATGGTGGAGAATGTGTAAATTGCTACACACATTTGCCTAGTATCCCGCAGAATCAATCTAAACAATTGATCGCATTTCCTCAGCCAATGCATGAGTTTACAAAACCAATCGCGATCCAAAAAGCATGCCATCGGGAAGTAGTGAAAGGGTCTGATTGATTGGAGAAGATTTTTTGCATTTTTGTTGAAGATCTTCTGATGTCTCGTTGACTGGAGACGTTTGTTTGCATTCGTCCAGAATTCTTTAGGTTTCTTCAGGAGCAACCATGATGGAAGAGATGAAAATCTTCTGATGTCTCGTTGACTAGAGACAATTTTTTGCATTTTTCTTGAAAATCTTCTGGGATCTGATTGATTGGAGACAATGTACTGCTTGTGGTTGACGATATTCTCACAGCTTCTCACATTCTTTTCAGCTTTGAGTGTTTCGTTGTTTAGGCACATCAAGGCACCTTGCACTTTAAGTCTCTAATTAATGCATGAGAGCATGCCATGTTGCAGAAGCGATCTGGACGATCTGGGATCTCTGTCTTGTGATTTATGTGTTCGCGGTCTTGCATATATTTCAGCAAGTGAATAATTTTTTGACAGTTATTGAGCACACTGACAGTCACAGCAAATGACTCATTTTCGGACAGTTATTGAACACTTAACGAATGTCAAAAAGCAATTAGGCGTGAAATGAGGTGTTTTAGTTGGAATTTTAATGAATGCACACATTTAAGAATTATAACGGGCTCCTGTGACCGTTATCTTTTTCGTCGACTTCGTAGCTTATGAACAACAATCAGTTTAAGACGTATTCCCAGCACATGTGTCCGCAATATGTCCCCCTTGTGCGTTTGCACACGCTGTTGAGCTTTTAAGTAGATCGAAACAGACTGCAGCCTCCCCGTGAAATTGTGCGAAGGCACGTTCAAGTTCATCTTAACTTCGTGCTCATTCCTTGAGGGGGGAAACGCAGAAATCAATATTCCAAACAAATGGTTTCTCGTGAACAGGAGGAGGGTAATTATGATGAAACGCGAACGAGGGCATGAATGAATACTTCCATAAGATGACCTGTTTGCTTTCGGATCAATGTCAGGCAATGCTTTAGAACCTTATTCTTAAGGAAAGACACACGCGGCATCAGCTGCGAAGGGATGATAGACATTTTCCCATGAATGTCACGCAGCACTTATGAACCTTTTTCTAAAAGGCAAACAACACGTGCCATGTAAATACTGAGGCGAAGAGAGTGCGTGTGGATTGGATATCCATTTATGAACAGGGGAGGAGAAACCATGGTTGCGATACAAGCAACAGGTCTAGTTCCCATAACTCCCTTATCGTGCATGACTTACGACGATGCGAGTGGTTTGATAATGTGCTGCTGAGTAAACTGGTGGCATTTTAACAGAGAGTGAGTTGAAGTTGACACCACATGGTCTGTACATGTACATGCAACATGTACTTAGCTAGGTGTCTACGAGTCCAAGGTCTAAGATGGGTAAGCCATGTAGAGCGTTTGGACAACTTAGCTCCGACCCAAAAAATCTTGGACTCTGAGCCAGTGGGACCGCGTGGTACCACAACGGGCCTAGGTAGGTAGGTAGGTAAGTGGATAGACGGGCACAAGCCACGCCTCACTTAGGTATACAACGGGCCTAAGTGTGACTGCTATCTACAGTCAGCCACTTCAACCTAACCTAACCTAAGTGTGACTGCTATCTCCAGTCGGCCGCCAAAACCTAACCTAAGCCAGTGGGACAAAGCAACGGAAGACATCCACATCTAAGGTGGCGTACACAAGTGGAGAGGGAACTCAACCAGATTGCTGTGCGCAGCTGAAGACAGTTAACGAAAAATCGTCCTAGCCAGAGAAGCTTGTTGGTTGAAGTCCAGGTCCGTCTCGGAGCGCCATTAGAAGAAGAAGAAGATGGTGGGTAGGTAGGTTAAGGCTGCTGAAATGTGCACTTAAATCAGGATTGATCCATTGTGCCGCCGCATGGATTGACAGAAAAAGAAGTGATTTGCCATGAATAACAGCAACCCCCATCGACTTCAGTTTACATTGCTTTTCTTGCCAATTTCAAGACTTCTGTCTACAGTCCTCGGGGAGCGGGCACAATGGACCCAATTGTTGGTCTAAGTGAGCCGCGACGCCAGTCGCATGGGCGCCCTCTCACCTACCCACCTTCTACAGTCCTCACCTTGAAAGTCTGTGCCTATTTCCCCCTTATTTTCTCAATGTGATATTATAATCAGAGCATGAACTGCCTCCACTTCTGCCACCTTCAAGTAATCATAACCTTCAAACAAGAAAAAAGCAAGATCAACATCTTCTCCTCTTCACACATCGCCTCCTCAATTGATTCAATTGATTTTCCATACGCTACCTCCATCTCTGCCCCTGCTCTACATGATTTATTTATTAGAAGTCGCTCCTGCATCTCAATAGAACTTTTTTTTTCACATTCCTTTGTTTAAACAATGCCACTGGCTCCCTCACAAACAACACATGTATTGTACATCGAACTCTTTTTTTTTGTGTGTGTGATGCGCAATAAATCTGCAGCTTTCACATGGCCCATCGAACGAGTGGAGTGGAGTGAGTGGAAAGGCTTTTGGTAGCGCCACCGAAAAAGCTCTCACCTACATCCATCTCGATTTGGAACACACACACACACGTTCTCTCTCGCTTCTTCTACAACCCCTGTGAAGTTTCTCTTTGCTATTGGCTATTGGCGAAGGTGGAGAGAATGGCTGGCAAACTTTGTCATGACAACCATGTTCCGACCGCCATTATTGCAAGCAGAAAATAAGGGCAATTCTATGAAACGAAAATGTTATGTAAAGTGTGAATGATATGTCCTCGCCATGGATACGGCTGAAAAATCATGGCTGCCACTTCTAGCGAAGCCAAAAATGAAAAACCATTTTCATGGCTGATGGATGGGTAATCCAATTAAGGGGGGCATCATGCGTGTGTAACCTTTCCTCCATTCAGATCTATGGAGGACAACAGCTACTGCTCTGGGTGAGGTGTGTTCCATTATAGTTGGTTGCTGGGCGGGTTCTTCAGGAGCAACCATGATGGAAGAGATGTCTTTTTTTTTTCTCCTGTCTTAAGCATGGGTGTGGGTGTAGGAAATCAATATGCTTCTATATTTAGTACCACTCTCGGACAATCAAATGTGACGAATTATCTTCGATTGTTTGCGAACTAAGGCTATTCCTGGCGAAATGAAAATTGATCACCTACAAGAACTTCTAAAATGAAAGTTTCTTTTCAATGGTTTCCTCATGCAATCTGAAGCATATCTGTTGATGGTGAGAAAACTCAAAGAAATCGGATCAAATTTGTCTTGTTTTCCTCGTCATGTTTCTATGGCACGAGTTCAGTCGAATTCGAAGTCAAAATCAAAAGAATCCACGACGCTTCAGCAAGTGAGAAGTTTGACTTCAGTTACTCAGTGCAATCTGAAGTTTCAACGAATTCTTGAGAAAAATCAAAGAAATCCAATGGAATTTGTCTTATTTTCCTGTTCCATGATGTCACTCCAAGTTATTCGCTAAAAGAATCCACGTTACTTCAGCAAAAAAGAAGTTTGACTACAGTCAGTCTCCCCTACTAAAATCAGGTTATTTACCGTTGCATAATTTTTCAAGCGCACAACGTTTGCCACTTAAGACAACTTTGCATATTTACCGTAGGGATCAGGTCTGCATCAATTTAATGTATTCAAATGCGTGTTCCCATGCAAATTTGTTCTTGACGCTTTAAGAAGGGAACATATACACTTCCTCCTCCTCCGAGATCTCCTCAGAAACGCTTTCACCAAAGACTTCTTTGAGATCCCTTTCCAATGTTGCACAGTTCTCCTCTTCTTCTTAGGGCGCTACAGTTCGAGGTGGAGCTGGACCTCACCCAACATTCCTCTTCAGCCGCACGATCTCTCGCCAGCTGTCTCCAGTTTCGCACACTTCCTCTGTTGCGTTATCCCACAGGCTTAGGGACGAATACTCTTCGGGCCGTAGCCAAGTTTGTCATACGCTCTACATGGCCTAGCCATCTTGAGCGTTGGATCGTAGGAAATCACGCAGACTAGGAGCGTAGACGTAGACTAGGAGCGCAGACGTAGACTAGGAGCTCCGGCTAATGAGCTCCAAATGTTTTCCCGCAAATATTCAAATAGATTGACCTCAATCAATCGAACTAGACTTGTGTCGCTGTACAGCCCATACAGTTCATGGTGAAGCTTTGGAAGATCTTGCCTCAAGCTGCTAGCCACCGAGTTTTGCACGACAATCTCAAAAATTCCGTCGAAAAAGTCACACGCCGCGCCATTTGTAGTTTTAAATAATAAGGCAGCGCTACAGTCCGAAGTGGACCTGGGCCTAGCTTCTCAGCAACCACTCCTGTTATGCGTGCTATTGTTCTCTCACGAGTGGAGGGGACCTACAGTTTAATGCCAACTCCAAACGGCGGCCTAATTTATGTACGAATCATTTACAAACATTTCCTTGTTCCTGTTCTCTCAAATTCCCAACAATCCAAGAAAGAAGGTGTGAAAAATGAATCCAATTGCCACACGTGATTGTTTCTCTTTACCTCCTCCTTTCTGATGCACAATCTTCTATCTATGCCTTATGAATCATGTCCGATCTGCTATCTATCCCTTAATTTCTTTTCAGAACGATGAGACAACTGCAGGAACAAGTCCACAAATATCCAAACAAATGCCGAGCACTCTCCAGGAACGTTTGCCGTACCCTTTTGCTAATCAAGCGAATGAGCACGAATGTGATTGAGGTAAGCCGTTCAATCGTTGATTAAGTGGTGCCACTCTATATATTCTTCCTTCCAGCAAACACCGTACTACATGCAAAAGATTTGTGAGTTGCTGGCAATTTACATGTTTCTCGAACTGAGGTACGCATCGTCCTATGCGGAGTCAAAGGCAAAGGTCGTTGAGCGAATTGTCAACAACATCCTTTTGCATCTTGAGGTGATTATCCAAGTGAATCTCTCATCAGAATCGTTTAATTCATGATTACCCTTTCAGAGTCCCGATATTACGTACGTTCTCAGAATATTTGCCTACATCCCCTTTGTGGGTAAAGAAGCTTACATTGTGTCAAGAGTTTTCCAGTAAGTGTATTCCCCGTGCCCCAATCTCCGCATAAACATCTCAATTTCTTTGTTTATTCTCCCTGCAGGCGTCTGATTCCCATCGTGGTGTCTGGAAGCAAGAATGAATTCAGCGACAGGTTGTATGTGCAGTATTTGATTGCATTCTATCACTGGAAAGATTCGGAAACCCTACCCAATTGTCAGGAGAACGTGATAGCTCTGGCGAATGCGTTTATGAAACCCAAACGTACGCTCAAGTCCAGTATCGTCTATGCCAGACATTTGCCGTGCTACGAGAAGCGGGAGAATGCAACGCGATATTTCCTCACCAATCTGGTGTTTTTCAACGATTTGCGGAACGTAAGTAGTTTGATTTGATTATTGAATTTCCTTCATGTTAACGGTTTTTGTGTGGGAACGATCGATGCAAATGTATGCTGTGCCAATGATGACTCAGTTTGGTTTGGTTCTTTTTTCCCATGAAATGTGAAGTGGGAGATGGCGCGGAGTCAGGGTTTGATAGAATTTTTGAACTGTGACGATCTGACAGTCAATGCTTCACCTCAGTCGATAAATAAATGTGAACTTTGAACGCAAGATGCTTGCGCCTCTGCCTCTGATTGCTACAAAAATCCAATAAGACCACAAGATATATAAACAATTCCTTTCGTTTCCACATGAAGGCACACCACTTGGAGTCTTGCCTTCGCTTGGGAACGTATGTTTTCTGTCATTGCTGGTGAGCTAACCTCAATTTGCATCATTCACGAACCGTACCTGTCAGCAGTAAGATGAAAAGGCGTAGATGTAATGTACTGTGACAACCTGGAACGAATGCTGTACGGAAACAGCTTCCCTCGTACCTATTCGTTTATAGCGTGCCTGCTTACGAGTCTACCAGAGAAGCTCTCCTTGCACCATTTCGTTACAGTCTCATGTGAGGCGGATTGATTGATTGCATCTCACTTTTGACTAAGGCTTGGTGGATGAAGCTTGTGGTTTGCGCTTGAGATGAGTCACCTATTCGTTAACGTGAGTTTTAATTGCATGCGAGATGTAACGACTGCAGAGAATGCACAGAAATCTGCACTGACTCCAGTCGGGATCGAAGGGCGGCCATTGTGTTTTCTTGTTGTTTACACACATCCATCGTCTTGAAGTGTATTCCTATTGCAGTACATTGTTCGTCGTTAGTGTGAGTTACAATTATTTATGTCCGTAGAGAATACACTGACATCTGCACTGACTCCAGTTGCGATCAAAAGGGAGCCGTCTTGTTGTTTACACTCATTCATCGACTTAAAGTGTACTCCTTCTTTCGTCTTTCGTAACATATTCTCCATCCTCTTCAAAGTTGATGTTCGCATGTTGCAGATCAACATTTTATGAGGTTAACCTAGTGTTTGTCCATATCAGCTGTCCGAGTCGATTTAAGTTCTCTAATAACCTCAAGCTAGTGACTAATCGAATCGAATCCCTTTCTACAACCAACGCATTTTCTTTCTGTTTATTCCAGGCGTCCCTGCTAGATGGAGTCGCTGTAATGGTAGATGATACCATAGTAAGTATTCTCTTTCAATCCCTCACCTCTCCTCATCGTTATCCACTTGCTT